>CAMRHE010000663.1:35000-686873 GCA_947044405.1 Leptodactylus fallax
TTAAAGAATAAAAACATAAGGAATCTGAGCTTAAAATTTAGGGTCATTGATCATGTTCTGCCACCTAGAAGGGGAGGGGAGAGTAAACCTGCTACAAAAGAGAATGTGAATGGATCTTTGAACTGAATACTTTGAAGCCACATGGCTTAAATGTCAATTTCAAAATTTGGGTGATTTCGGGGTGGTCCGGCCCGTGTACATGTACTGGATCCAGCGTCCCTTCAGTGCATGGTTTGTGCATTACTGATGTATAATCTTTATAGATCTGAATTCAAGAAATTACTGATACAGACCTATTCCTCCCATTATATTCTTATATTTGTATTCAATAAAATAAAATACTGCATGTTTCAGAACCTATACATACAGATATGCGCTCAGAGTTGTATTATACCTCGAAGCCTTGGGTGTGTATAGCGGGTATTCTGGATTAATGATGTTGAGCAACACGGTGGTCCATGGTACTTGCTAAGGGGCATTGCTGACCCATCATTGATCTTGTTGGTGATCCCTTTTAAGCCTAGCATAAGGAGCTTTGGTATGCTTCATTTTTTTCTTCTGTGGGGTTGGTAAATGTTTATATAGGTATATTCGAATTAGACCCATAAAAAAGACAATTTGCTGGTTATTACAGTGTTCCAGGGAGAATGAAGTGTCTGGTCCCAAATTAGCATTTTGCCCTGATTGATACTGGGCAATATATGCCATATTTAGCTTCTGAGCATGCTCAGTTGTGTATGCCTTTTTGCAAATGGCGTTGGATGCGCTTTTTTGCATTGCGCAACATTGGGTTCCGGTCATGCGCAGTTTACTCTTACCATATGCTGTAATCTGCATGTGTTTTGCTATGGGGAGCTACAGGTTTGTACATGTGCGAGTCCTCATATGAATTATGTGCACCAATTGTATAATTGCCTATTCATGTTAAAACATGGATTTTGGGACATTTACCCTGAAGATGATCAGAAGTAAAATTATTGCACGGTCTCTTTACGGTGTAATTATACACTAATATGAATTGATGCAATTGTGTATATATATGAATATGGATTGTAAATGAATGTGGATTACACATGCTTTATATACTTGGCTGTAGGCACTTGCTCTTTGCTTGGCAAAGGCTCTGAGCTGAAATGTCGCTATTACATGGAATATCACACCGTGGCTTTGAAAAAAATTTGTAGTTCTGCCTTTATTGAATATTGATGGAGAGTCGGAGCCTGAACTGTGAGCTGAGCCCCCAACTATAGTCTGGTGCTGCTGTAATCTCTATCATAGAAGGGTATAAGGTCACAGGCAGCAGAATATGTATATATTTCAGTTACATCCAAAATCTTTTACTATCACATATAGAGGTATGGATAAATTTATGTCTAAAGTCTCTAACTAGGATAGAATAATGACAAGGGAAAGGAGTAAAGTTGTAGAGATAGAAGAGAGATGTAAAACTTCAGACTATTGAATAAGTGAGATTCCACTTAGAAACACGGGGTGTTCAGGATGTTTTGGGTTTTCCACCACAGCATATATTAAGTACTATATAGGTGAAGCTCCACTGCCCACCCATCTATAGTATATGGTATATCTTACACCGCATGACTAAAAACTAACATGTCCTCTTATTCCTTCAGATACAATGGACGCTTATTCTTACGTTCCAGTGGAGATGAGGGAGGAACTAAAGGCTGGAGTGGATTACATCAAGACTGACAGGTACCAAAAATTAAAAAAAAAATCGATGAAAATTTATATTTTGAGCAATATTGGCCAATATATGCCATAAATACATCGGTCACTGGTATCCAGAAAACCCTATTAAAAAGGACAGACGTACAGGTAACTCACCAGTTCTCTGGATATAAATGGATGGGATGTGTCGGCTTCTCCATAAATTCCCCCATACTGATTTATCATTCAGCTCACACATTGGTCTGTTGACATGTGTAAAATAAATCCCATCTTGTACCATCGGCATCTCCTCTATAATGGCTGACTTCCCTTTCAGGTCTATCAGGATCAATAGATATGACCAGGAGGAAAGCATCCTGCAAGCCTGTGCCTACAGTGGGCTCAAATACCAGGAATTGGCCCTGCCCAAGATAATGACCCTCTGGATTGACCCTTATGAAATCTGTCGGTGAGTAGTTCTCTTTATAATACTCAGTAAGGATAGTAGATTTCCAATACTGATATCTTACTGATCTATGGACAGGTTGGGGGAGGGGAGTTACCCGTACACTGGACAGTTCCAACTGCCAGTATTCCAGATATGCGAAGACTCTCAGACCTTCAGTAATATTAATATGGTTGCTCAACATCAACATCAGAAGACAGCGCCACAGGAGGCTCCTCAGGGTCATAGCTAAGTCTTTGCAGGGAGGACGGCGATAGTGGGGTAGAAACCAGCTGTGGGGGAACGGCTACCCTGCTGATACTACAGATTGTGGATTAGGATGAAATATGGGCAAAACCCATAAAAAGGTGAGAAATCCTTCTTTGCTAAATTCTAGGAGATGTCACACTTGGGGGACAGGAGGGGGTGACACTTGGGGTACACTTATTTTCTTGATCTGTCTTTTTTCAAGACTCAAGCTGTAGGTAACAAGTTATATATTACATACACTACCGGTTTTATTATTCTGTTGACAGCTATGTGAAGGCTTATTCTGTGTGAAGAGTTGTACTTATTTTCTCTCCATTTTGGGGTACGTGTCTAAAATCAGTTTGTTTACCATGTACCCAAAAGAAATGGTCAGCTTTTAGTATTTTGATTTTCTATTCGCTCTGCATTAATAATGACATGCCAGCTTTGTCTAGCGGGTCATTAAGATTACAGCGATCGATATATATTACATAAAATGTCACACTGAAAATGAGCGATTTTCCTGGGGTCTCCGTATGCTGACAACTTTTACTGTTTTGATGGTGTCAGGGCTCTTTGTGGGACAAGTACACTATAGGTAAGGTTTGGTAGGTGATTTTTCTTCACTTGCTTTTTTTGGAGAAAGCAAAGTGACCAAAATACGTTAAATTTGTGCTTTATGGTATATTTGTTACGAGTTCACCATACACTATAAAACACTATTTTAGGATAGTTTGGGATTATATGCACATGGGGATACCTAACTTGTTTACATTGTGTTTAAATGTAAAAGGTGAATTCTCAACATTCTCATTTCAAAATTTGATTTTGTTTTTCCTCCTTTACCTCTCCCAAGGGGGACTTGAACCAGAAATGTGAATATATAGTATTTCAGAACGACGCATATAGGTTCCCTATGGGCATAGGCACTAAGGAGGCTGCAGCCCGGCCTTCTGGCTGCCATGGCAACTCTACAGATCCTGCAATCTTGCCTCCAGACCCTCTGGATGCTGTGATTGCTATAGATCAAGGCATCGAGGGGGTTAATCTGCCGAAGTGGTACACAGCCGAATAATGCAGGTAATGCCATAGGTACAGCTCCTGTGCCTGCAGAATTACATCGCCGTACTATTACGGCAGTGATAACTACACACAGAATGATGTAATAGTATGGCACAAAGCAGAAAAGGGTTAAATTTCAGCAATTTGTCACTAGCATCTTTAGAAATTTACATGTAAAATTGGTGACATGTTCTGTTCTATACTTATTTCACCTACAGTATATAACTCTGCTACCTGTGATCTTATACCTTCTATAAAACCTCCCCAGGGCCTCCAGTTATTACTGTAGAATCTGACGTCATCCCAGGGTAATAAGAATTTTAGGGTGGCGAAGCCAAAATAGTGTTCACCAGAACCTGAAATTTGACAATTAGTAAACCCGATTTGATCATTTCTCTATAGAATATATAATCTGTAGGTATATTCAGTATATCATGATCCCATAGATGTGTCCTCCATACATATTCACCACCTCAGTACATCTACATACTATACACTGTGCTTGGTTACTCACTATGCAAGTCTTTGTTGAGGTGCAGTTATGGTAAAGCGCCATTATTCATTTTTGACTATTAACCCTCTTATCTACATATGAAGTGTCCAGTGTGTGTGAGAGACTGGGGATCTGGATATGGACATACTGGGATGATCCAGTATAGAGATCGTTATGGCAGGGCCAGAAAATAGGATTTCCAAGAACTTATATACACGTAAAATGCTTACATATCTAAGCAATAAATATAGTATAAACAAGTAGCAACAGTCATTGCACTTAGCGGCTGTGATACCTAACCCTCACAGGCACCGAAAACAGTTAAATAGGATATATAAAAAATATGAAAATATACCTTAGATTGTGTGAGACCCTGTAGCATGAAACTTCTATAGCCCAGATAGATGAATAAAGTAGCAAAAAAGTAATACTGAGTATGAAGTGTATATTCAGGACCAAGATACAGAATCCCCAAAAGGCCACCAATACCTACAGTATAGGCATTGAAGTCAACACAGGGTGAGCGTACCAGGTAGAAAAAAAAGAGGGAATGGCGCTAACGCCTGACGCGCATTTGCCACTCAAACATGGCTTCATCAGGAAACATGTCCTCTTTCCTTCAGATACAATGGATGCTTATTCTTACGTTCCAGTGGAGATTAGGGAGGAACTGAAGGTTGGAGTGGATTACATCAAGACTCTGGCCAACAGGTACCAAAAATTAAATCCGATGAAAATTGATATTTTTGTAGCAATATGGGCAAATATACTGTGTCAAAAATACATTGGGTACTGGTAGTCATAAAAGCCTATAAAAGGACAGGCGTACAGGTAACTCACCAGTTCTCTGGATATAAATGGATGGGATGTGTCGGCTTCTCCAAAAATTCCCCCATACGGATTTATCATTCAGCTCACATATTGGTCTGTTGACATGTGTAAAATAAATCCCATCTTATACCATCGGCATCTCCTCTATAATGGCTGACTTGCCTTTCATTTGTATCAGGATCAATAGATATGACCAGGAGGAAAGCTTCCTGCAAGCCTGTACCTACAGTGGGCTCAAATACCAGGAATTGGCCCTGCCTAAGGTAATGACCCTCTGGATTGACCCTTATGAAGTCTGTCGGTGAGTAGTCCCTCTCTATAATACTCAGTAAGGATAGTAGTGGATTTCCAATACTGATATCTTACTGATCTATGGACAGGTTGGGGGAGGGGATTTACCCGTACACTGGACAGTTTCAACACTAGAACTGCCCGTGTTCCGGATATATCGCAAAACCCTCAGCATTTGTCCTATGGTCATTGCTGGACACCACCATCAGAAGACAGCTCCACAGGAGGCTCATGGTCATCGCCAGTAAGCCTTAAGAGGATGGTGATAGGGTAGAAACGCTCTGAGGGAGCGTCTACTCTGCTGATGCTACAGATTATGGATTAGTATCAAATATGGTGAAACCCATAGTAAAAAAGGTGAGACCTTTACTTTCCAAATATAAAACCCATTTTAATCTAGAACAGATGTTTGACACTTGGTGTACACTTGAGGATCCTAAGCTTTGCGATAGTGAAATGGTTTGCCTATTCTATAGCGAACGGAGGTTTGCGCATGCGCCCCAGTCTTGTCATATGTAATGCTTTTGCTGAGTCCAAGTGAGCGTCTGATCTCCTGGTAATGACACTGCATGCACACTGCTTACAGACACGCCAGGGATCGGAGCTCCTGATCTACACATGGAATGTACACAACCACTACACTGATATGACATGTGAGTACTGTGTGTATATATATATGTGTGTGTATATATATATATATATGTGTGTATATATATATATATATATATATATATATATATATATATATATATATGTATATATATATATATATATATATATATGGATACCATTGGATGTTTTAGCCACACTGGATGTTTTACAATTAAATAGCAGCAATATGAATGTGATCGACCCCTGTGAGGTTTGTTACTGCCAATAAGTTTCCATCCCTCAAATGCTGGCGGAATTGGATTTTTCTCTTACCTACTGTATATGAGCGCTTGGTTTGGAGATGGGGCACTGCCGTACAACTAAGAGGAATCAACTCACTACTGGTGCCGCTACAATTTTGTACTATATATTTCTATACAAAAAAAAGGTTCTTCATCTAACAGGGTAGTCCAAGGTTTGGGTTGTTTAACCCCTTAAGGAATGCTCTTAGTTGTGTGTGTCTGATTCACTGATCAGCTGTCTGCATTAGAACAGACCAGGGAACTACAGGCACAGGCCCGTCTTGCCTTTATACAGGCAGCTTCATTATTTTTAAATATTCAGATATTTTAAATGTTTTCCATTTTAGTAAATATCATTACAAGTTATTCTACTCTGACGCTTTTTTACCCCCAAGTGATATTTGTGACTTTGTACTTCATGTGATTATTCTTCATGTTCGTGTAAACATTGCAACATTTTATGCATTTCTATAACTATAAGGGATTGTGAATTTTTCTAAATTTCTATTTTAGAAAAAAAATGTGAAATGTGCTGTTTTCAAATAGTCATACTACCCAAATACAACCCTTTAAAAAAAAGGATGCAGGGTAGTTTGTATGTGATTTGGCGACTGTTCATATTTTCCTTCTCTTTAGATAGTGCGGACTTGTATGCGTATTGGGATACCCAACATATGTTGGTATTGATTTTATATAATTGTATTTTTTTTTTTTTTTTTAAATTCAATTCTCCTGTCCCAAAAGGGGACTTGAACCTGGGACCTCTGATCCTCAGTGCAATGATACATTGCAGTACATTGAACACAGGCTCACTATGAGGCCATTGCTCAGCCTCCTGGCTGCCAAGACAACCTCTGGGACCCCGCAATATCGGAGGATCTGAGGAATAGCAGGGGGAGGTGCTTGCCCCCCAGGCCCCCTAAAATGTAGAGATCACTATTGATAAAATGTTACTATCCCCAAAGTTTTCATTTTCACAAAGGGGGTTATTGGAGACACCCTAGTTAAACAATTGCTGATGAACATGAATACTCAATATGTAGTTGTGGGTCAAAACGAGTGTGCGCTATACGACTTTTGGACGGAAGATTTTGCTACAGTTTTCAGTAGCCCCCCTTTCTAGGAACTCAACTCACTATTGTCCCAGTTGCTTCTATGATCATCAGGGTACACTCCAGAGCGACCCCTCAAACACTTGCACAGCTTACACATTCCCTTCCTGCTGCAGCAAGTAGATTTTTTTTTTTTTTTTCTGGTGATGTAGCTATATGAGGGCTATTTTTGCAGGATTAGATGCATTTACATCATTTCGGGGTGCCTATACCTTAAATTTAGTGTAACTCCACTGCTTACCTTGTAATTTTTTTCCCCCCCCCTGAGTACAGAGTCTATTGCCCAAGTTAGGATGTGTTTGGATGGTTGAGCATAAAGTGTAAGCAGTTTAAGAATTATATTTATGTATTTATGACTAGAGGTTTTTGGTATCACATATATAACCTTATCAGACTGAATTTGGTATGTTTGAGGGCACTTGCCTTACAGGCGCTAGGTTCACATTTGTGCTGGGAGACCTGAATGACAGATGGACCACTCTTAGGAGGTTACTCACAGACACTGGCGGGATATTACTGGCTCGGTTCTGGTGGTGCGACCACTTTATAGGATCTCAGTTCTTTTTATATACAGACATTTGTTTGCTAGTAGGATAAAGCACTTTCTTCTAGACCTCTAGATACATGAGGATTATAGTACCAGGTGTCCTTTACCTCCAGTAACTGCTGAAAGTTACATGAAAATCCTTCATATGGATCCTATTGATGCTTTTATATATCTTGTGGCTTCTTTACTGTTTCATGCTATGAGTAAGAGGTACTAACCTGGAAATGCGTAAGCTGTGTAACCTACTATGTGCTACAAAATTGTATTCTAAACATTCAGGACTAAAAGTAAGAATTTTTGGTGCTGGACCTCATCGCTTGATGGTTATGTAACCTTTATAATACTCAGTAAGGATAGTAGTTGATTTCCAATACTGATCTCTTACTAATCTATGGACAGGTTAGGGAAGGAGTTACCCGTACACTGTGGCCAGTTTCAACCCAAGAGCTGCCCGTGTTCCGGATGTTGCAAGACCTTCAGAACTAATTTGTCCTAGGGTCAATGCTGAAAAGCCAACAGCAGAAGAAGAAGAAAGCTCCACAGGAGGCTCCTCACAGTCAGTCATAACCAAGTCTTAGCAGGGAGGACAGTTCTAGTGGGATAGAAACCAGCTCTGAGGGAGAGTCTACCCCGCTGATGCTTCAGATTGTGGATTAGGATCAAATATGGGCGAAATTCAATGGAGAGAAATCCTTTACTTTCCAAATCTAACATCCTTTGTATAATCTAGATCAGGTGCCTGACACTTGGGGATCCTAGGGTTTGCAATAGCGCAGTGAAATGATTTGGCTATTTATGCTGAGGTTTGCGCATGCGCACCAGTCTTGCAGTCATATGTAATGCTTTAGCTGAGTCAATTGAGCGTCTGATCTCCTGGTAATGACACTGCATGCACACTGCTTACAGACACGCCAGGGATCGGAGCTCCTGATCTACACATGGAATGTACACATACCAACCACTACACCCTTCAATGACCTGTGAGTACTGTATTTATGAACGTATCATGTAGATTATACATTACCACGCTACCATTGTATGGTTTTAGCCACACTGATGAGGGTTTACATTTAAATAGCAACAATATGAATGTGATAAAGACCCCTGTGAGGATCGATACATGGAGTTTGTTACTGACAAAAAGTTACCATCCTTTTCATGAAATTCTGATGGTAATCAATTTTTTTCCTCATGTCAGAGCCTGGTTTGGAGATGGGACTTTCTAATCTTTGAAACCTATCACTAAGCTCTCTTTTCATTGACGCTTTATCCCATGTGAGATTTTTTTGGACATGTAAAACATTCACGATTTTAGAAGAGAGCACAGCTCCGACCTGGTGTTCTGGATCAGGGGGTTAGCTGTATGTTGCAGCCAACACACCAGAGACCGCCTGCTCAGTGTGAATGGGCTTAAGGCTTCTGTCATATTAGTAATATTATGGCAGTTTGCCTTCAGACCTTGGCGGCTGCGTCATATTACGGGTGGATTGTAAGTGAATGTGTGGATTACACATGCTTTATATTCTTGGATGTAGGCACTTGCACTTTGCTTGACAAAGGCTCTCAGATGACATGTCGCTATTACATGGAATATCATACCACTGCTTTTGGAGAAAATTTGGAGTGCTGCCTTTTTCTATTGAATATTGATGGGGAGTCGGAGCCTGAACTGTGAGCTGAGCCCCCAACTATATATAGTCTGGTGCAGGTAGAAGAAAATTTATATTTATATAAAAGCTCTCTAGAGGTTACATCCAAATTTTTAATATCACATACAGGTATGGAAAATGTGTCTAAAATCTCTAACTAGGATAGAATAATTACAAGGGGAAGGAGTAAAGTTGGACAGAGATTGTAAAAATTCACTTTTGACTATTGAATAAAAATTAGATCCCACTAAAAAAAAAAAAAAAAATTCAGGATGTTTTGGGTTTTCCACCACAGCATATATTAAGTACTATATAGGTGAAGCTCCACTGCCCACCCATCAATAGTATATGGTATATCTTACACCGCATGACAAAGTATATCCTCTTTTTCCTTCAGATACAATGGACGCTTATTCTTACGTTCCAGTGGAGATGAGGGAGGAACTGAAGGCTGGAGTGGATTACATCAAGACTCTGGCCAACAGGTTCCACAAATTAAACCCAATGAAAAAGCGATATTTTTGGAGCAATATTGGCCAATGTCTTATGCCATAAATACATGAGGCACTGGTACCCACAAAAGCCTATTAAAAAAGGACAGGCGTACAGGTAACTCACCAGTATCTCTGGATATAAATGGATGGGATGTGTCGGCTTCTCCAAAACTTCCCCCATACCGATTTATCCTTCAGCTCACACATTGGTCTGTTGACATGTGCAAAATAAATACCATCTTGTATCATCGGCATCTCCTCTATAATGGCTGACTTGCCTTTCAGGTGTATCAGGATCAATAGATATGACCAGGAGGAAAGCATCCTGCAAGCCTGTACCTACAGTGGGCTCAAATACCAGGAATTGGCCCTGCCCAAGATAATGACCCTCTGGATTGACCCTTATGAAGTCTCCTGTCGATAAGTAGTCCCTCTATAATACTCAGGATAGTAGTAGATTTCCAATACTGATATCTTACTGATCTATGGACAGGTTGGGGGAGGAGAGTTACCCGTACACTAGCCAATTTCAAGCCAAGAACTGCCCGTGTTCCGGATATGCAAAGACTCTACTTATCCTATGGTCATTGCTGGACAACTGAATAGTGCTCCACGGGAGGCTCCTCACAGTCATCACCAATAAGTCTTAATAGAGATGGCGGTGATAGTGGTATAGAAACTGGTTGTGAGGGAGCCTCTCGGCTCCTCTCTGGATTCCTTCATGGAAGACTCCCCATCAGTGTCAGTACAGACCAGTAGCACCTCTTTTGAATGTAGAGTGTGGGGTGCTACTCCCCGAGACAGATCTGGTTTCAGATAACAGTAAATGCTATTATATTCTGGGGTCTCACCCCTAGGTTAAAATTAAGTTGAAGTATTAGTGGGAGGTGCAGAAAAAAAAAAAAAAAAAACAAAAAAAAAAAAAACAAACTTTCCTCCCCTTTCTGGTGCTCTGCCGTGGCATCCGCGGTCTATCATGTTGAGGTCTGAAGTGATACCAGACAGATCGGTGGGTGGCAAACTCCCAAATTTATGGGATTGGCTAAACAATTTTTGAAGAATTTGTATTCAGCTCAGAGGTTGTCTAATCTGAATATATTATGGTCTATATTGGTGGTATATTTAGCATATTAGGGCCTCACTATAGGCCATCAGTATTAGACAGGAGAACCCATGTGACACAGGGAAATTATTTATACTATGGGGACAAGAAACAGAGCACTGTGGGGAACCTCCAAAAAGGGGGACATGTGGCCTGAAAATGCTCATGCACTGAATGCCGTCCCAAGACAACAGGTAGAGAATACTGTATTAAATCTCTGAAGATCCATTTAGCTTTGGATGGTTTTGGTCCCAAGATTAGTTTTGGGTTGAAGTAGTTTGGTATGAACCAGATCTTTAAAATTGGCTTTCAGTGTAGTATAGTCTTAGGGCTCCTCGGAACCTATCCATTTAATTTTTAGAACTTCTAGCCCTACTTGTTAAAATGCGTGTCAGTGCCATCTGATATGCTCCAAAATTAAACCTTTTTTGGGGAAAAAGACACTTGTCTGTGGTTCTTATACACAACAGATATTGCAAAAAGCAATTGATTTTATATGAAAAATTAGGTCATTTTGATTATGTGCTAAAGGAGGATTGAGAAATTTGTGGCTGTTTGCCCAGTTGAAAAAAAAAAAAAAAATAAAAAAAATAAAAGTTGAAAAAGTAGCTTTCCAAGACAAAAAGTTGTCACAAATGATGCCTTCATGGGGAGCAGATGTGAAGTCAAAATGGCATTGGCACTGATGTAATAGCACAGGGTTTTTAGACATGGGGACCTGTTCCAATATAACTATCCCAATACAAACAACAGTCTGGTATAAGGGAATGTGAAGGACCAGGCTACAGGACACGTCTGGCTGAGTAGTGGCAGTAGATGTGGCAACATGAGTGGCAGTAAAACTCCCATGGTAATCTGGCCATCTCCTTCCACTGCTCTAACCTATTGGCCCCGAATTCCATGGAATCCAGGAATATAGGAACACTAGGTATGACTACCTGATGGTGCAGCCACTGGGTGTCAGTTGCCTGTTCACCTTGTTGCACCCGACATTTCTGGATCATATTCCAGATACTGTATTGTCTGCCGACGCTTTGGCTTTCCTTCTGCTACTTGTAGCTGTGGCTGAGGTGGAGCGCTGACAGTGGGGTGGACGGAGTGGGCAGAGTATCTTGGCACACATGTAACTGGAACCTGCTGTTGCTTTTAGGGAGACCAGTGCAAGCTGAGTATACAGCCTATCCTGGATATGCCATTTTTTCTTTTAAGAGAAGGATTCTCCCATTTTGACTTTATAGGGAGGGTCTAAGCACAGCAATTCAATACTCCTCTCTGCTTAAAGCTAATACGCTTTTCCCATTGTCCACCATAATGACCCTGACCTAGTTCATCCTCCATCAATTCCCCTTGCATCAACCCAGACTGACATTCAACGAAGGATGGTTGAGTGGGAACAATTTCCATGTCTTGGTCACTGAGTTTCCTATGCGATGAAAGGGGTTACATCAGTGATGCTGCAGTTGTCCCTGCTGACCTCAAAGGGCTTCAGTGGGCGTCACTACCCTCATGAGCCACCAGTGGTAGATCTCAAAATAACACATTGTTCCTGTGGTCTGCTGCATGTGCAAGGTGGAAATGCACCACGTTGGAACTTCACAGATAGTGTTGCAAAGGCAAACCTGTCACTGCCAGTACAGCAGTGTTTTTAGTCATTGGCTGAAATGTGCACTTTTCTGGCCATGAGCAAGACCTCATTTAAGCCAATATAAATATATATATATATATATATATATATATATATATATATATATATAATGTTAGAACAGTGCACAACCACATTCAGCACATGCGTCATGCAGGGATAGTGTATTCAACAATATTGGTGCCATTGCTGCTGGCAACACTACCAGAGTTGACCAGTAGCCATCCAGTTGAATACTGCTGTAAGATACAGTATATCCAGACTCAGTTGTAAAAAGACCTTACAGCCATGAAAGAGTGGAAGCAGCACCTTGCCCCAGTGAAGATGGGGGATGGAAAATGGTCCAGAGAGATGAGTACAGAATAGGCAGATGTGCCCTGGTGGAGGAACACCTTGCTTTGTTGCATTTCCGGACTGTGGCCACTACTGCTCAAAACATTAATCCAGAGGGCTCTAAAAGCCATGTATTACCCTTGTCCATAATTGCCGCTTCAAGTATCGATGGTGTAGTGCACCTTTCCCTAGATAGAGAAAAAGAAAGGCTCACATTCTCAGACATGCCAATACAAAGTAAGGGCAGTTTTATTGGAGAAAATGGCGGTTCGGTAAACTCCACTGAGGTTGAGCACATGCCATCAGTGGGCAAAACGCAGTGGAACCACTAAAGTGGTATGGCAGCAACTGCACCGCCAGGGAAGCCAGGTGTGAGTTTAGTTTGAAGACTAATGACTGGGTGGCATATTGCTGTTTCCTGGACACATTCCCTTATGGATGACTGACATGGTGTGGAAGAGGAGTAGGAGAGAGTTTATTGTTAGTATAGCGTAGCCTGTAGAGGCGTGTCCATGCCTAACGGTCCGTCACTGCTGTTAATTTTGTCCCTGGTATGCCTATTACTTGATCTCAATAAAAGTACTGACATCTAGTTTGTGTGCCTCTGTTCACCTTTTTCCTTGGATACTTGGACTATATGACTCCACGTGCCCCTGGACTGTCTTCCTCAGTATTTAAAGTGACAGCACCAGCTAAGTATCCTATTTCCATATATAAGATTTGTGCAGTGCCCGCGTTTTCTTCGTTTCTTTTTGGATACACGATTATGTTATGACGGCCATGTTTTAGGTGTGGATGTTCCATGTCTACAAGGTATATCACAGGGAGAAGGAGTAGGATGGCCTGTAGAAGTAGGAGTGCCACCGACAAGTGTATTTCACCAACTAAGCTGGTGATGCCTTTTCATGTGATTACAGAGACCGTTCCTACATTTGTTCCTGCACGGCCACAGCTAAGTTTGTGTGCAGATCTTGCATATTTGTTGGACAAATCTATGGCAACGTGCAAAGAAATTTCCATACAAGATGACTGCGGGTAGCTACTAATGCCAATAGCAGAGCTATTTGGATGATGGGGCTATGTATTGGCTAGAAACATGCTACCACCTTCTCACCCTGACCCAGGTCCTATCCTCAGAATGACTACCAGTATCACACCCCTGCTACTACTACCCCACCACCACCAGTCATGTCTCTTCTACCTCTACTTGCAAATAAGGCTGGCTGTTCTCATTCAGCTCATCAAGAAGAGGAAAACTACTCTGACTAGGTGCATCACCACTACTAGGGATCTGTGTCTGAAGATGAGGGAAACATGGTTGGTAGTCTAGGAAGGCTTTGTGGTAAATTACATGGTACAGGGGAGGAGAACAAGCATGACTCAAGATTACATCACTCTGGATGCAATACCCCTCTGTGGCTGAGATGAATGAGCTAAGTAATCAAACATCATGCTCTCAGGAAGTACAACAATCCTGCGGCTACTGAAGTCACTAAAATCAGAAGTAGTGTTGCTACCTACATTCTTGTCAGTGTTTGCATAAGTGTTCCCTCTTCTCCAAAGTGTTCTGTTTCTTGCCAGTAATTTTACTGAACTCTGCTGATACAATAGTGATTGGCAACAACTGAGTTTTTTTTTTTTAAATAAACTCAATTACATGAAAAACTGGTGAGTATTAGACTAGACCACACTGCATCAGCTAGCTTTTTTGCCATTAGAAGGGCACTTTGTATGCAACCAAAAAACACTTGCCCCCCCCCCCCAAAAAACAAGATTTTTCTCTAACAGAACTGACTGCTAGTGAAAACGTAAGACTCTGGAAGGTCAGATCAATCTGACATATAAAAAATGCTCTATTGCAAAAAAGGTTTAACAAAGTTAGATAATCAATGAAAGGGTTAAGTGTCCAGTGTCTGTGGAACTTGCAGCAAACTGCAGTAGGCACTGGCTCAGCACAGAGCAGAAAGTCTCTCCCTCCATCCTATGATTTCTCTTCTCTGCCTATAGTTGATTAGGTCTAACTAAACCTTGCTCCACTTGCCCTCTTATTCTGTAGTTCTATTTCACTGTTGCTGTTTGCCAGTAGAAAATAGAGCTCTTGCTAATCACATGATAACAAAAGTCTCAGGTGGAATACCTCCCAAAATGGCGGTCTTCCTCAGCTAAAGTCTTAAACACACGGTTACATATACAGAGACATCAACCTGGGAAAGCCCAAACACAGGATCCCTTGCAGATTACTGGTTAAAAAAAAAAAAAAAAAAAAAAAAAAAAGTTTGCACATTTTTTTGCTTACACCATTTAGTGACCACATTAAATGGTGTCAAGACAAAAGGCCAGTATGGTTTTGAGGGAATAAGTCTAGTATATTTTTTCAATTCACCAACCGAGGCCCAAATTCCGACCAAACCTCCAAATAATTCATATATTTGTAAAGGGTTCCGTATTTCATGGATATACAAAACCAAATAAAACCCCAGGTAATCTCCTTCCTGTGTATGTCTAACAATCCACACTCACTAAGACTCCCTCTCCCGATTGTTCATTGCACCATATGGAATCTACCACTGCTATCTCCTATATGATGGACATCGCATGAAATTGGTTTGGTTATGCCCCCTTTTTTTTTTCACGCCCCGGTGTTTCAAAAAAAAAATTCTTTTTCTTCCAATAGCGCCCCCCCCCCCCCCCCCCCCCACTCCCTCCTTATCTCTGGTAGCTGCCGTCTAACCACTGATGTCTGGCTTTAGGAAGCTGGTATTCTGATAACTAAAGACTAACACACTACTTCTCCCCCACCCACATGTTTCACCACAGGAGTGATGTTTTCAGGCAATAACATGACTGCCGCCTACAAGCTGGCTTTAAATATCCTCCTTCTATCATCTTCCACCTATCAACACCATCTTCAAGATAATATCCAATCATTCCTTAATCCACATGACTGACATCCCCACACACCAATAACACATCAGTCTACCTGACACTCCCCCTCCAGAAACACCCATTAGCACCTCCCATTACCAGTCGCTCCACCCCAGATAATCACATGGCTGTTGCCTTGCTTACATCACTTTGGACATGCCTTCTCCTGAAGAGATCACATGACTTGATTACATCACTCCCAGGCAGATCACATGACCATTAACTTGCTTACATCACTCTGGCTCTTTCTGCTCCCAGGTCAGAGATAAACTGCGGACTGGATCAATTCTAGGAAAGATCACTTGGCTATTAAACAATCTGAATTATGACTCTGGATGTATTATGATTCCTAATTATATATATATTTATATATATTTATATATGTGTGTTTATTAGTTTATTGATCAATTAAACAATCCAACCATTGAATCATATCCACATAAAGTTAAAAAAATTCATAAGTCAATGGATACAATAATTTGTATGCTCAGCCACTATATCATGATTAACCCTTTCCCGACAACCGCCATACTATTACAGTGGATATCGGTTATTTAAATATGGCATCCTCTTAGAAGCTGTGCACCAGCCATAGCTGACAGGTCTCCACTGTATTTTTTTCCTTATGGTGAATGCCCCCTAATGCCTCGGTCAAACATGAAGGCTCCCAGGCTTGTGATTCTATGACTTCTATCACAGGTTGCTCTATGCAGCCTCTAATAGAACCATAGTAATTTTACAATGTATTGTAATGCATTAGTACATTGTATTAGTGATCGATCCCCGGGGTTCAAGTGCCCTAGGGGTCTAAAAATAAGTTTAAAAAAAAAAAATTCAAATCACCCCACTTACCTTAGAACACATATAAAGCCAGGGCCCCACATGGGCGAACGCTGTGGAAAAAAAATGCGGCGTATTACAGTCACTAGCGAATCCCATCCACACCTTGTGGAAAAATAAGCGTGACGAACGTGCTGCGATTTCCAAACCAACGCAGTTTTGGAAATCACAGCATGTCAATTAGCCTACGGAAATGCTGACGGCTTTCCTATAGGTATAATGGAAGCAGTGCTTTTTGCTGCGGCCCACTAGGTAACTGAATAAATTAGGTAAATTAAGGGAACCATCATTTCTGTCCAGGCCTGTTTCATGAGTTTTCTTTTTTTAAAAAATTCTGTTGAAGCCTGGTTGGAAAGCAATGTCTGACTTTCATTTGTTCATTTTCGTAGAATTTTTATATATTATTACTTTTGTCAGATTCAAGTTATTTCTGTGACCATTGTGGGTTTTTCTTTCATTAAACGAGGGGTACCAACATTTTGTCCACGTGTGTTTATATATATATATATATATATATATATATATATATATATACACAGTGTCGAACTGGGATGTCTAGGGCCCACCAGTGGAATTGTTTCTAGGGGCCACGCCAGGACCCCTGCAGATCAGCTGTACCGAGACAGGGCGGCTAAAATTAATAACATGTCAGGACCCATGCTGCTCACAGCCATACGATGTGCACCACTGCACTACCTAAACCCACTGCTACACCCTGTATGGCAAGTGAATAGCTGGCTCCTAGAATTGTTACCATTACCTTAGCGGCTCTGTCCTGATAAAGCTGATCTGCAGAAGTCCTGCAGATGTAATATTGATGGCCTATCCCAAGGACAGATGGATAAATCCTTTAAAGAGGTTGTCCAGGAATTGTAGCAACCCATGTGGCGAGCAGGAGGTGTAAAATAAAATAAAAAGCATACTCACCTGTCCCTGGTGCTCCGTTGTCCGCTGCCAATGTCCATGCAGTCTTGTGCCGGCGCCCCTGCTGGGAGTCCTGCACCTCATGTGACTGATAAGACCAATTAGGTACAGGATTTCCAGAAATGAGGCACCACCATGAGACCGAACAGACACAGGCAGGGGACAACGGGGGCTGGGGCAGGTGAGTATGTTTTTTAAAAATTTTTAAACCTTGACGCACAGTGGTCTCTCCAATTATGGACAGTCTCTTTAAAGGGGTTGTTTGGGCCAAAAACTTTTATGGCCAACGGTCCCCCTACTGTAAGGGGAACAGTGATGGGGCCATTATAGTGTGGGAGCAGAGATGGGGGACAACATTCTGTGAGGGGGACATTAAACTGTGTGGGCATATTAAAGGGGTTGTCCAGGGATTTTTATGGCCTATCATGGTAGGCCTAAAGTTGTGGGCTGCACACGGCCTAGGTACGGGCCACTGGAGCCCGTTCTGTAAACAACACAGGGCCAGAAGCAGAAAGCTCCAGGATAGAGCCGGCCCGATGCAGCTCAGCTCCTACGACTACAATAGGCGAGAGACATGGTGGGCGGCCAATGGGGCGGGCCTACAACGGAGTGGTAGAGCAAAGCCAGTGGCTTCGCTCTAAGTAGGACCGGGCGCGCGCTATTAAACGGATGAACGGGAGAGTATGGCTGATCACACCCTCCCCCTCCGGGGTTTCCCTTCCGCTTAGCTTGGGCCCGGCAGAGTGAGGGGGGCCCGGCCAGGAGGGGAGAGGTAAGTTAATAGGGGGTACGCACCCCACTGCCTATTAAAAAAAAAGCAGTGGGGGTCCGGTAGTGTCCCCCAAGAGCACGAGGCCCACCAGGAGATTCTCTGGTTCCGACCCTGGGTGCAGGTAATGATAAATGCATTTTCGCTAGTTTCTAGCCCGCCCCCCTGACTACGTCATTTTCTACAAGAGGAACGATGTGGCATTCCGAAACCTTCACAGCTTTCCCATAAGTCTGCTGACCCAACTACAGGCACATGTTCCACTCAGGATGGGGAAAAGCTGGGTGATAAGTTGTGTAAGTTGTCATAGTAACCATATCCTTACAGCTGGCCTAGAAAGATATAAACCGCGCTGTTCACACATATATGGATATATTCGGTGTACGGACCGGTGAGCTCTCTCCGTCCACAGCCTGTGTTATATTCTGTAGGATGACGCTGGTTTTCAGTCACAAAATGCGCAACAAATCAGCCACGTGGAACACAGCCTGAGATTCTCTGAATTATTGGGGAAGATTTATTAAAACAGCCTTAAACAAAACGAAAAAATTAAAGCTGTGCTGTGATTGGTTGCAGGGCTGAGATTGGTGCTATGGGCTGGATTGGTTGCTCTGAGGTGTGATTGGTTGCTATGAGTTGTGATTGGTTGCTATGGGCTGGATTGGTTGCTATGGGCTGTGATTGGTTGCTATGGGCAGTTTTTATTCTAGGTAATTTAATAAATCCGCCCCCATGTTGTGTGTTACCCCTGTATCAACAGGGCTTTGCCCTCCTCAGGAGCCCCCAGGGCCGAGCAGCTCCTTCTAAGATGGCCGCCCAGTCCTGCTAATAGATGTGCTGTGTAACCAACCATAAGGGCTCATCTATACAGTTAGCCTTGCTGCCCATAGCACCCAATCAGAGAACAGCTTGAAAATGAAAGTGTGCTGTGATTGGTTGCTATGGGTAAGAGGCCTGTTGTTATGTTCTTCAGTTGGTAAAAGGATGCTAGCACCAACAGGAACACCCACAATGGGGGGATTGCCTAATCCCCACCCATTCATGCATTGGCCAGACAACCTAAATTGCTTGTACATTTTGTACAGTTTTCGATGATTAATCAATGGGTGAATATTAACCCCTCAATGCCCCTAAAAACCTCCCAGAAACCCCAATTGTGAGACATATGTGCAGCAGCCAGGCTCCTTTTGAACAATCCAAAATGTCGCGTCTGTGAGGACACTAAAGGGGCTTAATGCCATATCTCCGTATGGATGGCGGGCCTGACGCATGTTAAGGTATATACCGTATATACTCGGATTTCATGTTATATGAATTTTTATAATGGATGATTTACAAATATACTAATATACAGATTTATATCAGACACAGCAGGGAGATTTACTGATATATATATAGATTTATTTACACAAACGGGGCAGATTTACTGATATATAGATTTATATCACCACGGGGCAGATTTACTGATATATAGATTTATATCACACACTGGGGCAGGTTTACTGATCTATAGATTTATATCACACACATAGGGGTACATTTACTGATATATAGATTTATATCACACACATAGGGGTACATTTACTGATCTATAGATTTATATCACACACATAGGGGTACATTTACTGATATATAGATTTATATCACACACAACGGGGAGATTTACTGATATATAGATTTATATCACACACATGGGGCAGGTTTACTGATATATAGATTTATATCACACATAGGGGTACATTTACTGATATATAGATTTATATCACACACAGAGGGGCAGGTTTACTGATATATAGATTTATATCACACACATAGGGGTACATTTACTGATATATAGATTTATATCACACATAGGGGTACATTTACTGATATATAGATTTATATCACACACATAGGGGTACATTTACTGATATATAGATTTATATCACACATAGGGGTACATTTACTGATATATAGATTTATATCACACACAGCGGGGCACATTTACTGATATATAGATTTATATCACATACTGGGGCACATTTACTGATATATATATATATTTATATCACACACAGTGGGGCAGATTTACTGATATATAGATTTATATCACACACATAGGGGCAGATTTACTGATATATAGATTTATATCACACACACAGGGGCAGGTTTACTGATATATAGATTTATATCACACACACAGGGGCAGGTTTACTGATATATAGATTTATATCACACACTGGGGCAGATTTACTGATCTATAGATTTATATCACACACAGTGGGGCAGATTTACTGATCTATAGATTTATATCACACACACAGGGGCACATTTACTGATATATAGATTTATATCACACATAGGGGTACATTTACTGATATATAGATTTATATCACACACTGGGGAGATTTACTGATATATAGATTTATATCACACACATAGGGGTACATTTACTGATATATAGATTTATATCACACACATAGGGGTACATTTACTGATATATAGATTTATATCACACACACAGGGGAGATTTACTGATATATAGATTTATATCACACACACAGGGGCAGATTTACTGATATATAGATTTATATCACACACATAGGGGTACATTTACTGATATATAGATTTATATCACACACATAGGGGTACATTTACTGATATATAGATTTATATCACACACAGAGGGGACATTTACTGATATATAGATTTATATCACACACTGGGGACATTTACTGATATATAGATTTATATCACACACATAGGGGTACATTTACTGATATATAGATTTATACACACAAGAGGGGCACATTTATGATATATAGATTTATATCACACAGGGGAGATTTATGATATATAGATTTATATCACACACTGGGGAGATTTACTGATCTATAGATTTATATCACACACTGGGGAGATTTACTGATATATAGATTTCTATCACACATAGGGGTACATTTACTGATATATAGATTTATATCACACACTGGGGCAGATTTATGATATATAGATTTATATCACACACACAGGGGCAGATTTACTGATATATAGATTTATATCACACACATAGGGGTACATTTACTGATATATAGATTTATATCACACACATAGGGGTACATTTACTGATATATAGATTTATATCACACACACAGGGGCAGATTTACTGATATATAGATTTATACACACACACAGGGGCAGATTTATGATATATAGATTTATATCACACACATAGGGGTACATTTACTGATATATAGATTTATACACACACATAGGGGTACTTACGATATATAGATTTATATCACACACGAGGGGACATTTACTGATATATAGATTTATATCACACACTGGGGCACATTTACTGATATATAGATTTATATCACACACATAGGGGTACATTTATGATATATAGATTTATATACACACAGAGGGGCACATTTACTGATATATAGATTTATATCACACATGGGGAGATTTACTGATATATAGATTTATATCACACACTGGGGCAGATTTACTGATCTATAGATTTATATCACACACTGGGGCAGATTTACTGATATATAGATTTCTATCACACATAGGGGTACATTTACTGATATATAGATTTATATCACACACTGGGGAGATTTACTGATATATAGATTTATATCACACACACAGGGGCAGATTTACTGATATATAGATTTATATCACACACATAGGGGTACATTTACTGATATATAGATTTATATCACACACATAGGGGTACATTTACTGATATATAGATTTATATCACACACACAGGGGCAGATTTACTGATATATAGATTTATATCACACACACAGGGGCAGATTTACTGATATATAGATTTATATCACACACATAGGGGTACATTTACTGATATATAGATTTATATCACACACATAGGGGTACATTTACTGATATATAGATTTATATCACACACAGAGGGGCACATTTACTGATATATAGATTTATATCACACACTGGGGAGATTTACTGATATATAGATTTATATCACACACATAGGGGTACATTTACTGATATATAGATTTATATCACACACAGAGGGGCACATTTATGATATATAGATTTATATCACACACTGGGGCAGATTTACTGATATATAGATTTATATCACACATGGGGCAGATTTACTGATCTATAGATTTATATCACACACTGGGGCAGATTTACTGATATATAGATTTCTATCACACATAGGGGTACATTTACTGATATATAGATTTATATCACACACTGGGGCAGATTTACTGATATATAGATTTATATCACACATGGGGCAGATTTACTGATAGACTGGACCGTTCTAAACTGTGCCGGATTTATTGCAGGGCCTGATGCAGGTTGATAAATCTGTCGTATTCTTAGATGTTTAGTCTGACTTTACACCTCTTATTTCTTATTATTTGGCTTCATTTATACCAGAGAAAGGTTTGATGCATTTTTGGCGCTCAGCGTCCCAGCTTAGGCCACGCACTAATAGTGAAGCACGCCTTGTTAGTACGAGTTGTAAAACAATTGATAAATGTGGTGCTAGACATGTTTAGACAGTTTTTTGGTGCAAACTACAACAAAATTCTGTCACATTTTGGTGATAAACGTCCCCCACTGTATTATCAGTATCGTAGGGTAATCTGTAGAATGTCAGATAGAACACCCATGATGTCATCACCATTCCGGAACATTGTGATGTCATAATGCTAGGTCTACTTACATGTACAGTACAGCTGTAAGTAGTATGTCAGGGGGAGGGACATCCATTATGACATGCTCCAGGACAACGTGATGTCATAATGCAGGACGTGGCCTCTGTACTGTGATCATTGCAGTTATGTAAGTAGTCGGGGTGGGGACCCATTATGACATGGCCTCCCCTACCCCCCTACCCATTGTGACATGGCCTCGCCAGCTCGTAGCAATGTCATGTTATTATGACCTAACAGTGCCCGGTCCCTATATAAACCCCCGCCACGCTCCATTCAGTGCCATTTTTGGTTCCCATTGCAGGTGGAGGCTCTTGCTGAAGCTTGTCTTGGTTTCCTTGCTATTTCAGGTGGAAGCTCTTGCTAAAGCTTGATCTAGTGCGTTTGGTATTCCTCAGGTGGGGGCTTTGGCCTCCACCTTCCTGGGCCCTTAGGGCCATTTTGAGCGGAGGCTTCTGCCAAAGCTTTTTGTGGTTCCTAAGGTTTCCTTCCCCTTCCCCCGATTCAGTGCCCCTTGCTGAACCCTTTTTTTGTTTTTTCTCCCGTTCCCCCTACCCTTACCATGAGTTATCGTGAACTCCTACAGCTTGTGATGGACCAGAGCTCCTGGATGACCCCGTCAGGTAAGGGATTGGTCTTCTGTTGGGTGGGGGGCGCTTATCTATCTATGGAGGTTCCATCTCACTAATCCTCTCTGTTTTATTTTTAGGCTCTGCTGGACGGAGGTCTGACAGGAGAAGACAGTCCACCGATACTACTGACGACCATGACGACGTCCCCCACCGGAGACGACGTGGTCATGATCCACCCCGCCGTAGGCCGCAGTCAGGAGGGGATAGGAGCAGGTCGCCATTGCGCCAATCCCCAGAGCGTCCGGAGACCCTGCCAGGACCCCCCACACCAGGTCCCAGCACCTCCCAGCCGCTTCCTGTACAGCAGCCACCAACTAGAAGCCATACTCCTCAGACGTCTGAGAGGCCGGAGGAACCGGCGCCTGGGCCCAGCCAACAACCGGTTGCCGCCACAGAGCCAGCTACCCCAGCCAGAGGACGTCAGCGAGGCAGGAGGGTCAGGAAGGTTGATCGTCTCCCAATTCAGGTCATAACAGGCTCTGAGGAGCTCCGGTCATGTACGATCTGTATGGAGGACTACGTGACAGGAGAGACGGTCACCGTACTGCCCTGTTCCCACACATATCACAAGGCCTGCATCGCCACCTGGATCCGCAACAACCCGCGCTGTCCGCTATGCCGGGTCAACTGCTTTACGAGGAGACGGAGGGCGTAAGCGCCACAATCTGCGCTATACAAAAAACTGCAATAAAATTGTTGACTTTGTTCAGATTTCCATCCTGTATTTATCATTGTATTAATAAATGTATTAGATGTGCAAATAGTGTAAAGCAGGGGTAGGCAACCTTCGGCACTCCAGCTGTTGTGAAACTACAACTCCCAGCATGCATATTTGTTCTGCTGTTCTTGGATCTCCCATGGAAGTGAATGGAGCATGTTGGAAGTTGTAGTTTAACAGTAGCTGGAGTGCCGAAGGTTGCTGATCCCTGGTGTAAGGTGTCGCCGTGTGCTACATATCAAAGAAACTATTATGGGATATCTCACTGGGACAATATTATGGGGTAACTGGTACACTATTATGGGGTATCTCAGTGGTACACTATTATGGGATATTTGACTGGTACACTATTATGGGGTATCTGGCTGGTAGACAATTATGGGATATCTGGCGAGTACACTATTATGGGGTATCTGTCTGGCAGAGTATTATGGGGTATCTGGCAGACTATTATGGGATATCTGGTGAGTACACTATTATGGGGTATCTGTCTGGGAGACTATTATGGGGTATCTGTCTGGCAGACTATTATGGGGTATCTGGCTGTCCTGGGATCCATGATACTGCAGACTACTGACCCTGTATGTATCACCTGACAGGAGAACAGCAACCAAAATCTATGAGCAGTTTTGGATTGTTCATCTGGTTGCACAGCGGGGGCCGCTCCTTCCATCAGTGGGGCCCCTGGTGAGATCTAACAGTGACGTGATATGGGAGACTGAAGTGAAAGCGAAGGTGGCCAGCAGCAGCGGGGATCGGTAAGTAGGACTGCAGGCCTATGGAAAGTGTATTTTTTGGGCAAACCTAGCGAGATTTGTCTCGCGAGGATAGCCTGGCCATTTCGTTCAGACCAAATATGTCCAAACCGAAACTTCTATCATACTCAGGGGTCTCTTCACACCCCCCAAGTAAAATGATTGGAGGCCCAGGGGAGGTGACAGACATAAAAACCATTGTCACTTACCTCTCCTCGGCTCCGTCGGGACTCTCGGATTTCTTTGGATCTCTTAAATGATATCAGAGATGTCACATGGGTCAAACCAGCATGACAACACATAAGGATATCAGCATAGCCAATATCTGTGACATCGCTGAAGAGGCCCCAGTGTCTAATAGTTTGAACCCAAAATTTTTGCAATATTTTCAATGAACACTGTAGAGGCCGCTGCGGGACGTTATACTGAGTGGAGGGGCCGCTGCGGGACGTTATACTGAGTGGAGGGGGCCGCTGCGGGACGTTATACTGAGTGGAGGGGCCGCTGCGGGACGTTATACTGAGTGGAGGGGCCGCTGCGGGACGTTATACTGAGTGGAGGGGCCGCTGCGGGACGTTATACTGAGTGGAGGGGCCGCTGCGGGACGTTATACTGAGTGGAGGGGCCGCTGCGGGACATTATTGGACAATACCCAGCGCTTCCTGGCGCCGCTGATGGTGTTGGGTACCCGGGTAATAATAGGAGGGTTAGTGCTAGAATATTCACCATCTAACACTAAGCCACACCTTAGTAATGGATGCTGTCTATCAGACAATCCCCATTACTAAGGTGGTAAGAAAGTATTTAAAAAAAAAAAAAAGAGCCATGAGAGAAATTTTTTGTATCGAAATAAAAACTCCCCCACACAACCCTTTATGACCATTTTATTAAAAAATTAAACAAAAACGATGATCACCGATGCAGTCCAATGAATCCGACGTAATCCAAGCGATCCATCATAACCAGAAAGATTAAAAAAAAAAACACACAAAAGATCCCAACAGTATGAAAAATTTTAAAAAACTATAGCAACCTTCAGCTGTCTTCCTTCTTATTTGGTAAATTTAATGAACACTGGCTTCTAGTCTGGCGCAGGGGACCTGTCGTTGAGACAGAATCTTGACTCATCTGTGAGACAGAATTCCGTCTCATCCTAAAGGTAAGTGTGGCCAGAATGAGCTAGTGAAGGGACTCCTAAGTTACATAAGAGTCCCTGCACTAGCTATGTGACCTGAGTTACTCACGCTCACATTTACAGACTAAACTAATCACAATGTAGTGTAATAATATAGATCCAGCGTGGCGGCAGCTGACAAGCTAAATGATGACTTAGTATCTTGGCAATCAGGACACGCCTCAACACCGGATCAATATTTTTAAACACTTCAGTGTGGTAGGGTTGAGAGGCGGGAGCTGAATCAGCTGATTGGTGCAGGATCTGGGAGTCAGCCCCCACACCGATCAGATACTGATGTCCTTTCCTGTGGATAGATCATCAGTATCTATTGTATTCACATCCTGGACAATCCCTTAAAAAACAAAAACAGATGACCATCAGTCAATAATAGATGTTGTGAAGCGCCTACCCTGAATCACTGTCTATGCTTCCAGTAATGGAAACACCAATATCCAAATGGTCCAACCCTCTGTGTAGTAGTGTCAGGTCTGCACAAGGGATTATGTTCTGGTGGATTGCACAGTATTCACGTTAAGCCTACTGTAGATAGAAGAATGCTTAATGCTATCATTTCATTCACTGCAGAGAGGAAACAGATTTGGGTGCTATATTATCTTATATCAGTAGGACACAGTCTAGTTGGGGCTTTAAAGGGGTTTTCCAAGGCTGTCATTGATGACCTATTAAATCATCAATTAAAAATTGGAAAGGGATCAGCACCTATTCACGTGACGTGAGTGCTGCAGCCTCTTCAGTACTTACCAAGCACAGCTTTATAGTGTCTGTGCTTGGTATCACAGCTCAGCCCATTCACTTGAATGGGACTGAGCTGTGATCAGGCCATGTGATCAATGAACATAATGTCACATGTCCTGTAAAGTAGAAGCAGCACTCAGAGGGCCACTGCCTCTTTAACCAGCTGAACCACAGGGAAACAAGGTGTTGGACCCCCAACAGATCTCCAATTGATGACATTTCTAAGGATAGGTCAGCAATTAAAAAAAAAAAAAAGGAAAGTCCTGGAAAACCCCTATAGGCTGAGGCCCCACGTTGCAGAAACGCAGCTTTTTTTGTTGCGGTTTTTTGAGCCAAATCCAGGAGTGGATTGAGCAGAAGGTAGAAGTATAAGAACTTTATATATCTCTCCCATTCCTCTTGTAGCCATTCATGGTTTAGGCTAAGCCCCAAATGGCGTCCTGCAGCAAAAAAGCTCTGCGGGAAAAACCACGGCAGCAACGCATCACAGATCTTCCCGCAGCGCAGGTTTCCTCCATGAACTCTCTGCTTCCATCATACCTATAGGGAAACCGCCGGCATTTCCGTAGGTATAATTGACATGCTGCGATTTCCAAAACCGCAACGGTTTTGGAAATCGCTGCATATCTGCAACACGTATATTAATGCAAAGTGGGGATGGCAATTGCTTGAATCCCATCCACTTTGCTGTGACTGTAAAATGCCACTTTTTTTTCCATGGCATTTACCGCGGCGTTTCCTCCACGTGTGGCCCCGGCCTTAAGGACAGAGAAGTGCCCTGACTATGGCTCTTGAAATGTGGTGACAAGTCCCCGCTGACCTACACTTCCTGCACCTGAATCCCTTACATGCTCCAGGATTATTACGAGGCCAGAGTCACCGAACTACTACTACTGTATCCATAGGACAGACCATAATGAATCCCGGTTCCCGGTTCCTGGTCCTGTGAATGGGGTTGTTTTTCTCCCCACAGTGAATTTAGTCTGACTGAATCCAGGGTGAATGTAGCCGTGCCCTGCTGGATAGGAAGCATCCATGCCCTCTTTTACTTTAATGGGAGTGCCTGAGATAGTAAAGTACAGGACTTCGGCTATCTCAGGCACTTCCATTCAAGTTAATAGGTGTTTGGTCGCCTCCCCGTCCAGCTGGGCACGGCTACATTCAGCCTGGATTCAGTTAGAAGAAAAACACCCCGATTCTGAGGGCTCGATCCTATGGATAACAGATAACTATTCTTCATGGCATAACCCCTTTAAAAAGGTTATCCACCTAATATTCTAGGCTACACTCACACAACAGTGCCCAGTACACCTGAAGAAAATCTATTTTCAAGGATCCCTCACTGACACGAGTCTAGAGGGATCTGTAAAATCACCAAAAATAGCCGGTTCTATTTCTTTCTTGGATTATTCACACAGACGGTTAAAACAATGGTCGTGTGGAAGTTCTGGTTGGCTCCTGTGCAGCCGAATGCTTTTCTGTGGCCCCCCCCTTGGTTGCAACCCCTCTATTGGGCCCCATCCGATTCACACGGGCGATTTGGATCACTTGCTCTAAGCTATTTCCTCTAGCTTCTCCTGCCTCCTCTATGATTTCATTCCTGTATAATCCGCTCCTCCCGGGGGGGACTCACTTCGGCCATGGTGCGCCCTTGGAGCAGGCTTGGCCTGTTCCATATTACAGACCTGGTCGATCCCTTGACCCTAGAGCTCAGGCCCTTTGACTATTTCACCTCTGTCCTACACTTGCCGCCCACTGAATGGTTATATTACCACCAAATTTCTCACTTTGCCCATGCTCAGCTTGGGACCACTCGGGTCTCACTTCCCACTGCTTTTGAGAGACTGTGCCGTGCTGGTACCTCTACGAGGGGGCTCATACCAATATATACAGGCTCTTGTCTTGCTCAGAGGGGCGATCTCCCCCTTCCCATAAATATATGGCTAAGTGGGCTGAGGCTCTGGATAGGCAGATCTCGCCCAGACAGTGGCAGATTATATGGTCTCGTGCAGCCAAGTCCTCATCCTGTATCATTTCGAGAAAACCAATACAAGATTCTTATGCACTGGTATCACACGCCAGCTTTGCTTCACACCCTTAATCCCTCTATCCCCTCCTCATGCTGGCGATGTCAGGCCTCGCTGGGTACAGTGTGCAATGTTTTCTGGGACAGCTCTGCCCTTTCTGGATGGATATGAAACTCCTCACTGATGCCCTCTTTATTCAGCGGGGTCCGTTGGATCCCATGACCCATTTACTCAATTTGCCTCCCAAACATCTAGGCAAGAAAACGTCTCGGCTGTTCCTTTATTTGTGTACTGCAGCTAAGACCCTTATCGCCCTGCATTGGAAGCAGACTCTCCCTCCCACGGGGCCTGACCTAGTGGCCCGCATGGAGGACATTCGTAGCCTAGAATTTTTAACTGCTACCCTTAACCACACCGTTGATGCCTTTAATGCTGTCTGGTCGCATTGGGACTCCTATTGCATTGGACATGGTTTTTGATTCTGACACCACCACCACCACCACACACACACTTTGTGCCTGCTCCATGATCTAGCGTGTTGGCCTGATGAAGACGTCAGTTAAGACATCGAAACGCGTTGCCATACTTTATATCGCCACCTTGTGGAGTAACATTGTGATCCAATAAAAAAAAGTTTCATTTTAATACATGTCTGGCTGATTAAGTAGCGCTCATACATACCCTGTTTTTTTACTTTACTACTTTACTATTTACACACACACACACACACACTTCTTTCTCATCCCCCCTCTGTTTGGTCTGGTGTCTCTTGTCTGTCCTACCACTTTTTTTTGTTTTCTTTGGTTGTGCTAGACTGTTATACCGCATGTTGCGGCTACTCCTTACCTCTTCTTGTCAAAAACTACAGTTAAAAAAAACAAAACAATGGTCGTGTGAATAGACCCATTAAAATCTATCGGACCGTGTGCTGCTAATACAACAGCCAGCACACGGCCTTGGAATCCTGTTGTGTGAATGAGCCCTTAGATCTGTGGAAGTCTGACAACCTGGATCCCTGCAGATCAGCTGCACCAGGACAGCGTGACTCCCAGTAATTACATACAAGGGGCCACACTGCTCACTCACTGTACAAAGTGTAGCTGCGGCTTCTGGTACTGTAGTGCTGCCTCAGACTTCAATGGGACAGAGCTGCAGTACCTAAAGCCACCACTACACTTTATACAGCTAGTGAGCAGCGTGGTTCCTGGTGTGGTAACATTACTGAGAGCCATGCTATTACACTGCAGCTGATCTTCAGGGGGTCCTGCGTGTTGGACCCCTGCAGGTGGTATAACAATATTAGAATGTGGATAATCCCTTTAAAGGGGTTGTCCAGGCTAAAATGTATTTTTTAATTACACTGGGAGAGGTGAAAAAAAAAAAAAAAAAAAAAAAAAACACAAACTCATTCACCTGTCCCCGATGCTCGTGTGTCCTCCCGCTCTGTTTTCATTCGGTGCAAGTCCCCACATATGACTGCTAAGGCCAATCCGCAGCCACGGCAAAGGACACAGGAAGTCACTGTGACCTCCTCGGGCCCCTTCTGTAGGCCACTGATTGACCTCAGCAGTCATGCATGTGACCACTGAGGTGAATTGGCGGCCTCAGCAGAAGGGAGTCAGGACGTCACAGCCAGAAGACAGCCAAGTAGCAGGACCGGACTGCACTGGGAGGACACTGCAGCATCGGGGACAGGTGAGTAGGGTATTTTTTTTGTTTTCTCTTCACCTCCCCTGGCATAAAAAAAAAAATAAAAATTTAACATTGACAAAATTATATTGTATTGGGGGTTGGCTAAAAAGGTTATATCTGCCATATAAATAAATAAGCCGTGTTAAATCAGCCTCATAGTATTTACACTGTACGAATAAGATGCATGACGTTAAATAGGATGCATGACTTTTTTTTAACATACTTCTTATTTGTACAGTAAATACTATTATGCTTACTTGTATAGCGCCATCATATTCCGCAGCGCTTTACAGAAATTGTCAGTCACTGTCCCATATAGGGCTCACAATCTACATATGACTGTCTGTAAAGCGCTGCGGAATATGATGGCGCTATACAAGTAAGCATATTAAATAAATGGGGCTGATTTAACAGCTTGTGTGCTAAAAAAAAAAGTTGTGTACAAGCCATTAAAAAAGTAAATTTTGCGCAAGTGAAAATTTTTGCGAAAAAAAATTGTGACTGAGTTTTGCACACCACTTTTCTGGCCCTGTCATTTTTATCATCATTTACTTCAGTTTTCTAGCGTTAATGATGCCAGAGATCTACATCAGCAAGGAGCTGGTGTGGAGTTCTGTTTAGGTGCACAGACTCCGGAAGACGCGACTAATTTATGTGCGCACCTCATAAATTAGGCGCAAAACTCCGGCAGGTGGAAAACATTGTTTTTGATGAATAAGCTGTGAGTCCCGTCATGTGGATCGCCGTGTTGCCCTTTAACTCCTTCACTCATGTTAGTGAATGGAGTCGCATTGCAACCTGAGGGTCCGAATGCGACTCCATTCACTAATGTGTGAAAGAGTCCTAAGGCGACACGGCGATCTTTGGTTGCATGACGGAAGTTGTACTGTAGCTATAGCCTTATGCTAGATTCACATCTGCGCCAAGCTCTCTGTCATAAAGGTCCGCCAAAGGACCCGAATGACAGAGGCGGACTGTTAACATGGCGGTTACAGACACCGGCAGACCCCACTGACTAATGAGGTCCGCCATTTTCAAACTGAAAGTGAAGGACAGAAAAGTACTCGGCGCTTTCTGCGACTTAGGTATTGTTATGCTGGAGCCCTAGAGCAGGCACCAACATAACAATACAGTGGGATATTAGCTGGGGGGGACTACAACTCAACAGATCCAGAGCATCTGGAGCTGCTGGGGTTGTAGTTCTCAGAAGGGTCAGTGAAGCTGAAAGATTTGGGGGCAAAATAGGGGAAAAAGTTGTGTGTGGTAAATAGTACTTACCTTCCAAACTCTTGGTCTGGGCTCCTCTGCTGAATCCCATGACGTCAGTGACGCTTGTAGCAATGTGTTGCATTTGGATTGGCTCCAGCAGCTGCCGATCAGGATGCAGGCCCATAACAAGGTAGGGACAGTCGCCAGCAGCTGGCCATCTTCATGGTACTAAAGTCCGGCCTCTGACCATTACTAATCCATATTTTGCCAATGCAAATGCATTGGTCAGGGGCCTGATCGGGATGGTCAGGGGCCCGATCGGGCCCCACACCAATGCATTTGCATTGGCAAAATGTGGATTAGTAATGGTCTAATAGTCGGTGCTCGGGGGCCCACCAGGGGAAAGTTTGGACACACCTTCTCATTCCAAGAGTTTTCTGTATTTTCATGACTATAAAAATTGTAGATTCACACTGAAGGCATCAAAACTATGAATTAACACATGTGGAATTATATACTTAACAACAAAAGTGTGAAACTGAAAATATGTCTTATATTCTAGGTTCTTCAAAGTAGCCACCTTTTGCTTTGATTACTGCTTTGCACACTCTTGGCATTCTCTTTATGAGCTTCAAGAGGTAGTCACCTGAAATGGTCTTCCAACAGTCTTGAAGGAGATCCCAGAGATGCTTAGCACTTGTTGGCCCTTTTGCCTTCACTCTGCAGTCTAGCTCAGCCCAAACCATCTCAATTGGGTTCAGGTCTGGTGACTGTGGAGGTCAGGTCATCTGGCGTAGCACCCCATCACTCTCCTTCTTGGTCAAATAGCCCTTACACAGTCTGGAGGTGTGTTTGGGGTCATTGTCCTGTTGAAAAATAAAAGATGGTCCAACTAAAGGCAAACCGGATGGAATAGCATGCCGCTGCAAGATGCTGTGGTAACCATGCTGGTTCAGTATTCCTTCAATTTTGAATAAATCCCCAACAGTGTCACCAGCAAAGCACCCCCACACCATCACACCTCCTCCTCCATGCTTCACGGTGGGAACCAGGCATGTAGAGTCCATTCGTTCACCTTTTCTGTGTCGCACAAAGACACGGTGGTTGGAACCAAAGATCTCAAATTTGGACTCAGACCAAAGCACAGATTTCCACAGGTCTAATGTCCATTCCTTGTGTTCTTTAGCCCAAACAAGTCTCTTCTGCTTGTTGCCTGTCCTTAGCAGTGGTTTCCTAGCAGCTATTTTACCATGAAGGCCTGCTTCACACAGTCTCCTCTTAACAGTTGTTGTAGAGATATGTCTGCTGCTAGAACTCTGTGTGGCACTGACCTGGTCTCTAATCTGAGCTGCTGTTAACCTGTGATTTCTGAGACTGGTGACTCGGATGAACTTATCCTCCGCAGCAGAGGTGATTCTTGGTCTTCCTTTCCTGGGGCGGTCCTCATGTGAGCCAGTTTCTTTGTAGCACTTGATGGTTTTGGCCGCTGCACTTGGGGACACTTTCAAAGTTTTCCCAATTTTTCGGACTGACTGACCTTCATTTCTTAAAGTAATGATGGCCACTCGTTTTTCTTTACTTAGCTGCTTTTTTCTTGCCATAATACAAATTCTAACACTCCATTCAGTAGGACTATCAGCTGTGTATCCACCTGACTTCTGAACAACACAACTGATGGTCCCAACCCCATTTATAAGGCACGAAATCCCACTTATTAAACCTGACAGGGCACACCTGTGAAGTGAAGATCATTTCAGGTGACTACCTCTTGAAGCTCATCAAGAGAATGCCAAGAGTGTGCAAAGCAGTAATCAAAGCAAAAGGTGGCTACTTTGAAGAACCTAGAATATAAGACATATTTTCAGTTGTTTCACACTTTTTTGTTAAGTATATAATTCCACATGTGTTAATTCATAGTTTTGATGCCTTCAGTGTGAATCTACAATTTTTATAGTCATGAAAATACAGAAAACTCTTGGAATGAGAAGGTGTGTCCAAACTTTTGGTCTGTACTAATATATATACATTATATACATAGATATTATATATATTATATATATATACACACACACACACACATACATATATATATATACACATATATATATACATATACACACACACACACACACACACAGAAGATAGATATGAGAGATATATATTACATGGATGATAGATTATGAGATAGTATGTTGTACCATGTTAGCCATTGAAAGTAGTGGAAGAGTGAAGAAATCAGGCGATACCTTTTAGAGGCTGAGTATATTTGATAAGTAAGCTTTCAAGAGTCTAGCTCTCTTATTCAGACTTCTTATAACACCATGTCTGAAGAAGAGAGCTAGACACTTGAAAGCTTACTTATCAAATATACTCAGTTAGCCTCTAAAAGGTATCGCCTGATTTCTTCACTCTTCCACAGATTATGAGATAGATATAAGAGATTAGATAATTAGAATGTATACAGTTCAGAATAAAAGCTAACCTAGGGGCTCACAAACTTCTAGGAGCTAAATATCTTGATGAGACAGATAATTGTCATCATCCATCCTGTTTTCTTAGGCTGTGTTCACACTTTAGCAGTGGATTTTGACGTGGAATCCGCCTCAAAATCCGCCTGAAAAAACTCCTCCCATTCATTTCAATGGGAGTCAGTAGCGGCTTTTTTCCGCTAGCGAAAAAAAAAAAAAAAAAAAAAAAAAAAAAATCAACATGACCTATCGTGCTGTGGATTCCACCCTCAGCTCGAGACGCGCTCCTGATTAGTCCCATTCATCCGGGCTTAAATCAGGAGCGGTTAGCCGCGATGGAATGCTGATACACTGCAGCGGAATCCCGCTGCGGCTGACAGCGGCGAAAACTCTGGGGGTGGAATATTTTCCACCGTGCGAACACAGCTGCTGTGTTCCCTCTGCTTTTTCTCTCTCCTATTTTCTGTGTTGACACCTCTGATGTGACTGCTGTGTTTGGGACGTAGAAGTCGTGTTATGACTCATGGATCATTATCAGAAATAAGGGCACCAACAGCCCTGTTCTTAACCCCTGTGCCCGCCCCTGGATGACGTTACTATTACGACATCCTTCAGGCTGGCCATTTCCAAAGCTCAGCCTGTTCACCACCATGAGGTTTAACCTCCTCTATTAGTTAAAATAAGTCCACACTTAAAAGAGTCATCCTACAGCACTCAGGAGAGGAAAAAACCCCTGTGGAAGAAACCTCTAGGGAACCATGGCTGGAGGACTGCCCTTCCCTTGGGCTTAGAGGAATAATGCCAACAATAACTTATCAAAGTCATCTTAGAATTGTATATATGGCCAGAAACACAATTAAGGTATCAAACAAAGAAATGATACAATACATACATTATACAGGTAAACGTGAAAAAAGCAATTGTAAAATAGTGATTAAAGGAGGGCGGGTGGGAGGGAAATGTTTCCTCCAGTCCTTGTGGTGAGAGAAAGATGAATGAGACAGGAAGTGACATCTATTCCTAAACTCCTCCCTCCCTACAGTAACACACTAGGCACTATATACTCCTAAAGATGAATATACACACACAAATCTGAACCAGCCTGTATAAATCCACACAACTACTGCACAAAGATGAAACTGCAGGAGTTATTGGTTCCCCCCATCCCAAAGTCATGTCCCCCTTTGCTAATGGCTCCGGCGGTGTCTGGACGCTTGCAGGAGAGAGACTGGTACGAAATGTGGACCTGAATGACGGACCACTCTGTGGTTACATGGACCCCATTGACTGTAATGGTGTCCGCCTGGTGTCCACCGTTTCAAATCTGAAACTTGGAGAGAAAAAGTTCTCCATTCCAATACTGATATCTTACTGATCTATGGACAGGTAGGGGTAGGAGAGTTACCCGTACACTGTGACCAGATTTAACGCAAGACCCTCAGAACTATTTCATATTGTCATTGTTGCACGTCATCATCAGAAGACCGATCCACAGGAAGCTCCTCATTCATCGCCTGTAAGCCTTATCAGTGAGGATGGGGATAGTGGAGTAGAATCTGGCTGTGAGGGAGCCTCTAACCCACCGATGCTCCAGATTGTGGATTGGGACCAAATCCTAGTAAAAGTGAGAGAAATCCTTTACTTTCCAAACCTAACACACCCTTTTATAATCTAGAACAGATGTCCCATACTTTGGGTACACTGAATATGACTTTTTTTTTTTAGGACTCAGGAGCTGCATTCCAGACCTTGGCTCTTCTCTGGATTCCTTCAAGCAGGCTCAAGTGTTTTGAGCTGAAACATTTCTTGTATGGGGCAATAAAACCTCAGTGTTTTACTATTCAGCTTTGGACAATGGACGCTTATTCTTACGTTCCAGTGGAGATGAGGGAGGAACTGTAGGCAGGAGTGGATTACATCAAGACTCTGGCCTAAAGGTTCCACAAATTAAACCCAAATGAAAAAAAAAATCGATATTTTTGGAGCAATATTGGCTAATATATTATGCCAAACACATGGGGCATTGATATCCTGAAACCCTATTAAAGTAAGGCCGGACCCGGGCAAAGCATGGGGGGAGGCCGCCATGACAGGGCCTGAAGGGGTTGGCGTAGGGTTACTAGGGGAGGGGTCAGAGTGCAGTGGCGGGAGTAGTTAGGGAGAGGGGTTATAAGGGACTAGCGAGGGCTTCCCGCGGTCAGTTACGCGGTGAAGAGGGATCAGAGCAGGTCGGGTCGCGTGACTTACCTGTGTGATGTCTGAGCTTGAAGTCCTCCTGGGGCAGCTCCGTGCTGCTGCCGGCTGCGTGGACGCAGAATGGCTGTCAGCAGGTGCAGGGGATCGTCGACGCGGTCCCCATCGATCCGGCGCTGTCTTCAGGTCAGCAAATGGCGCCGGCGGCCTCCTCTTCACCCTCTCCTTCCAGGGCTCCAGTGGGCGTGGCCTCGGCCCGGCGGCAGCGTCGGGCTCGGCCGCCGGAGCGATTAAGCCCTGACAATGCACCCAGGTCCTGGCGCCGGCTGCGGAGCCCTTCCAGGGACCCTCCAGGCCGGCGGGCGCGCCCTGCAGCTTTGGGCAACGGCTCCCGGCCTGGGAGGCATCCAGCTCAGCGGCCGGGACCAGCGGTGGGGAGGGGGCGGGGCTTGCGGTCCGAGCGGCCACGCCCCCTTACCAACTTGACTCCGCCCCCAGCTCAACCATGGCAACGGCGGCCCCTACTGGCGATGCTCCGGTCGGGGGGGGGGCTGCTAGGCGAGTGAGCAGACGGCTGATGTCTCCCGAAGCTTCACGCCGGTCCGCTGGAGCGGCCGGGCGTACCTCGGTGTCGATGGAGCGGCGGGCGGCTTCCGGCGGACGGTCTCCCGACCGTTCCTCTTCTGGGCTTGTGGCGGCCTCCAGGCGGGGGTGCTCTTCGTGTGCTGGCGGTTCCAGGGCCGCGGTGGCCGGTGACGACGACCAAGACTCCGATGTTGATGACTTCCTGGATACGTCTCGTCGGGTGGATTCTGGACAAGCGGCTGGTGGGATCACAGCTTCTGCGCAGCCGGGTGAGTGTTTGTCTTTGTCTGGTTCTGTGCCGGCGTTTAGATCACAGGCGTGCGGGGAGGGACCCGACGTGGGGGTTGGGGATAGCCAGGCGGCGACAGGGACGGCGGCGGGTTTAGGTGAGGAGCTGCGGTCGCTGTTAGGCGGGCTGCGTGATGTATTGTCGCGGTCAGGAGGGGAAAGGGGGGCGGCGGGTTCCCCTGTGGCAGCGTGGGTCGGGGGGATCCGCACCCCCTCCAGTAATAGTTTTGCCGTCGGATAGTTTGGTTCGTAGAGAGGCGGGGGTAGAAGTGTCGGTCCAGACGGAAAAAGAGGGAGACGGTATTCGTTTAGATGACAGAGCCAGGGGGGAGGTATACTTGTGTTATGAGGGCCCCTTGGAGCGCATTTAAAGAAGGAGGTGAAGGATAAGATTTGGCGTGATGAATACGTCGAAATCTTTTCCTTGCTGCCATTAGCTAAATTCAACCTGGACAAGGGGAAGCGGGATGAGAGCAAGAAGGAGGAGGAGGAAAAGAGGCGTTGGCGTTTAATCCCGCAGACGTTTACTAACTGGATGCAGGCGTTCGCTATTCTGGCCAGCGTTATTGGGGAGAAGACTCCTGAACACTGTTCGGGGCTCTTCTGTTATTTGGATGCTATCGGGGAGGCTTACCGGGTTTACGGGGGTTTGACGTGGCTGCGCAACGATGAGCAGCGCAGGGCGATCCGACCGTCTATTCGGTGGGATCAAAAAGATATAGGATTGTGGCTGAGAGTTATGGCCCCTTCCCGATTTGGGCAGCCCTTTCAGGGAGTGGCCGGTTCATCCGGCCCTGCTAGTCAGTCCCCAACTGGGCAGGGGGCTGGGGGTAAGACAGGATTTTGCTGGCAATTTAACCAAGGCCAGTGCAAGTTCGGGACGACCTGTAAGTTTAAGCACTCATGTTCCGCTTGCGGGGGATCTTCCCACGGTTCCGTCAAATGTTTTAAAAGAGGGAAGGGGCGGCAGCCGGGAGGGGCACCTGGCCATGGGGTTGACACCGGTGAAGCTGCTAGAGATGGAGCCTTATCTTAATCGCTATCCGGACCGTCTTAGGGCCCAGTTGTTGCGGGACGGTTTTGGGCAGGGTTTTCGGATCCCGTCAGCGCTTCAGGGGGCCTCCTTGTCCACGAGGAATTTGGTATCGGCTTACCGCCATCCGGGGGTGGTGATGGAAAAGTTGGCCAAGGAGGTTGCCTTGGGACGCATAGCGGGTCCTTTTAGTTCACCGCCGTTTGCGGATTTTGTAGTTTCTCTGTTAGGTGTAGTGCCCAAAAAAGAACCCAACAAGTTCAGGCTCATCCATCATTTGTCGTACCCAAAAGGGGGGTCGGTTAATGATGGTATTGATCCTGAGCTGAGCTCCGTCGTATATACCTCATTTGATGCGGCCGTTAATTGGGTGCAGAAATATGGGACAGGGGCGTTGATGGCAAAGACGGACATTGAGTCGGCTTTTCGCCTCCTCCCGGTTCACCCTGAGAGCCTTAGGCTCTTAGGGTGTTTCTGGAACGGGGCGTATTTCGTAGATCGTTGTCTCCCTATGGGTTGCGCGATTTCTTGTGCCTACTTTGAGGCCTTTAGTTCATTCCTGGAGTGGATAGTGAAGGACCTGGCGGGTGTCGGGGCTGTTATCCACAACTTGGATGATTTTTTGTGCCTCGGTCCTGCCGACTCCCCCGTTTGCCATTCGCTGCTTCGGTCTCTTGAGTGGGTGGCGGCGTGTTTTGGGGTCCCCCTAGCGCCAGGTAAGACTGAAGGCCCATGTACATGCTTGAGCTTTCTAGGTATCACTATTGATGCCGAGCGGATGGAGTGCCGTTTACCAGAAGACAAGCTGGTCGTGCTGCGGCAGGAGGTAGACCGGGCTGCAAGATTACGTAAGATCACGCTTAGGGACTTGCAGTCGCTCTTGGGAAAGCTCAATTTCGCGTGCAGGATCATGCCAATGGGGCGTGTTTTTTGCAGGCGCTTGGCGGGGGCTACGGCGGGGGTGTCGTCGCCCAGGCACTTTATACGGTTGACGAGGGATCACAGGGATGACTTAGAGGTGTGGGCCAATTTTTTGTGTAAGTACAACGGCCGCTCCTTGGTTATGTCGCCTGTGGCTGACGTTTATGATTGGGACTTATACACGGATGCGTCCGGGTTGGTTGGTTTTGGGGTTTTTTGTAGGGGACAATGGTGTGCGGACCGGTGGCCAGCGGGTTGGATAGAGCAGGGGTTGGTTCGGAACCTGTGTTTGTTGGAGTTATTCCCTATTGTGGTGGCGTTGGAGATTTGGGGGGGATCGTTTCAGAAACAGGAAGGTACGTTTCCACTGTGACAACCAGTCCGTAGTTGGTGCCATTAATTCATTAACGGCCTCGTTCCCTCTGGTGGTTAGCTTGTTGCGGCACTTGGTGCTGCGTTGTTTATCTCTTAACGCTTGGGTGGTGGCTGTTCATGTCCCTGGTGTCACCAATGTAATTGCCGATTCTCTCTCTCGGTTTCAGTGGGAGCGGTTTCGGCAGGTGGCCCCCGAGGCGGACGTCACTGGAATCCCATGTCCAGATCACCTGTGGGGCGTGGTCTTGCCGCGGCGGGTGAGCTGATTCGGTCTTCGTTAGCAGATAGTACCAGGGCAGCATACGAGGTAGCATGGAGGGAGTTTGAGGCTGTGGCAGGCGAGTTGGGGGGTGTTTCTTCGGATGGGGACAGACGTACGGCGGTGCTGGTGTTGATTGGTCGGGGGTCGCTGGCGGGTTGGTCTGTGTCTAGGATGAATCGCCTGGTGGCGGGTTTGGCCTTTGGTTTTCGTTTTAGAGGATGGGGGGATGTCACTAAGGAGTTTTTGGTGTTGCAGGCGCTACGGGGCTTCCGGAAGGGACGGTCCCGCCCGGATGGGCGCAGGCCGGTTTCTTTTCAGTTGCTTGAACGTCTGGGGGAGGCGTTACGAGGGGCATGTTCTTCACCGTTCGAGGTTGCTTTGTTTCAGTTAGCTTTTTCGTGGGCATTTTTTGGGGCCTTGAGAGTGGGGGAATTGGTGTCCCCGTGTAAGAGGAAGGCAGGAGGGGTCTTCTTTCAGGACGTGTCAGTGGAGGGGCCGGGGGTTGAGTTTGTCATACGGAGATCTAAGACAGACCAGTCAGGCAGGGGTCGTAGAATCCGTCTGTTCCCGGTGACGACGTCCGAGATGTGTCCGGTGAGGTGTTTTGAGAATTTTAGCGGCCTTCGACAGGGACATTTTGGCCCCCTGTTGTGCCATATGGATGGGTCATTTTTATCACGTTATCAGTTTACGTGGATGTTTAGAAAATGTTTGGTGGCTGTGGGCCATGATCCGTCGGTGTTTGCGCCACATTCATTTAGAATTGGTGCTGCTACCGAGGCCTCGGTGTGGGGATTGGGCCCTGAGGTGGTTCGTCGGATCGGCAGATGGGAATCGCGTCGCTTTGTCTCATATGTGCGCCCCCATTTGTTGTAGTTTGGATGCATCTCCGCTGAGACAAGGGGGGGGGGGGGGTGGACCAATTTAGGGGGCTTGGAAGTCTGTAAAGGTTGTTAATTTTTCTTCTTGGCTGATGTGCGGATTCGGTTGTTTTTTGTTTTCTTGTAGGTCCTCCAGCCCGTCTGGTATGGATTATGGGGCATTCTTATGTTCACTGGGGGGCGGAAAGAGCGAAAATGCGCCCCCACGGTTGGCAACTAGGATTCCCCAGGTCGGTGGCGGTGGTCCGGTGGCTAGGATTCCGGGGTATGTTGTGGGGTCGTATGTTGCGGGAGTTTTTCCGGTACATCCGCCTAGATCACCCTCCGGATGTCCTAGTGTTGCATCTGGGTGGGAATGATTTGGGTGCCCGCCCCTTTCGGGAACTGGTGAGGGACGTCAAACACGATTTGTTGCGCTTATGAGTGGAGTGTCCGACAGTGGTGGTGGTGTGGTCGGATATTGTCCCTCGGCATTCGTGGAGGGGGGCCAGGTCGGTGACTAGCATTAATAGGGCAAGGGCCAAGGTTAATAGGACCATTGGAGCATTCGTGGTTAGGCATGGTGGCATTGTGGTTCGGCACCATGAATTGGAGGATTTGCAGGGTGGTTTTTGGTTAGCTGATGGGGTTCACCTTAATGCAGTGGGAATTGATCTGTGGGCCTTGGGCCTGCAAGGCGGGGTTGAAAGTGCTCTCGCATTGGTGGGGGGCGTGCATCCTTGAGGGGGTCAAGGCGTGCGCGCTGTGGCGGGGTGGGGGTTCCTTGGAGTTGGTTGAAATTCGGTGGTGGGGGAAACATGGAGGGTAGTTTCCCCAATAATTAACTACAATTCTGGTTGGTCTGGCTGCTTTTGGGCTCCTGCTGGGTGGTGTCCCGGGGAGTGGTTTTGGTATATATGTGGTGATACTGCCATCTGTGTTTTATGGTGCCTCCGAGCCTGTGGTTTTTGCGGCTGGGGGTAACTTGGTGTGATGGACAGTTTGGCGGCCAGATCTAGGTAGCTCCAAGGACGTCCCCCTCAAGAAGGATGTTTATCAGGAAAAACGTGGGGTTAATTGTTATTTAATTGTTATTTATTTTGTTAGTTATTGGTTATTTAAATTGGTTTATAATTTGATAAAATACGGTTTATATATTTATATTTGTATTGTTATTGTAATAAAATGGCTGCTGTGGCCAATTAATCCAAAATAACTTGTGTTGTCTTCATTCTTAGGTAAGATAAGAATGGGGGAGGGGGGTGAAAAGGAGGCCGCAGCAATGGTAAGTGATATGTTGGTGGAGACAACATCCTCAGTGCCGATGTCAAGGACAGGCGTACGGGTAACTCACCAGATATAAATGGATGGGATGAGTCGGCTTGTCCAAAAATTCCCCCATACTGATTTATCATTCAGCTCACACATTGGTCTGTTGACATGTGTAAAATAAATCCCATCTTGTACCATCGGCATCTCCTCTATAATGGCTGACTTACCTCTCAGGTGTATCAGGATCAATAGATATGACCAGACCAGAAGGAAAGCATCCTGCAAGCCTGTACCTACAGTGGGCTCAAATACCACAAAATGGCCCTGCCCAAGATAATGACCCTCTGGATTGACCCTTATGAAGTCTCCTGTCAGTGAGTAGTCCCTCTTTATAATACTCAGTAAGGATAGTAGTTGATTTCCAATACTGATATCTTACTGATCTATGGACAAGTTGGGGGAGGAGAGTTACCCGTACACTGGACAGTTTCAACCCAAGAACTGCCAGTATGCCAGATGTGAAGACTCTCAGACCTTCAGAACTATTCATTTGGTTGTTGCTTAACATCAACATCAGAAGAAGACAGCGCCACAGGAGGCTCCTCACGGTCATAGCCAATAAGTATGCAGTGAGGACGGCGATAGTGGGGCAGAAACCAGCTGTGGGGGAACCGCTACCCTGCTGATACTACAGATTGTGGATTAGGATGAAATATGGGCAAAACCCGTAAGGTAAGTGAGAAACCCTTTTCTTTCCTATTTTAAATTCTAGGACAGATGTGTGACACTTGGTAGACACTTATTTTCTTGATCTGTCTTTTTTCAAGACTCTGAAGCTGTAGGTAGCAAATTATATACACAAACTAACGGTTTTATTCTGTTGACATAGCTATGTGAAGGCTTATTTTGTGTGAAGAGTTGTACTTTTCTCTCCTGTGAGTGAACCTAGAGGGCACTAGTGAGCGACCCAAAGCCAGGCTTAAAAAGGTCCTCAGCCACACCCATAGGTGGGGCCCAACTCCAGATGGAGTATACGCACAGGAGAGCTGCTGAGGAGACCTGCAGGGAACAGGTAGTGTGGAACCAGTGGGAGACAGGCGGTCTGTCCCAGGAGGACTGGATTTCCAAAGAGGACTTTGCTTGAGCTAAGTGTGAGTCAGGCTGCTTCTTGCCTCCAGACCCCCCGGATACTGTGATTGCTATAGATCAAGGCATCGAGGGGGTTAATCTGCCGAAGTGGTACACAGCCGAATACTGCAGGTAATGCCATAGGTACAGCTCCTGTGCCCGCAGCATTACATCACCATATTACGGCAGTGATAACTACACGCTCAGCATGTAGAAATTCACTTGTAAAATTGGTGACATGTTCTATACTTATTTCACCTACAGTATATAAAACTCTGCTACCTGTGATCTTATACCTTCTATAAAACCTCCCAGGGCCGCCAGTTATACTGTAGAATCTGACGTCATCCCAGGGCAATAAGAATTTTAGGGTGGCGAAGCCAAAGTAGTGTTCACCAGAACCTGAAATTTGACAATTAGTAAACCCGATTTGATTATTTCTCTAAAGAATATATAATCTGTAGGTATATTCAGTGTATCAGAGGCCTTGTGTATGTATGAGGACAGTGACAGTAGGGGGTACATGATCCCATAGATGTGTCCTCTATACATATTCACCACCTCAGTACAGCTACATACTATACACTGTGCTTGGTTACTCACTATGCAAGTCTTTGTTGAGGTGCAGTTATGGTAAAGCGCCATTATTCATTTTTGACTATTAACCCTCTTATCTACATATGAAGTGTCCAGTGCGTGTGAGAGACTGGGGATCTGGATATGGACATACTGGGATGATCCAGTATAGAGATGGTTATGGCAGGGCCAGAAAATAGGATTTAGAAGAACATTTCTATACACAAAATATTTATACTATTTGCTTAGATATGTAACAAGATAAAGTAGCAACAGTTATTGCACTTAGCGGCGATACCTACAGTGCCTTGCGAAAGTATTCGGCCCCCTTGAACTTTTCAACCTTTTGCCACATTTCAGGCTTCAAACATAAGGATATAAAATTTAAATTTTTTTGATGAAACCACAAGTGGGACACAATCGTGAAGTGGAACGAAATTTGATATTTTAAACTTTTGTAAAAATAAAAAAAAACTGAAAAGTGGGGCTTGCCAAATTATTCGGCCCCCTTAAGTTAATACTTTGTAGCGCCACCTTTTGCTGCGATTACAGCTGCAAGTCGCTTGGGGCATGTCTTTATCAGTTTTGCACATCGAGAGACTGAAATTCTTGCCCATTCTTCCTTGGAAAACAGCTGGAGCTCAGTGAGGTTGGATGGAGAGCGTTTGTGAACAGCAGTTTTCAGCTCTTTCCACAGATTCTCCATTGGATTCAGGTCTGGACTTTGACTTGGCCATTCTAACACCTGGATACGTTTATTTGTGAACCATTCCATTGTAGATTTTGCTTTATGTTTGGGATCATTGTCTTGTTGGAAGATAAATCTCCGTCCCAGTCTCAGGTCTTTTGCAGACTCCAACAGGTTTTCTTCCAGAATGGTCCTGTATTTGGCTCCATCCATCTTCCCATCAATTTTAACCATCTTCCCTGTCCCTGCTGAAGCAAAGCAGGCCCAAACCATGATGCTGCCACCACCATGATGCTGCCACCACCATGTGTGACAGTGGGGATGGTGTGTTCAGGGTGATGAGCTGTGTTGCTTTTACGCCAAACATATCGTTTTGCAATGTTGCCAAAAAGTTGGATTTTGGTTTCATCTGACCAGAGCACCTTCTTCCACATGTTTGGTGTGTCTCCCAGGTGGCTTGTGGCAAACTTTAAATGAGACATTTTATGGATATCTTTGAGAAATGGCTTTCTTCTTACCACTCTTCCATGAAGGCCAGATTTGTGCATTGTACGATTGATTGTTGTCCTATGGACAGACTCTCCCACCTCAGCTGTAGATCTCTGCAGTTCATCCAGAGTGATCATGGGCCTCTTGGCTGCATCTCGGATCAGACTTCTCCTTGTTTGAGATGAAAGTTTAGAGGGACAGCCGGGCCTTGGTAGATTTGCATTGGTCTGATACTCCTTCCATTTCAATATGATCGCTTGCACAGTGCTCCTTGGGATGTTTAAAGTTTGGGAAATCATTTTGTATCCAAATCCAGCTTTAAACTTCTCCACAACAGTATCACGGACCTGCCTGGTGTGTTCCTTGGTCTTCATGATGCTCTCTGCGCTTTAAACAGAACCCTGAGAATATCACAGAGCAGGTGCATTTATATGGAGACTTGATTACACACAGGTGGATTATATCAGTCATTTAGGACAACATTGGATCATTCAGAGATCCTCACTGAACTTCTGGAGTGAGTTTGCTGCACTGAAAGTAAAGGGGCCGAAAAATATTGCACTCCCCACTTTTCAGTTTTTTACTTTACAAAAGTTTCAAATAACCAATAAATTTCATTCCACTTCACAATTGTATCCCACTTGTTGGTTCTTCACCAAAAAAATTAAAATTTTATATCCTTATGTTTGAAGCCTGAAATGTGGCAAAAGGTTGAAAAGTTCAAGGGGGCCGAGTACTTTCGCAAGGCACTAACTCACAGGCACTGAAAACCATCACTATAGGATATATAAAAAAAAATATGAAAATATACCATAGAGTATGTGAGACCTTGTAGCATGAAACCTCTATATCCCAGATAGATGAATAAATCAAGTAGCAAAAAAGTAATACTGAGTATGAAGTGTATATTCAGGACCAAGATACAGAATCACCAAAAGGCCACCAATACCTACAGTATAGCCATATTGAAGTCAACACGGGGTGAGCGTACCAGGTAAAAAAAGGAGGGAGGGAAAGTCGCTAATGCCCGACACGTTCACCACTCAAACATGGCTTCATCAGGAAACATGTCCTCTTTCCTTCATATACAATGGACGCTTATTCTTACGTTCCAGTGGAGATGGAGGAACTGAAGGCTCGAGTGGATCACATCAAGACTGGCCAACAGGTTCCACAGATTAAACCCAATGAAAATCGATATTTTTGGAGCAATATTGGCAAATATACTATGTCAAAAATACATGGGGCACTGGTACCCTAAGAACCCTATTAAAGGACAAGCATACAGGTAACTCACCAGTTCTCTGGATATAAATGGATGGGATGTGTTGGCTTCATAAATTCCCCCATACTGATTTATCCTTCAGCTCACACATTGGTCTGTTGACGTGTGTAAAATAAATCCCATCTTGTACCATTGGCATCTCCTCTATAATGGCTGATTTACCTTTCAGGTGTAGCAGGATCAATAGATATGACCAGGAGGAAAGCTTCCTGCAAGCCTGTACCTACAGTGGGCTCAAATACCAGGAATTGGCCCTGCCCAAGGTAATGGCACTCTGGATTGACCCTTATGAAGTCTCCTGTCGGTGAGTAGTCCCTCTTCATAATACTCAGTAAGGATAGTAGTTGATTTCCAATACTGATATCTTACTGATCTATGGACAGGTTGGGAGAGGAGTTACCCGTACACTGTGGCAAGGTTTAACCCAAGAACTGCCCGTGTTCCAGATATCGCAAGACCCTCAGAACTATTTATCCTATGGTCATTGCTGGACAACAGGCCGGAAGACGACGACAGCTCCACAGGAGGCTCTTGATCATCACCAGTAAACCTTATCAGGACAGTGATTGGGTAGAAACAAGTCCTGCGTGAGCGTCTACCCCGCTGATGCTACAGATTGTGGATTAGGACCAAATATGGGCAAAGACCATAGTAAAGGTGGTGAGAAATCCTGTAACTTTTCTTTATAAATCTAGAACAGATGTCATACATGGGGTACAGGAGGATGACACTGATACTTGGGGTACACTGACATTTTTCATGACTTTTCAGGACTCTGGAGCTGTGTTCCGGACCTCGGCTCCTCTGGATTCCTTCATGGAGATCTCCATACCTCAGTGCCAGTACAGACCAGCAGCACCTCTTCTGGATGTAGAGTGTGGGGTGCTGGTCCCTGGGACTGTGGACTATGGGGAAAGGGGGACTGTATGTACTAGAGATGGGTTTTTTTTTTAATTTATATAAATGGAAAAAATTTCTATTGTAATAAAGATCTAGAAATGAATCTGCGGCCGTGTGATTCTATATAATGTATAGACCTGTACTGGGGGCCGCACCAGCTCATATACATACTCATGTAAAGTCACCCACCAGGGTACTATAGGCACAAGGACTGTCACTGACAGGGGGACAGAAGGCTCTGAAGACAACAAAGCTATGGAGGTTTCAGGCACTGGAAAGGAATATTCTCTCCCTACTAAGACCACATGCACACTTGGTTAAAATCAGACATCCTTGTTTATGGAGCAGTTTGACAACATGGCTGTCAGCTATCTACATTGTACATCCAGCCTAGATACATAACAGATTGTGATAAAGTAGGCATGCTCTTAAAATATGCTGCTTATATGAAAGGTTTGTGGCATATTATATGTGTATGTAAGTTATAGAAGGGACAAGGTGACAGGTAGGACCAGACCTGCACTACCTCGAGCGGTGACTACCAAAAATACGGACATAACTGATGTGGGAAATATATTTCATTGAAAGTATTAAACTAATGATCAAGTCTCTACTTAAGGGCTTTTTTTTCCTGGTTTCTAAATCCAATTGGTTTCAGGTGGAATTAGATTTTTGCATTTTTTCGTTCTATTAAGTTCACACACTGGTTTGCAAATCGTGTAATGGAACCTTCAATTGTGTTACAACAATTTTGTTCCTCCACTAGTACCTCCTGTTATTGGAGGCTGTGAAGTCTCACATCACGGTCTTGAGATCTATGATCAGGCTGGATCTCTCAGACATCCTAAGACTGATCATGAAATCTCGGCCTTGTGTGAGCTGTCCCATGACCGTGACATCACCATCAAGCCTGCTGATAAAGGCGGAGCTGACGTAGCCATGGATACAGTTTCATAATTGGCAGAGATTGAACAAGTGATGCTGATGTGTATATACATATACATATATATACACACACACACACACACACACACTTATAAAATATATAAAAAATATATATAAAATTTATATATTTTATATCAAATTATATATATAAAAATATATATAAAATTTATATATTTTATATCAATATATATATATATATATATATATATATATATATATATATATATATACACACACACACACACACACACACACAAGATTATATAGTGGTTAAAGAATAAAAACATAAGGAATCTGAGCTTAAAATTTAGGGTCATTGATCATGTTCTGCCACCTAGAAGGGGAGGGGAGAGTAAACCTGCTACAAAAGAGAACGTGAATGGATCTTTGAACTGAATACTTTGAAGCCACATGGCTTAAATGTCAATTTCAAAATTTGGGTGATTTCGGGGTGGGCCGGCCCGTGTACATGTACTGGATCCAGCGTCCCTTCAGTGCATGGTTTGTGCATTACTGATGTATAATCTTTATAGATCTGAATTCAAGAAATTACTGATACAGACCTATTCCTCCCATTCTTATATTTGTATTCAATAAAATAAAATACTGCATGTTTCAGAACCTATACATACAGATATGCGCTCAGAGTTGTATTATACCTCGAAGCCTTGGGTGTGTATAGCGGGTATTCTGGATTAATGATGTTGAGCAACACGGTGGTCCATGGTGACTACCAAAAATACGGACATAACTGATGTGGGAAACATTTTGTTGAAAGTATTCAACTAATGATCAAATCTCTACTTAAGGGCTTTTCTTTTTTCCTGGTTTCTAAATCCAATTGGTTTCAGGTGGAATTAGATTTTTGCATTTTTTCGTTCTATTAAGTTCACACACTGGTTTGCAAATCATGTAATGGAACCTTCAATTGTGTTACAACAATTTTGTTCCTCCACTAGTACCTCCTGTTATTGGAGGCTGTGAAGTCTCACATCACGGTCTTGAGATCTGTAATCAGGCTGGATCTCACAGACATCCTAAGACTGATCATGAAATCTCGGCCTTGTGTGAGCTGTCCCATGACCGTGACATCACCATCAAGCCTGCTGATAAAGGCGGAGCTGACGTAGCCATGGATACAGTTTCATAATTGGCAGAGATTGAACAACAAGTGATACTGATGTATATATGAGGGTCTCTGTGGACCCTAAATTTGAAATACAAAAGAAAATCCAAACTGTCCTGTATCCTGATTTACTTAGAAGTATCTTCATCAATAATTTTACTAAGGGTGGAAAATCCCAATTACACCTAATTCTGCCCAAGATCCATAAAAGCCTATGGTTGCTGCCTGGCAGACTTGTATCAGGCACAGGCTCTATTTGTCTAAAATTGCTATTTTTTTGGACAGAGCACTAAGACGTTTTGTGGTAACAGATCCATATAAGACACTGGATTTTTGGAGACAACTAATGTCAATTTGGAAGGCAGACTGATGTTATATTAGCTTCATTTGATGTCTCTTTATACATCAGAGGGTTGGATGAGGTTGATAGGAAGTTGCAAAATTCTGACTACTTTAGAGCTTCAAGCTTATTTCTATGGGATTTACTGAGACTTGTGTTGACTAAATTTCTTATTTGGGGACCAATACTTGTATAAAAAGAAAAAAAAAAAAAAGTACTGCCATGGTTGCAAATGTACGCTTGGTCAACTTCACTTATGCTAATATTTTTATCATCATGGAGGAGGATCTAGTCTGTGTCTGCCTCCTTCTCCAAGGTGTTGAGATGGTGGAGATTCATAGACCTCTTCCTCCTATGGCAAGGATCTTCGGATGAGTTAGGTGACGTTCAAAATTCCCTTTCACTTGATCCTGATGTAAAATTCACTCGTTATTCTACAATATCAGGACAATTTTTGAATGTATTGGTCACTTTGGAATATAACACTTTGTATACCAAACGCAATGACAAGATTCAACCACCTCAGGTATGATTCAGCACATCCAAGGGCGATGCTAAGGTCATTGCTGTATTGTCAATCTTTTTTACTGGATAATAGTGGTCAGTGAGGAGACAGACGGCCATGACTGTCATGGCCGATTAAATTTAAGGAATGGGCATAGCCTAAGCAGCTTGTGGATGTTAATAAAGCTAGTTCACAAGAAAGACAATCCTTGATTATAATACAAAAGGATAAGGGTTTCATTTTATTACTACATTTAATGAGAATAGTCAATTACAGATGTAATCTGGCTGATGTTATCCGACGGTAATAGAATTTAGAAATCCACCTTTGTTCTCCTATAGGTGAGCTCAAAATATTGGAGACAGTTGTGCACTAGGATGTAGGGTCCAGTAAGAATAAAACTTACATAATCTTCATTACTGGTTATAAAAAGTGAGGTTGTTTCCAGTGTGTAAATGTCAAAAAATTGTTCACATATGGTAAAAGGAAAATGGGTTTGTTCATCCAAGAACCTTTGGATCAAATAAATCAAACTCGCTATTGCAAGTCCAGTAATCCCTTATATAATCAATGTCCTTGTGATCTATGGGATGTGGGAGAGATTACCCTGGATCTGAAAACTAGGATGAACCAGCACCGATCTACGGTTAGGAAAGGTAAAATGGATTTACCAGTGTCTAGGCATTTGTTTTATTTTTTTTAAATATACAAACTCCCAAAAAGATGGTCACAAAACAGATCACTCGATCTATAAAAATACATGAGAATATATAGTGGTTAAAAGGGAGACAAAAACATAAGGAATCAGCTTAAATTTAGGGTCATTGATCATGTTCTGCCACCTAGAAGGGGAGGGGAGAGTAAACCTGCTACAAAAGAGAACGTGAATGGATCTTTGAACTGAATACTTTGAAGCCACATGGCTTAAATATCAATTTCAAAATTATGGGGGTGATTTCGGGGTGGGCTGGTCCGTGTACATGTACTGGATCCAATGTCCCTTCAGAATTTGGTTGGTGCATTACTGATATGTATAATTTATTTTATAGTTATGAACTCATGAACTCGCTGACAGACCTGTTCCATTAAATTATATTCTATTTGTATTAATTCACTAAAATTAAAATACTGCACGTTTCACAACCTATCACACACACACACACACACACACACACATATATATGCTCAGTTATACAACATAAAAAAAGGTTTCGGTAGCTAGCTATACCTTGAAGCCTTGGGCGTGTATAGCGGGTATTCTGGATTAACAGTGTTGAACAACACGGTGGTCCATGGTACTTGCTAAGGGGCATTGCTGACCCATCATTGATCTTGTTGGTGATCCCTTTTAAGCCTAGCATAAGGAGCTTTGGTATGCTTCATTTTTTCTTCATCATGTGTGGGGTTGGTAAATGTTTATATAGGTATATTCGAATTATTGACCAATAAAAAAAGAATTTGCTGGTTATTACAGTTTTCCGGGGAGAATGAAGTGTCTGGTCCCAAATTAGCATTTTGCCCTGATTGATACTGGGCAATATAGGCCATATATTTAGCTTCTGAGCATGCTCAGTTATGTATGCCCTTTTTGCAAATGGCGTTGGATGCGCTTTTTTATGCATTGCACAAGGTCGGGTTCCGGTCATGCGCAGTTTACTCTTTCCATAAGCCCTAATCTGCATGTGTTTTGCTATGGGGAGCTACAGGTTTGCACATGTGAGTCCTCATAGTATTACAAATTATGTTCACCTGATTGTATAATTGCCTATTTATATTAAACGGATTTTGGGGCATTTACTGGACATTTACACTGAAGATAATCAGAAGTAAAATTATTGCACAGTCTTTATGATGTGTAATTATGCACTAATATGAATTGATGCAATTGTGTATATATGAATATGGATTGTAAAGTGAATGTGGATTACACATGCTTTATATACTTGGATGTAGGCACTTGCTCTTTGCTTGGCAAAGGCTCTGAGCTGAAATGTCGCTATTACATGGAATATCACACCGCGGCTTTTGGAGTGCTGCCTTTTTCTATTGAATATTGATGGGGAGTCGGGGCCTGAACTGTGAGCTGAGCCCCCAACTATATATAGTCTGGTGCTGCTGTAATCTCTATCATAGAAGGGGATAAGGTCACAGGTAGCAGAATATGTATATATTTCAGTTACATCCAAAATCTTTTTTACTATCACATGTACAGGTATGGATACATTTATGTCTAAAATCTCTAACTGGGATAGAATAATGACAAGGGAAAGGAGAAAAGTTGTAGATATAGGAGAGAGATGTTGTAAAACTTCAGATTGAATGAGATTCCAGGATGTTTTGGGTTTTCCACCACAGCATATACACGTGGACAAAATTGTTGGTACCCCTCGTTTAATGAAAGAAAAACCCACAATGGTCACAGAAATAACTTGAATCTGACAAAAATATATAAAAATTCTATGAAAATGACCAAATGAAAGTCAGACATTGCTTTCCAACCAGGCTTCAACAGAATTTTTAAAAAAAGAAAACTCATGAAACAGGCCTGGACAGAAATGATGGTTCCCTTAACTTAATATTTTGTTGCACAACCTTTTGAGGCAATCCCTGCAATGAAACGATTCCTGTAACTGTCAATGAGACTTCTGCACCTCTCAGCAGGTATTTGGCCACTCCTCATGAGCAAACTGCTCCAGTTGTCTTGGGTCTGAAGGGTGCCTTTTCCAGACGGCATGTTTCAGCTCCTTCCAAAGATGCTCAATAGGATTTAGGTCAGGGCTCATAGAAGGCCACTTCAGAATGGTCCAATGTTTTCCTCTTAACCATTCTTGGGGTTTTTTAGCTGTGTGTTTTGGATCATTATCCTGTTACAAGACCCATGACCTGCGACTGAGACCAAGCTTTCTGACACTGGGCAGCACATCTCTCTCTAGAATCCCTTGATAGTCTTGAGATTTCATTGTACCCTGCACAGATTCAAGACACCGTGCCAGATGCAGCAAAACAGCCCCAGAACATAACAGAGAACCTCCTCCATGTTTCACAGTAGGGACAGTGTTCTTTTCAAGATATGCTTCATTTTTCCATCTGTGAACATAGAGCTGATGTGCCTTGCCAAAAATTTCGATTTTTGTCTCCTCTGTCCATAGGACATTCTCCCAGAAGCTTTGTGGTTTGTCAGCATGTAATTTGGCAAATTACTAGTGTCAGATTGAAAGTTATCTGTGACCATTGTAGGTTTTTCTTTCATTAAACGAGGGGTACCAACAATTTTGTCCACGTCTGCATTAAGTACTATATAGGTGAAACTCCACTGCCCACCCATCTATAGTATACGGTATCTTACACTGCATGACTAAAAAAAGTAACATGTCCTCTTATTCCTTCAGATACAATGGACGCTTATTCTTAATGTTCTAGTGGAGATGAGGAAGGAACGGAAGGCTTCAGAGGATTACATCAAGACTCTGGCCAACAGGTACCAATAATTAAATCCGATGAAAATTTATATTTTTGGAGCAGTATTGGCCAATATATTATGCCAAAAATACATGGGGCACTGGTATCCAGAAAACCCTATTAAAGGACAGGCGTACAGGTAACTCACCAGTTATCTGGATATAAATGGATGGAATGTGTCGGCTTCTCCAAAAATTCCCCCATACTGATCTATCATTCAGCTCACACATTGGTCTTTTGACATGTGTAAAATAAATCCCATCTTGTAACATCGGCATCTCCTCTATAATGGCTGACTCGCCTTTCAGTTGTATCAGGATCAATAAATATGACCAGGAGGAAAGCATCATGCAAGGCTGTACCTACAGTGGGCTCAAATACCAGGAATTGGCCCTGTCCAAGGTAATGACCCTCTGGATTGACCCTTATGAAGTCTGTCGGTGAGTAGTCCCTCTCTATAATACTCAAAGGATAGTAGTTGATTTCCAATACTGATATCTTACTGATCTATGGACAGGTTGGGGGAGGGGAGTTACCCGTACACTGGACAGTTTCAACCCAAGAACTGCCAGTATTCGATATGTGAAGACTCAGACCTTCAGAACTATTCATATGGTTGTTGCTCAACATCAACAACATCATCAGAAGAAGACAGCGCCACAGGAGGCTCCTCACGGTCAAGGCTAATAAGTCTTTGCAGGGAGGACGGTGATAGTGGGGTAGAAACCGGCTGTGGGGGAACCGCTACCCTGCTGATACTACAGATTGTGGATTAGGATGAAATATGGGCAAAACCCATAAGGTTAGATCCTTCTTTCCTATTCTAAATTCTAGGACAGATGTCTGACACTTGGGGGACATTTTTCTTGATCTGTCTTCTCAAGAGACTGAAGCTGTAGGTAGCAAGTTATATATTACACTACCGGTTTTATTATTCTGTGAAGGCTTATTGTGTGTGAAGTGTTTCTTATTTTCTCTCCATTTTGGGTTACATGTGTCTAAAATCAGTTTACCATGTGTGAAAGATCCTCAATGCGCCAACACCGCTTTGGCTCACACCTGAGTCTTTCATATAAAAAACTCACCGCCAGTGAGTGCCGGGTCCACAAGATAAATACAAGACAAGCTTTCTAAATTTTATATATTTATTAACCCCTAAATGGGTCGGTATTAACATCTAACACATGCAGTTCAGAACAGATATGTAGATATATGCAAGCATTAAAACAGTTACTAGTTGCAAGATACAGTGCAATGAAATAAAAGGGACTAAAATTGAAATTACTTTACCACGCATCTCCTTGATGTGGCTCTATAATCCAACACTCACACATGCTCTGGTATGTGTGAATAATCCAGTGGAGGCTTCTTGGCATGTAGCATTAATACAACAATCCAGCCTGCATGCTCCTCACATTATAATCCAATAGTCTCTCAGTGGAAGTCTGTCTGTAATCTCCTCAGTGTTCTCCTGTAGTCCCAGCACAATCTCCTGTAGTCTGTATGTAAAAACCCTGTAGTCTGTAATGGTCACACTGACCTCTTACCTCATCTTTTATACCCTTGATGACACCACCCAGAATGAGGTCATCGGCGACAGCAAGCCTGATTGACTAACGCACTCCAGTCCAGATTCTCTATATTGAGCTGAGACCAAGTGAAAGGATACAATGTTATCAGCCATATCTGATCTACAAGTTCAGGCTGACCAATGCATGTTTGTTTGATCACTCAGGCCTGTGTAGGAATACAATGAAGCCCTGCTGGGATGGATACAAAGTCCTATTGTTCCAGTCCGGCCACTATTGCCAATATGCCTGAGTAGGCTGTGCACATTATGAGTAAAAGAGAACAGAGAGAAATACGCTACCCAGAGATCAAAATACAGCTCTGAGTTATAGCCATATTTAAGCAGAATCACCACACCATGTGACCCCAAAAAAAGAAAGTCAGTTTTTAGCATTTTGATTTTCTATCGTTCGCTCTGCATTAATATGGCAGCTTTGTCCAGTGGGACATTACGGCGATATCAGATTTATATATTAGGTTTTACAGCTTTTACATAAAATGTCACTTTTTGAAAATTAGCAATTTTCCTGGGGTCGCTGTATGCTGACAACTTACTGTTTTGTTGATGTGTCAGGGCTTTTTGGGACAAAAGTTGTACTTTCTATAGGTAAGGTTTGGTAGGTGATTTCTTGATCACTTTGCTATTTTTTGGAGAAAGCAAAGTGACCAAAATATGTTAATTTGTGCATTATGGTATATGTTACGCCGTTCACCATACACTATAAACACTATTTTAGGATAGTTTGGGATTATATGCACATGGGGATACCCAACTTGTTTATATTGTGTTTAAATGTAAAAGGTGAATTTTCTGAACTTTTTCTTCTCTTATTTTAAAATTAGATTTTTCCTCCTTTACCTCTCACAATGGGGAATTGAACCAGAAATGTGAATATATATTATTGCATGACGTCGCACACAGGTTCCCTATGGGCATAGGCACTAAGGAGGCTGCAGCCCGGCCTTCTGGCTGCCATGGCAACTCTACAGATCCTGCAATCTTGCCTCCAGACCCCCCCGATGCTGTGATTGCTATAGATCAAGGCATCGAGGGGGTTAATCTGCTTAAGTGGTACACAGCCGAATACTGCAGGTAATGCCATAGGTACAGCTCCTGTGCCCGCAGCATTACATCACCATATTACGGCAGTGATAACTACAAGCTCAGCATAATGTAATAGTATGGCGCAGAGTGGAAAGGGGTTAAATTTCAGTAATTTCATGTCACTAGCATCTTTAGACATTTACATGTAAAATTGGTAACATGTTCTATACTTATTTCACCTACAGTATATAACTCTGCTACCTGTGATCTTATACCTTCTATAAAACCTCCCCAGGGCCTCCAGTTACTGTAGAATCTGACGTCATCCCAGGGTAATAAGAATTTTAGATTGGTGAAGCCAAAATAGTGTTCACCAGAACCTGAAGTTTGACAATTAGTAAACCCGATTTGATCATTTCTCTATAGAATATATAATCTGTAGGTATATTCAGTATATCAGAGGCCATGTGTATGTATGAGGACAGTGACAGTAGGGGGTACATGATCCCATAGATGTGTCCTCCATACATATTCACCACCTCAGTACAGCTACATACTATACACTGTGCTGGGTTACTCACTATGCAAGTCTTTGTTGAGGTGCAGTTATGGTAAAGCGCCATTATTCATTTTTGACTATTAACCCTCTTATCTACATATGAAGTGTCCAGTGTATGCGTGTGAGACTGGGGATCTGGATATGGACACTGGGATGATCCAGTATAGAGATGGTTATGGCAGGGCCAGAAAATAGGATTTAGAAGAACATTTTTATATACACGTAAAATATTTATAGTATTTATTGCTTAGATATGTAACAAGATAAAGTAGCAACAGTCATTGCACTTAGCGGCTGTGATACCTAACCCTCACAGGCACCGAAAACCGTTATAAATCACAATAGGAGATAAAATATATGAAAATATACCATAGAGTATGTGAGATCCTGTAGCATGAAACCTCTATAGCCCAGATAGTATTTTTTTGCTACTTTATTCATCTGAGTATGAAGTGTATATTCAGGACCAAGATACAGAAATCACCAAAAGGCCACCAATACCTACAGTATAGGCATTGAAGTCAACACGGGGTGAGCGTACCAGGTAGAAAAAAGGAGGGAATGGCGCCAACGCCCGACGTGTGTTTTGCCACTCAAACATGGCTTCAGGAAACATGTCCTCTTTCCTTCAGATACAATGGACGCTTATTCTTACGTTCCAGTGGAGATGAAGGAAGAACTGAAGGCTGGAGTGGATTACATCAAGACAGGCCAACAGGTACCAAAAATTAAATCCAATGAAAATTGATATTTTTGGAGCAATATTGGCCAATCTATTGTGCCAAAAATACATTGGGCACTAGTACCCGGAAAACCCTAATAAAGTATAGTAGTTGATTTCCAATACTGATATCTTACTGATCTATGGGCAGGTTGGGGAAGGGAGAGTTACCCGTACACTGTGACAAGGTTTAACACAAGAACTGCCTGTGTTCTGGATATCACAAGACCCTCAGACCCAACAGAAGACAGCAGCTCCATGGGAGGCTCCTCAAGGTAATTGCCAATAAGTCTTACCAGTGAGGACAGTGATCGTGAAATAGAAAGGCTGTGAGGGAGCCTCTACCCCGCCAATGCTACAGATTGTAGATTGGGACCAAATCCATAGTAAAAAGGTGAGAAATCCTTTTACTTTCCAAACCTAACAAACCCTTTCATAAATTTAGAACAGATGTCATACTTGAGGAACAGACTTTTTGTAACACTGTCTTGCTTTTTCAGGTCTCAGGAGCTGTGTTCCAGACCTCGGCTCCTCTCTGGATTCCTTCAAGCAGGCTCAACTATTTTGAGCTGAAACGCTTCTTGTATGGGGCAATAAAACCTCACATTTTTACTATTCACCTTTGGTGCTCAGTTGAATTTGTATATTTTCGAGTTTAGCCAATACCCTGGGCTGGCACCCTCATTTACTGCTGTACAGAAATTATATATTTTACTACAGAAGGTACGAGGTCACAGGTAGAGTTATACATACACACCATTTTTGGAGCTTTAACGTTAGTGGTCGGCGACACCTCATTTTCCTTTCTGCGTTCCAAAATTACCTTCTGTTGACCTAGCTATGTGAGGGCTTATTCTGTGCGTGAAGAGTTGTGCTCATTTTGCACCATGTTTAGATCAGCTTTTAACTTTTTTGGGGATACGTGTTCATTTTGCATTTTTGTTTAGCATTCACTCTGCATTAGTGACATGGCAGCTTTGTCCGGCGGGTCATTACGATTGCAGCGATACCAGTTTTATATGGGTTATTAGGTTTTACCGCTTTTACAAATAAAATCACTTTGAAAATGAAGGGTTTTCCTGAGGCCTCTATTCTGATGCCTATAACTTACTGTTATGTTGAGGGAGAGGTGTCAGGGCTCTAATTTGCAGGACATTGTAATTTATTGGTAACTGTTTGGTATGTGACTGATCACTTTGCTATTTTTTGGGGAAAGCAAAGTGAACAACATACATTAATACGCGCATTATGGTATTTTGTTACACCTTTCACCATACAGGACACCACTTTTTGGATAGTTTGGAATTCTACACATAGGGATACCTAACTTTTGTTTAAATTGTCTTTTAAAATGTAAAAAGGTGGATTTTTTAAATTATTATATATAAATTTATTATTTTTATTATATATCTCTCATACACACTGTTTACATGTCCCACAAGAGGCTGTAGCCTGGCCTCCTAGCTGCCATGGTAACTCCTCAGATCACGCACTCTTGCCCCTGGACCCTGCCATCGTTATTGATCACGGCATCCAGGGGGTTAATCCGCTGGCACAGCTCCTGTGTCTGCGGCATCCCATCACCGTAATATTATGGCGGCGGCGAACTACACACTCAGCACAATGTAATAGTATTGGGCAGAACAGGAAGGGGTTAAGTTTCAGTAATTTCATTACACCACAATACATGGACATCTATGGTGCGATTTGTCTGTTGGGATTGGATGGGTTGTTACTGACATCTCGCGAGAAGGTCATGTCAAAAGAACCTTTAAAAATAGATTCACTTGAAAAATTGGTGACATGTTCTTTGCTTATTTCAGCCACAGTATATAATGCCGGAGGCCCAGAGGAGGATTTGTAGCAGGTTCAAGATCACAGGTAGCAAATATTATACTGTAGAATCCGAAGACATCCCAGAGTGTAATAAGGATTTTTGAGGGGCGAAACCAAATAGTGTTCTACAGGACCTGAAATTTTGATAATTAGTAACCAACCTAGTTTGATCATTTATCTATATAAGGTTTGATCTGTAGCTATATTCAGTACATCAGAGGCCATGTGTGTTTGTATGAGGACAGTGACAGTAGGGGGTACATGATCCCATAGATGTGTCCTCCATACATATTCACCACCTCAGCACAGCTACATACTGTACACTGTGCTGGGTTACTCACTATACAAGTCTTTGTTGAGGTGAGATTATGGTGAATTTGGGATGTGTGAGGGCACTTGACCCTCTGGGGGTAGAAGTAATTTGGGAGTTTATAATTGATATTCATTGACATTACTGGCTCTGTTCTGGTGCTCCGACCACTTTATAGACCATGTGATGGTCAGGGGGTGTTTTCTGTTCAGGATGTTTTGGGTTTTCCACCACAGCATATATGAAGTACTATATAGGTGAAGCTCCACTGCCCACCGATCAATAGTATACGGTATATCTTACACCACATGACTAAAAATAACATTTCCTCTTATTCCTTCAGATACAATAGACACCACTTATACGTTCCAGTATATAATAAATCCCATCTTGTACCATCGGCATCTCCTCTATAATGGCTGACTTCCCTTTCAGGTGTATCAGGATCAATAGATATGACCAGGAGGAAAGCATCCTGCAAGCCTGTGCCTACAGTGGGCTCAAATACCAGGAATTGGCCCTGCCCAAGGTAATGACCCTCTGGATTGACCCTTATGAAGTCTCCTGTTGGTGAGTAGTCCCTCTTTATAATAGTCAGTAAGGATAGTAGTAGATTTCCAATACTGATATCTTACTGATCTATGGACAGGTTGGGGGAGGGGAGTTACCCGTACACTGTGGCCAGTTTCAACCCAAGAACTTACCATGTTTCAGATATCACAAGACCCTCAGAACTTTTTCCTATGGTTAATGCTGAACAACAGCAACAGCAGAAGAAGAAAGCTCCACAGGAGGCTCCTCAGTGTCAACCAATAAGTCTTAGCAGGGAGGACAGTTCTAGTGGAATAAAAACCAGCTCTGAGGGAGCGTCTACCCCGCTGATGCTTCAGATTGTGGATTAGGATCAAATATAGGCGAAACTCAATAAAGGAGATACAGATACATCCTTTGTATAATCTAGATCAGGTATGACACTTGGGGACCCTAGGGTTTGCGATAGCTGAATCATTTCACTGCGCTATTTATGCAAATGGAGGTTTGCGCATGCGCCCCAGTCTTGCAGTCACTATGTAATGCTTTAGCTGAGTCAAGTGAGCGTCTGATCTCCTGGTAATGACACTGCATGCACACTGCTTACAGACACGCCAGGGATCGGAGCTCCTGATCTACACGTGGAATGTGCACATACCGACCACTACACCTGTCCGATATCAATAACCTGTGTACTGTATTTATGAAGGTTTATCATGTATATTATATAGTGCTACCATTGGATAGTTTTAGCCACACTGATTTACATTTAAATAGCAACAATCTGAATGTGATAAAGACCTGTGAGGGCTGATACGTGGTTTTTGTTAGTCAACATTTCATGAAAAGGATGGTAATCGATTTTCTTCTTAGAGCCTGGTTTGGAGATGGGACTTTCTAATCTTTGAGACCTATCACTAAGCTCTTTTGTTGCCATTGATGCTTTATCCCAAGTGATGTTTTTTGACAGATGGAAATTTGAAAAAAAATTCACAAATTTTAGAAAAGAGCACAGCTCTGACCTGGTGTACTGTATCAGGGGGTTAGCTGTATGTTACAGCCAACACACCAGAGACCGCCTGCTCAGTATGTGAACGGGCTTAAGGCTTCTGCCATATTACTACTATTACAGCAGTTTGCCTTCAGACCTTGGTGGCTGCGTCGTATTACGGCACAAGTTGCCAAGGGTTTAATGAACCTCAGGTGTCAGCTGAGAAGACTCTAGAAGAAAGGTGTTCATTACTCCAACATGTCTCTACCTGGAGAAGGAGAGAGGAAAAATATCCCTGAGACACTGCTGAAATCCTGGACAAGTGCAAGTATGACAGGTTGCTGTTCTCACTGATTGGGTTTGGCCGGCCTAAAATAACCTTGGTCTAGTCCATGGAGTCAGGGACTATTTAGTTAGTGCCTTGACAAGGCAGTTGTACTAGGTTTGACCATTTTGATATTTCCCCCACTACGGCTATATGGGAAGATATTTTTATATATTTGTGGTTTAGTATTTTTGGATGTGACGTAAAATTTGCTAATATTTGTGTTTTAAACCACTTTTTAGCCTCAATATCTATATCTTTATGAAAAGCCTAGACGTCTTCATAAGACTTCCGGCTGTCATAGTAACAGAAAGGTTTCCACGATCGCCACACAGGAGCCGTTCTACAAATGTGGTCAAAGATGTACGTGATGAGAGAGAATTGTGATTGCAGACATTACTGCCAGGTCTCTGCTGTGTAATATGGCCTGCTGAGACTGCGCCATAACACTTTCCCGCCCAGATATTTTTACATTTGTTTTATTTTTCAATGCCCAAAGACGTTAGGGCTTATTTTGGGAGAAAAAAAATTGTACTTTGTAATGGTATCACTTAATATTCCATTTTTCATACTAGTAAACTGGAAAAAAAAATGGAATGGAATGGGGTGGAATGAGAGAAACACGGATATAAAAAGAGAATAAGAATGTTGCACATTCACTGTGCAGCTAAACATCTGTATTCTATGGGTCACAACTCCAAAAAAAGACCTTGGAAAAGTAAAATCTTAGTGGGGATGCATAAGGAGTCTTTTTTGCAGGGCCACATGAACTTTATATGATCGCTTTTCGGGAAGGTTTGTCTTGGAAGGTTCTCCAGAAGTGCTATTATATTGGTCTTTTCAATATCCAGATTATTATATAATGTATAAGATTGTTATTTCTTGGGATCATTTTCTGGTACGATAAGGATGTGGAGAATTCTTGGTTTTGTAATGGTTTCTCTGCTTGTACAATGTGAATCTCCATTGGTTTGGATTTCTACTATAATGGACATGGTTATAAATGGCTTCCTACTATCTGGGGAACATTGTGATATTTTGTACAAGTCTATTGCCCAAGTTAGGGTATGTTTGTATGAATGGTTGGGCAAAAATGTAACCAGTTTTAGAAGACATTTTTGTATAACAAAAATTTGTGAATTATGCCTTGGGGGGGGGGGGATTGGGAGGTCTTGAGTCTGCATGTATTTGGTATATAGGTGGATATGTTGTTTCTGAGTCAGCCCCATTGTGAAATTAGTGCAGTCAAAATTTGAAATGGACTTTTTGGTAACTTATAAATATATATAACCTTGTCTGTCTGTGGAGGTGTATTCAGACTGAATTTGGTACATTTCAGGGCACTTGCAGGAGAGAGATGACAAGGACCGAGAGAGACCGCCGGGGCGCCCCTGTCCCCCCCCCCTTGAGATGTTGGTAATTATTGATGCTTTTAATCTCTTGTGGCATCTCATGTTTCATGCTATGAGTAAGAGGTACTAACCTGGAAACGTGTAAGCTGTGTAACCTACCATGTGCTCCAAGATTGTATTCTAAACATAAAAGATCATTTTAACTAAATTTTTGGTGCTGGACCTCATCGCTTGATGGTTGTGCTACTTTTATAATACTCAGTAAGGATAGTAGTTGATTTCCAATACTGATATCTTACTGATCTATGGACAGGTTGGGGGAGGAGAGTTACCCGTACACTGTGACCAGATTTAACGCAAGACCCTCAGGACTATTTCATATTGTCATTGTTGAACGTGATCAGAAGACAGCTCCACAGGAAGCTCCTCATTCATCACCTGTAAGCCTTAGTGAGAACGGGGATAGTGGAGTAGAATCTGGCTGTGAGGGAGCCTCTACCCCACCAATGCTCCAGATTGTGGATTGGGACCAAATCCTAGTAAAAGTGAGAGAAATCCTTTACTTTCCAAACCTAACACACCCTTTTATAATCTAGAACAGATGTCCCATACTTTGGGTACACTGAATGTGACTTTTTTTTTTTAGGACTCAGGAGCTGCATTCCAGACCTTGGCTCTTCTCTGGATTCCTTCAAGCAGGCTCAAGTGTTTTGAGCTGAAACATTTCTTGTATGGGGCAATAAAACCTCAGTGTTTTACTATTCACCTTTGGACAATGGACGCTTATTCTTACGTTCCAGTGGAGATGAGGGAGGAACTGTAGGCAGGAGTGGATTACATCAAGACTCTGGCCAAAAGGTTCCACAAATTAAATATCGATATTTTTGGAGCAATATTGGCCAATATATTATGCCAAACACATGGGGCACCGATATCCTGAAAACCCTATTAAAAAGGGACAGGTGTACAGGTAAGTCATCAGTTCTCTCTGGATATAAATGGATGGGATGTGTCGGCTTCTCCAAAAATTCCCCCTTACTGATTTATCATTCAGCTCACACAGTCTGTTGACATGTGTAAAATAAATCCCATCTTGTACCAAATATCGGCATCTCCTCCTCTGGCTTACTTACCTCTCAGGTGTATCAGGATCAATAGATATGACCATGAGGAAAGCATCCTGCAAGCCTGTACCTACAGTGGGCTCAAATACCACAAAATGGCCCTGCCCAAGATAATGACCCTCTGGATTGACCCTTATGAAGTCTGTCGGTGAGTAGTCCCTCTATAATACTCAGTAAGGATAGTAGTTGATTTCAATACTGATATCTTACTGATCTATGGACAGGTTGGGGGAGGAGAGTTACCCGTACACTGGACAGTTTCAACCCAAGAACTGCCCGTGTTCCAGATATGTGAAGACTCTCAGACCTTCAGAACTATTCATATGGTTGTTGCTCAACAACATCAACATCAGTATCAGAAGAAGACAGCGCCACAGGAGGCTCCTCACGGTCATAGCCAATAAGTCTTTGCAGGGAGGACGGTGATAGTGGGGTAGAAACCGGCTGTGGGGGAACGGCTACCCTGCTGATACTACAGATTGTGGATTACGATGAAATATGGGCAAAATCCATAAGGTGAGAAATCCTTCTTTCCTATTCTAAATTCTAGGACAGATGTCTGATACTTGGGGGACATTTTCTTGATCTGTCTTTTTTCAAGACTGAAGCTGTAGGTAGCAAGTTATATATTATATATACACACACCTTCTACCGGTTTTATTCTGTTGACATAGCTGTGTGAAGAGTTGTACTTATTTTCTCTCTCCTGTGAGTGAACCTAGAGGGCGCTAGTGAGTGACCCAAAGCCAGGCTTAAAAAGGCCCTCAGCCACACCCCTAGGTGGGGCCCAACTCCAGATGGAGTATACGCACAGGAGAGCTGCTGAGGAGACCTGCAGGGAGCAGGTAGTGTGGAACCAGTGGGAGACAGGCGGTCTGTCCCAGGAGGACTGGATTTCCTTGAGCTAAGTGTGAGTCAGGCTGCTTCTTGCCCCCAGAGGCTAGTCAGGGCTCAAGCAGTGAGGTAGTGCCCTATGTGTGGGTTAGGCTGTTTTGTTCCTGTTCCATTTGTAAGCTGAATAAAGCCATTTACTTTGGATTAACACCGCCTGATATGCTGCTTGTTTGGCACCCAGTACCAACCGCCACTGAGTCGTCCAGGAGGCTGCCGCCTTTGAGGCTAAATCCCCCCCAAATTGTCACACCATTTTGGGGTACAAGTCAAAAATCAGTTTACCATGTACCCAAAAGAAATGGTCAGCTTTTAGTATTTTGATTTTCTATTCGCTCTGCATTAATAAATGACATGCCAGCTTTGTCTAGCGGGTCATTAAGATTACAGCGATCGATATATATTACATAAAATGTCACACTGAAAATGAGCGATTTTCCTGGGGTCTCCGTATGCTGACAACTTTTACTGTTTTGATGGTGTCAGGGCTCTTTGTGGGACAAGTACACTATAGGTAAGGTTTGGTAGGTGATTTTTCTTCACTTGCTTTTTTTGGAGAAAGCAAAGTGACCAAAATACGTTAAATTTGTGCTTTATGGTATATTTGTTACGAGTTCACCATACACTATAAAACACTATTTTAGGATAGTTTGGGATTATATGCACATGGGGATACCTAACTTGTTTATATTGTGTTTAAATGTAAAAGGTGAATTTTCTGAACTTAAAAATTTAAAGAAAAATATAGAGATTTTTCCTCCTTTACCTCTTTCACAAGGGGGACTTGAACCAGAAATGTGAATATATAGTATTGCAGAATGTCGCACACAGGTTCCCTATGGGCATAGGCACTAAGGCGGCTGCAGCCCGGCCTTCTGGCTGCCATGGCAACTCTATAGATCCTGCAATCTTGCCTCCAGACCCTCGAAGCTGTGATCGCTATTGATCAAGGCATCGAGGGGGTTAATCCACCGAAGTGGTACATAGCCGAATACTGCAGGTAATGCCATAGGTACAGCTCCTGTGCCCGCAGCATTACATCGCCATATTACGGCAGTGATAACTACAAGCTCAGCATGATGTAATAGTATGGCGCAGAGCGGAAAGGGGTTAAATTTCAGTAATTTCATGTCACTAGCAGCTTTAGAAATTTACATGTAAAATTGGTGACATGTTCTATACTTATTTCACCTACAGTATATAAAACTGCTACCTGTGATCTTATACCTTCTATAAAACCTCCCCAGGGCCTCCAGTTACTGTAGAATCTGACGTCATCTCAGGTTAATAAGAATTTTAGGGTGGCGAAGCCAAAATAGTGTTCACCAGAACCTGAAATTTGACAATTAGTAAACCCGATTGGATCATTTCTCTATAGAATATATAATCTGTAGGTATATTCAGTATATCAGGCCTTGTGTATGTATGAGGACATCAGTGACAGTAGGGGGTACATGATCCCATAGATGTGTCCTCTATACATATTCACCACCTCAGTACATCTACATACTATACACTGTGCTTGGTTACTCACTATGCAAGTCTTTGTGGAGGTGCAGTTCTGGTAAAGCGCCATTGACTACTAAGCCTCTTATCTACATATGAAGTGTCCAGTATGTGCGCGAGATGGGGGATCTGGATATGGACATACTGGGATGATCCAGTATAGAGATGGTTATGGCAGGGCCAGAAAAAAGGATTTACAAGAACATTTCTATACACAAAATATTTATACTATTTATTGCTTAGATATGTAACAAGATAAAGTAGCAACAGTCATTGCACTTAGCGGCTGTGATACCTAACCCTCACAGGCACCGAAAACCACCACCACAATAGGATATAAAAAAAATATATGAAAATATACCATAGAGTATGTGAAACCCTATAGCATGAAACCTCTATAGTCCAGATAGATGAATAAAGTAGCAAAAAAGTAATACTGAGTATGAAGTGTATATTCAGGACCAAGATACAGAATCCCCAAAAGGCCACCAATACCTACAGTATAGACATATTGAAGTCAACACGGGGTGAGCGTACCAGGTAGAAAAAGGAGGGAATGGCGCTAACGCCCGACGCACATTCGCCACTCAAACATGGCATTATCAGGAAACATGTCCTCTTTCCTTCATATACAATGGACGCTTATTCTTACGTTCCAGTGGAGATGAGGAAGGAACAAAAGGCTGGAGTGGATTACATCCAGACTGGCCAACAGGTTCCACAAATTAAACCCAATGAAAATCGATATTTTTGGAGCAATATTGGCAAATATACTATGTCAAAAATACATGGGGCACTGGTACCCTAAGAAGCCTATTAAAGGACAAGCATACAACTAACTCACCAGTTCTCTCTGGATATAAATAGATGGGATGTGTCGGCTTCTCCAAAAAATCCCCCCATACTGATTTATCATTCAGCTCACACATTGGTCTGTTGACATGTGTAAAATAAATCCCATCTTGTATCATTGGCATCTCCTCTATAATGGCTGACTTGCCTTTCAGGTGTAGCAGGATCAATAGATATGACCAGGAGGAAAGCTTCCTGCAAGCCTGTACCTACAGTGGGCTCAAATACCAGGAATTGGCCCTGCCCAAGATAATGACCCTCTGGATTGACCCTTATGAAGTCTCCTGTCGGTGAGTAGTCCCTCTAATACTCAGTAAGGATAGTAGTTGATTTCCAATACTGATATCTTACTGATCTATGGACCGGTTGGGGTAGGGAGAGAGTTACCCGTACACTGTGGTCAGATTTAAGCCAAGAACTGCCGTGTTCCGGATATCCCAAGACCCTCAGAGCTATTTTTCGTATGGTCATTGCTGGACAACATCAGAAGACGACGACAGCTCCACAGGAGGCTCCTCACGGTCATCACCTGTAAGTGAGGATGGTGATAGTGGGGTAGAAACCAGCTGTGGGGGATCCTCTACCCCGCCGATGCTACAGATTGTGGATGAGGTGCTGGTCCCTGGGACTGTGGACTATGGGGAGGGGGGCTGTATGTACTATAGAGGGATTTTTTTTTTTTATAAAATGGGGAAAAAGAAGTTTCTATTGTAAGATCTAGAAATGAATCTGCAGCCATATATAATATATAGACCTGTACTGGGGGCCACACCAGCTCAGCTAATGACACTCTGGATTGACCCTTATGAAGTCTCCTGTCGGTGAGTAGTCCCTCTATATAATACTCAGTAAGGATAGTAGTTGATTTCCAATACTGATATCTTACTGATCTATGGACAGGTTGGGGGAGGGGAGTTACCCATACTGTGGCCAGGTTTAACCCAAGAACTGCCCGTGTTCCGGATATCGCAAGACCCTCAGAACTATTTATCCAATGGTCATTGCTGGACAACAGGCCGGAAGATGACGACAGCTCCACAGGAGGCTCTTGGTCACCACCAGTAAACCTTATCAGGACAGTGATCGGGTAGAAACAAAGTGCTGCGTGAGCGTCTACCCCGCTGATGCTACAGATTGTGGATTAGGACCAAATATGGGCTAAGACCATAGTAAAGGTGGTGAGAAATCCTGTAACTTTTCTTTATAAAATCTAGAACAGATGTCATACATTGGGTACAGGAGGATGACACTGATACTTGGGGTACACTGACATTTTTCGTGACTTTTTTTCCAGGACTCTGGAGCTGTGTTCCGGACCTCGGCTCCTCTGGATTCCTTCATGGAGATCTCCATACCTTGGTGCCAGTACAGACCACCACCACCTCTTCTGGATGTAGAGTGTGGGGTGCTGGTCCCTGGGACTGTGGACTATGGGGAAAGGGGGACTGTATGTACTAGAGAGAGATGGTTTTTTTTTTTTTTTTTTATAAATTGAAAAAAAGTTTCTATTGTAATAAAGATCTAGAAATGAATCTGCAGCCGTGTGATTCTATATAATGTATAGACCTGTACTGGGGGCCACACCAGCTCATATACATACTCATGTAAGGTCACCCACCAGGGTACTATAGGCACAAGGACTGTCACTGACAGGGGGACAGAAGGCTCTGAAGGCAACAAAGCTATGGAGGTTTCAGGCACTGGAAAGGAATATTCTCTCCCTACTAAGACCACATGCACACTTGGTTAATAAACTTGGTTTACTGAATTTCCCCATTGTGGGGTTATTAAAGGATTATTATTATTAAAATCAGACATCTTTGTTTATGGAGCAGTTTGACAACATGGCTGTCAGCTATCTACAATGTACATCCAGCCTAGATACATAACAGATTGTGATAAAGTAGGCATGCTCTTAAAATATGCTGCTTATATGAAAGGTTTGTGGTATATTATATGTGTATGTAACTTATAGAAGGGACAAGGTGACAGGTAGGACCAGACCTGCACTACCTCGAGCGGTGACTACCAAAAATATGGACATAACTGATGTGGGAAATATTTTGTTGAAAGTATTAAACTAATGATCAAATCTCTACTTAAGGGCTTTTCTTTTTTTCCTGGTTTCTAAATCCAATTGGTTTCAGGTGGAATTAGATTTTTGCATTTTTTCGTTCTATTAAGTTCACACACTGGTTTGCAAATCGTGTAATGGAACCTTCAATTGTGTTACAACAATTTTGTTCCTCCACTAGTACCTCCTGTTATTGGAGGCTGTGAAGTCTCACATCACGGTCTTGAGATCTATGATCAGGCTGGATCTCTCAGACATCCTAAGACTGATCATGAAATCTCGGCCTTGTGTGAGCTGTCCCATGACCGTGACATTACCATCAAGCCTGCTGATAAAGGCGGAGCTGACGTAGCCATGGATACAGTTTCATAATTGGCAGAGATTGAACAAGTGATGCTGGTGTGTGTATATATATATATATATATATATATATATATATATATATATATATATATATATATATATATATATATATATATATATATACATACATACACACAATTTTATAAAATATATAAAAATATATATACATATATATATATATATATATATATACACATACATATATATATATATATATATATATATATATATATATATATATATATATATATATATATATATATATATATATAATATTATATAACCCACACACACACACACACGAGATTATATAGTGGTTAAAGAATAAAAACATAAGGAATCTGAGCTTAAAATTTAGGGTCATTGATCATGTTCTGCCACCTAGAAGGGGAGGGGAGAGTAAACCTGCTACAAAAAGAGAATGTGAATGGATCTTTGAACTGAATACTTTGAAGCCACATGGCTTAAATGTCAATTTCAAAATTTGGGTGATTTCGGGGTGGGCCGGCCCGTGTACATGTACTGGATCCAGCGTCCCTTCAGTGCATGGTTTGTGCATTACTGATGTATAATCTTTATAGATCTGAATTCAAGAAATTACTGATACAGACCTATTCCTCCCATTATATTCTTATATTTGTATTCAATAAAATAAAATACTGCATGTTTCAGAACCTATACATACAGATATGCGCTCAGAGTTGTATTATACCTCGAAGCCTTGGGTGTGTATAGCGGGTATTCTGGATTAATGATGTTGAGCAACACGGTGGTCCATGGTACTTGCTAAGGGGCATTGCTGACCCATCATTGATCTTGTTGGTGATCCCTTTTAAGCCTAGCATAAGGAGCTTTGGTATGCTTCATTTTTTCTTCTGTGGGGTTGGTAAATGTTTATATAGGTATATTCGAATTAGACCCATAAAAAAGACAATTTGCTGGTTATTACAGTGTTCCAGGGAGAATGAAGTGTCTGGTCCCAAATTAGCATTTTGCCCTGATTGATACTGGGCAATATATGCCATATTTAGCTTCTGAGCATGCTCAGTTGTGTATGCCTTTTTGCAAATGGCGTTGGATGCGCTTTTTTGCATTGCGCAACATTGGGTTCCGGTCATGCGCAGTTTACTCTTACCATATGCTGTAATCTGCATGTGTTTTGCTATGGGGAGCTACAGGTTTGTACATGTGCGAGTCCTCATATGAATTATGTGCACCAATTGTATAATTGCCTATTCATGTTAAAACATGGATTTTGGGACATTTACCCTGAAGATGATCAGAAGTAAAATTATTGCACGGTCTCTTTACGGTGTAATTATACACTAATATGAATTGATGCAATTGTGTATATATATGAATATGGATTGTAAATGAATGTGGATTACACATGCTTTATATACTTGGCTGTAGGCACTTGCTCTTTGCTTGGCAAAGGCTCTGAGCTGAAATGTCGCTATTACATGGAATATCACACCGTGGCTTTGGAAAAAAAATTTGTAGTTCTGCCTTTATTGAATATTGATGGAGAGTCGGAGCCTGAACTGTGAGCTGAGCCCCCAACTATAGTCTGGTGCTGCTGTAATCTCTATCATAGAAGGGTATAAGGTCACAGGCAGCAGAATATGTATATATTTCAGTTACATCCAAAATCTTTTACTATCACATATAGAGGTATGGATAAATTTATGTCTAAAGTCTCTAACTAGGATAGAATAATGACAAGGGAAAGGAGTAAAGTTGTAGAGATAGAAGAGAGATGTAAAACTTCAGACTATTGAATAAGTGAGATTCCACTTAGAAACACGGGGTGTTCAGGATGTTTTGGGTTTTCCACCACAGCATATATTAAGTACTATATAGGTGAAGCTCCACTGCCCACCCATCTATAGTATATGGTATATCTTACACCGCATGACTAAAAACTAACATGTCCTCTTATTCCTTCAGATACAATGGACGCTTATTCTTACGTTCCAGTGGAGATGAGGGAAGAACTAAAGGCTGGAGTGGATCACATCAAGACTGACAGGTACCAAAAATTAAAAAAAATCGCTGAAAATTTATATTTTTGGAGCAATATTGGCCAATATATGCCATAAATACATCGGTCACTGGTATCCAGAAAACCCTATTAAAAAGGACAGACGTACAGGTAACTCACCAGTTCTCTGGATATAAATGGATGGGATGTGTCGGCTTCTCCATAAATTCCCCCATACTGATTTATCATTCAGCTCACACATTGGTCTGTTGACATGTGTAAAATAAATCCCATCTTGTACCATCAGCATCTCCTCTATAATGGCTGACTTCCCTTTCAGGTGTATCAGGATCAATAGATATGACCAGGAGGAAAGCATCCTGCAAGCCTGTACCTACAGTGGGCTCAAATACCAGGAATTGGCCCTGCCCAAGATAATGACCCTCTGGATTGACCCTTATGAAATCTCCTGTCGGTGAGTAGTCCCTCTTTATAATACTCAGTAAGGATAGTTGTTGATTTCCAATACTGATATCTTACTGATCTATGGACAGGTTGGGGGAGGGGAGTTACCCGTACACTGGACAGTTCCAACTGCCAGAATTCCAGATATGCGAAGACTCTCAGACCTTCAGTAATATTAATATGGTTGCTCAACATCAACATCAGAAGACAGCGCCACAGGAGGCTCCTCAGGGTCATAGCTAAGTCTTTGCAGGGAGGACGGCGATAGTGGGGTAGAAACCAGCTGTGGGGGAACGGCTACCCTGCTGATACTACAGATTGTGGATTAGGATGAAATATGGGCAAAACCCTTAAAAAGGTGAGAAATCCTTCTTTCCTAAATTCTAGGAGATGTCACACTTGGGGGACAGGAGGGGTGACACTTGGGGTACACTTATTTTCTTGATGTTCAGTCTTTTTTCAAAGACTCTGAAGCTGTAGGTAACAAGTTATATATTACATACACTACCGGTTTTATTATTCTGTTGACAGCTATGTGAAGGTTTATTCTGTGTGAAGAGTTGTACTTATTTTCTCTCCATTTTGGGGTACGTGTCTAAAATCAGTTTGTTTACCATGTACCCAAAAGAAATTGTAAGCTTTTAGCATTTTGATTTATCGTTTGCTCTGCATTAAATAATGACATGGCAGCTTTGTCCAGCGGGTCATGATTACGGCGATAGATTTATATATTCGGTTTTACAGCTTACATAAAATGTCACTTTGAGCAATTTTCCTGGGGTCTCCGTATGCTGACAACTTTCTGTTTTGTTGGAGGTGTCAGGACTTTGTGGGACAAGTACTCTATAGGTAAGATTTGGTAGGTGATTTTTTTTTTTTCTTCATCACTGCTATTTTTTGGAGAAAGCAAAGTGACCAACATACTTAGTTTGTGCATTATGGTATATTTTTGTTACAAGTTCACCATACACTATAAACACTTTTAGGATAGTTTGGGATTTGCACATGGGGATACCTAACTTGTTTACATTGTGTTTAAATGTAAAAGGTGAATTCTCAACATTCTCATTTCAAAATTTGATTTTGTTTTTCCTCCTTTACCTCTCCCAAGGGGGACTTGAACCAGAAATGTGAATATATAGTATTGCAGAACGACGCATATAGGTTCCCTATGGGCATAGGCACTAAGGAGGCTGCAGCCTGACCTTCTGGCTGCCATGGCAACTCTACAGATCCTGCAATCTTGCCTCCAGACCCTCTGGATGCTGTGATTGCTATAGATCAAGGCATCGAGGGGGTTAATCTGCCGAAGTGGTACACAGCCGAATAATGCAGGTAATGCCATAGGTACAGCTCCTGTGCCCGCAGCATTACATCACCATATTACGGCAGTGATAACTACACACAGCATGATGTAATAGTATGGCGCAGAGTGGAAAGGGGTTAAATTTCAGCAATTTGTCACTAGCATCTTTAGAAATTTACATGTAAAATTGGTGACATGTTCTATACTTATTTCACCTACAGTATATAACTCTGCTACCTGTGATCTTATACCTTCTATAAAACCTCCCCAGGGCCTCCAGTTACTGTAGAATCTGACGTCATCCCAGGGTAATAAGAATTTTAGGGTGGCGAAGCCAAAAAAGTGTTCACCAGAACCTGAAATTTGACAATTAGTAAACCCGATTTGATCATTTCTCTATAGAATATCTAATCTGTAGGTATATTCAGTATATCATGATCCCATAGATGTGTCCTCCATACATATTCACCACCTCAGTACAGCTACATACTATACACTGTGCTGGGTTACTCACTATGCAAGTCTTTGTTGAGGTGCAGTTATGGTAAAGCGCCATTATTCATTTTTGACTATTAACCCTCTTATCTACATATGAAGTGTCCAGTGTGTGTGTGAGACTGGGGATCTGGATATGGACATACTGGGATGATCCAGTATAGAGATGGTTATGGCAGGGCCAGAAAATAGGATTTCCAAGAACTTATATACACGTAAAATGCTTACATATCTAAGCAATAAATATAGTATAAACAAGTAGCAACAGTCATTGCACTTAGCGGCTGTGATACCTAACCCTCACAGGCACCGAAAACAGTTATCAATAGGATATATAAAAAATATGAAAATATACCTTAGATTGTGTGAGACCCTGTAGCATGAAACCTCTATAGCCCAGATAGATGAATAAAGTAGCAAAAAAGTAATACTGAGTATGAAGTGTATATTCAGGACCAAGATACAGAATTCCCAAAAGGCCACCAATACCTACAGTATAGGCATTGAAGTCAACACGGGGTGAGCGTACCAGATAGAAAAAAAGAGGGAATGGAGCTAACGCCTGACGCGCATTTGCCACTCAAACATGGCTTCATCAGGAAACATGTCCTCTTTCCTTCAGATACAATGGACGCTTATTCTTACGTTCCAGTGGAGATTAGGGAGGAACTGAAGGTTGGAGTGGATTACATCAAGACTCTGGCCAACAGGTACCAAAAATTAAATCCGATGAAAATTGATATTTTTGTAGCAATATGGGCAAATATACTGTGTCAAAAATACATTGGGTACTGGTAGTCATAAAAGCCTATAAAAGGACAGGCGTACAGGTAACTCACCAGTTCTCTGGATATAAATGGATGGGATGTGTTGGCTTCTCCAAAAATTCCCCCATACGGATTTATCATTCAGCTCACATATTGGTCTCTTGACGTGTGTAAAATAAATCCCATCTTGTACCATCGGCATCTCCTCTATAATGGCTGACTTGCCTTTCATTTGTATCAGGATCAATAGATATGACCAGGAGGAAAGCTTCCTGCAAGCCTGTACCTACAGTGGGCTCAAGTACCAGGAATTGGCCCTGCCCAAGATAATGACCCTCTGGATTGACCCTTATGAAGTCTGTCGGTGAGTAGTCCCTCTCTATAATACTCAGTAAGGATAGTAGTGGATTTCCAATACTGATATCTTACTGATCTATGGACAGGTTGGGGGAGGGGATTTACCCGTACACCGGACAGTTTCAACACTAGAACTGCCCGTGCTCCGGATATATCGCAAAACCCTCAACTATTTGTCCTATGGTCATTGCTGGACACCACCATCAGAAGACAGCTCCACAGGAGGCTCATGGTCATCGCCAGTAAGCCTTAGAGGATGGTGATAGGGTAGAAAGCTCTGAGGGAGCGTCTACTCTGCTGATGATACAGATTATTGATTAGTATGAAATATGGTGAAACCCATAGTAAAAGGTAAGACCTCCTTTACTTTCCAAATCTAAAACCCATTTTAATCTAGAACAGATGTCTGACACTTGGTGTACACTTGAGGATCCTAAGCTTTGCGATAGTGAAATGGTTTGCCTATTCTATAGCGAACGGAGGTTTGCGCATGCGCCCCAGTCTTGTCATATGTAATGCTTTCGCTGAGTCCAAGTGAGCGTCTGATCTCCTGGTAATGACACTGCATGCACACTGCTTACAGACACGCCAGGGATCGAAGCTCCTGATCTACACAGAATGTGCACAACCACTACACTGATATGACATGTGAGTACTGTATATTTATATGTATATTATATTACTCTACCATTGGATGTTTTAGCCACACTGGATGTTTTACAATTAAATAGCAGCAATATGAATGTGATCGACCCGTGAGGTTTGTTACTGCCAATAAGTTTCCATCCTCTCTGAAATGCTGGCAGAATTGGATTTTCTTATCTATATGAGCGCTTGGTTTGGAGATGGGACACTGCCGTACAACTAAGAGGAATCAACTCACTACTGGTGCGGCTACAATTTTGTACTATATATTTCTATACAAAAAAAGGTTCTTCATCTAACAGGGTAGTCCAAGGTTTGGGTTGTTTAACCCCTTAAGGAATGCTCTTAAAATCAGTTGTGTGTCTGATTCACTGATCAGCTGTCTGCATTAGAACAGACCAGGGAACTACAGGCACAGCCCGTCTTGCCTTTATACAGGCAGCTTCATTATTTTTAAATATTCAGATATTTTAAATGTTTTCCATTTTAGTAAATATCATTACAAGTTATTCTACTCTGACGCTTTTTTACCCCCAAGTGATATTTGTGACTTTGTACTTCATGTGATTATTCTTCATGTTCGTGTAAACATTGCAACATTTTATGCATTTAACTATAAGGGATTGTGAATTTTTCTAAATTTCTATTTTAGAAAAAAAAATGTGAAATGTGCTGTTTTCAAATAGTCATACTACCCAAATACAACCCTTTAAAAAAAAAAAAAAAGGATGCAGGGTAGTTTGTATGTGATTTGGCGACTGTTCATATTTTCCTTCTCTTTAGATAGTGCGGACTTGTATGTGCATTGGGATACCCAACATATGTTGGTATTGATTTTATATAATTGTATTTTTTTTTTTTTTTAAATTCAATTTGTCCCAAAAGGGGACTTGAACCTGGGACCTCTGATCCCCAGTGCAATGATAAATTGCAGTACATTGAACACAGGCTCACTATGAGGCCATTGCTCAGCCTCCTGGCTGCCAAGACAACCTCTGGGACCCCGCAATATCGGAGGATCTGAGGAATAGCAGGGGGAGGTGCTTGCCCCCCAGGCCCCCTAAAATGTAGAGATCACTATTGATAAAATGTTACTATCCCCAAAGTTTTCATTTTCACAAAGGGGTTATTGGAGACACCCTAGTTAGACAATTGCTGATGAACATGAATACTCAATATGTAGTTGTGGGTCAAAACGAGTGTGCGCTATACGACTTTTGGACGGAAGATTTTGCTAGAGTTTTCAGTAGCCCCCCTTTCTAGGAATTCAACTCACTATTGTCCCAGTTGCTTCTATGATCATCAGGGTACACTCCAGAGCGACCCCTCAAACACTTGCACAGCTTACACATTCCCTTCCTGCTGCAGCAAGTAGAATTTTTTTTTTTTTTTTTTTCTGGTGATGTAGCTATATGAGGGCTATTTTTGCAGGATTAGATGCATTTACATCATTTCGGGGTGCCTATACCTTAAATTTAGTGTAACTCCACTGCTTACCTTGTAATTTTTTCCCCCCCCTGAGTACAGAGTCTATTGCCCAAGTTAGGATGTGTTTGGATGGTTGAGCATAAAGTGTAAGCAGTTTAAGAATTATATTTATGTATTTATGACTAGAGGTTTTTGGTATCACATATATAAACTTATCAGACTGAATTTGGTATGTTTGAGGGCACTTGCCCTACAGGCGCTAGGTTCACATTTGTGCTGGGAGACCTGAATGACAGATGGACCACTCTTAGAGGTTACTCACAGACACTGGCGGGATATTACTGGCTCGGTTCTGGTGGTGCGACCACTTTATAGGATCTCAGTTCTTTTTATATACAGACATTTGTTTGCTAGTAGGATAAAGCACTTTCTTCTAGACCTCTAGATACATGAGGATTATAGTACCAGGTGTCCTTTACCTCCAGTAACTGCTGAAAGTTACATGAAAATCCTTCATATTGATCCTATTGATGCTTTTATATATCTTGTGGCTTCTTTACTGTTTCCATGCTATGAGTAACAGGTACTCAACCTGGAAACGCGTAAGCTGTGTAACCTACTATGTGCTACAAAATTGTATTCTAAACATTCAGGACTAAAAGATTAAGACTTTTTGGTGCTGGACCTCATCGCCTGATGGTTGTGTAACCTTTATAATACTCAGTAAGGATAGTAGTTGATTTCCAATACTGATATCTTACTAATCTATGGACAGGTTAGGGAAGGAGTTACCCGTACACTGTGGCCAGTTTCAACCCAAGAGCTGTCCGTGTTCCGGATGTCGCAAGACCTTCAGAACTAAATTTGTCCTATGGTCAACGCTGAAGAGCCAACAGCAGAAGAAGAAAGCTCCACAGGAGGCTCCTCACAGTCAGTCATAACAAAGTCTTAGCAGGGAGGACAGTTCTAGTGGGATAGAAACCAGCTCTGAGGGAGCGTCTACCCCGCTGATGCTTCAGATTGTGGATTAGGATCAAATATAGGCGAAACTCAATGGAGAGAAATCCTTTACTTTCCAAATCTAACATCCTTTGTATAATCTAGATCAGGTGCCTGACACTTGGGGATCCTAGGGTTTGCAATAGCGCAGTGAAATGATTTGGCTATTTATGCAAACAGAGGTTTGTGCATGTGCACCAGTCTTGCAGTCATATGTAATGCTTTAGCTGAGTCAATTGAGTCTGATCTGGTAATGACACTGCATGCACACTGCTTACAGACACGCCAGGGATCAAAGCTCTGATCTACATGTTTTGCCTTCAGACCTTGGTGGCTGCGCCGTATTACGGGTGGATTGTAAATGAATGTGGATTACACGTATATACTTGGATGTACAGTCATGGCCAAAAGTTTTGCGAATGACACAAATATTCTATTTTCACATGATCTGCTGCCCTCTGGTTTTTATGTGTGTTTGTCAGATGTTTTTATCACATACAGAAATAGAATTGCATTCATATTATGAGTAACAGAAGCTTATATTGACAGTTAGAATGAGTTAATGCAGCAAGTCAATATTTGCAGTGTTGACCCTTCTTCTTCAGGACCTCTGCAATTCTCCCTGGCATGCTCTCAATCAACTTCTGGACCAAATCCTGACTGATAGTCCATTCTTGCAGAATCAATGCTTTAATTTTGTCTGAATTTGTTGGTTTTTGTTTGTCCACCCGTCTCTTGATGATTGACCACAAGTTCAGTGGGATTAATATCTGGGGAGTTTCCAGGCCATGGACCCAAAATCTCTATGTTTTGTTCCCTGAGCCATTTAGTTATCACCTTTGCTTTATGGCAAGGTGCTCCATCATGCTGGAAAAGGCATTGTTGAGCGCCAAACTGCTCTTGGACGGTTGGGAGAAGTTGCTCTTGGAGGACATTCTGGTACCATTCTTTATTCATGGCTGTGTTTTTAGGCAAGACTGTGAGAGAGCCGATTCCCTTGGCTGACAAGCAACCCCACACATGAATGGTTTCAGGATGCTTTACAGTTGGCATGAGACAAGACTGGTGGTAGCGCTCACCTCTTCTCCGAATAAGCTGTTTTCCAGATGTTCCAAACAATCGAAAAGGGGATTCATCAGAGAAAATGACTTTACCCCAGTCCTCAGCAGTCCACTCCCTGTACCTTTTGCAGAATATCAGTCTGTCCCTGATGTTTTTTCTGGAGAGAAGTGGCTTCTTTGCTGCCCTCCTTGAGACCAGGCCTTGCTCCAAGAGTCTCCGCCTCACAGTGCGTGCAGATGCACTCACACCTGCCTGCTGCCATTCCTCAGCAAGCTCTGCACTGCTGGTAGCCCGATCCCGCAGCTGAAACACTTTTAAGAGACGGTCCTGCCGCTTGCTGGTCTTTCTTGGGCGCCCTGGAGCCTTTTTGGCACCAATGGAACCTCTCTCCTTGAAGTTCTTGATGATGCGATAGATTGTTGACTGAGGTGCAATCTTTCTAGCTGCAATACTCTTCCCAGTTAGGCCATTTTTGTGCAGTGCAATGATGACTGCACGTGTTTCTTTAGAGATAACCATGGTTAACAGAAGAGAAACAATGATGGCAAGCACCAGCCTCCTTTTAAAGTGTCCAGTGGTGTCATTCTTACTTAATCATGACAGATTGATCTCCAGCCCTGTCCTCATCAACACCCACACCTGTGTTAATGGAGCAATCACTGAAACGATGTTAGGTGGTCCTTTTAAGGCAGGGCTGCAATGATGTTGAAATGTGTTTTGGGGGATAAAGTTCATTTTCTAGGCAAATACTGACTTTGCAAGTAATTGCTGTTAAGCTGATCACTCTTTATAACATTCTGGAGTATATGCAAATTGCCATTAGAAAAACTGAAGCAGTAGACTTTGTAAAAATTAATATTTGTATCATTCTCAAAACTTTTGGCCATGACTGTAGGCACTTGCACTTTGCTTGACAAAGGCTCTCAGATGACATGTCGCTATTACATGGAATATCACCACACTGCGGCTTTTGGAGAAAAATTTGGAGTGCTGCCTTTTTCTATTGAATATTGATGGGGAGTCGGAGCCTGAACTGTGAACTGAGCTCCCAACTATATAGTCTGGTGCAGGTAGCAGAAAATTTATATAAAAAGAGCTCTCTATACAGGTTACAGCCAAATTTTTTATATCACATACAGGTATGGAAAATGTGTCTAAAATCTAACTAGGATAGAATAATGACAAGGGGAAGGAGTAAAGTTGGACAGATTGTAAAAATTCACTTTTGACTATTGAATAAAATGAGATCCCAAAAAAAAAAAAAAAAAAAAAAAAAAAAAAAGGTCAGGATGTTTTGGGTTTTCCACCACAGCATATAAGTACTATATAGGTGAAGCTCCACTGCCCACCCATCATTAGTGTAAGGTATATCTTACACCACATGACTAAAAAAAAAAAATGTAACACGTCCTTTTTCCTTCAGATACAATGGATGCTTATTCTTACGTTCCAGTGGAGATGAGGAAGGAACTGAAGGCTGAAATTGATTATATCAAGACTCTGGCCAACAGGTTACAGAAATTAAATCCAATGAAAATTGATTTTTGGAGCTATATTGGCAAATATACTATGCTAAAAATACATCGGTCACTGGTATCCAGAAAATCCTATCAAAAGGACAGGCGTACAGGTAACTCACCAGTTCTATGGATATAAATGGATGGGATGTGTCGGCTTCTCCAAAAATTCCCCCATACTGATTTATCATTCAGCTCACACATTGGTCTGTTGACATGTGTAATATAAATCCCATCTTATACCATCGGCATCTCCTCTATAATGGCTGACTTGCCTTTCAGGTGTATCAGGATCAATAGATATGACCAGGAGGAAAGCTTCCTGCAAGCCTGTACCTACAGTGGGCTCAAATACCAGGAATTGGCCCTGCCCAAGGTAATCACCCTCTAGATTGACCCTTATGAAGTCTGTCGGGGACTAGTCCCTCTTTATAATACTCAGTAAGGATAGTAGTTGATTTCCAATACTGATATCTTACTGATCTATGGACAGGTTGGGGTAGGAGAGAGTTACCCGTACACTGTGGTCAGATTTAAGCCAAGAACTGCCGTGTTCCGGATATCCCAAGACCCTCAGAGCTATTTTTCGTATGGTCATTGCTGGACAACATCAGAAGACGACGACAGCTCCACAGGAGGCTCCTCACGGTCATCACCTGTAAGTGAGGATGGTGATAGTGGGGTAGAAACCGGCTGTGCGGTATCCTCTACCCTGCCGATACTACAGATTGTGGATGAGGTGCAGGTCCCTGGGACTGTGGACTATGGGGAGGGGGGGGCTGTATGTACTAGAGGGATTTTTTTTTTTTTTATAAAATGGGGAAAAGTAGTTTCTATTGTAAGATCTAGAAATGAATCTGCAGCCATATATAATATATAGACCTGTACTGGGGGCCACACCAGCTCATATACTCATGTAAAGTCACCCACCAGGGTACTATAGGCACAAGGACTAATGTCACTGACCGGGGGATAGAGGGGTCTGAAGGGAAGACATGGAGGTGTCAGGCACTGGAAAGGAATATTCACTGTCTACTAAGACCAAATGCACACTAAAATCAGACATGGTTTATGGAGCAGTTTGACAACATGGCTGCCTGCTATCTACAATGTACGTCCAGCCTAGGTACAGTGTAAAAGCAGGCATGTTCTTAAATAATATACTTATATGAAAAGTTTGTGGCACATTATATATGTAATATTATAGAAGGTACAAGGTCACAGGTAGGACCAGGCCTACACAACCTTGAGTAACGACTACCAAAATACACGAACATAACTGATGTGGTAAATTTCATTGAAAGCATTAAACTAATCAAATCTCTACTTATGGGCTTTTTACCTGGTTTCTAAAACTAATTGGTTTCAGGTGGAATTAGATTTTTGCATTTTTTCATTCTATTAAGTCACACTGATTTGCAAATCATGTAATGGAACCTTCAATTGTGGAATAAGAGCAATTTTGTTCCTCCACTAGTACCTCCTGTTATTGAGGCTGTGAAGTCTCAACTCACGGTTTTGAGATCTATGATCAGGCTGGATCTCTCAGACATCCTAATACAATGACTAATGAAATCTCACCAGTTCTCTGGATATAAATGGATGGGATGTGTTGGCTTCTCCATAAATCCCCCCATACTGATTTATCATTCAGCTCACATATTGGTCTGTTGACATGTGTAAAATAAATCCCATCTTGTACCATCGGCATCTCCTCTATAATGGCTGACTTCCCTTTCAGGTGTATCAGGATCAATAGATATGACCAGGAGGAAAGCATTCTGCAAGCCTGTACCTACAGTGGGCTCAAATACCAGGAATTGGCCCTGCCCAAGGTAATGACCCTCTGGATTGACCCTTATGAAGTCTCCTGTTGGTGAGTAGTCCCTCTTTATAATAGTCAGTAAGGATAGTAGTAGATTTCCAATACTGATATCTTACTGATCTATGGACAGGTTGGGGGAGGGGAGTTACCCGTACACTGCAGCCAGTTTCAACCCAAGAACTTACCATGTTCCAGATATCACAAGACCCTCAGAACTTTTTCCTATGGTTAATGCTGAAGAACAGCAACAGCAGAAGAAGAAAGCTCCACAGGAGGCTCCTCAGTGTCAACCAATAAGTCTTAGCAGGGAGGACAGTTCTAGTGGAATAGAAACCAGCTCTGAGGGAGCATCTACCCCGCTGATACTTCAGATTGTGGATTAGGATCAAATATAGGTGAAACTCAATAAAGGAGATACAGATACATCCTTTGTATAATCTAGATCATGTATCTGACACTTGGGGACCCTAGGGTTTGCGATAGCTGAATCATTTCACTGCGCTATTTATGCAAATGGAGGTTTGCGCATGCGCCCCAGTCTTGCAGTCATATGTAATGCTTTAACTGAATCAATTGAGCGTCTGATCTCCTGGTAATGACACTGCATGCACACTGCTTACAGACACGCCAGGGATCGGAGCTCCTGATCTACACATGGAATGTACACACTGACCACTACACCTGTCCGATATCAATAACCTGTGTACTGTATTTATGAAGGTTTAATCATGTATATTACAGTTATATGAAAAAGTTTGGGCACCCCTATTAATCTTAATCATTTTTAGTTCTAAATATTTGGGTGTTTGCAACAGCCATTTCAATTTGATATATCTAATAACTGATGGACACAGTAATATTTCAGGATTGAAATGAGGTTTATTGTACTAACAGAAAATGTGCAATATGCATTAAACCAAAATTTGACCGGTGCAAAAATTTGGGTACCCTTATTTTATTGATTTGAATACTCCTAACTACTTTTTACTGACTTACTGAAGCACAAAATTGGTTTTGTAACCTCACTGAGCTTTGAACTTCATAGCCAGGTGTATCCAATCATGAGAAAAGGTATTTAAGGTGGCCAATTGCAAGTTGTTCTCCTATTTGAATCTCCTCTGAAGAGTGGCATCATGGGCTCCTCAAAACAACTCTCAAATGATCTGAAAACAAAGATTGTTCAACATAGTTGTTCAGGGGAAGGATACAAAAAGTTGCCTCAGATTTAACCTGTCAGTTTCCATTGTGAGGAACATAGTAAGGAAATGGAAGACCACAGGGACAGTTCTTGTTAAGCCCAGAAGTGGCAGGCCAAGAAAAATATCAGAAAGGCAGAGAAGAAGAATGGTGAGAACAGTCAAGGACAATCCACAGACCACCTCCAAAGAGCTGCAGCATCATCTTGCTGCAGATGGTGTCACTGTGCATCGGTCAACAATACAGCACACTTTGCACAAGGAGAAGCTGTATGGGAGAGTGATGCGAAAGAAGCCGTTTCTGAAAGCACGCCACAAACAGAGTCGCCTGAGGTATGCAAAAGCACATTTGGACAAGCCAGCTTCATTTTGGGAGAAGGTCCTGTGGACTGATGAAACAAAGATTGAGTTGTTTGGTCATACAAAAAGGCGTTATGCATGGCGTCAAAAAAACACAGCATTCCAAGAAACACACTTGCTACCCACTGTAAAATTTGGTGGAGGTTCCATCATGCTTTGGGGCTGTGTGGCCAATGCCGGCACCGGGAATCTTGTTAAAGTTGAGGGTCGCATGGATTCAACTCAGTATCAGCAGATTCTTGAGAATAATGTACAAGAATCAGTGACGAATTTGAAGTTACGCCGGGGATGGATATTTCAGCAAGACAATGATCCAAAACACAGCTCCAAATCTACTCAGGCATTCATGCAGAGGAACAATTACAATGTTCTGGAATGGCCATCCCAGTCCCCAGACCTGAATATCATTGAACATCTGTGGGATAATTTGAAGCGGGCTGTCCATGCTCGGCGACCATCAAACTTAACTGAACTGGAATTGTTTTGTAAAGAGGAATGGTCAAAAATACCTTCATCCAGGATCCAGGAACTGATTAAAAGCTACAGGAAGCGACTAGAGGCTGTTATTTTTGCAAAAGGAGGATCTACTAAATATTAATGTCACTTTTCTGTTGAGGTGCCCATACTTTTGCACCGGTCAAATTTTGGTTTAATGCATATTGCACATTTTCTGTTAGTACAATAAACCTCATTTCAATCCTGAAATATTACTGTGTCCATCAGTTATTAGATATATCAAATTGAAATGGCTGTTGCAAACACCCAAATATTTAGAACTAAAAATGATTAAGATTAATAGGGGTGCCCAAACTTTTTCATATGACTGTATATAGTGCTACCATTGGATAGTTTTAGCCACACTGATTTACATTTAAATAGCAACAATCTGAATGTGATAAAGACCCCTGTGAGGGCTGATACGTGGTTTTTGTTAGTTATTGTCAACATTTCATGAAAAGGATGGTAATCGATTTTCTTCTTAGAGCCTGGTTTGGAGATGGGACTTTCTAATCTTTGAGACCTATCACTAAGCTCTTTTGTCGCCATTGATGCTTTATCCCAAGTGATGTTTTTTGACAGATGGAAATTTGAAAAAAATTCACAAATTTTAGAAAAGAGCACAGCTCTGACCTGGTGTATTGGATCAGGGGGTTAGCTGTATGTTACAGCCAACACACACCAGAGACCGCCTGCTCAGTATGTGAACGGGCTTAAGGCTTCTGCCATATTACTACTATTACAGCAGTTTGCCTTCAGACCTTGGTGGCTGTGCCGTGGCTGTGCCAGGTGTCAGCTGAGAAGACTCTAGAAGAAAGGTGTTCATTACTCCAACATGTCTCTACCCGGAGAAGGAGAGAGGAAAAATATCCCTGAGACACTGCTGAAATCCTGGACAAGTGCAAGTATGACAGGTTGCTGTTCTCACTGATTGGGTTTGGCCGGCTAAAATAACCTTGGTCTAGTCCATGGAGTCAGGGACTATTTAGTTAGTGCCTTGACAAGGCAGTTGTACTAGGTTTGACCATTTTGATATTTCCCCCACTACGGCTATATGAGAAGATATTTTTATATATTTGTGGTTTAGTATTTTTGGATGTGATGTAGAATTTGCTAATATTTGTGTTTTAAACCACTTTTTAGCCTCAATATCTATGTCTTTATGAAAAGCCTAGACGTCTTCATAAGGCTTCCGGCTGTCATAGTAACAGGAAGGTTTCCACGATCGCCACACAGGAGCCGTTCTACAAATGTGGTCAAAGATGTACGTGATGAGAGAGAATTGTGATTGCAGACATTACTGCCAGGTCTCTGCTGTGTAATATGGCCTGAGACTGCGCCATATCTAACACTTCCCTGCCCAGATATTTTTACATTTGTTTTATTTTTCAATGCCCAAAGACGTTAGGGCTTATTTTGGGAGACAAAATTGTACTTTGTAATGGTATCACTTAATATTCCATTTTTCATACTGGGGAAAAAAAATGGAATGGAATGGGGTGGAATGAGAGAAACACGGATATAAAGAGAATAAGAATGTTGCACATTCACTGTGCAGCTAAACATCTGTATTCTATGGGTCACAACTCCAAAAAAAGACCTTGGAAAAGTAAAGTCTTAGTGGGGATGCATAAGGAGTCTTTTTTGCAGGGCCACATGAACTTTATATGATCGTTTTTCATCCAAGTTTTCATGAACGTTAGATCGTTTTTGCGCTACGGCATTTACTGAATAGGAAGAATAGTTTCAGAAGTTTGTAGCCCGGGCATTTTAAGTTTGTAGATCAGGATCGCTGCCCCCTGATCACATTCCAGGGCCAGTGATTCACCCAAAAAATGGCGACACCCTTATGCTGGTGGGAAAATGGCGCCTCAATTTTAACCAAGGCTCCGGGGGTGTTAATGCCTTCGATCAGTGTGTCCATTGCTGGTGCTATATTATCAGCGGAGACCTGAGAGCTATGATGGCCGCTCATCTCCTGAGGGGCTGCCATATTTAATACAGAACATCTGCCATAATAGTATGGTGAAAGTCAGGAAGGGCTAAATGATAGAGAAGGTTTGTTTTGGAAGGTTCTCCAGAAGTGCTATTATATTCGTCTTTTCAATATCCAGATTATAATTATATAATGTATAAGATTGTTATTTCTTGGGATCATTTTCTGGTACGATAAGGATGTGGAGAATTCTTGGTTTTGTAATGGTTTCTCTGCTTGTACAATGTGAATCTCCATTGGTTTGGATTTCTACTATAATGGACATGGTTATAAATGGCTTCCTACTATCTGGGGAACATTGTGATATTTTGTACAAGTCTATTGCCCAAGTTAGGGTATGTTTGTATGAATGGTTGGGCAAAAATGTAACCAGTTTTAGAAGACATTTTTGTATAACAAAAATTTGTGAATTATGCCTTGGGGGGGGGGGATTGGGAGGTCTTGAGTCTGCATGTATTTGGTATATAGGTGGATATGATGTTTCTGAGTCAGCCCCATTGTGAAATTAGTGCAGTCAAAATTTTAAATTGACTTTTTGGTAACTTATAAATATATATAACCTTGTCTGTCTGTGGAGGTGTATTCAGACTGAATTTGGTACATTTCAGGGCACTTGCAAGAGAGAGACTGGCACAAAATGTGGACCTGAATGACGGACCGCTCTTTGTGGTTACACGGACCCCTTTGACTAATGGTGTCCGCCGTTTCAAATCTGGTACTTTGAGAGAAAAGTTCTCCATGCAGGACTCTCCGCCTCAGATGTTAACTTAATTAGCTCCTAAGCTAAATGTATACGTATTGGGTTTTTCCACCACACCATAAAGTAATTTTGTGCTTCAGATGTTGGTAATTATTGATGCTTTTATATCTCTTGTGGCGTCTCATGTTTCATGCTATAAGAGGTACTAACCTGGAAACGTGTAAGCTGTGTAACCTACCATGTGCTCCAAGATTGTATTCTAAACATAAAAGATCATTTTAACTAAATTTTTGGTGCTGGACCTCATCGCTTGATGGTTGTGCTACTTTTATAATACTCAGTAAGGATAGTAGTAGATTTCCAATACTGATATCTTACTGATCTATGGACAGGTTGGGGGAGGAGAGTTACCCGTACACTGTGGCCATATTTAATGCAAGAACCTCAGAACTATTTCATATTGTCATTATTGAACGTGAACATCAGAAGACAGCTCCACAGGAAGCTCCTCATTCATCGCCTGTAAGCCTTAGTGAGGACGGGGATAGTGGAGTAGAATCTGGCTGTGAGGGAGCCTCTACCCCACCGATGCTCCAGATTGTGGATTGGGACCAAATCCTAGTAAAAGTGAGAGAAATCCTTTACTTTCCAAACCTAAACACACCCTTTTATAATCTAGAACAGATGTCCCATACTTTGGGTACACTGAATTTTTGACTCTTGCTTTTTTTTTTTTTTTTTTTTTTTTTTTTAGGACTCGAGCTGTGTTCCAGACCTCGGCTCCTCTGGATTCCTTCAAGCAGGCTCAAGTGTTTCGAGCTGAAACATTTCTTGTATGGGGCAATAAAACCTCAGTGTTTTACTATTCACCTTTGGAAAATGGACGCTTATTCTTATGTTCCAGTGGAGATGAGGGAGGAACTGTAGGCAGGAGTGGATTACATCAAGACTCTGGCCAAAAGGTTCCACAAATTAAACCGATATTTTTGAAGCAATATTGGCCAATATATTATACCAAACACATGGGGCACCGATATCCTGAAAACCCTATTAAAAAGGACAGGTGTACAGGTAAGTCATCAGTTCTCTCTGGATATAAATGGATGGGATGTGTTGGCTTCTCCAAAAATTCCCCCATACTGATTTATTATTCAGCTCACACATTGGTCTGTTACATGTGTAAAATAAATCCCATCTTGTACCAAATATCGGCATCTCCTCCTCTGGCTGACTTACCTCTCAGGTGTATCAGGATCAATAGATATGACCATGAGGAAAGCATCCTGCAAGCCTGTACCTACAGTGGGCTCAAATACCACAAAATGGCCCTGCCTAAGATAATGACCCTCTGGATTGACCCTTATGAAGTCTGTCGGTGAGTAGTCCCTCTCTATAATACTCAGTAAGGATAGTTGTTGATTTCCAATACTGATATCTTACTGATCTATGGACAGGTTGGGGGAGGAGAGTTACCCGTACACTGGACAGTTTCAACCCAAGAACTGCCAGTATTCCAGATGTGAAGACTCTCAGACCTTCAGAACTATTCATATGGTTGTTGCTCAACAACAACCACAACAACATCAGCCTCAGTATCAGAAGAAGACAGCGCCACAGGAGGCTCCTCACGGTCATAGCCAATAAGTCTTTGCAGGGAGGACGGTGATAGTGGGGTAGAAACCGGCTGTGGGGGAACGGCTACCCTGCTGATACTACAGATTGTGGATTTGAATGAAATATGGGCAAAATCCATAAGGTGAGAAATCCTTCTTTCCTATTCTAAATTCTAGGACAGATGTCTGATACTTGGGGGACATTTTCTTGATCTGTCTTTTTTCAAGACTGAAGCTGTAGGTAGCAAGTTACATTTATAATATATATTATATATCACACATATATACATATATATACACACACACACACACACACACACACACACACACACACTCTACCGGTTTTATTCTGTTGACATAGCTTTGTGAAGAGTTGTACTTATTTTCTCTCTCCTGTGAGTGAACCTAGAGGGCGCTAGTGAGTGACCCAAAGCCAGGCTTAAAAAGGTCCTCAGCCACACCCATAGGTGGGGCCCAACTCCAGATGGAGTATACGCACAGGAGAGCTGCTGAGGAGACCTGCAGGGAGCAGGTAGTGTGGAACCAGTGGGAGACAGGCGGTCTGTCCCAGGAGGACTGGATTTCCTTGAGCTAAGTGTGAGTCAGGCTGCTTCTTGCCCCCAGAGGCTAGTCAGGGTTTAAGCAGTGAGGTAGTGCCCTATGTGTGGGCTAGGCTGTTTTGTTCCTGTTCCATTTGTAAGTTGAATAAAGCCATTTACTTTGGATTAACACCGCCTGATATGCTGCTCGTTTGGCACCCAGTACCAACCGCCACTGTGGAGTCCAGGAGGCTGCCGCCTTTGAGGCTAAATCCCCCCAAATTGTCACACCATTTAGGGGTACACGTCTAAAATCAGTTTACCATGTACCCAAAAGAAATGGTCAGCTTTTAGTATTTTGATTTTCTATTCGCTCTGCATTAATAATGACATGCCAGCTTTGTCCAGCGGGTCATTAAGATTACAGCGATTGATATATATTACATAAAATGTCACACTGAAAATGAGCGATTTTCCTGGGGTCTCCGTATGCTGACAACTTTTACTGTTTTGATGGTGTCAGGGCTCTTTGTGGGACAAGTACTCTATAGGTAAGGTTTGGTAGGTGATTTTTCTTCACTTGCTTTTTTTGGAGAAAGCAAAGTGACCAAAATACGTTAATTTGTGCTTTATGGTATATTTGTTAGGGGTTCACCTTACACTATAAACACTATTTTAGGATAGTTTGGGATTATATGCACATGGGGATACCTAACTTGTTTATATTGTGTTTAAATGTAAAAGGTGAATTTTCTGAACTTAAAATTTTAAAATAAATATACATAGAGATTTTTCCTCCTTTACCTCTCACACAAGGGGGACTTGAACCAGAAAGGACCAGTGAAATGTGAATATATATATATATATATATATATATATATTATATATTATTGGCCGGCACCGCACACCCCCCCTATGGGCATAGGCACTGGCGGCTGCAGCCCGGCCTTCTGGCTGCCATGGCAACTCTATAGATCCTGCAATCTTGCCTCCAGACCCTCGAAGCTGTGATCGCTATTGATCAAGGCATCGAGGGGGGTTAATCCACCGAAGTGGTACATAGCCGAAAACTGCAGGTAATGCCATAGGTACAGCTCCTGTGCCCGCAGCATTACATCACCATATTACGGCAGTGATAACTACACTCAGCATGATGTAATAGTATGGTGTGGAACGGAAAGGGGTTAAATTTCAGTAATTTCATGTCACTAGCAGCTTTAGAAATTCACTTGTAAAATTGGCGACATGTTCTATACTTATTTCACCTACAGTATATAAAACTGCTACCTGTGATCTTATACCTTCTATAAAACCTCCCCAGGGCCTCCAGTTACTGTAGAATCTGACATCCCAGGGTAATAAGAATTTTAGGATGGCGAAGCCAAAGTAGTGTTCACCAGAACCTGAAATTTGACAATTAGTAAACCCGATTTGATCATTTCTCTATAGAATATATAATCTGTAGGTATATTCAGTATATCAGAGGCCTTGTGTATGTATGAGGACATCAGTGACAGTAGGGGGTACATGATCCCATAGATGTGTCCTCCATACATATTCACCACCTCAGTACAGCTACATACTATACACTGTGCTGGGTTACTCACTATGCAAGTCTTTGTGGAGGTGCAGTTATGGTAAAGCGCCATTGACTATTAACCCTCTTATCTACATATGAAGTGTCCAGTATGTGCGCGAGATGGGGGATCTGGATATGGACATACTGGGATGATCCAGTATAGAGATGGTTATGGCAGGGCCAGAAAAAAGGATTTACAAGAACATTTCTATACACAAAATATTTATACTATTTGCTTAGATATGTAACAAGATAAAGTAGCAACAGTCATTGCACTTAGCGGCTGTGATACCTAACCCTCACAGGCACCGAAAACCACCACCACAATAGGATATATAAAAAAATATATGAAAATATACCATAGAGTATGTGAGACCTTGTAGCATGAAACCTCTATAGCCCAGATAGATGAATAAATCAAGTAGCAAAAAAGTAATACTGAGTATGAAGTGTATATTCAGGACCAAGATACAGAATCCCCAAAAGGCCACCAATACCTACAGTATAGACATATTGAAGTCAACACGGGGTGAGCGTACCAGGTAAAAAAAAGAGGGAATGGCGCTAACGCTTGACGCGTATTTGCCACTCAAACATGGCTTCATCAGGAAACCTGTCCTCTTTCCTTCAGATACAATGGACGCTTATTCTTACGTTCCAGTGGAGATTAGGGAGGAACTGAAGGTTGGAGTGGATTACATCAAGACTCTGGCCAACAGGTACCAAAAATTAAATCCGATGAAAATTGATTTTGTAGCAATATGGGCAAATATACTGTGTCAAAAATACATTGGGTACTGGTAGCCAGAAAATCCTATCAAAAGGACAGGCATGCAGGTAACTCACCAGTTCTCTGGATATAAATGGATGGGATGTGTGGCTTCTCCAAAAATTCCCCCATACTGATTTATCATTCAGCTCACATATTGGTCTCTTGACGTGTGTAAAATAAATCCCATCTTGTACCATCGGCATCTCCTCTATAATGGCTGACTTGCCTTTTAGGTGTAACAGGATCAATAGATATGACCAGGAGGAAAGCATCCTGCAAGCCTGTACCTACAGTGGGCTCAAATACCAGGAATTGGCCCTGCCTAAGGTAATGACCCTCTGGATTGACCCTTATGAAGTCTGTCAGTGAGTAGTCCTTCATAATACTCAGTAAGGATAGTAGTGGATTTCCAATACTAATATCTTACTAATCTATGGACAGATTGGGGGAAGGGAGCTACCCATACACTGGCCAGTTTCAACCCTAGAACTGCCCGTGCTCCGGATATATCGCAAAACCCTCAACTATGTGTCATATGGTCATTGCTGGACACCACCATCAGAAGACAGCTCCACAGGAGGCTCCTCATGGTCATCGCCAATAAGCCTTAGAGGATGGTGATAGGGTAGAAAGCTCTGAGGGAGCGTCTACCCTGCTGATGCTACAGATTATGGATTAGTATCAAATATAGTGAAACCCATAGTAAAAGGTGAGACCTCCTTTACTTTCCAAATCTAAAACCCATTTTAAATCTAGAACAGATGTCTGACACTTGGTGTACACTTGAGGATCCTAAGCTTTGCGATAGTGAAATGGTTTGCCTATTCTATAGCGAACGGAGGTTTGCGCATGCGCCCCAGTCTTGTCATATGTAATGCTTTTGCTGAGTCCAAGTGAGCGTCTGATCTCCTGGTAATGACACTGCATGCACACTGCTTACAGACACGCCAGGGATCGGAGCTCCTGATCTACACAGGAATGTGCACATACCACTACACTGATATAACATGTGAGTACTGTATATTTATATGTATATTATATTACTCTACCATTGGATGTTTTAGCCACACTGGATGTTTTACAATTAAATAGCAGCAATATGAATGTGATCGACCCGTGAGGTTTGTTACTGCCAATAAGTTTCCATCCTCTCTGAAATGCTGGCAGAATTGGATTTTCTTATCTATATGAGCGCTTGGTTTGGAGATGGGACACTGCCGTACAACTAAGAGGAATCAACTCACTACTGGTGCGGCTACAATTTTGTACTATATATTTCTATACAAAAAAAGGTTCTTCATCTAACAGGGTAGTCCAAGGTTTGGGTTGTTTAACCCCTTAAGGAATGCTCTTAAAGTTGTGTGTGTCTGATTCACTGATCAGCTGTCTGCATTAGAACAGACCAGGGAACTACAGACAGACATGGCCCGTCTTGCCTTTATACAGGCAGCTTCATTATTTTTAAATATTCAGATATTTTAAATGTTTTCCATTTTAGTAAATATCATTACAAGTTATTCTACTCTGACGCTTTTTTACCCCCAAGTGATATTTGTGACTTTGTACTTCATGTGATTATTCTTCATGTTCGTGTAAACATTGCAACATTTTATGCATTTTATAACTATAAGGGATTGTGAATTTTTCAAAATTTCTATTTTAGAAAAAAAATGTGAAATGTGCTGTTTTCAAATAGTCATACTACCCAAATACAACCCTTTAAAAAAAAGGATGCAGGGTAGTTTGTATGCGATTTGGCGACTGTTCATATTTTCCTTCTCTTTAAATATGCGCTGTGATTAAGGGGACTACCATATATGTATTTCTGTATACTTATGTATCTGGCTGACCCCTTCTAACCCCATCCCCCCTGCAGACCATGTGTTCCAACTTCCCCCCCTCAGCTCAGTTACTCTGAGCCATGTCCCTGTTGTGGGTTAATTACCATCCCTTTGTTATATTGCTCTGAGTAATTAACACTCCTTTTCAAGTACCCTACCGCTCCCCAGGAGATTTCCTGATGAACCACAGTCACACCAGACAGTCCGGCACCAATTATACATCAGAGAGATCATAGTTTTATGCCCATATCTCAAAAGGGGGGCACCTCAGTTACTCCAATAAATTGTGGGTACCCCATAGAAAGGCAAATGCGGTCAGCCCAAACATGGAGCCGTTGTGAGCCCAAGGCAGGTCCAGACACTCAACTCACTACCCAAAGGGAATTGAGGTGTCATGCTTGGTATGTATACAACGAGGGGTTCACCCCGAGTTCTCCCCTTTCACTTACCAGACCATACGGTCGCCGGATAAGGTGCCAGAATGATTTTTGAGTTCAGGGGCTCCATGCTTGTAGGTGTAACTTCCCTCCGTGACATCACTCTGGGCGGGGGCAGGGAACACACAAAAGCAAAGCACGCAGACAGCACATGGTCTTCTGCCATTTTACCCTGCTAAGGTCATCTGCTACTGGACGTCTCAGAAGAAAGTGCCCTGGCAACCATTGGAAGTCAGAGATACCTTCACAAGCTGGTGTTGGCAATATATATTCTTTTCTTTTATCCCCATTTTTATTTTATGTACCGTGTTATGCTGTTTTCACTTGTATCTGCTTGTTAATCGCTGCATGTATTCTATGTATGTGTTAAGTGTCTAGTGCCGACCCATTTAGGGGTTAATATATAAAATTTAGAAGGCCCGTGTCTCATATTATCCTCTGTCGGACCTACATTCACGGAAGGTGGGTGTGAGGTAATCGAAGCGATCTTAGGTAGGCCAGGAGCGGGTCCTGGTAAAACCCAGATCCTTCACAAGTGCATTGCATTTTTTTACGGCATTCACTGTATGGACAACCACCACTTTAGATAGTGCGGACTTGTATGCGCATTGGAATACCCAACATATGTTGGTATTGATTTTATATAATTGTATTTTTTTTTTTTTTTTAATTAAATTTTCCTGTCCCAAAAGGGGACTTGAACCTGGGACCTCTGATCCCCAGTGCAATGATACATTGCAGTACATTAAACACAGGCTCACTGAGGCCGCTGCTCAGCCTCCTGGCTGCCAAGACAACCTCTGGGACCCCGCAATATCGGAGGATCTGAGGAGTAGCAGGGGGAGGTGATGATCTTGCCCCCCAGGCCCCCTAAAATGTAGAGATCACTATTGATAAAAATGTCACTATCCCCAAAGTTTTCATTTTCACAAAGGGGTTATTGGAGACACCCCAGTTTGATAAACTATTCATGAACATGAATATTCAATATGTAGTTGTGGGTCAAAACGAGTGCACGCTATTCGACTTTTGGATTTTGCTAGAGTTTTCAGGAGTCTATTGCCCAAGTTAGGATGTGTTTGGATGGTTGAGCATAAAGTGTAACCAGTTTAAGAATTATATTTATGTATTTATGACTAGAGGTTTTTGGTATCACATATATAACCTTATCAGACTGAATTTGGTATGTTTGAGGGCACTTGCCTTACAGGCGCTAGGTTCACATTTGTGCTGGGAGACCTGAATGACAGATGGACCACTCTTAGGAGGTTACTCACAGACACTGGCGGGATATTACTGGCTCGGTACTGGTGGTGCGACCACTTTATAGGATCTCCGTTCTTTTTATATACAGACGTTTGCTAATAGGATAAAGCACTTTCTTCTAGACCTCTAGATACATGAGGATTAGTGCCAGGTGTCCTTTACCTCCAGTGACTGCTGAAAGTTACATGAAAATCCTTCATATTGATCCTATTGATGCTTTTATATATCTTGTGGCTTCTTTAGTGTTTCATGCTATGGAGTAAGAGGTACTAACCTGGAAACGCGTAAGCTGTGTAACCTATTATGTGCTCCAAGATTGTATTCTAAACATTCAGGACTAAAATAAGGATAGTAGTTGATTTCCAATACTAATATCTTTCTGATCTATGGACAGGTTGGGAAAGAGTTACTCGTACACTGGCCAGTTTCAACCCAAGAGCTGTCCGTGTTCCGGATGTTGCAAGACCCTCAGAACTAAATTTGTCCTATGGTCAATGCTGAAGAGCCAACAGCAGAAGAAGAAAGCGCCACAGGAGGCTTCTCAGTCATAACCAATAAGTCTTAGCAGGGACAACAGTTCTAGTGGGATAGAAACCAGCTCTGAGGGAGCGTCTACCCCGCTGATGCTTCAGATTGTGGATTAGGATCAAATATGGGTGAAATTCAATGGAGAGAAATCCTTTACTTTCCAAATCTAACATCCTTTGTATAATCTAGATCAGGTGCCTGACACTTGGGGATCCTAGGGTTTGCAATAGCGCAGTGAAATGATTTGGCTATTTATGCAAACAGAGGTTTGTGCATGTGCACCAGTCTTGCAGTCATATTTAATGCTTTAGCTGAGTCAATTGAGTCTGATCTGGTAATGACACTGCATGCACACTGCTTACAGACACGCCAGGGATCGGAGCTCCTGATCTACATGTTTTGCCTTCAGACCTTGGTGGCTGCGCCATATTACGGGTGGATTGTAAATGAATTTGTGGATTACACATATATACTTGGATGTAGGCACTTGCACTTTGCTTGACAAAGGCTCTCGCTATTACATGGAATATCACCACACTGCGGCTTTTGGAGAAAATTTGGAGTGCTGCCTTTTTCTATTGAATATTGATGGGGAGTCGGAGCCTGAACTGTGAGCTGAGCCCCCAACTATATAGTCTGGTGCAGGTAGCAGAAATTTATATTTATATAAAAGATCTCTATATAGGAGGTTACATCCAAATTTTTAATATCACATACAGGTATGGAAAATGTGTCTAAAATCTCTAACTAGGATAGAATGACAAGGGGAAGGAGTAACGTTGGACAGATTGTAAAACTTCACTTTTGACTATTGAATAAAATGAGATCCCACAAAAAAAAAAAAAAAAAAAAAAAGTGTTCAGGATATTTTGGGTTTTGCACCACAGCATATATTAAGTACTATATACGTGAAGCTCCACTGCCCACCCATCAATAGTATACGGTATATTACACCGCATGACAAAGTATATCCTCTTTTTCCTTCAAATACAATAGACGCTTTCTCTTACGTTCCAGTGGAGATGAGGGAGGAACTGAAGGCTGGAGTGGATTACATCAAGACTCTGGCCAACAGGTTCCACAAATTAAACCCAATGAAAAAGCGATTTTTGGAGCAATATTGGTCAATATCTTATGCCATTAATACATGTGGCACTGGTACCCACAAAACCCTATTAAAGGACAGGTGTACAGGTAACTCACCAGTTCTCTGGATATAAATGGATGGGATGTGTCGGCTTCTACAAAAATTCCCCCATACTGATTTATCATTCAGCTCACACATTGGTCTGTTGACATGTGTAAAATAAATCCCATCTTGTACCATCGGCATCTCCTCTATAATGGCTGACTTACCTTTCAGGTGTATCAGGATCAGTAGATATGACCAGGAGGAAAGCTTCCTGCAAGCCTGTACCTACAGTGGGCTCAAATACCAGGAATTGGCCCTGCCCAAGAGAATGTGTCGGTAAGTAGTCCCTCTAATACTCAGTAAGGATAGTAGTTTTCCAATACTGATATCTTACTGATCTATGGACAGGTTGGGGGAGGGGAGTTACTCGTACACTGGCCAAATTTCAAGCCAAGAACTGCCCGTATTCCGGATATGCAGAGACTCAACTACTTATCCTATGGTCATTGCTGGACAACAACTGAATAGTGCTCCACGGGAGGCTCCTCACAGTCATCACCAATAAGTCTTAATAGAGATGGCGGTGATAGTGGTATAGAAACTGGTTGTGAGGGAGCCTCTCGGCTCCTCTCTGGATTCCTTCATGGAAGACTCCCCATCAGTGTCAGTACAGACCAGTAGCACCTCTTTTGAATGTAGAGTGTGGGGTGCTACTCCCCGAGACAGATCTGGTTTCAGATAACAGTAAATGCTATTATATTCTGGGGTCTCACCCCTAGGTTAAATTAAGTTGGCGTATTAGTGGGAGGTGCAGAAAAGAAAAAAAAAAAAAAAATCTTTCCTCCCCTTTCTGGTGCTCTGCCATGGCATCTGCGGTCTATTACACTGAGGTCTGAAGCGATACCAAACTAATAGATTGGTGGGTGGCAAACTCCCAAATTTATGGGATTGGCTAAACAATTTTTGAAGAATTTGTATTCAGCTCAGAGGTTGTCTAATCTGAATATATTATGGTCTATATTGGTGGTATATTTAGCATATTAGGGCCTCACTATAGGCCATCAGTATTAGACAGGAGAACCCATGTGACACAGGGAAATCATTTATACTATGGGGACAAGAAAGTGACAGCACTGTGGGGAACCTCCAAAAAGGGGGACATGTGACCTGAAAATGCTCATGCACTGAATGCCGTCCCAACACAACAGGTAGAGAATATATACTGTATTAAATCTCTGAAGATCCATTTAGTTTTGGATGGTTTTGGTCCCAAGATTAGTTTTGGGTTGAATAAGTTTGGTATGAACCAAATCTTAAAATTGGCTTTCAGTGTAAAATAGTCTTAGGGCTCCTCGGAACCTAATTTTTTAGAGCTTCTAGCCCTACTTGGCACTGACTTATGCATTTTAACATCTGATATGCTCCAAAATTAAACCTTTTTTGGGGGAAAGGTGCTTGTGTTTTTTTTTTTTTTTTTTTATACACACACAATTATATTGCAAAAAGCAATGGATTTTATATATGAAAATTATGCCATTTTGATTTTAGTGCTAAAGGATCATTATTTGAGAAATGTGGCTGTTTGCCTGGTTGAAAAAAATTTTTTTTTAAAAGTAGCTTTCCAAGACAAAAAGCTGTCACAAATGATCCCTTCATGGGAGCAGATGTGAAATCAAAATGGCATTGATAGATGTAAGCACAGGGTTTTTAGACATGGTGACCTGTTCCAATATAACTATCCCAATGCAAACACCAACAGTCTGGTATAATGGAATGTGAAGGACCAGGCTACAGGACACGTCTGGCTGAGTAGTGGCAGTAGATGTGGCAACATGAGTGGCATTAAAACTCCCATGGTAATCTGGCCATCTCCTTCCACTGCTCTAACCTATTGGCTCCGAATTCCATGGAATCCAGGAATATAGGAACACTAGGTATGACTACCTGATGGTGCAGCCACTGGGTGTCAGTTGCCTGTTCACCTTGTTGCACCCGACATTTCTGGATCATATTCCAGATACTGTATTGTCTGCTGACGCTTTGGCTTTCCTTCTGCTACTTGTAGCTGTGGCTGAGGTGGAGCGCTGACAGTGGGGTGAACGGTTATGATTGCCATGTTTTAGGTGTGGATGTTCCATGTCTACAGTCATGGCCAAAAGTTTTGAGAATGATACAAATATTAATTTTTACAAAGTCTACTGCTTCAGTTTTTCTAATGGCAATTTGCATATACTCCAGAATGTTATAAAGAGTGATCAGCTTAACAGCAATTACTTGCAAAGTCAATATTTGCCTAGAAAATGAACTTTATCCCCCAAAACACATTTCAACATCATTGCAGCCCTGCCTTAAAAGGACCACCTAACATCGTTTCAGTGATTGCTCCATTAACACAGGTGTGGATGTTGATGAGGACAGGGCTGGAGATCAATCTGTCATGATTAAGTAAGAATGACACCACTGGACACTTTAAAAGGAGGCTGGTGCTTGCCATCATTGTTTCTCTTCTGTTAACCATGGTTATCTCTAAAGAAACACGTGCAGTCATCATTGCACTGCACAAAAATGGCCTAACTGGAAAGAGTATTGCAGCTAGAAAGATTGCACCTCAGTCAATCTATCGCATCATCAAGAACTTCAAGGAGAGAGGTTCCATTGGTGCCAAAAAGGCTCCAGGGCGCCCAAGACCGACCAGCAAGCGGCAGGACCGTCTCTTAAAAGTGTTTCAGCTGTGGGATCGGGCTACCAGCAGTACACAGCTTGCTGAGGAATGGCAGCAGGCAGGTGTGAGTGCATCTGCACGCACTGTGAGGCGGAGACTCTTGGAGCAAGGCCTGGTCTCAAGGAGGGTAGCAAAGAAGCCACTTCTCTCCAGAAAAAACATCAGGGACAGACTGATATTCTGCAAAAGGTACAGGGAGCGGACTGCTGAGGACTGGGGTAGTCATTTTCTCTGATGAATCCCCTTTTCGATTGTTTGGAACATCTGGAAAACAGCTTATTCGGAGAAGAAGAGGTGAGCGCTACCACCAGTCTTGTCTCATGCCAACTGTAAAGCATCCTGAAACCATTCATGTGTGGGGTTGCTTCTCAGCCAAGGGAATCGGCTCTCACAGTCTTGCCTAAAAACACAGCCATGAATAAAGAATGGTACCAGAATGTCCTCCAAGAGCAACTTCTCCCAACCGTCCAAGAGCAGTTTGGCGCTCAACAATGCCTTTTCCAGCATGATGGAGCACCTTGCCATAAAGCAAAGGTGATAACTAAATGGCTCAGGGAACAAAACATAGAGATTTTGGGTCCATGGCCTGGAAACTCCCCAGATCTTAATCCCATTGAGAACTTGTGGTCAATCATCAAGAGACGGGTGGACAAACAAAAACCAACAAATTCAGACAAAATTAAAGCATTGATTCTGCAAGAATGGACTGCTATCAGTCAGGATTTGGTCCAGAAGTTGATTGAGAGCATGCCAGGGAGAATTGCAGAGGTCCTGAAGAAGGGTCAACACTGCAAATATTGACTTGCTGCATTAACTTATTCTAACTGTCAATATAAGCTTCTGTTACTCATAATATGAATGCAATTATATTTCTGTATGTGATAAAAACATCTGACACATAAAAACCAGAGGGCAGCAGATCATGTGAAAATATAATATTTGTGTCACTCAAAACTTTTGGCCATGACTGTACAAGGTAGATCACAGGGAGAAGGAGTAGGATGGCCTGTAGAAGTGCCACTGACAAGTGTATTTCACCAACTAAGCTGGTGATTCCTTTTCATGTGATTACAGAGACCGTTCCTACATTTGTTCCTGCACAGCCACAGCTAAGTTTGTGTGCAGATCTTGCATATTTGTCGAAGGACAAATCTATGACAATGTGCAAAGAAATTTCCATACAAGATTACTGCGGGTAGCTACTAATGCCAATAGCAGCGCTATATGGCTGATGGGGCTACGTATTGGCTAGAAACATGCTACCACCTTCTCACCCTGACCCAGGTCCTATCCTCAGAATGACTACCAGTATCACACCCCCTGTCACTACTACCACCACCACCAGTCATGTCTCTTCTACCTCTACTTGCAAATAAGGCTGGCTGTTCTCATTCAGCTCATCAAGAAGAAGAGGAAGACTACTCTGACTAGGTGCATCACCACTACTAGGGATCTTTGTCTGAAGATGAAGGAAACATGGTTGGTAGTCTAGGAAGGCTGTGTGGTAAATTACATGGTACAGAGGAGGAGAACACAAGTGTGACTCAAGATTACATCACTCTTGGATGCAATACCCCTCTGTGGCTGAGATGAATGAGCTAAGTAATCAAACTTTATGCTCACGAAGTACAACAATCCTGCGATTACTTCTGATTTGTGACGTCCGTAGTGTTGCTACCTACATTCTTAGTGTTTGCATAAGTGTTCCCTCTTCCCCCTCCTTTAACCTGTCCCCAGCTCTGTTTCTTGCCAGTAATTTTACTGCACTCTGCTTGTACAATAGTGATTGGCAACTACTGAGTTTTTTAAAATAAACTCAATTACATGAAAAACTGGTGAGTATTAGACTAGACCACACTGCATCAGCTAGCTTTTTTGCCATTAGAAGGGCACTTTGTATGCAACCAAAAAACACTTGCCCCCCCAAAAAAAACAAGATTTTTCTCTAACAGAACTGACTGCTAGTGAAAATGTAAGACTCTGGAAGGTCAGATCAATCTAACATATAAAAAATGCTCTATTGCAAAAAAGGTTTAACAAAGTTAGATAATCAATGAAAGGGTTAAGTGTCCAGTGTCTGTGGAACTTGGAGCAAACTGCAGTAGGCACTGGCTCAGCACAGAGCAGAAAGTCTCTCCCTCCATCCTATGATTTCTCTTCTCTGCCTATAGTTGATTAGGTCTAACTAAACCTTGCTCCACTTGCCCTCTTATTCTGTAGTTCTATTTCACTGTTGCTGTTTGCCAGTAGAAAATAGAGCTCTTGCTAATCACATGATAACAAAAGTCTCAGGTGGAATACCTCCCAAAATGGCGGTCTTCCTCAGCTAAAGTCTTAAACACACGGTTACATATACAGAGACATCAACCTGGGAAAGCCCAAACACAGGATCCCTTGCAGATTACTGAATAAAAAAAAATAAAAAAAATTGCACAATTTTTGCTTACACGATTTAGTGACCATGTTAAATAGTGTCAAACACACTAAAGGCCAGTATGGAGTTGATGGAAAAGTCTAGTATATTTATTTCAATTCATCAAGCAAGGCCCAAATTCCCACCAAACCTCTAAATAATTCATATATTTGTAAAGGGTTCCATATTTCATGGATATACAAAACCAAATAAAACCCCAGGTAATCTCCTTCCTGTGTATGTCTAACAATCCACACTCACTAAGACTCCCTCTCCCTATTGTTCATTGCACCATATGGAATCTACCACTGCTATCTCCTATATGATGGACTATCTCTGGTAGCTGCCATCTAACCACTGATGTCTGGCTTTAGGAAGCTGGTATTCTGATAACTAAAGACTAACACACTACTTCTCCCCCACCCACATGTTTCACCACAGGAGTGATGTTTTCAGGCAATAACATGACCGCCGCCTACAAGCTGGCTTTAAATATCCTCCTTCTATCATCTTCCACCTATCAACACCATCTTCAAGATAATATCCAATCATTCCTTAAGCCACATGACTGACATCCCCACACACCAATAACACATCAGTCTACCTGACACTCCCCCTCCAGAAATACCCATTAGCACCTCCCATTACCAGTAGCTCCACCCCAGATAATCACATGGCTGTTGCCTCGCTGACATCACTTTGGCCATGCTTTCTCCTGAAGAGATCACATGACTTGATTACATCACTACCAGGCAGATCACATGACCATTAACTTGCTTACATCACTCTGGCTCTTTCTGCTCCCAGGTCAGAGATAAACTGCGGACTGGATCAATTCTAGGAAAGATCACTTGGCTATTAAACAATCTGAATTATGACACTGGATGTATTATGATTCCTAATTTTATATATATATATATATGTATTTATTAGTTTATTGATCAATTAAACGATCCAGCCATTGAATCATATCTACATAAAGTTAAAAAAAAAATCATAAGTCAATAGATATAATAATTTGTATGCTCAGCCTTTATATCATGATTAACCCTTTCCCGACAACCGCCATACTATTACAGTGGATATCGGTTATTTAAATATGGCATCCTCTTAGAAGCTGTGCACCAGCCATAGCTGACAGGTCTCCACTGTATTTTTTTCCATATGGTGAATGCCCCTTAATGCCTCGGTCAAACATGAAGGCTCCCAGGCTTGTGATTCTATGACTTCTATCACAGGTTGCTCTATGCAGCCTCTAATAGAACCATAGTAATTTTACAATGTATTGTAATGCATTAGTACATTGTATTAGTGATCAGAACCCCCGGGGTTCAAGTGCCCTAGGGGGTCTAAAAATAAGTTTAAAAAAAAAAAAAAAATTTAAAAAATTCAACCAATCACAGCTATGGGCTGTGATTAGTTGCTCTGAGGTGTTATTGTTTGCTATGAGGTGTGATTGGTTGCTATGAGCTGTGATTAGTTGCTATGAGCTGTGATTGGTTGCTATGAGTTGTGATTGGTTGCTATGGACTGTGATTGGTTGCTATGGGCAGTTTTATTCTAGGTAGTTTAATAAATACGCCCCCATGTTGTGTGTTACCCCTCTGTATCAACAGGGCTGTGACCTCCTTCATCCAGAGCCCCCAGGGCTTCAGCAGCTCCTTGTAAGATGGCCGCCCAGTCCTGCTAATAGATGTGCTGTGTAACCAACCATAAGGGCTCATCCATACAGTTAGCCAGGCTGCCCATAGCACCCAATCAGAGACCAGCTTGAAAATGAAAGCTGTGCTGTGATTGGTTGCTATGGGTAACGAAGCCTGTTGTTATGTTCTTTCAGTTGGTAAAATTTGGATGCTTAAGCCCCACCCCCAAACCAGCTGTAAACACCCACAATGAGTGGGATTTGCCTAATCTCCACCCATTTTCATGCATTTGGCCACGACAACCTAAATTGTTTGTATATCTTGTACAGTTGTTGAGGATAAATCAATGGGTGAATATTAACCCCTCAATGCCCCTACAAAACCTCCCATAAACCCCAACTGTGAGACATATGTGCAGCAGCCATGGCTCGTAACGATGTCATGTTATTATGACCTAACAGTGCCCGGTCCCTATATAAACCCCCGCCACGCTCCATTCAGTGCCATTTTTGGTTCCCATTGCAGGTGGAGGCTCTTGCTGAAGCTTGTCTTGGTTTCCTTGCTATTTCAGGTGGAAGCTCTTGCTAAAGCTTGATCTAGTGCGTTTGGTATTCCTCAGGTGGGGGCTTTGGCCTCCACCTTCCTGGGCCCTTAGGGCCATTTTGAGCGGAGGCTTCTGCCAAAGCTTTTTGTGGTTCCTGTAGGTGTCCTTCCCCTTCCCCCGGTTCAGTGCCCCTTGCTGAACCCTTTTTTTGTTTTTTTCTCCCCGTTCCCCCTACCCTTACCATGAGTTATCGTGAACTCCTACAGCTTGTGATGGACCAGAGCTCCTGGATGACCCCGTCAGGTAAGGGATTGGTCTTCTGTTGGGTGGGGGGCGCTTATCTATCTATGGAGGTTCCATCTCACTAATCCTCTCTGTTTTATTTCTAGGCTCTGCTGGACGGAGGTCTGACAGGAGAAGACAGTCCACCGATACTACTGACGACCATGACGACGTCCCCCACCGGAGACGACGTGGTCGTGATCCACCCCGCCGTAGGCCGCAGTCAGGAGGGGATAGGAGCAGGTCGCCATTGCGCCAATCCCCAGAGCGTCCGGAGACCCTGCCAGGACCCCCCCACACCAGGTCCCAGCACCTCCCAGCCGCTTCCTGTACAGCAGCCACCAACTAGAAGCCCTACTCCTCAGACGTCTGAGAGGCCGGAGGAACCGGCGCCTGGGCCCAGCCAACAACCGGTTGCCGCCACAGAGCCAGCTACCCCAGCCAGAGGACGTCAGCGAGGCAGGAGGGTCAGGAAGGTTGATCGTCTCCCAACTCAGGTCATAACAGGCTCTGAGGAGCTCCGGTCATGTACGATCTGTATGGAGGACTACGTGACAGGAGAGACGGTCACCGTACTGCCCTGTTCCCACACATATCACAAGGCCTGCATCGCCACCTGGATCCACAACAACCCGCGCTGTCCGCTATGCCGGGTCAACTGCTTTACGAGGAGACGGAGGGCGTAAGCGCCACAATCTGCGCTACACAAAAAACTGCAATAAAATCGTTGACTTTGTTCAGATTTCAATCCTGTATTTATCATTGTATTAATAAATGTATTAGATGTGCAAATAGTGTAAAGTGTCGCCGTGTGCTACATATCAAAGAAACTATTATGGGATATCTCACTGGGAAACTATTATGGGGTAACTGGTACACTATTATGGGGTATCTTAGTGGTACACTATTATGGGGTATCTGACTGGGACACTATTATGGGGTATCTCAGTGGTATACTATTATGGGGTAACTTGTACATTATTATGGGATATTTGATTGGTACACTATTATGGGATATCTGACTAACATACTATTATGGGATATCTCACTGGTACACTATTATGGGATATCTGCCTGGAATGCTATTATGGGGTATCTGTCTGGCAGAGTATTATGGGGTATCTGTCTGGCAGACTATTATGGGATAACTGGCGAGTACACTATTATGGGGTATCTGTCTGGCAGGCTATTATGGGATATCTGGCGAGTACACTATTATGGGGTATCTGTCTGGCAGTATATTATGGGATATCTGGCGAGTACACTATTATGGGGTATCTGTCTGGCAGGCTATTATGGGATATCTGGCGAGTACACTATTATGGGGTATCTGTCTGGCAGTATATTATGGAATATCTGGCGAGTACACTATTATGGGGTATCTGTCTGGCAGGATATTATGGGATATCTGGCGAGTACACTATTATGGGGTATCTGTCTGGCAGACTATTATGGGATATCTGGCAAGTACACTATTATGGGGTATCTGTCTGGGAGACTATTATGGGGTATCTGTCTGGCAGACTATTATGGGGTATCTGGCTGTCCTGGGATCCATGGTACTGCAGACTACTGACCCTGTATGTATCACCTGACAGGAGAACAGCAACCAAAATCTATGAGCAGTTTTGGATTGTTCATCTGGTTGCACAGCGGGGGCCGCTCCTTCCATCAGTGGGGCCCCTGGTGAGATCTAACAGTGACGTGATATGGGAGACTGAAGTGAAAGCGAAGGTGGCCAGCAGCAGCGGGGATCGGTAAGTAGGACTGCAGGCCAATGGAAAGTGTATTTTTTGGGCAAATGTCTGTGATGGAGGAGAAGTTAATGTTTAATTTTATATTATTTATTTAAATATTATTTATTCATGGTTTAGGCTAAGCCCCAAATGGTGTCCTGCAGCAAAAATGCTCTGCGGGAAAAACCACGGCAGCAACGCATCACAGATCTTCCCGCAGCGCAGGTTTCCTCCGTGAACTCTCTGCTTCCATCATAGCTATAGGGAAACCGCCAGCATTTCTGTAGGTATAATTGCCATGCTGCGATTTCCAAAACTGTTGCATATCTGCAACACATACTGTGTATTAATGCAAAGTGGGGATGGGAATTGCTAGAATCCCGTCCACTTTGCTGTGACTGTAAAACGCTGCTTTTTTTTTCCATGGCATTTACGCCGCAGGTGAACAACGGCGTTTACACCACGTGGGGCCCCGGCCTTAAGGACAGAGAAGTGCCCTGACTATGGCTCTTGAAATGTGGTGACACAAGTCCCCACTGACCTACACTTCCTGCACCTGAATCCCTTACATGCTCCAGGATTATTACGAGGCCAGAGTCACCGAACTACTACTACTGTATCCATAGGACAGACCATAATGAATCCCTTACATGCTCCAGGATTAAGAGGCCAGAGTCACCGAACTACTAGTACTTTATCCATAGGACAGACCATAATGAATGGGGTTGTTTTTCTCCCCACAGTGAATTTAGTCTGACTGAATCCAGGGTGAATGTAGCCGTGCCCTGCTGGATAGGAAGCATCCATGCCCTCTTTTATTTTAATGGGAGTAACTGAGATAGCCGAAGTCCTGTACTTTACTATCTCAGGCACTTCCATTGAAGTTAATGGGAGCACGGTCGCCTCCCGTCAGCCTGGATTTAGTTAGAAGAAAAACACCCCGATTCTGAGGACTCTATGCTATGGATAACTATTCTTCATGCCATAACCCCTAAAGGTTATCCGCCTTCTGATATTCTAGGCTATATTCACACGGCAGTGCCCAGCACAGTGTACATCCGAGGAATATCTGTTTTCAAGGATCCCTCATTGACACGAGTCTATTGAGGAATCCATAAAATCACCAAAAATAGCCGGTTCTATTTCTTTCTTGGATCATTCACACAGACGGTTAAAACAATGATCTTGTGAATAGATCAACTAAAATCTATTGGGCCGTGTACTGTTACAACATCCAGCACATGGCCTTGGAATCCTGTTGTGTGAATGAGCCCTTATATTTGTGGAAGTCTGACAACCTGGATCCCTGCAGATCAGCTGCACCAGGACAGCGTGACTCCCAGTAATGATTACATACCAGGAGCCACACTGCTCACTGACTGCGTGTTTTGGTACTGTAGTGCTGCCTCATAGACTTCAATGGGACAGCGCTGCAGTACCTAAAGCCACCACTACACTTTATACGGCTAGTGAGCAGCGTGGCTCCTGGTATGGTAACATTACTGAGAGCCATGCTATTCCAATGCATCTGATCTTCGTTATCCACCTTCTAATATTGGGGGTTGGTTAAAAAGGTTATATCTGCCATATAAATAAATAAGCCGTGTTAAATCAGCCCCTTAGTATTTATACTGTATGAATAAGATGCATGACGTTAAATAGGATGCATGACTTTTTTTAACATGCTTCCTATTTGTACAGTATAAATACTATTATGCTTACTTGTATAGCACCATCATATTCCGCAGCGCTTTACAGACATGACATTGTCAGTCACTGTCCCATATAGGGCTCACAATCTACATATGACTGTCTGTAAAGCGCTGCGGAATATGATGGCGCTATACAAGTAAGCATAATAAATAAATAAATAAATAAATTGGGCTGATTTAACGCAGCTTGTGTGCTAAAAAAAAAGTGGCGTACAAGCCATTAAAAAAGGAACAATTATTTTGCGCAAGTGAAAATTTTTGCAAAGAAATTGCGACTTCTTCCTACTTGCCCCACCACCACCACCACCACAGAGAATACTATATTTGTTTTATTGATTTATATGTTTTTCCTGTTCTAATCTACCCAAGTCAGTGTATATATGGATATAATGTAAAGCACACCTCAGTGACTGTCTCTAGGATGATGACTGGCAATGCGAAAGAGTTGGGCAGCTTAGTAATGTCTTGTCATACTCAGTCACTACAATTTCTAGAGGTTAAAACCATGCTGGACTAAACAGTTTAGTTATATTGTTCTGCTGTTTTATATAAAAAATAAGAGATTTCAAAATGGAAAAAAAAATAGATGAATTGATGGATGGATAGATACAGTCATGGCCAAAAGTTTTGAGAATGATACAAATATTAATTTTTACAAAGTCTACTGCTTCAGTTTTTCTAATGGCAATTTGCATATACTCCAGAATGTTATAAAGAGTGATCAGCTTAACAGCAATTACTTGCAAAGTCAATATTTGCCTAGAAAATGAACTTTATCCCCCAAAACACATTTCAACATCATTGCAGCCCTGCCTTAAAAGGACCACTTAACATCGTTTCAGTGATTGCTCCATTAACACAGGTGTGGGTGTTGAGGACAGGGCTGGAGATCAATCTGTCATGATTAAGTAAGAATGACACCACTGGACACTTTAAAAGGAGGCTGGTGCTTGCCATCATTGTTTCTCTTCTGTTAACCATGGTTATCTCTAAAGAAACACGTGCAGTCATCATTGCACTGCACAAAAATGGCCTAACTGGGAAGAGTACTGCAGCTAGAAAGATTGCACCTCAGTCAACAATCTATCGCATCATCAAGAACTTCAAGGAGAGAGGTTCCATTGGTGCCAAAAAGGCTCCAGGGCGTGTGAACCGAGAGCAAGGCAGGTGGTTTGGTCTCCGCAACCAGAAATGAACGCACACGCGGTAGTTCAAGAAAAGAATATATATTTACTATAAGTTAATAAAGGCTATTTGAAGGTAAAATGACAAGGATAAAGACAAGCAAAATATACAATATAGCATGAACAATTTCAAGGCAAATTCTGCAATGGTTTCTACTTTTACTCTGTCCAATTCTGCAGTATGGACACTGAATGAACAATATACTCAAAACTATCCCTAACTGACCCTGACATCACATTTGGGTGCACCCCCTTTTCCCCAGTGGTCCAGGTGGACCGCTTACAGTCCGTAGAAGCGCGCGGTGGGGCCCAAAGTCGTTCCTTTCTTTTATAGTGAAACGTCCTCTCCTCACTGTTATCAGGATCTTGGGAGAAATGAAGTCCTCTTTAACAGGGAAACCCAATGAATGCAATGTAATCCAACAGCAGATTCCACTCAGCACACTGACAGTCCTGCCGAATCCATACACTGAGCTGGGATGTAAGCCGGGGTTTAGCAGGTGCTGTCCAGTACATCAACAGCACTGCGAGTCTCTATCTGTGGTATCCATATACACAGTCACAATGTCAGTCTCACTGATCAGCCACTGAGCACAGTTCCTTTCACGTGGACTCACTAGTCCTGTTGTCTCTTTACACTCTGTTTGTCTCTGGACCAAGATACAGTTTAGCTGTACAGAAAAATCTCCACACCAGTTCAATACAACACTTGCTAAGATGGCTGCTGCTCTCTGTCTCGTCACTTCCTGCTTCTCTGCTCACATTCTGTCTGCAGAACAGGCAAGCTGACATAAAAGGGGGGGGAGTCACTCCAGCATCATGTCACAATTACAATGGCTGCTGTCTTAAAGGAACAGAATCACAGAAATACATTCAACATTAACAGTTTATACAGACAAATAAAGCTTAGGACAACATTGGCTGTCTCTTACATATTCCCCCCCCCACTTTAAGATTGGCAGTCCCTGCCTATGACTGTATATCCAGAGGGTTGTACTTTTATGCACAGGGTGGTAGTATACCGATGTATGGCAGGCCAAACAAACTCATCCTGCGCATACCGAACAGGGGGAATACCAGCATTTGGCCTAGTGGTCCGTCTGAGGACCGGTGGTATATTATGGGGTGCTGCAGCTATGGGCTGAGAAGGACCAGCGGATTCCGCACCAGAGGGGGCACAGGCCGGAGATACAGTAGTCACAGGTGGAACATCCCCAGGAGCAGGGATCGGCCAACAATCATCCTCCTCGTCTGAGGCCCATTCCGCACCTCCATTCTCTGACTGTGGGAGCTCATTCACATTGGCAAGCCCATCATGATTTGTCCCTTCAGAATGACACAGGCGCAACATATTTCGGTGAAGTACTCGAACACAATCAGTTCCTTCTTTCTGGACCTGGTACACTGGCCCATTCGCATACTTGCGGCCAACAACACGATACGGCAAAGCCTCCCATCGGCTTTCCAATTTCCCTTGGGGTTTCTTGACACGAACTAGCACCAGGTCGCCTGGTTGCAATGGTGCTTCTTGCACTGGGGTCTTATCAGGATGGGGATGTTCTTGCAGGCGCTGCCGCACCAATCGATGGAACGTCTCAAGTCTCTGCCGGTGCGCCCGCACCCAAGAGGTTGGATCCCTCGGAGGGAACCCATCCACATCATCCAACTGTAATTCTCCTACACTTCGCCCAGACCGCCCAAAGAGAAGTGTATAAGGAGAGTACCCCGTGGTAGAATGGACCTGATTGTTATAGGCCCACACCATTTCAGACAAGAACTGAGGCCACTGTAACTTCTTGTCTTCCTCCAGAGTCCGCAGCATCTGTAGCAGAGTTCTGTTGAATCTTTCACAGGCCCCATTTCCCTGAGGGTGGTATGGAGTCGTGTGCGACTTCTTTATCCCGTAGATACGTTGAACTTCTTTCATTACGTGTCCCTCAAAGCAGGCACCCTGGTCGGAGTGGATGCGTTTAGGGCACCCATATACTCGAATGAAATCTTGGCACAGAGCACGAGCTGCTGACTCAGCTGTCTGGTCCTTGGTGGCGGTTACCACCGCAAATTTGGTGAAGTGATCCACCATTACGAGGCAATACTGGTGTCCGCTATTGGATGGGCCCACCATTAGATAGTCTATCATGACGATTTCTAAAGGTTCCTGGGTCACAATGGTTTGCAGGGGAGCTCTCTGTTCTATTGCCTTATGGATCTCACAAGTTCGACAGCTGCGGCATACTTCTTCGACCATTTGACGAAGACCAGGGCAGTAAATCAGTCGCTGTAACCAACGAAAGGTCTTCTCATGACCAAAATGTCCATTCTTATTATGAGCCTCAACTGCCAAGGAGCGAGCCAGTTCACTAGGCACCACAATTTGGTATCGAATGTCGATCTCAGAAGGTAAATAGACCTTTCGGCATAGCACTCCATTTTTCATCTCCAACTTTTCCCACTGACTCAGAACAGATAATATCTCACGTGTCAGTCGTTCTCTTTCCTCTCTACAGGGCTTCTGGCCTTTCTCAACACACTTGGTCATCTGTGCCAGCCCCTCATGGGTCTGTTGTATCTGTGCCCATTCCTGTCGTGAGGGACCAAAGAAAGGAGCCATTTCAGTCCCCTCCATCTCAAACTGATTAGTGGCGGTCAAGGCCTGTGAAAATCTGCTGAAGTCGGGCACCTCCACATGCTCCAACTCATGATCCACGTCTACTGTGGGGGTCTGGGCGGTTACCCTAGAAAGCCCGTCAGCATTCTGGTTCTCTGTCTTGGACCGATACTTAATGCGGTAATTGAACTTAGTCATTCGGGCTATCCACCTCTGCTCTAACGCCCCGAGCTTGGCATTTTCTAGGTGAGCTAGTGGGTTGTTGTCAGTCAGTACTAAAACTTCAGCACCGGTCAAATATTCAGAGAATTTCTCGGTCATGGCCCATACCAGTGCCAACAGCTCCAATTTAAATGAACTATAATTCTCGGGGTTTCTTTCAGAATCTCTCAAAGACCGGCTGCCGTACGCTATGACCCTCTCCTGGCCATCCTGAAGCTGGGAAAGCACTGCTCCAAGACCATACAGGCTTGCATCCGTATACAGCTGGAACGGCAAGTGGTAATCAGCATATGCCAAGATTGGGGCTGTTGTCAGTGCATCCTTTAATGCCTGGAAGGCTTGTTCCTGTTCAGGTCCCCACTTCACGGACCGGTTCTTTGGACCACCGGATGTGCCTCGTAGGAGAGCATTAAGTGGTGCTGCTACCTTGGCGAAATCCTTAATAAACCGTCGATAGTAACCGGCTACTCCAAGGAACGCCCTCACTTCTCGCAGGGTAGTCGGTATCGGCCAATCTTGAACAGCCGCTATCTTGTCTCTTGATGGTCTCACCCCTTCTCCTGATACGCGGTGACCCAAGTAATCAATTTCAGATTGGAACAACCGACATTTACTGGGTTTCAATTTGAGCCCATGTTCCCGCAATCTTCGAAATACTTGCCCCAACTGGTGGAGATGGTCTTCAAAGGTCGCAGAATACACTATAATGTCATCCAAGTAGATGAGAGTGAACTCAAAGTTGAAGTCACCGAGACATTTCTCCATCAACCGCTGAAACGTTCCGGGTGCATTTGTCAACCCGAAGGGCATCCGGTTAAATTCGTATAGTCCCATGGGCAAGATGAATGCCGTCTTCTCCTTGTCTTTTGTGGCCATCGGCACCTGCCAATACCCACTAGCCAGATCTAGTGAGGAGAAGTACCGGGCTCTCCCCAGCGCTGAGAGGGACTCCTCAATCCGTGGCAAGGGGTAGGAATCTCGTACGGTGCAAGCGTTTAACTTCCGATAGTCTACGCAAAATCGGATGGACCCATCTTTTTTTCTTACTAACACCACAGGAGCTGCCCAGGGACTCTGGCTTTCTTGGATGATCCCACCCTGTAGCATCTTAGCTAACAGTTCTTTTACTTCCTGATACAACTGTGGAGGAATTTGTCGGTAGCGCTCTCTAATTGGAGGGGTGTCTCCTGTGGGAATCTCATGGTAGATCCCTGTGGTACATCCAAAATCTTCAGCATACCGTGCAAAGGTGGCTCGGTTCTCCCACAACAGCTCATCTACCTTCTGCACCCATTCCAGAGAACATGAACTTACATCCATCTTCATCTGTTCTCGAATTGCACAGCCATTCCATTCAGAGGTGGGTTCCTCATCTTCTCCCATGGACACAGTTACGGTCCACTCATCCCTTTCAGTCGGCTTCAGCTGCATTGGAGTTACTTTCCTTACTTCCTCCGGAGTCACATAGATGTTAGCCAGCAGCCTCCCTGGGGTCAGGTCCACACTCTGGTCCTGAGTGTTTACACATCGAAGTGGTACTCTTCCATTGCGAACTATTGCCAAGGAACGGGCCACTAGCGGATCAACACCTCCTTCGGCTGCCTGCAGTGGTTCTACCAACACAGCTATGCCCTCTAGTTTCCGACAGGTGCCTACGGGCATAGACACTATTGTCTCCCGACTGGGTGGCAGTGTAACTTTTGTATGCAAAGGAACTGAAATTCGAGCCAGAGGACGCTGCGCATCCGAACTTTTCTGTAAGCCACATGTCCGGATCAGCCGCTGGAAAGCTGTTTGAGTAGGCCGATGGGTGGTGGTTTCTTTCCAATAACCATGACCTTTCTTTTCAAAGAGGATCTGATCTAATTCTTTTAACACATTCATCCCCAAAATGACAGGGACCTTTACTTCATGTGACTCCTGTACCACCACAATGCCTTTCCTACCTAGATCTTGGCCACATACCCGGACATTCATCCAGGCCACTCCCACGACCGGAACTGGTAACTGGTTAGCTGCGACCACTCGTACGAATGTATGGGGATCATATTTCACATGTTGCCGGAAGTACCGTTCATAACAGTCTCTACTCAAGGTCGTTACTTGGGAACCCGTGTCAATCATCCCGGTAACCGGAATACCCTCCATTTCCACCTGTATGACAGGACTTGCAGCGATCAGGTCATCATCAGGGCATTCTCCCCACATAGTCTCCTTGTCAGTCTCCCCTACTACATGCCCTTCAGCAGCAGGGGACTTCAGTTTAACGGCGGTCTCTCATAAGTTTGTCGCTGCTCTGGACATCTAGCAGCAACGTGGCCCATCCGTCCACACTCCCAGCAGCGTATCCCCCGTCGTTCTGGCCATCTGTTTGGGCCCCTTCGGTAAGCCCCTTCGATTTCTCCTGAGCACTGCACTAAATGATTTGGACCCCTTCGGTAGGTCCTATCCTCACCCCTCCAGCGGGGTGGTGGGTGATTCTGACTTGCTGGGTGTGGATGGCTCACCCTTTCATCTCCAGTCTTCTGGAAGTCTGCAATTTTCATAGACTGCTCATCACAACGAGTGTGCAAGTGTTCCATTTGTTCTTGCAGTTTCTGCATTACTGTGAGAATTTCTTTAACCGTCCCTTTTTCTACTGTCTCTGAGCCAGAACTAGCCCCCTGTGACAAAGTAACTCCAACTGCGGTCTGCGGCCTCGGGACCATACTATTGGCACGGGAGATGGCCTCTACCTGTACATCATGGAATTTAGCATCAGTCTCTCGTCGTATAAAATCCTGCATAGTCACAGTTAAACTGCCGTCACGTATCCCCAGGACAAACTGGTCACGGAGAGTCCGATCAGGGTTACAGAAGGCTGGCGAGCCCCCTCTTTCCTTCCTTTGAATATCTCGGAGCAGTTCTTGTAGGGCATTTGCATATTGGGGAAGGCTTTCATTCTCCTGTTGTACCCTCTGGAAGAACCGAGCCTGCAGAGACCCCAGCAATGCAGTTTCTCCATAGATGGTTTCTAGAATCTGGACTACTTGCTCAAATGTCTGCCTTTGTTCAAATGGCCTCAGTATCACCGTGGTCTTAGCATCCCCTTGTAATGTCAATATTGCTAACTCTACTAGTACTTCTGGTGCGGTCTGGTACATTCGCTGTATCATTCGTATCTGTTCCACCCACATACTCACTGACATATTATTGCCATCAAATTTAGCTAACTGACTCATTATAGCCCCTGCTGGCATTCTTCCTCCAGCACCATTCTCCCGAACGGGTGCGTCACCGTCCATTCTAGTAAGCGGATCCTGCCGACTACGCCAATTTGTGAACCGAGAGCAAGGCAGGTGGTTTGGTCTCCGCAACCAGAAATGAACGCACACGCGGTAGTTCAAGAAAAGAATATATATTTACTATAAGTTAATAAAGGCTATTTGAAGGTAAAATGACAGGGATAAAGACAAGCAAAATATACAATATAGCATGAACAATTTCAAGGCAAATTCTGCAATGGTTTCTACTTTTACTCTGTCCAATTCTGCAGTATGGACACTGAATGAACAATATACTCAAAACTATCCCTAACTGACCCTGACATCACATTTGGGTGCACCCCCTTTTCCCCAGTGGTCCAGGTGGACCGCTTACAGTCTGTAGAAGCGCGCGGTGGGGCCCAAAGTCGTTCCTTTCTTTTATAGTGAAACGTCCTCTCCTCACTGTTATCAGGATCTTGGGAGAAATGAAGTCCTCTTTAACAGGGAAACCCAATGAATGCAATGTAATCCAACAGCAGATTCCACTCAGCACACTGACAGTCCTGCCGAATCCATACACTGAGCTGGGATGTAAGCCGGGGTTTAGCAGGTGCTGTCCAGTACATCAACAGCACTGCGAGTCTCTATCTGTGGTATCCATATACACAGTCACAATGTCAGTCTCACTGATCAGCCACTGAGCACAGTTCCTTTCACGTGGACTCACTAGTCCTGTTGTCTCTTTACACTCTGTTTGTCTCTGGACCAAGATACAGCTTAGCTGTACAGAAAAATCTCCACACCAGTTCAATACAACACTTGCTAAGATGGCTGCTGCTCTCTGTCTCGTCACTTTCTGCTTCTCTGCTCACATTCTGTCTGCAGAACAGGCAAGCTGACATAAAAGGGGGGGGAGTCACTCCAGCATCATGTCACAATTACAATGGCTGCTGTCTTAAAGGAACAGAATCACAGAAATACATTCAACATTAACAGTTTATACAGACAAATAAAGCTTAGGACAACATTGGCTGTCTCTTACAGGCGCCCAAGAAAGACCAGCAAGCGGCAGGACCGTCTCTTAAAAGTATTTCAGCTGCGGGATCGGGCTACCAGCAGTGCAGAGCTTGCTGAGGAATGGCAGCAGGCAGGTGTGAGTGCATCTGCACGCACTGTGAGGCGGAAACTCTTGGAGCAAGGCCTGGTCTCAAGGAGGGCAGCAAAGAAGCCACTTCTCTCCAGAAAAAACATCAGGGACAGACTGATATTCTGCAAAAGGTACAGGGAGTGGACTGCTGAGGACTGGGGTAAAGTCATTTTCTCTGATGAATCCCCTTTTCGATTGTTTGGAACATCTGGAAAACAGCTTATTCGGAGAAGAAGAGGTGAGCGCTACCACCAGTCTTGTCTCATGCCAACTGTAAAGCATCCTGAAACCATTCATGTGTGGGGTTGCTTCTCAGCCAAGGGAATCGGCTCTCTCACAGTCTTGCCTAAAAACACAGCCATGAATAAAGAATGGTACCAGAATGTCCTCCAAGAGCAACTTCTCCCAACCGTCCAAGAGCAGTTTGGCGCTCAACAATGCCTTTTCCAGCATGATGGAGCACCTTGCCATAAAGCAAAGGTGATAACTAAATGGCTCAGGGAACAAAACATAGAGATTTTGGGTCCATGGCCTGGAAACTCCCCAGATCTTAATCCCATTGAGAACTTGTGGTCAATCATCAAGAGACGGGTGGACAAACAAAAACCAACAAATTCAGACAAAATTAAAGCATTGATTCTGCAAGAATGGACTGCTATCAGTCCGGATTTGGTCCAGAAGTTGATTGAGAACATGCCAGGGAGAATTGCAGAGGTCCTGAAGAAGAAGGGTCAACACTGCAAATATTGACTTGCTGCATTAACTCATTCTAACTGTCAATATAAGCTTCTGTTACTCATAATATGAATGCAATTCTATTTCTGTATGTGATAAAAACATCTGACAAATACACATAAAAACCAGAGGGCAGCAGATCATGTGAAAATATAGTATTTGTGTCATTCTCAAAACTTTTGGCCATGACTGTAGATAGATAGATAGATAGATAGATAGATGGATGGTATATATATAGATAGATAGATGGATGGTATATATGATAGATAGATGATATATAGATATTAGATAGATAGTTAAATAGATAGATATGGTAGATAGATAGATAGATAGATAGATAGATATGAGATAGATAGATAGATAGATAGATGATATATAGATATTAGATAGATAGATAGATAGATAGATAGATAGATAGATATGAGATAGATAGATAGATAGATAGATAGATAGATAGATAGATAGATGATATATACAGTCATATGAAAAAGTTTGGGCACCCCTATTAATCTTAATCATTTTTAGTTCTAAATATTTGGGTGTTTACAACAGCCATTTCAATTTGATATATCTAATAACTGATGGACACAGTAATATTTCAGGATTGAAATGAGGTTTATTGTACTAACAGAAAATGTGCAATATGCATTAAACCAAAATTTGACCGGTGAAAAAATTTGGGTACCCTTATCATTTTATTGATTTGAATACTCCTAACTACTTTTTACTGACTTACTGAAGCACAAAATTGGTTTTGTAACCTCACTGAGCTTTGAACTTCATAGCCAGGTGTATCCAATCATGAGAAAAGGTATTTAAGGTGGCCAATTGCAAGTTGTTCTCCTATTTGAATCTCCTCTGAAGAGTGGCATCATGGGCTCCTCAAAACAACTCTCAAATGATCTGAAAACAAAGATTGTTCAACATAGTTGTTCAGGGGAAGGATACAAAAAGTTGTCTCAGAGATTTAACCTGTCAGTTTCCACTGTGAGGAACATAGTAAGGAAATGGAAGACCACAGGGACAGTTCTTGTTAAGCCCAGAAGTGGCAGGCCAAGAAAAATATCAGAAAGGCAGAGAAGAAGAATGGTGAGAACAGTCAAGGACAATCCACAGACCACCTCCAAAGAGCTGCAGCATCATCTTGCTGCAGATGGTGTCACTGTGCATCGGTCAACAATACAGCACACTTTGCACAAGGAGAAGCTGTATGGGAGAGTGATGCGAAAGAAGCGGTTTCTGAAAGCACGCCACAAACAGAGTCGCCTGAGGTATGCAAAAGCACATTTGGACAAGCCAGCTTCATTTTGGGAGAAGGTCCTGTGGACTGATGAAACAAAGATTGAGTTGTTTGGTCATACAAAAAGGCGTTATGCATGGCGTCAAAAAAACACAGCATTCCAAGAAAAACACTTGCTACCCACTGTAAAATTTGGTGGAGGTTCCATCATGCTTTGGGGCTGTGTGGCCAATGCCGGTACCGGGAATCTTGTTAAAGTTGAGGGTCGCATGGATTCAACTCAGTATCAGCAGATTCTTGAGAATAATGTACAAGAATCAGTGACGAATTTGAAGTTACGCCGGGGATGGATATTTCAGCAAGACAATGATCCAAAACACAGCTCCAAATCTACTCAGGCATTCATGCAGAGGAGCAATTACAATGTTCTGGAATGGCCATCCCAGTCCCCAGACCTGAATATCATTGAACATCTGTGGGATAATTTGAAGCGGGCTGTCCATGCTCGGCGACCATCAAACTTAACTGAACTGGAATTGTTTTGTAAAGAGGAATGGTCAAAAATACCTTCATCCAGGATCCAGGAACTGATTAAAAGCTACAGGAAGCGACTAGAGGCTGTTATTTTTGCAAAAGGAGGATCTACTAAATATTAATGTCACTTTTCTGTTGAGGTGCCCATACTTTTGCACCGGTCAAATTTTGGTTTAATGCATATTGCACATTTTCTGTTAGTACAATAAACCTCATTTCAATCCTGAAATATTACTGTGTCCATCAGTTATTAGATATATCAAATTGAAATGGCTGTTGTAAACACCCAAATATTTAGAACTAAAAATGATTAAGATTAATAGGGGTGCCCAAACTTTTTCATATGACTGTAGATATTAGATAGATAGATAGATAGATAGATAGATAGATAGATAGATATGAGATAGATAGATAGATAGATAGATAGATAGATAGATAGATAGATCTATAGATAGGAACTAAATATCTTGATGAGACAGATAATTGTCGTCATCCATCCTGTTTTCTTACTGAGAAATATAACTTTGCGATTCTAGGTTTTAGTTTTTAGTGTCTGATCTTATCTCTGAGGTTCACTATAAATATTATCTGCTTTTTCTTTCTCCTATTTTCTGTGCTGACACCTCTGATGTGACTGCTGTGTCTGGGACGTAGAAGTCGTGTTATGACTCACGGATCATTTTCAGAAATAAAATGTAAGCAGAAATCTTCATGACTTTCATTCCAATTGAACAGATAGATCTGAAAACAGAAGCTTCAATAAATAAATCTAAAATAATAAATCTAAATATTAAATAAAGGGCCATCAGATGTCACATCACAACAACCAATCAGTGTACAATAAATATCCCATACCATTATAACCATAGATGTATAAAAATGGTTGAGGTTAAAATGTATAGACTGCTAGGAGGAGGACTTGGCGTAGAACCAGTAGGTGGCGCTGCCTTGGCTCGGGGTATGTTAGCTGTTCAGTATGGCGGTCTGTGCTTGCCAGGCTGTCACAGCTGACATACCCTCCACCTTGGCATTTGTTGTTAAACAATAAGTATGCCTCTCCTAAATGTAACCCTAACCTGCCTGTTTTGACATCGACATAGGGGGAGATGCCTAATACTAGGACAGGGCGTGGACACAGGGGGCGGTGCTTAATTCTAACAATCACAGGAGTTGGCATGGACACAGGGGGCGGTGCCTAATACTAACAATCACAGGAGTTGGCGTGTACACAGGGGCGGTGCCTAATACTAACTGTCACAGAAGGGTTGTGGGAACAAGGGGTGGCACCTAATACTAACAATCACAGGATTTGGCATGGACACAGGGGGCGGTGCCTAATACTAACAATCACAGGATTTGGCATGGACACAGGGGGTGGTGCCTAATACTAACAGTCACAGGAGTGGTGTGGGCACAAAGGATGGTACCCAATACTAACTCTCTCTGGTTCAGGTTCAGATGGTTCAGACTTGAACTTTAATTTGGTCCAAACCAGTTGCCTTAAAACATTGTGTGTGACACTCTGAGGGCTCCTAGGACTGTACTGTAGATGTACTGTAGTGTATATACCATGGACTTTTGTTCATGATATCAACCCCCCATTATCAATCAGAAGCATTCATATTTAACCCCTTATATGCTTTTTGTGTCCTGAGGTTAATGAAAAAAAAAAAAAACACACAATTGTTATCACCAAGTCCGTAACAACCCCTAAAATAAAATGAGTACGTTATTTATTCTACGTGATAAACAGTAAAATGCAGATGCCTGAACTGATGTTTTCTGATCATCTCACCTCTTAAAAACACAAAGTCTTATGTACCCACAAAATCCGAGGTCTGAATGTGCGAATGTAGAAAGGGATAAAATGTTACTGGTTTAAGGCTAAATATGTTAGGACGCTAAAGGGTTAAAATACACATAAGGCGCCGGAGTTATGTGCCAGGAATGGTCATTTCAGCCATAAATTCAAAATCTACAATAAAAAAGTGATAATTTCATGAGAGTTTTTGCAATTTTAATGGTGACTGCGGTGTATGGTCTGGGCTACAATAAATTGCTCCATGGCTCTGGACTTTTTTCTTGTTGTGTAAAGGTTGGGAGACCGGGTTTTATCCTTGGGGACGTTTTCTGCTTGGTTAGTGCTCTATGTAAAAAAAAATGTGAAATAAAAGAGGAAGCACCAGAAAATTAATGCAAAAAATGGACTATATTAGCCCAGTGACGCAACGTTTTAGTTCATCCTCTATCTATCTATCACATATCTGTCTATCTATCTATCTATCTATCTATCTATCTATCTATCTCATATCTATCTATCTATCTATTGCTATCTATCTAGTCTCATATCTATCTATCTATCTATCACATATCTGTTTATCTATCTATCTATCTATCTGCATATCTATCACCTATCTATCGGTCTCATATCTATCTATCTATCTATCTATCTATCTATCTATCTCATATCTATCTATCTATCTATCTATCTGAAATATCTATCTATCTCCATCAGCTATCTATCGATCTATCTAACTGAATCGATCTATCTAACTATCTCCAATATCTGAACTATAAATCGATCTATCTATCTATCTATGTGTCTCAAATCTCTGTATCTATCTGATCTGTATCTATCTATCTATCTATCTATCTATCATATCTATCTATCTATCTATCTATCTATCTATCTATCTATCTATCTACAGTGTATATCTATCTATCTATTTCATATCTATCTATCTATCTATCACATATCTATCTATCTATCTATCTATCTATCTCCTCCTCATACAGAAAGGGCACTTTCTGTAACTTGTATGAAATATAGTGTGACATATTCATATATAGAATTTTTAAATTTTTTTGATAATTATATGTATTTGATGATTAATTATTGGATTATATGTTCACCTTATATTGTGCACTATGTTTGGGAAAGGTCCCTCATGTATTGGACCAAAACATCGCTGTTGGAATAAACCCACATTTATTTATTTATTTTCATTCCAAATTTTTGGAATGGGTCTTTTTTCTTGATATTTTATCTATTCTATCTATCTATCTATCTATCTATCTATCTATCTGCCTCATATCTATCTATCTGCCTCATATCTATCTATCCGCCTCATATCTATCTATCTATCTATCTAGGATTTGCACCCAGGTTACACTTTAAAATGTGCTCTTTTAGCCACTTTTTTAAATCTATCTATCTCTCTATCTATCTCCTATCTACCTATCTGCCTATCTATCCCATATCTATCTATCTATCTATCTATCTATCTATCTATCTATCTATATCCATATCTATCTATCATCTATCTATCTATCTATCTATCTATCTATCTATCTATCTAACTATCTATCGTCATCACCTCATATCTATCTATCTATCTATCTACAGTGTTATCTATCTATCTATCTATCTATCTATCTATCTGTCTATCTATCCTCATATCTATCTATCTATCTATCTACAGTGTATATCTATCTATCTATCTATCTATCTATCTATCTATCTATCCTCATATCTATCTATCTATCTATCTATCTATCTATCTCTCTATCTACCTATCTGTCTATCTATCCTCATATCTATCTATCTATCTATCTTCATATCTATCTATCTCTCTATCTACCTATCTATCTATCTCATATCTATCTATCTATCTATCCATCTCGTATCTATCTATCTATCTATCTATCTATCTATCTATCTTCATATCTATCTATCTATCTATCTATCTATCTATCTATCTATCTATCTATCCTCATATCTATCTATCTATCTATCTTCATTCTATCTATCTATCTATCTATCTATCTATCTATCTATCTATCTCATATCTATCTACAGTATGTGATTGTGTTATGTATGTTTGTATAAATATAAAGATAACATTTTCCTTCACACTTTCTATTACATACCTGTTCACTGACAGCTCTTCACACCATCCACCCCTCCTCATATTATTATTTCTTTTTTTATTTTTGCGGTGTGTCTCACAAAACCAGTGAAAAAGTCAGACGCTTTATCACTAACACCAGTGAACATACTTCCTGTCCTAACAATAGACACTTCTGGGTAACATCTCGTGTTGGAATATTTTTGTAATGTGCCCCGTGTACTCGTATATATAACTTTTTATTTGTGGCTTCTCACCGGCCAAAGTAAAATTAAATTATTCATTTTAATTTTCTCTATATTTTTCCTATATGATTTTTATTCATACACATCAAATAGATATAGAACTCCTGGAAGTCTGATATTTATAAAAGAGATTCATTGAACCCCACTCCCTTAAATCTTACTTTTAAAAAAAGGCCACTAAAATTTTGTTAATAAATTTTTTATGCTCTTCCCGCTATCTTTATCCTTTATGTATATCTTGTGGCTAATGCAGTTTTGTGGAAAAAGATTCCACATAGGTTGTATTATATTCATTTCAATCCTGCTTCTTTCTATGCTTAGGAGTCCATTGGGTCGTCCTACTCAGTGACTGACAGCCTATCATTGAGTAGGACCGCCCACTGGACTCCTAAACACAGAAATGTCAAGTTAAGTTTTGTTACATCTGTATATATATTAAACTATAAATGAATGTATTTGTTGCCAACAAAGGTTCCATTTCTTTTGCTGCAGGTGGAGGACATCCTCTTAGATTACATTGCTATACTTCTTTATTTCTAGATGACATCTTTAACATTGCCTCAGGTTGTCAATATATGAGTCAGAAAACAAGTAAAAATTGTCCCCTACTGCATATAATATTCTAAATATTCTTATGCTGATGTAAAGGGAAATTCCATGCAAAGTAGAAAGTCTGGTAACTGTGAAAGCCAAGCTGAAGGAGGTTGAGTCACAGTAAAATGTCAGACAAAGTCTAGATGACACACAGTGGTCTTTAGTAAAATAGCCCAGCACCATGGTACAGCCTTCAAGGAGCTCAGAGTCTTCGGAGTGGTGCAATGCCTGAGAGTTACACCAAACATCAGAACAATCTTTGTAGAATGACACAGATGGGCGGCAATGATGACTCTCTTCTGTAGCCCTACTCAGTCAGTATCTTCCCCTGATTTCCTTATGTCTTGACATATTGCCATTTTTGTGGACCCGCTCCCTCCTGAATTGGTGGCCAGGTGTAAATCCACTTTTACAATCCCCTCACTTCATTTAATCTCAGCAATGTGAAGTCTTAATAGCTGTGCATTCTCATCAAACATTATACTTGTCCTTTCCAACCACATCAGTAAGCAGGGTCACTCTTCCCCCATCACCATCTCAGCTTGGGCACAGTGTCAGACTGGCTCAGCAGAGTACCAGATCCTCCAGTGGGCCCAGACTCTAACACAATAATGGTCCCACAGAAGTCACCTATCTTTAAAGGGTGCTATGGTTTATTTCCTGGGGGTTATTGGAGGGTAGACTATCAGAATCATTTTCTGATGGGCCCAAGGAACTTCAGTCTGCCAGTGCTTGGGCATGTGGCAAGTTACAGCTGTCTAAAGAAATTATATCAGAACCAGAAAAATAATGGATATAAGAACCATATGATGCCATAATAAAAAAGATATAAAATTTAAAGGGGTTTTCTGGGACTAAGAAAATGTGACTAAAGACAGGAAATGCTTGTTATATGAATGAACAAACATAACTGGGCACCTTTATGTGTATTTGGACCATTTGTAACATTCCTCATATTTTCAGGCTCATGCAATACTTCCTAGTTTTCACTTCTTGATTGTGAGAGTGTCAGTGCTTTTCCAGATAGCTTATCCCAGCATCCGCCCACTGCAGCTCCTAGCAGTCTAGCAGTGTCTTGCTACTTGCTCTCTCTTCTCTCTCTCCCTCTCTCTCTCTCTCTCTCTCTCTATATATATATTTTTTTTTATATATACACACTACACATGTTATATAGTTTATATATATATATATATATATATATATATGCATGTGTATCTTTGTATACATATGTATCTATAAATAAATATATGTCTATATATAGTATATAAGAATATGCATGTGTATCTGTATATATATTGACTGAGAATGCCTCTAAAGCACAATCACGCATTCTTACTCCATATCCATCACTTCCCAGTAAGGCTGTGTTACCATGGTGCGTTTTTGCTCAAAAATTGCATGTGTTTTTATTAGAAAACCACATGCATTTAAAAAAAAATGCATGCGGTTTTTGAAACCCACACATGAGTTTTTAAAAACATGCATTGTTCAACAACGCATGCAGTATTTTTGATGCAAACTGTGTGAAAACAGCAGGATCTTTCATGATGATGATCGAGCATTCACATTTATTGCAAATGTTGCTCATCTCCTTCACTCTCCCCATACATTTACCATGCTGAGAGTCCATCAGTGTCCATAAAACCCACCAACCACTCACAGAAGAATTCCTGTCCGATGGAGGCAGGGGAGAGAGAGATAGATACTGTAGATAGATAGATAGATAGATAGATAGATAGATAGATAGATAGATAGATAGATAAATAATGTGTTTGTCTACCTGTCCTTGCTGCTGCTGGTTCTATACATTGCTGTGATCATTTACAGGAGCATCTCAATAAATTAGAATATCTTTGAAACATTTAATTCTTTCAGTAATTAAATTAATAAAGTGACCTCCTATATTTTCTAGATTCTTTACACACAGAGTCTTCTATTTCAAGTGTTTTATTTCTGTAAATGTTGATTATGGATTACAGGTAATGAAAACCCAAATCTAAGAAAATTAGAATATTGTAAGTTCAGTTCAGTATTGTAAATTCAGTGTCACCTGCCAAGGTTTCCTAAGCCTTTAAATGGTCCCTCAGTCTGGTTCAGTAGGACACACAATCGTGGAAGACGCTGATTATGGATTGTATTACTGAATTACTGAAATGAATGAACGTTTCAGAGATATTCTAATTTATTGAGATGCACCTGTAGATGTGTGAAGCAGGTGCTGGCTTATCTGGTGATCAGGAGCAGCCCCCACCTCCTCCTGGCTGCTCTAGCAGTAAATAAAGTTTTGAAAAATGCTGCTTTCAACAGTAATAACATCACATTCATGGTGGGTGTGGCCAATAACTGAAGTCATGTGCACAAGGAACGGCATGTGCTCAACACCAGTAAGGAATTGTTTGTAACAGAGACTGTGTTGCTCACACAACTCTGCAAAAGGGTAGGAAATTATGATGTAGTCTTAATTATTAAAAATTAATTTCAGCACATAATTTGCCTATCTATAAAAAAAAATGCATATATATCTCGGAAAACCCCTTTAATATTTGAAGACTGTATATCACAATTTAGTTTTGCCAGATGGGGTCATTACATCACCTTACAAATACACAGACAGTCCACTTGTCATACTGTGGTATATGACACTATTTATTGAGACACCATAGTTGCACAAGGGATTCATGGCTGTCTGATAACCAGTAGTACTGTATCAATTGTGGCTGGCAGTGATATGATTGTGGTTGGCTCAGAATAAAGAGGATACTATGGCTAACAATGTCTGGTGTGTATTGTGTCTGATACTAAATTGGGGCATTTGTGATAGTGTGTCTGGCACAGTTTAGGAGGCATGGTGGCTTATAGTTTTTGAAGGGACACTGACTTGTACTGTCTGGTAGGTGTTGTGTCTGGCACCATAAGAGGAAGGTGTGCTTAGTGCTATAAAAGACTTCTCAGCCACTGATATGAATGTATTAAAAGGAATAAAATATTACACTATAAATTATTAAGACTGTTAGAACCCACTCTCAAAGTGTCCAAATACTGAGGATCAGATGCTCTACTACCTTTTCTCCTTTTGCATCCACTTTCTTTACGATAACAGGATGAAATAGGTTTACAGACCTTAGGCTACTTAATGTATCAATGAGACTTGTGGTTTTGGCAAGAGCAAGGCACATCTAAGGATAAGTCCCACGTTGCGTAAAAGCTGTATTTTTGCTGTTGCAGATTTTGCTGTGGTTTTTGAGCCAAATTCAATTGCGGCTACCAAAAAATGAGAAATATAAAGGAAGAACTTATACTTCTCCCTTCTTCTCAATCCACTCCTGACTTTGATTCAAGAAACTGCAGCAAAATCTGCAAAAAAAAAATCAGCTTTGCCGCAACGTGGGGCCTTCACCTAAAACACACTGCTAAAGACATGACATGACACACCCACTCCCAGGTTTTTATTTTCAGTGAGCAGGAAAACTAGTCGAAGAGCCTCAGGGTGGACTATAAAAACTTTGTTTGCATCCAAGATAAACTAGGTTTAGATATTGATATGATCCAACATAAGTTTAGTGGGTTTCTCTTTTAACCTACTTGATTGTACAAAATTCAATGCAATATGAGTAACTTCCACACCTGTTGCCCAGTCTTTGATCTTGTCTTGTCTAGATGCTTTACATTTTTACTAAAATTTACCTCCCAGCACAAAAATTGTGTCGATCATAGTCATCTGAGCGAATGCTCCTCATCTCAGTGTAGGGTGAGGACGTGGTGGAAACACTTCTCCGAGGAGAATACAGAAGACTCAGGTACATAGTGACATGATAAACCCATTTTTATGTGGTTTCTTTGGGGTTCTATGTTTTTATGGTTCGTTTTCATGGTGACTTTAAGATCATGGCTATATCCTATTGCTGTGGTCTGATAAATGAATCAAAAGGATAATGCATGAATGCCACCAATACATCACTCGCCAAGGACATCAAATACCCTAAAATGGTACGAAGAAAGGGTTGTCCAATGCAGACATCATCTTTATTTCATTTTTGGTTTCTTATGTGTGTAAGCTATCATTGGTAGAAGGTTGAAAATGTCTACAAGAACCTATTTATAGATCCTAAAGATTGTCAGGTGTTTGTCAGGGAACAGGTTTGGCAACTTCTGCTACTTTATATTGTATAGTACAGACCAAAAGTTTGGACACACCTTCTCATTCCAAGAGTTTTCTGTATTTTCATGACTATAAAAATTGTAGATTCACACTGAAGGCATCAAAACTATGAATTAACACATGTGGAATTATATACTTAACAAAAAAGTGTGAAACAACTGAAAATACATCTTATATTCTAGGTTCTTCAAAGTAGCCACCTTTTGCTTTGATTACTGCTTTGCACTCTTTTGGCATTCTCTTGATGAGCTTCAAGAGGTAGTCACCTGAAATGGTCTTCCAACAGTCTTGAAGGAGTTCCCAGAGATGCTTAGCACTTGTTGGCCCTTTTGCCTTCCCTCTGCGGTCCAGCTCACCCCAAACCATCTCGATTGGGTTCAGGTCTGGTGACTGTGGAGGCCAGGTCATCTGGCGTAGCACCCCATCACTCTCCTTCTTGGTCAAATAGCCCTTACACAGTCTGGAGGTGTGTTTGGGGTCATTGTCCTGTTGAAAAATAAATGATGGTCCAACTAAACACAAACTGGATGGAATAGCATGCCGCTGCAAGATACTGTGGTAACCATGCTGGTTCAGTATTCCTTCAATTTTGAATAAATCCCCAACAGTGTCACCAGCAAAGCACCCCCACACCATCACACCTCCTCCTCCATGCTTCACGGTGGGAACCAGGCATGTAGAGTCCATTCGTTCACCTTTTCTGCATCGCACAAAGAGACGGTAGTTGCAACCAAAGATCTCAGATTTGGACTCATCAGACCAAAGCACAGATTTCCACAGGTCTAATGTCCATTCCTTGTGTTCTTTAACCCAAACAAGTCTCTTCTGCTTGTTGCCTGTCCTTAGCAGTGGTTTCCTAGCAGCTATTTTACCATGAAGGCCTGCTGCACACAGTCTCCTCTTAACAGTTGTTGTAGAGATGTGTCTGCTGCTAGAACTCTGTGTGGCATTGACCTGGTCTCTAATCTGAGCTGCTGTTAACCTGCGATTTCTGAGGCTGGTGACTCGGATGAACTTATCCTCCGCAGCAGAGGTGACTCTTGGTCTTCCTTTCCTGGGGCGGTCCTCATGTGAGCCAATTTCTTTGTAGCGCTTGATGGTTTTGTCCACTGCACTTGGGGACACTTTCAAAGTTTTCCCAATTTTTCGGACTGACTGACCTTCATTTCTTAAAGTAATGATGGCCACTCATTTTTCTTTATTTAGCTGCTTTTTTTCTTGCCATAATACAAATTCTAACACTCCATTCAGTAGGACTATCAGCTGTGTATCCACCTGACTTCTGAACAACACAACTGATGGTCCCAACCCCATTTATAAGACAAGAAATCCCACTTATTAAACCTGACAGGGCACACCTGTGAAGTGAAAACCATTTCAGGTGACTACCTCTTGAAGCTCATCAAGAGAATGCCAAGAGTGTGCAAAGCAGTAATCAAAGCAAAAGGTGGCTACTTTGAAGAACCTAGAATATAAGACATATTTTCAGTTGTTTCACACTTTTTTGTTAAGTATATAATTTCACATGTGTTAATTCATAGTTTTGATGCCTTCAGTGTGAATCTACAATTTTTATAGTCATGAAAATACAGAAAACTCTTGGAATGAGAAGGTGTGTCCAAACTTTTGGTCTGTACTGTATATGACTGAAAACTGTCAGATTGACATGCTATAAAGACAGTATTTGGCTGGGTAAAGGGATTCCCCATGTTTAAACCTCAAAGGTAATATAGTTTGTGTAGAGATGTAAAATTTTCGATAGTGAAGTGATCTTCAATAAATGGATGTCCAGCTGGTGCAAAACTACAAATTATAGTATTCAAGACATTCTGTAGCTTTCTCGAGAAAATTTTGGGACTCACAGTTTCACAACTGTATTTCAATCTATTTTTACATATAGAGCCAACTTTGTTTCTACTGTACCATAATCGCTCAATGACTTGAGATCTGGTGCGTGCACTATAGAATATAATACCAAAAAGATAATAACTCAAATAATGCTCAATTCATATTGATAGCAAAAGCACATTGATAGGTAAAGTACACACACAGAAACAAAGGGTGGGAAGGGGGACCAAAAATTGTCAGTGTAATATATGCTGGAACACTGAAGACATCATACATATTTATATATAAATAAATAACCAGTTCATATAAAAATATAAGGAAACGATTATGACAATTATGAAAAACCTAATGTATATTAAAATAAAGTTGTATATATCCCCGAAAATACACAGGGACCCTAAATCCATATAAATATAATCTTAAACACAGTGTCAGTGAACTAAATTAACGATTGAATAAGGGACCAAAGTCATAACAGACGGGCACACCAATAGCTTCATCACTAAACACCATAATAATATAATCGGATTACCGAGAGACATGGTCGCCAACAAATGCGCCACGTAGGCATCGTCAGGAGCCGATGTAAGCTGCAGGCACATACACAACCAAAGGTACAGCACTGCAACTGGGTAACAATGGAGAGCATGTGGTGGTAAGATGGAGCCTCACAGCTTTAGCGTATATTCATCCTAGGCCACCATATTTAATGTATACTAATATCAAACAATATTATACTAATATTAACTAGACATTGTTGGGGGTTAAGTTCCCCCAGGATGGATGTCACCGTAATCCTAATTAAATAAATAACCAGTTTCGAGCACTCGGGAAACAAGACGTACACAGGTATCGTGTATGAACCGTTTCTTCTTTATTGCGTAGTTCAATACAGTTTTAAAGGTAAGCTCAGTTACATAACAGTCATTTGATCAATGTACATATATGGGTTTTCCAGTTCCGTTACCAGACAAAGTTGTTCAGTTTCCCATCACCCTAGATGTTTCCTTTTCACCTAGTCTAAATGTCCTCCTTATCTTTCCTGAGAATGGTACATCTCTGAGAACAGCAGAACTGTTGATATTCAGACCCTCAGATTATATTCTGTCTCTAAACTATTTAGTCTGCATGGAGAACATTTCACCCTGTGTCTTCTATATACTGCATTATAAAATATAATACAAGTCATGCTTTAACCCTTACAACATGTAGCCAACTTCAGCTTAAATCTGGTAACTTGCTGCACCGTGATAACTGACAACAAAAGCCATTGGAAGCAATAGAGAAAAGTTGGGTAATTTTATTAGCAATTGTTTACTTAACACGATAAAAGTCATGTTAAATTTAGCTGTATCTGTAGCAATCTAAATAACTTACTGTGGAGCCATTCTTGACCTCGGGGACTGTGAAAAAGCGACTCAGGCTAAGGTCACACCTGCGTTTGGGGTTTCCGTCTCCCATTCCGCAAATAGGACTTTTCTCTCCACAGTTTTCGGGGGGAAACTAGGTGTAAACCCGGCGGACCCCATTATAGTCTATGGGTAACCACTTTTTAAGCATATTGGGATTCCATTTTTCGCGTCCCCAAGCAGACCCGAAGAATGGAAACCACAAGACAGGTGTGAACCTAGTGTATCTTACCCCTATAAACCCTTAAGTAAAAAATGTGTGATGTAATACATGTAAAAAACTGGGGTGGAGGTAAATTTGTTGTCTCTGTCATGGAAACCAACAAAGCTGGAAACTTTAAAAATCGCGTATTTTACAGATGATACTGCAGTTATGCAACATGGCATGGAGCATTTTCTTTTCTGCAATCCTTCTGCTCGGTGAGTCATGCAAATTTATGTAACATCTTGTTCTGGTTATGTAATGGTTAAGTCTTCTAGGTTATACGCCAGAGAGCGGCAGATCAAGTATACATGGATTTATTCAGGCTAGCGGTGTAGAAATGTGGGTGACAACCTCTGGGGAAGCTGAAATGACAGCTATGTTAGGGTGTTTGTGAATGGGCGATGATATAGGAAATTGTTTGCGAGATCATTGTACAGTGTAAAAAAAAACCTTAAAGTGTACCTAACTTTTAAACAAACTTTGCATAAATCTATAGTCTAGGATATCTGGGAAATGCCACTATTTCTGGCCACTATATGACTTAGATTTTGTAAAATCCAGATAGTGCCACCAAAAGGGAAAACTGCTTGTAGGCACTTTCTGTGGTTTGCAGTTCTCTCTAAGCTGGTGGAGGTAGACCAGCTGCCATATATTGCACACAGTAAGTAGAGGAGAATCTGCTCCATAACTATAACCCTCTCACTTGCACAGAAACAATCCTAGGACCATGCAGGGCATCTGTAGAGAAGTACTGACCTATACTTATTTGAATAAAGTATTTTGGTTGTGATGGAAAGCTCCTGTTCATCTCCAGTAACAGTCTAAGCCTGTGTTTTGATAATGTAGTTGATCATGTAAGGGTTAAAAAACTATTTCACTTATGGATACCAGGCTGAGCACTGTCTAATAGATTCCAGATGTCCTCCTTCTTCCCCCAGTCTGCACATGGCAAGAAATAGTTTCTTTGTCAGCCCAAAGTGTCAGCCCAAAATGTATGCATATACACACGTGGACAAAATTGTTGGTACCCCTCGTTTAATGAAAGAAAATGGTCACAGAAATAACTTGAATCTGACAAAAGTAATTTGCCAAACTACATGTTGACAAGCCACAAAGCTTCTAGGAGAATGCCCTATGGACAGATGAGACAAAAATTGAAATTTTTGGCAAGGCACATCAGCTCTATGTTCACAGACGGAAAAATGAAGCATATCTTGAAAAGAACACTGTCCCTACTGTGAAACATAGAGGAGGCTCTGTTATGTTCTGGGGCTGCTTTGCTGCATCTGGCACAGGGTGTCTTGAATCTGTGCAGGGTACAATGAAATCTCAAGACGATCAAGGCATTCCAGAAAGAAATGTGCTGCCCAGTGTCAGAAAGCTTGGTCTCAGTCGCAGGTCATGGGTCTTGCAACAGGATAATGACCCAAAACACACAGCTAAAAACACCCAAGAATGGCTAAGAGGAAAACATTGGACTATTCTGAAGTGGCCTTCTATGAGCCCTGACCTAAATCCTATTGAGCATCTTTGGAAGGAGCTGAAACATGCCGTCTGGAAAAGGCACCCTTCACACCCGAGACAACTGGAGCAGTTTGCTCATGAGGAGTGGCCAAAATACCTGCTGAGAGGTGCAGAAGTCTCATTGACAGTTACAGGAATCGTTTGATTGCAGGGATTGCCTCAAAAGGTTGTGCAACAAAATATTAAGGGAACCATCATTTCTGTCCAGGCCTGTTTCATGCGTTTTCTTTTTTAAAAAATTCTGTTGAAGCCTGGTTGAAAAGTAATGTCTGACTTTAATTTGTTCATTTTCATAGAATTTTTATATATTATTACTTTTGTCAGATTCAAGTTATTTCTGTGACCTTTGTGGGTTTTTCTTTCATTAAACGAGGGAGGGGTACCAACAATTTTGTCCACGTGTGTATCATATGTTATGGCAGTTCTGATTGGAGGTGACGCCTGAAGGCCTGTTACTATAAGATAAAAAATTACTGGAGAGTCAGGTGAAGACTTCACGCACGTACATGCTATGAGTCATGTGTGTCTGTCTTTGTACGGCCAAACTTAGCCCTTTGCCCAATAGGTCCTTAAGTATTGAAAGCTCACAGACAATAAGATGAGAACACTGCTTGAGATTTCTGAACTACCTACTCCCTGTTCCACCCCCTCTCCATAGACTTCTATTTCTATATACATGTATAATCTGAGTCCTATGACCTTGTTAAATAATATTTGACTACAATATTCAAGACCTTTAAGGGTTAATTGTATTTTGCTGACAAAGCTCTTGTAACTTATGGTGCATGGGTGTGGATAGACTATGACTATTTTGTTATTGGCCAAATACAGTAGTAGAAAGTGGAAGGATGTTGGGAAACACCCCCTTTCATGAATATAAATGACTGACAGGCACACATGTCTGGGTCTCACTCTCGGTGGGGGTCTCCCTCTCCCTGTGGGGATCTGTCCCTGTCTCTCACTTTGGGTGTCTCCCTCTTCCGACCTGTCTCTGACCATGGAAGAACATATGGCAGAATCGTCTTGCAGAAGACTAACACACATTGATGAATAAGCTTGAGCCAAGATGATGCAAGAGAGTCAGTTTAGCAAAAGCTAGGGAGAGTAGTCTGATTAAAGAAGAAACAAGATTTTATCTCTTAAATCTTACTTATATCTTTTATATCTTTATCGTTCTTATAATCAACTGTGACCATTTAAGTTATCACCCAGATGCTCAAGAAGTTAAAAATTATTTGACAGGAATTTGCCAGAAGAAGACATCTTCAGTGACTGAGAACACTGACACTGCAGATTTTTTTTAAATGACGTAAACGCTATTTTATTCCAAGCTAACTAAAGACAAGAATATTCAGGAATGAAACCAGAAATGTGGACAAACCTGGTCAAGGCTGAAAGAAGCTAAGAAAAAAGTCTTGAAATAGATTCACTAGTAGAAAGATTGCTGTGAGAACATTAGTTATAAAGCTTATTACTGATGATTTCTTATAATAAAAGTAATAGTTAAAGTAGTAATAGTAGTAATAGAAGTAGGCATAATAGTGATTGTAATATTGTAATTGTAGTAATAGTAGTAATGTTAATGGTAGTAGTAGTGATAGTAATAGGCATAATAGTAATTGCAATGGTAGTAGTAATAGAAGCAGTAGTTGTAGTAATGGAAGTACCACCCCTGGACGAAGGCATTAGTGCCGAAACGCTCATCGGGTGGTGTCAGTGGGCAGAGGCATCCTTTTACTCTACTGCATTGCTGCTATGGGTACAGTGGGGAAAAAAAGTATTTAGTCAGCCACCAATTGTGCAAGTTCTCCCACTTAAAAAGATGAGGCCGGCCTGTAATTGTTATCATAGGTAGACCTCAACTATGAGAGACAAAATGAGAAAACAAATCCAGAAAATCACATTGTCTGATTTTTAACGAATTTATTTGCAAATTATGGTGGAAAATAAGTATTTGGTCAATAGCAAAAGTTCATCTCAATACTTTGTTATTTATCCTTTGTTGGCAATGACAGAGGTCAAACGTTTTCTGTAAGTCTTCACAAGGTTGGCACACACTGTTGCTGGTATGTTGGCCCATTCCTCCATGCAGATCTCCTCTAGAGCAGTGATGTTTTGGGGCTGTCGCTGGGCAACACGGACTTTCAACTCCCTCCAAAGGTTTTCTATGGGGTTGAGATCTGGAGACTGGCTAGGCCACTCCAGGACCTTGAAATGCTTCTTACGAAGCCGCTCCTTCGTTGCCCTGGCGGTGTGCTTGGGATCATTGTCATGCTGAAAGACCCAGCCACGTTTCATCTTCAATGCTCTTGCTGATGGAAGGAGGTTTGCACTCAAAATCTCACGATACATGGCCCCATTCATTCTTTCAGGTACACGGATCAGTCGTCCTGGTCCCTTTGCAGAGAAACAGCCCCAAAGCATGATGTTGCCACCCCCCCATGCTTCACAGTAGGTATGGTGTTCTTTGGATACAACTCAGCATTCACTCTCCTCCAAACATGATGAGTTGTGTTTCTACCAAACAGTTCTACTTTGGTTTCATCTGACCATATGACATTCTCCCAATACTCTTCTGAAACATCCAAATGCTCTCTAGCAAACTTCAGACGGGCCGGGATATGTACTGGCTTAAGCAGGGGGACACGTCTGGCACTGCAGGATCTGAGTCCCTGGCGGCGTAGTGTGTTACTGACGGTAGCCTTTGTTACGTTAGTCCCAGCTTTCTGCAGGTCAGTCACTAGGTCCCCCCGTGTGGTTCTGGGATTTTTGCTCACCGTTCTTGTGATCATTTTGACCCCACAGGGTGAGATCTTGCGTGGAGACCCTGATGGAGGGAGATTATCAGTGGTCTTGTATGTCTTCCATTTTCTTACACCAAGCTGCTTGCCTATTGCAGATTCAGTCTTCCCAGCCTGGTGCAGGTCTACCATTTTGTTTCTGGTGTCCTTCCACAGCTCTTTGGTCTTCACCATAGTTGAGTTTGGAGTGTGACTGTTTGAGGTTGTGGACAGGTGTCTTTTATACTGATAACAATGTCATACAGGAGCCATTACTACAGGTAATGAGTGGAGGACAGAGGAACCTCTTAAAGAAGAAGTTACAGGTCTGTGAGAGACAGAAATCTTGCTTGTTTGTAGGTGACCAAATACTTATTTTCCACCATAATTTGCAAATAAATTCTTAAAAAATCAGACAATGTGATTTTCTGGATTTGTTTTCTTATTTTGTCTCTCATAGTTGAGATCTACCTATGATGACAATTACAGGCCGGCCTCATCTTTTTAAGTGGGAGAACTTGCACAATTGGTGGCTGACTAAATACTTTTTTTCCCCACTGTATGTAGTGATCATTATTGTTCCACCTTATTGTCATTCCAATATGATAACTTTTGTATTATGTTAGGGGTTCTATTGCTTATACTTTTGTCTATGCTATGCAGTTACCTCTATGCATGTATGCGACTTATGTAGACTATCCCTTGTATAATTATATATTTGCTTCTCTGTTGGAATGTAAAATATGATGATTTATGAATTTTTGTACTTAACCTCTGTCTTTTTAACCGCTGACACCTAAGTCTGTACTGTTGTTTCTGTCTTGACTCTGTACATGTTATATGTTTTTTAACTATGTCATTAATACATTTTGCTATTTTTATTATTTTGAGTGTCTCTTTACCTTTCTTTTTCGCTTCTTTGCTAGTAATAGAAGTAGTAGTAATAGTAGTAGTAGTGATAGTAGTAGTATTAATAGAAGTAGTAGTAGCAGTAGTAGTCGTAGTGATAGTAGTAGTAGTAATAGAAGCAGTAGTTATAGTAGTAGTAGTAGTAGTAATAGAAGCAGTAGTTATAGTAGTAGTGATAGTAGTTGTAGTAATAGAAGTAGTAGTTGTAATATTAGTAATGAGTAGTAGTAGTAATAGAAGTAGTAGTTGCCACCCTTAGTAACTAGAACCGTAGTCATCCGTAGACTCAAGACAATGTATTGTAGTCAATGGGAGATCTCCTCATTACTATTGAGGCTGGTCTAGAGCAGCCTCAGTAGTAATATCCTTGCCAGGCCTGGGAGCATTCATAAGGCTCCCACCTGTCAAAGGAACAGGTCGGCTCCTGCGAGGGAGCCGGCCTGCAACTAGGACAGGTACTGCTATTGGAGGGTGGGTTGTTCTGCTTTGGGGGGTGGGTTGGGGGGGTCACGGACTGGCCCGGGGCAATTGTAATACTTTGGGGGGGGGGGTCGCATTAAACAATGCCAGCGATCATAGTAGACTCTGATTGCGGGCATTAACTCCGGGTCTCCGCTGTACATTAGTGGAGATCCAGAACAGTAGCTGTGGCGGTGGGGACCTGCTCCAGGTACAGGTGTGTTTCTTTGGAGTTGGGGGGGAGAAGGGGGTTCACGGACCGGCCCCGGGCAGGGGGGGGGGGGTCACAGTCAACAATGCCCGCGATCAGAGTAGACACTGATCACAAGCATTAACTTCGGGACTCCGCTGTACATTACAGTGGAGACCGGGTACAGTAGCTATAGTAGCTGCTCTGTAGCAGAGCGGCTGCCATCTTTAAGCACCTGGCATCTACTGTAATCGCACGGCAGATGTCGGGAAGGGGTTAAACTTATTTAAGGAGAAACACGGTAGCGAGGGTCTAAAACCAAGATACTCATCCCTTTGCTTGAGGTTAAGATACACTTGTCAACATATAAAAAACCATATGCGCAGTGTTTGTTATTTTTCTGCATCTCCCTTTTTTTTTTACTATCATAGTAATATTATATAATAATGTGGCAAACCCACAAATTTCAGGTTCAGGCAACAAAATGGCAGCATTTTTTTTTCTGCTGCATTTCCACAACAGCCAAAAATTCAGTGTTTTATACAACATGCTGTCCTTAGCCTTAAAGGGGTTGTCCAGGATTTAGGTTTATAAGGCCTACAGACCTATATAGTGTATATATGGCCTATATAGACCCATAAACATTCATGCTTTCCATTTTTACTGTGGTGTGAATAAGGCCTAATCTTCACTATCTATCTATCTATCTATCTATCTATCTATCTATCTATCTATCTCTCTACCTTATGCTGAGCTCTGAGATCCTCTCTCTATATCTGGTTGGGCTCCTTTATAGGGGTTATTAGTCAGTGACCTCATATCTATAGACCCTCATGAGCGCCACCTGCAAGGCATTATGGAGAAGCCCGAATGGGCCAAGTTCATGTGATCCTCCTTCTCTATCTTCGTCCACTTTGAGTATTTCATCCAAAATAAGTCACAAAAGTTCCTGATTTGCTGGAATCCAAAATTTTGGGGGAACAGTTTTGGATTGGCTCATCACTAATCACATTCTATGGTGTTGCACACTAGTAAAGTTATGAGGTCACGAGGTGTCACCTTATTATAATGTACCAATACTCTTTTCTTATATCTTCAGGTATAAACACTCCTACGAGAGCTGAAGAAGGAAATATAACAAATGGAGCAACCACTGAACAAGCAAATCCTTCCCAAACAACAACCACTTTACAAACAACAAGCACCGCACCAGAGACAACCACAACTACAAGCTCGCAGACAGGTAAGTTGTCATGGAAACATGCAAAAGAATTGGCAAATAAATAGGTCTATTGGAAATATCAGTTTTTAATGTGCAGATCTTACACCAAAGTACACTGGAGTAAAATGTGGCAAATTCATTACGAGACGCTCCCCTCTTAGCAAGTTTGATGCATGCCTTGGTTGTCCATGTGATAGAGAAGCAAATAAATACCTACCGTGACCAGATATGGATTGTGGTATAAGTGATGACACTTTCTGGCTTAAATTATTGTAAAACTGAGGCCCACCAGAGGCCACACTCGCTCATAAACCCTGCTCACATTTTTCAAAAGAGACAAGAAAAGGAATACATCAGGGGCCAGGGTGTCTCTTCCCAAAGTCAGTAGAGTGATGGATCCAGACCTCCTCTATGTTGTGTCCTGTACGCTCCGACACTCTTCCTTACTCCAAGGATTTAATTCCCGCTCTAACAAGGGCAGTTGCCGACTCTCATCTGTGGATCTTACTGCTCCTGTTCTAGTACAATGGTACAACTTTGCACCACTGTAGTGCGATGAAAACTAGAGTGGGTGCCAGTGCTCCCCCCATGCTTGGTCCTCAATGGCTTATAGGGCTTTTAGGCAAGAAAATTAATTTGTGTTTCAATATTTGGTGTGACCTTTACCCTTTGCCTTCCATCAGTTCTTCTCGGTACTTGCAGACAGTTTTTGGCAGAACTGGGCAGGGAGGTTGTTCCCGCCATCTTGGAGAACTAATCACAGATCTTCTGTGGATGTATGCTTGCTCCAATCCTTCTGTCTCTTCTTGTCAGCCCAGACAGACTGGATGATGCTGAGATCAGGGCTATATCTGTGGGGGCCGGATCATCACTTCCAGGACTCTTTTACCCTTCAGATTCAGTTTTTATGACATAGGCTATATGTTTGGAGTTGTTGTCCTGCTGGCCCCAGCACCAGAGAATACAGAACCAAGTATTTTCACGATTTGCTCCTAGTATTTCAGTAACATATTTTTTCAGTAAGAAATTATTCAAGCACAATGCCAGTGTCAGTATACAGCCTTAGTCTATATCTAATGGGGGGATCTTTGTTTTTGCTTTTTAGGTATTCTGTATCCATATGGAGGGGCCAAGGATTATTCCCTTCCTAGCTCAGATGATGCAGTGTCACCGCTGGTGAAATTAAATGTTAAAGTTCCTCTTTTTGGAAATTTTTATTCGTCTCTGTATGTGAGTATGTACAACATGACTAAATCAGAACCCAAACACATGGACTACACCTTGATCACCCCAATTCACACTTTGCTTCTTGGCTGTTGCTTGAAGTGTAAATTTTCTATGTATGTTTACAGCAGATTGCCCCCAGTGAACAGTGCCAGAAAGTGACCCTATAGAAAACAACGTCAGCAGATTACTCCAAAATCATGCATAGTAGCAAAAAAGTCCCCCTCCTGAACTATACTAGATTGTCCTCCTGTAAATGGTGTGAGTAAAATGTCCCCTCATAAGCAGTGCCAGTAGAGTTCCCCATCATAAGTAGTGTCCACTCCGGAGCCGTGTCAGCAAGCTCCCTCATTGAACTATTTACTGTGTACATGCATGTCATTATTCCTCACTTTTTCAAGTCAACTACCATATTTTTCGGACACACCGGACCATAAGACGCATCTAGGTTTTAGACGAGGAAAATAGGAAAATTTTGAAGTAAAAAATGGTAAAATATTTAATATATGGGAGTTGTAGTTTTGCAACAGCTGCAAAGCCACATTGACAGGTGACCCTGCATCTGTACAGGAATGCATAGGGCATGTTTTTTAGCGGAGCCAGATGTACTTTTTAATTATACAATTTATGAGGAATGTCTATTGCTTAGATCACTTTTTATTCAAATCAAAGGTGAAACAGTGAAAAGAACAGCAGTTCGGCACTTTTGATTTTTTTTTTCCTGCTATGACGTTCACCGTACAGGAAAAATATTTTTATAAGTTTGTAGATCGGGTGTTTTCGGACACAGGATACCTAATGTGTATGTGTTTCACAGTCATTTTCTACTTTTATATGTATTCTAGGGAAAGGGGGTGATTTAGAACTTTTATTTATTTTATTATATATATATATATATATATATATATATATACATACATATATATATATTTTTTTTTTTTTTTTACTATTTTATTAGCCCCCCCTTAGGGGGCTTGAACCTAAGTGTATTTCAGTCTGTGGGAGATTCTGTACACTATTATTGCAGCTGGTCATAGACCAGCCTCAATAGTAATATTACTATGACAAGCCTAGGAGCCTTCATAAGACTCCCGGCTGTCGCAGGAACAGGTCGGCTCCTGCGATCTCGCCTCGCGGGAGCTGGCCTGCAACTTCAAAGGTACGGGGTCGGTGGGGACCGGCCCCTGGGGGCTACTTTTTTACTTTAGGGGGGGCTTTAAAGTAGTAAAGCCCATGATCAGACTGGAGTCTGATCGAGGGCATTAGCTCCGGGTCTGCACTGTACATTACAGCATGACACCCGATAGCAATGGCGACCGCTCTGCAGCAGAGCAGCCAGCATTGACCTTACAGACCCGGCATCCGCCATAATAGCACGGCAGATGCTGGGATGGGTTCACCGCTCCTCTGATCCCAGGGCCCACACATCGCCCCACTCCTGTCACTGCAGGAAGCTGAAGGCGGCAGGAGTGGGGCGATGCTACGACCCTGCTCCTCAGACCCCCCCAAATTTGGGGGGGAAAAAGTGCGTCTTATAGTCCGAAAAATACGGTATATCTTTTTAAGAAAAGATGATTTCCCAACATTAGATGACAAGGTGATATCCCTTATGTGTCTACGTGACTCCACCCAGTGGTTGTATTGAGAATAGCTACCAATCAAGGATTCTGTAAGCATGTCATGATATTTTATTGGTTACGGATAGAAATGTTTGAACTCCCAGTTTTGTTATGGTACAAACCAGAAGCAGTATTATTATCCTCTGGGACGTCTTCAGACCATATATTATAATAGTTGGAGGCCCAGCGGAGGTCTAAAAAAATAATAAACTCACCTTCACAAAAATCACTGAACTTCCATCACCTTCCTGGGTTTCCTCATGCAGTGCTGCACTCCATTATAGTTGTGTTTGGTCACCTTCCATCCTCCTGGATGACATCATGGGCCCAAGGGGACCTCTGAAAATTGTGATTGGGCTGCAATTGTCGCAGCCCTAAGCAGTCATGTGATGTCACCCAAGTGGCTGGAAGGCAACAACAATGGAGGGCCAGACACCATGAAGGAGCCAGGAGAGGCTAGGGAGGGTAAGTATAAGTGTAGTAAGTATTAGTGTATATTATTTTTCTGCTTCTTCCTTGAGCCTTTGCTTATTATACTTTGGGGTCTGAAGAGACCTTGGACTATATGAGTGGTTTGTGGGTGGCAAACACAATATTTTTGGAAAATTTCTAAGAATCCAGTTCTATATGAACCAGTATACTGATCTCTAGGACTCAAATTTCTCACAAAACCTATTCAATACAATATTGCAGCACACTATCAAAACCCTTGACAGGCTGCAATACCCAACACAACCACTGGGTAGCCACACATGTAGGATAGACATTTTGTGAAAGAGTATCATAAAATCATGTTGTTTAAATAAGCTGCTCTTCTTGTGTCACAAATGCCAGGTTAACACTAGATAAGAGTTAAGGTGAAGGTGGACATAGCTAAATATTTCTTAATGTTTCCCTTGGACCTTACAGTTGAACAGTAATGGATTACTATCATTAAGATCTCCAATTGATGAATTTACGCCACAAGAACTGCCTTTGGCTTCTGGGATTCCCATCATAGCTCCTTACTGGGCTGATGTGGATATTTCTTCATCTGGCAGCATATTTTATAGCCAGAATAGAGAAGATTCGGTCCTCTCCCTGGCAACATCAGATATCAGAAAATACTTTAACAATACGGATTTCAAAGCTAAGTGGGTATTTACTGCCACATGGGACAAAGTCTCCTACTTTGGATCTACATCCAACAAGGTATTTACTATGTTTTATAAAATAATAGGGTGACACCCTTTATCAGCTTTGGGATTTCAAAAATGGGGGTTCCCAAATTTTTTATTTTCTTGACATTTCATGTTGCATGCACAGGTCAGATAGGTAATGTGGGCCATTGCTTCCTATTGCCTACTGGACTGCATTGAAGAGATTATACTAAGATTTCCATTGTCCACAGTTACATTGAATCACATAGCATTTTAAGACTGTTCCAAAAATGGTGGTCATCTGTCTGAGACCACCCTAGAACTTCACATATCTCCAGATCTCATCTATTAGTTGATATTTTTTTTCAACTAAAGGAGTTTTCTGGGCTATAAACATTGATGACTTGTCCTGAAGATAGGTATCAGATTTATGGGAGTCTGACATCTGCCACCCCCATCGATCAGCTATTCTCAGCAGCTTATACACAGAGAATGGAGTAGGAAGAAGACAGCTGTCTCCTGTGCTCTGCGTAGTGGTTGAGTCACTGCAGCTTGGGTCCCATGAATAGGAGCTGATCTGCAGTACCGGGTCTGAACACTACAGAGAGAACAGAGCTGTCTGCTTCCTGCTCCATTGTCTGTGTATCAGCGGCTGAGAACAGGTGATTGGTGAGGGGTATTGGGCATTGGAACTGGTATTGATGTCCTGTCCTTAGGGTAGGGCATTAATATTCTTGCCCCGAAAACCCATTTAAGGGCATACTTAGCATTAAAGTAGTCTCTATAGCTAATGGACAAGATGGGTGCTGGTTAAGCTGGTACCATCCTGCATGCTGGAACAGTTGCATATCATATAAGGACCACATGAGGATCATGTATGGACCATGTGAGGACTATGTAAGGACCTTGTGAGGAATATCTGAGCACTGAAAAACTGGCAGCAAGCTCTTCTGTCAAAAGAAGTAGTTATAGTTATGGCATGTTTTTAAAAAGTTTGCACCAAGACCCTGTAGGCCACATTAAAGATGCCAAAACATTGTAGCTCCTCATGTCCAGTGATAAAATCATGGGTAGTCATCCATGGGATGACTATGAGTGCCATTGAAGTAAAGTTTGCCATTCTCAGATTTCGTCATTATTTGATTTTTCTAGGTAAACACATTCCAGGTCGTTCTATGCACGGACGGAGGTCGGACATTTGTTATGTTCAATTATGCTAATATTACATGGACTACAGGCACCGGCAGTGGGGGGAATAGTGATACGGGACTCGACGGTGTACCGGCTCTGGTAAGTCAGGGTTACTAGAATTATAGGTTCTGTATATTTATAGGAATTCCGAATTTAAGACTGAGATGGCGAAATAGTGAACATTTATTAGCCCAAATGTGAGTTGGACAAATTATTCTGTATGGATTTCATACATGATAATGAATACGTAGGTGTATATCAGATCTTATCTCTCTCATATTACTTTTCATGTATACTTTCTTCCATAGGCGGGTCTGAACTCTGGACAGGACTCTGACTACCTTGTCATCCCGACATCACTGACTTCAGACATCGTCAATATATCCAGCACCAGTAATGTAAATGTAAAGGGTCGCTGGGCTTTTCGGGTTGACCAGTTGAGACCTGTATATTCCATTATCCTACTAGGTTAGTATTGTATATAATGGAAAATCTGTAGAAGTTTGCGCTAAATATACACGTACTGCTAGACTGATGTCTATGTACAGAAATAAATATATGAATTATTCTCTATGTACGAGGGTGAGACAAAAATTATCCGCACTCTGGTTGTAGAATTTATTTTAATCAACTTTCAGAAAAGACAAAAACATCATTTTTGTACATATGCTCCAACTTTTCAATACACTTTGCCCAATTACAAACAAGCTTTTGCACTCCACATTACAAAAAATGTTTTAGGCTGAGCTGCGAGTCACAAATGCTCCTCTGTCTCCTCCTCTTCATCAAACATGAAACTTCATCCTCCGGGGGCTTTGTTCAGAGGACCAAACAGATGATAGTCCAAGTGCACGCTCAATGTTGTCATCCGTCATAGACGTGGATGGGCGTCTTACTACTTGTTGTGGGAAAATTTTGACTCGCCCCTCATATCTGTATCTTTTTTCATCAACATCCTCCTAGTTTAGGCCGCTGTATGTGATGTTTTGCTCTGATTTTAGAAAAAATCAACCTCTGCCTATATGGACATCATAAAGCGGAGGTCCTATCATTTGGATGTCCTTCCGAGAGCAAAAGGAAAGAGCCGCTAACCGATATCTACATATTCCATGGACAACCATTCATTTTGATTGGCCACAATGTAATACTACATTTTCTCTGTAGAGGCCACTGTAGAGGATGTGTAAAGACAACAGCAAATATCATCAGAAAAAGCAGCTGTCTGCAAACCAGCACCAACCAGCTGATATAGCCAACACCAGGGATCGAGGGCCAGACAGATTTATATAAGTTCAGAAGAAATAAATACTAAATCTGTAGACAGTGAGTGCCCCCTAGAGGCAGCTTCAGGCAAAATGTCCAGTTGGTTTTGTAAGAAAATGGTATTCAAAAGTGAAGATGTACAGCACTATGCAAAAGTTTCAGGCAGGTGTGTAAAAAATGCTGCAAAGTAAGAATACATTCAGAAATAGAAGGGTTAATAGTTTATTTGTCAATTTACAAAATACTGTAGAAGAAAAGAGAAATGTATATTCCATCAATATTTGGTGTGACCTTTACCCTTTGCCTTCCATCAGTTCTTCTTGGTACTTGCAGACAGTTTTTGGCAGAACTCGGCAGGGAGGTTGTTCCCGCCATCTTGGAGAACTAAGCATAGCTCTTCTGTGGATGTAGGCTTGTCCAATCCTTCTGTCTCTTCATGTCATCCAAGACAGACTGGATAATGTTGAGATCAGGGCTATATCTATGGGGGCCGTATCATCACTTCCAGGACTCCTCCTCCAAATGGCAAAGGTCACACCAAATATTGGTTGTAAGCTTTCTATAACCATGTAGGTCAAAAAATAGCACAGTACCATGTTGTTTCGAAAAACTAGTGTGATGTCAACACAAAGGTATTGAATGTCACATTACTTTATGTAACTTAATAGGTGGCGACATCACATTTTATGACATCACAGAACTTTACCTTACCTTACCTTCTTATAATGTTTGAATCATATTTTCTTATCTTTCCATTAGCTCCTTTGTACCCTGAAACTTCAATCCCCGAAGAAAGGACAACCAGTGTGCAAACAACAACATCACAAACAGCAGCCCCTTCTGAAACAACAAGCGCAGCGCCAATACCCACCACAACTACAAGTCCACAGACAGGTAAGTTGTCAAATATTGCATGAAAACAGAAAAAAAGTCAAATAAACTGGCAGTATTTCACATGGAGCTTTTAATCCAAGGTGCAGTACACTGGATAAAATACACCCAATATATTAAGAGGTGCTCTTCATAAATTTGACACATCTTTTGATTGCCTGTGAGCGAGAAAAGGGAAGATTTGTAGCAGAATTCATGTCACGTTCTTGTACAAATCTGTAAGTCCATTGGAGGCCATACCCACTCCAGATAATCCCCGCTCACTTTCTCATATTATTAAGAAGTGATAATGGAACTGAAAAACCAAAAAGTCTCAAAGTTTTGCACAAAGGTGTCTTATGTCAAAATGTATAACTTTTAGATGCCAGAAAATTGGCGTAAATAGTTTAAAAAGTTCCTTCCTATATGTCTATTACTTTCAGAATGAATGTCACATGAGCAAAAGCATCAAAATATTTTTCTTCTAATTTCTGTAGGTCTTCTCTACCCATATAGCCTCCAATTGGACAATGCCAGTCCAAGATCGGATGATGGAGGACCACCCGTTATAATGCTGGATCTCGATCTTCCTTTGTTCGGTAGCAAATATTCATCTTTCTATGTGAGTATGCCACAAGTTCTTATCATAACAAACAGATAAAATAGATGTCCTGTAGTTTGTACCGAGTGAGTGTTTCTTTTCCATACAGTTCTGATCTCTAGATACTGTAGATAAATAGTGATAGATGGGACGGTGATGGATACATGGTAGGTAGAAATAATAGAGCTAGAATGAGATAGAGTTAGATAGATAATAGACATAGAGAGATAAATATATAGATAGGTAATAGACAGATAGATATGAAATAATGATCGAGAGATAGATAGATAGATAGATAGATAGATAGATAGATAGATAGATAGATAGATATGAGATAGATAGATAGATAGATAGATAGATATGAGATAGATAGATAGATAGATAGATAGATATGAGATAGATAGATAGATAGATAGATAGATAGATGAGAAATAAGCAGTGCTCCTCCCATTAATAATGGATGGGTACGATCAATACAATAAAAAGTCAAATTCAATAAAAGGAAACAAGTTGCAGCATTCCAAAAATTCATAATATAATCTAATTCTTCTGTATCGACTGATGAGCCAATAAAAGAAGAATCACATTTTTCTATGAATATTTGGAGTGCTGCAGTTTTCTCTCCTTTATTAGATAGCTAATAGATGGATGGATAGATGAGATAGATAGACAGATACATTGAGATATAGATATATAATAGATAGATATTACATAGAAAGATAGATAGATAGATAGATAGATAGATAGAATAGATATATATGTAGTGATGATAGATAGATAGATAGATAGATAGATATTATAGATAGATAGATAGATAGATTATATATCATAGATAGTATAGATAGATAATAGATGTAGATAGATGATAGATAGATATATGGATAGATAGATAGATAGATAGATAGATAGATAAGATAGATATATGGATAGATAGATATGGATAGATAGATAGATAGATAGATAGTTAGATAGATAGATAGATAGATATGAGATAGATAGATAGATAGATATGAGATAGATAGATAGATAGATAGTTAGATAGATAGATAGATAGTAGATAGATTTAAACAGAAAATTTAAAGTTAGTTATAAAATCAATCAATATTCTGACACTTTTGTACTTTCTATATTTTCACTCAATAGTTGAATAACAATGGCTACCTGTCATCCAAGGATTTTAGACAATATACCCCTAAAAAATATCCATTACCTAAGACAATCTTTATGATTGCCTCTTATTGGTGTGATGTGAACAACAGCAAAGAAGGAGACATCTTGTATCATCAGAGTACAGATCCAGAGCTCTTGTCCCGGGCAACATCTGATATAAATACCTATTTCCATGGCTTGAACTTCGCAGCTACCTGGGTATTTGTAGTGACGTGGAAAAATGTTCCCTATTTTGGATCTACATCTACAAGGGTATTTCTTTTTCTAGTTCATACATGCTTCAATGTTTAATGATCTTACTATTATTATTATATATAGTTATATACTTATAATGCAAGTGTGTAAAAGATCGCTGGTTTCTATGCTTCATGATGTTGAATGCCCCACGTGGCCATTGAGGTCATCAAGGAGGCCGGAAGATTTGAGGAAAGAAGACTGAATGCTACTTCAGAGCCCCAGAGTGGTGAGGAAAGGAGAGCATGAGTTGTCTAAAAAGAACCCAGAGTATAGTTACGATTCTTGGGTGGCGAACCCCAAAAGTCTTCGGTTTGGCCAAACCCAAAATTTTTGGGAAATGCGTAATGAAGCTGGCTTGTTCATCCATACTGTTCAAACTGCCTGTTATGTTATAAGCTCAAAACATCTCAATGTATTGGCATAATTTACATTATTCATCACGTTATATTTTTGGAGATATCTAATCTAGCATGATCAAGTCTATAGTGAATTGGAAAAAAAAGATTATTCATTCAATAATTAGAAAAAAATAACACTGTATAATATGTATATTAGCTAACTAGGAAAATGTAATTAAATTAAGAATTTAAAAAAATGAAGAAAAAAAAATTTTAGTAATCATTTTAGAATTATTGAAAAAAATATTTATTATCAGAATATTATCGGAAATGTTACAAGCTGCAGTACCTTGCACCACTGGCACAAAAGGGAAGTGTTTCCACGACAAACCAGCCTGCAACCCCATGTGAACACAGATTGTCAGGGCTTTTGAGAGTCAGACCCACCCATCTAATCTTGTAGTACTCTTCAGTAATTTTTTTTTTTTTTGTAATTTTTTTCATGTATTTTTTATATTGTGCAGGTGAATACCTTCCAACTTGTTCTCATATCCAATGGAAATATTACTTTTGCTCTATATAACTATGCAGATCTTCAGTGGACCACAGGCATAAGCAGTAATGGAAACAGTGATACAGGTCTTGGTGGAATTCCAGCTCTGGTAAGACATTAGGAGACATTACTAAACTGAATGGACTAGAATTCTGGCTTGCACCAAAAACTGGTGGACAAGTCTTGCATCACATGAATTATAGCTTTAGACATTTTTTGCAGCTTGCTAGGCAAGGAGTCTTGGCACAGAGGAGAGAGCATGGCTTAGAAGATAAAGAGCATTGTTTAGCAGGATAGGCCATGACTTGAAATGTGACAACTTTTGCCAAAATTTTAGAGCAAAGCAAGCCAGCCAATGGGCGGTGAGACATGAGATTAAAAAAAAGTCTAAGGGCCAGTTCACATCTGCCTTCGGCTTTCCATTCAGGGAGTCCGCTTGGGGACCCCCCGAATGGAAACCTATATGCATAGAAAAGCGGTTAGCTAAGGAAACCCGCCGACCCCATAGACTATAATGGGGTCCATGTGGTTTCCGCACGAAGCAAGTGGAAAGCCGAACGCAGATGTGAACCGGCCCTAACATGTCTGGGAAATGCATCAAATATGTCTGTTTACACAGTCAACATGTTAGACATTAGGTTATTAAATGTGCCCCATTATGAAAAGTAGGTCCCTTAACCACATCATGAAGGTCTAGGGTCAGCACCAAGTGTATGATGGCCTGAAGGTAACAAAGTGGGTCAACTGCCTGTCTTACACCTATGTTTCGCCAAATTGTGATGGGCCACCAAATCATTTGGCATCTGCCTAGCCCTAAAAAAGTGAAACATGGTTCTTCTTCAGATCCTGGGGCTGTGGGTAGGACTATGAAGAAAGATAAGATTAAAAAATAATTTTAAAATTTTGACTAATATTTTTGCTGGTAAACTTCTTAGGCCGGTTTTAATAGTGGCAACAAAACCAGCTACTATCAGCTCCCCGAATCACTAACCCCAGACGTTCTCCTGCTATCCTCTACAAGTAATGTTAATGTTCCTGGACGTTGGGCCTTCAAAATAGATCAGGTATATGCTGAAGATGTAAATGGCATTTTGGGTAAGTTAGCTTATTTTCTATGTGGCTTTTAAATCAAATTCTACAACTTGCCAAAATTTGTGATGTTTGGAAACAGCAGGGGCCAAATTTTCTGTACTGAAAACGAAATTAGAATGGTAAAGAATTTTTTTGCAAATTAAGTTTTGTTTTTTGAAGTTTACGTAAAAAAAAAAAAAAATAAGGTAGAAGTTTAGTCCTAGTTATGTTATTTCACAGGTAAAAAAACAAAACATTTCTTTTGGCTGGTGTTTATAATAAAAATTATTCAATATGAGTGTTATCGTGGACAAATATTGTCTGATGGTAAATAATTGATGTTTTTTAACCTTTACATAAATTCTCTTATGACTTCCAGAAAATATGTAATTGTGTATTTTATAATGATTTTTAAATGTTTTTTTTTATTTTTTTTTTACTCCATCATAATAAGCTGCTTAATTTTTTTTACATTTGAGCTACAGGAAATGAGGTATTTTTCTTTAAAAATAATAAATGATTCAAAAGAGAACCGTTTTTTAGGCACTAGTGACAAGAGGCAAGTGCCCTTAAAGAATGATATTGGACATGGTTGAGACAATCAAGGACTGTTCACATTTACGCAATATTTACTATATACATTAAAGCTATTGTAGAATGAGAGACAACTAATAAATTGCATCATGCAGATCTCAGGTAAGATATCTAGATATATTGCTACATTGACATCATAAGTCACCATTTATAAGCTTTGACTTCAGGTTTAGCGGCTTGTTCAGAGATGACGCCTCCATATTATGAATAATTGTATATTATGCAATCTTCATCCACTTCTTGCAGTTATTTCATGTATGTGTAGGGCTTCATTAACTCCTTGTGATCTGCAGATTGTTAGATAAGTCTTCCATACAGAATATGCGCATTGACAAGAACAGAGAAGGACTTACCTTGGATTGGATTGGTGGCCATTCATTGACAATCTTGGTAATTAATGTTTTTTTTTTTTTGCAAGTTTATGGTTTAAACAATATATGATTGTGATTATTTACTTACATAAGTTACACTTTTCAACTACTAATGCTCTCCTATGGGCATGGAGCAGGGCAGAGCTCCACCAATATTTTTCAACAGACATGGGAAGGACCTTGTCGTGGTTCTGTTGCTCACAATTTATGGATGCCCTAGATCCGTGATGGCGAACCTATGGCAATCCGGTACAGGATTCCCCGTTAGTGAACAATCGCTTGCAAATCGGTAAAGGCTAAATACTGTACTCTGGAAGGACGTTCTGACGTCATAAGGTCACATGACAGGGTAGGCATGTCTTTACTTGTAAGAAGATCCTTCTACATGAAGAAAAGTTGTATCCTGAGCAGTGGAGGAACATGGAGAGATGTGGGGGGGGGGGAGAGATGTGGGGTGCACGCTATAGTGTGGGGTGAGAGATGTGGGGTGCAGGCTGTAGTGTGGGGGGGAGAGATGTGGGGTGCACGCTGTAGTGTGGGGTGAGAGATGTGGGGTGCAGGCTGTAGTGTGGGGTGAGAGATGTGGGGTGCAGGCTGTAGTGTGGGGTGAGAGATGTGGGGTGTAGGCTGTAGTGTGGGGGGAGAGACATGGGGTGCAGAGTGTAGTGTGGGGGGAGAGATGTGGGGTGTAGGCTGTAGTGTGGGGAGAGAGATGTGGGGTGCACGTTGTAGTGTGGGGGGAGAGATGTGGGGTGTAGGCTGTAGTGTGGGGGGCAGAGACATGGGGTGCACGCTGAAGTGTGGGGTGAGAGATGTGGGGTGCAGGCTGTAGTGTGGGGGGAGAGACATGGGGTGCAGGCTGTAGTGTGGGGGGGAGAGATGTGGGGTGCAGGCTGTAGTGTGGGGGGAGAGATGTGGGGTGCAGGCTGTAGTGTGGGGGGAGAGGTGTGGGGTGTAGGCTGTAGTGTGGGGGGAGAGATGTGGGGTGCAGGCTGTAGTGTGGGGGGAGAGATGTGGGGTGCAGGCTGTAGTGTGGGGGGAGAGATGTGGGGTGCACGCTGTAGTGTGGGGGGGAGAGATGCGGGATGTAGGGTGGGGGAGAGATGCAGGGTGCAGGCTGCGTGCAAGTGGGGGGAATGGGAGTGCAGGCTGCGTGTGAGCAAGAGGGGGGAATGGGGGATGCAGGGGAGGAAGGTTAATTTAAGGTGAAATTGCGGTGTTGGCACTTTGCGAAAATTTAGTGGGCTTTGGGTTGCAGTTTGGGCACTTGGTCTCTAAAAGGTTCGCCATCACTGCCCTAGATCATCCATATATTGTGCCAACGCTTCCTATATGGATCAGTGGATTGTCACTGGACCAGTCAAAGTCTATACTTTAAGAAAAATACCTTTGTCAATATTGCATAGATGGGTGCATGGATGAATAGATGGATGGATGGATAGATGAATGAATAGATCGATGGATGAATAGATGGGTGGATGAATAGATGGGTGGATGGAAGGATAAATGGATGGGTGGGTGGATGAATAGATGGGTGGATTGATAGGCATACATGAATTCATATATGGGGAAAGGATTATTGATGGATGGATGGATGGATGGATGGATGAATGAAGGACGCACGTATAGATGGATATATGAATGGATGATGTATTGCTGGATGAATGGATGTATTGATGATGGCTAGGTGATGATTGCTGATGGATAGGTAAATTAATTAATAGTGGATGGATGAGTTGATGAGATTTTTAAATACATATTTGTGTTATGTTTGTATGTGTTATGTATGTTATGTTTCCTACTAAAAATATTGTGAATGAAGCCTAAATCCTGCACCCCTCTGGAATATATCATGCCTCAATCTCCAGTCTGTCTTCGAAATCCTCTTTCCCTTTATCTCCAGTTTTTCTCCTTGATCCTCCACACATCTATGTCATGTGTCTACATTACTGTCCACTTCTGAACCACAGTTTACCTCACAGTGCGTTACACCTTCATTACAGTGGTGCTCCACACCTTCATCTCCAGTCTATCTGCTTAATCCTACACATTTTGATCCCCAGTTTGTCTCCTTCATTTTCAGTCTTTCTTCCTAATCCTCTACTCCATCTCCCATCTGTCTCCTTTATCCTCCACTTCTTCACCACAGTTTGCCTCCCATATCCTTCATACCTCTATCTCCAGTCTGTCTCTTTGATCCTCCATACCTCCATCTACAGTCTGTCCCTTATGCTCCTCCACTCCTTCATGTACAGACAGCCTCTATTATGCCTCACACATCCATCTTTCTTCATTATTCTCTATTCCTAAAAAGATGATAACCAACATTGAGGGATATCTCTATCATCAATTTATTTTTATTTTTGACACATATATTGGAATCAGAATTCTTCATCATATAACTGAATCATGCCAGTACTCGAAATCCAGATACATGAGCTAACAGGATAATCTGCATACAGAATAGAATGGGAATATTGTAATGGAAACCTTTCTTCCATGTTGTCCTAATCTTGGTTACAGGGGTTAATATTAAATAAAGACCTTCCTAGGCATGCCTCTAGTTGAGAAGAATACCCATTCCAACAAAAATCATCCAAACACCCATCTGTTCTCAAAGAAGATTGGCTTTTTTTTAATTTTTATGAGCATCATTCTAGGGACTTCACCCAAAAAGTCTTTACCTATGGTCCAATTCTGGAGTCAGGTGTTTGGGAAGGTGATGGTCCTCTAGGGGCCACACCTCAGTACTTGGCTCTTTTAAAAATGGTTTTCTAAAACTGTCATAGGTGATACATAGTGATAAATGCTACAGTTGATAAACTATTGAGTATGGTGTAACAGCCAATGAGTGACTAAAAATGTGTTGGCATGTGGCCGAGCCTGTAAACCTACAGTATGTGGAGCTGTAGCTAAGGCCTGGCTACGGGGCAATCAGTAATTTTTACACACTTGAACTCAGATAATATGTAGCCTTTATCACAAACACACTTTGGAGAACATCCCTTATTACAGTTCGGTGGGGCAATTGGGTCATCACAGGTTGGCTGGCAGTTCAATCCACAGGACTCATAGTGTGAATTGGTGTTACATTTTGCATTGCAGTCTTCAGGCTTGACACAGACTACGGTGTCACCAGAGGTTTCACTCTGTGGGATTAACCCAGCATTACATTGACAGCCATCTTGGAAATAATAGGTGCACATTGTCCCAGGATTTATGAGGTCACAGGTTTGATCACATCCTCCAACTATTCCATAATGACTATTTGGTGGGCATTTTCGTGGTGCTGAAAACATAAAATGCATTCTTAAAAATATTACCAGTAACAAGGACAATTTTACTGAATTACAGTTTTCTATTTCTACTTCTATTTTTGTAACACCAAGAAGGAAATGGAAACAAAATATTCAAAACATCTCAATGTATTCAGTATCAGGCATGAGCACAAGAAGCAGAAATACGCACACTTAGACACCTTGGCATGCTAGCAATGAGTTTATTAACACTGTCTGAACCATTACGATTAGTGGGGTCCAGCTATTGTACATTATGTCACCCAACACATGGGACACCACTTTGGTACCACATTCTGTAACATGCTGGAGGGTATCTGAGTTCAGCTAGGGCATGTGACTCTAGGTTCACATCAGCACTTTGGGTCCATTTTGGGTCCACTAGGGGACCCGAAAAACGGAAACCCAATTCGCTTAAAAAGCGGTTACCCGTGGACCCCATAGACTATAATTTTTGAAAGCAGAATGGGGAATGGAATCCCCGAGAGCAGATGTGAACTCAGCCGTAGCCTGTACATCTAAAGACTTGAGGAGGTATGAGACCTGTTTAATTGACTTGAACAGTGGCATAAATACCGGGGTAGCAGCACTAGTGGCTGCCACACGGCCCGGGACATTAGGGTGCCTGGTGGGCCCCTGAAGTTTTTTAATAGGCCGTTACCTGCCTACTTTTAAGACCCAAAAGTATAATGATCGGAGGCCCAAGGGAGGTGAGCAAAAAAAAAAAAAACAATGTTACTTACCTCTCCTGCGCTCCGGCAGGCTTCGGGCCTATTTGGTGATGTCCCAGACATCACGTGGGCCAGGCCGGCGTCATTAAAGGACCCCAGAGTATAATAATTGTTCATGGTTGGTCCACAATGGAGCATAATACTGTGTGCAGGGGACACTATGGGGCATAATACTGTGTGCAGGGGCCACTATAGCGCATAATAGTGTGTGCAGGGGCCACTATGGGGCATAATGGCGTGTGCAGGGGCCACTATGGCGCATAATAGTGTGTGTAGTGGCCACTATGGCACATAATAGTGTGTGCAGGAATGCGGTTTGTGCGGAGGGGTTCCATGTCAAATGTTCGCCTCGTCTTGGGGCCCAGCCAGTCCTAGTTGCGCCACTGGACTTGAATACATCCCCACAAGAAGTAGTAGAGAAACGCATTAAAGTCTTATTTTTTGATAGATTTATAGGTTTATATCCCCATGAATTCGCCTGAGGAGTTTCCAACACCTGTAATGAAACACGTTTGAAAATAACCTAGATGATAGGGACAGAAAATAAGGGATAGTTTTTTGTGAGATTGCCCTTAAAAAAGTGGAAGACTTTTTCCTGTGGTTTGAGGGAGGGTGAAAAGGGTAACGACAGAAACTACAGGGCAATTGGAAAGGATCTTGAAAAGCTCCGTACCCACCTACTCCAAACCCTCTATGCATTCCATGCTGAGACATTCAGGAAGAGCTATCTAAAATTTGGGTCGAAATGACTAGGGACTATGCACTTACAGAGAAACCAGTATTTTGGGTTTTAATATTTATCTATGTACCTATAGGTCTACTTTTAGATGTAGTGGTGTAAAAGTTAAGTTTTATATATTATATTCCACTGTGGCTAATGACTTCTGTCACCCAACACCATAATGCTGGGTGTAGGATCAGTGTGATGTTCTTTTGTGAAGACCTCTTCATGGTGTTGCTCATGTAGTCAACATACCAATCTCTGGCTATCATTAGATCTAACACAAAAGTTGTACTCATCATTGAAGGGAATAGACCTCCACTCCAGCTATAGTTCTCTTGCTGTGCACCATTATAACCTTTCATAAAGGAGGCATGAGGGCAATGGAACACATGTAGCTGGACATCTGGCTTTTAGCCCAATGTCATGCACACACCTTCTGATGGTTTGTTTGCCGCCCTTACACCGCTTATAACACAGAACCCAGCACTGAACCCTGGGGTACACCACTTATATCAGAGAACACAGCCTTGAATCCTGGGGTACACCACTTATAAGAGAGGACCCGGCACTGACCCCTGGGGTACACCATATATGAGAGGACCCAGCTCTGAGCCCTGGGGTTCACCGCTTATAACAGAGGACCCAGTTCTGACCCCTGGGGTACACAGCACCCAGCACTGAACCACTTATTATAGAAGACCGGTCTGACCTGCAGCCATTGACCACAAGCTTCTGGATCTGGTTCTTTAACCATTTTTCCATCCAATTACAAACTATATTTTCCAAACCAATGGACCTGATTTTACCCATTAAGTGTCTATAAGGGACAATGTCAAATGCCTTTGCAAATTCCAGGAACACTCTATATCCACAGCCTCCCCCCGTCCACTATATCCACAGCCCCCCCCCCTGTCCACTATATCCACAGCCTCCCCCCGTCCACTATATCCGCAGCCTCCCCCCCTGTCCACTATATCCACAGCCTCCCCCTGTCCACTATATCCACAGCCTCCCCCGTCCACTATATACACAGCCTCCCCCCTGTCTACTATATCCACAGCCTCCCCCCGTCCACTATATCCACAGCCTCCCCCCGTCCACTATATCCACAGCCTCCCCTCTGTCCACTATATCCACAGCCTCCCCTCTGTTCACTATATCCACAGCCTCCCCTCTTTCCACTATATCCACAGCCTCCCCCTGTCCACTATATCCACAGCCTCCCCCCTGTCCACTATATCCACAGCCTCTCCTCTGTCCACTATATCCACAGCCTCCCCCCTGTCCACTATATCCACAGCCTCCCCCCTGTCCACTATATCCACAGCCTCCCTTCTGTCCACTATATCCACATCCTCCCTCCTGTCCACTATATCCACAGCCTCCCTCCTGTCTACTATATCCACAGCCTCCCCCCTGTCCACTATATCCACAGCCTCCCCCCTGTCCACTATATCCACAGCCTCCCTCCTGTCCACTATATCCACAGCCTCCCTCCTGTCCACTATATCCACAGCCTCCCCTCTGTCCACTATATCCACAGCCTCCCCCTGTCCACTATATCCACAGCCTCCCCCCTGTCCACTATATCCACAGCCTCTGTCCACTATATCCACAGCCTCCCCCCTGTCCACTATATCCACAGCCTCCCCCCTGTCCACTATATCCACAGCCTCCCCCCTGTCCACTATATCCACAGCCTCCCCCCTGTCCACTATATCCACAGCCTCCCTTCTGTCCACTATATCCACAGCCTCCCTCCTGTCCACTATATCCACATCCTCCCTCCTGTCTACTATATCCACAGCCTCCCCCCTGTCCACTATATCCACAGCCTCCCCTCTGTCCACTATATCCACAGCCTCCCACCTGTCCACTATATCCACAGCCTCCCCTCTCTTTCTCTCTCTTTGCACCAGATCTTTTTATTGTCACTCTATATTTAGTTAATTAGAGAATGTCACATTGTATTTTTCTTAAAAAATGAACGTTCTTCTTACCTTTTGTTGGTAAAATAGAGCCCTCCGCCTGCCACTGTATGACTGTAAGAGGAAATATGTTTATTAAGTTTTTCTTTAGAAATAAAATGATTGTTATATTGTTCATGTAGAAGACGTTCCATAAATATGTAAATGTGTGACAGGTGACATAAATACATTGCAAAATATACCATCAGTGATGTTCCATAGGTAACATGGGAACACACTATAATGTTTCCCTATATCATCCTTTCTTTTCTAGGTCATCATTATGTACTAATCAGACCAACAACACAAAGAATCAATACTAGGTAGAGCTCAGGAGCTTGCAACATAGCATTTTATTATGGTAAGGTATGGTATTACGGTTTATCAATGGATAAGCAGTATGTAATAAGACCTTAAGCTCCCCCTCCCCTAGGGGTGACTACAGGTAGTCAGAACCGAAAAATTAAGCATTGAGCAGTAGAAAGATATATTCAGACATTAACCAGTATAGAATTTTAGACCTATATTTATATAAAAATAAATTCTATAATAAAAAAAAAAAATTCTACCCTTCCCTTCTATTGCTATGTGCCCTTGGAAAGTTTAAGCCCCCCCCCCCATTAAAGGGATATTACACTGCATGTGGTGCAGAATAATAGAACAAATGGAAATGCCGTTGTCTAAAAAAATAATCAATACTCACAACCGAGCCTTAGAGGTAAAAGAATACTCACCAGCCACCAAGAAGAGAACGGAGAGTCTCAGGAAGCCCATGTCTTCTGATAGAACAGCTGAGGGGACTGATGTAGACAGATACATTACAAACATGTTCATACAGATATATTACATTATAACTAAAGCCTAAACAATATACAGCTAAAGGGACCATAACAAAGTAAGTACACACAAAGTCCTACTTATTCTGTACTTACCTATCGGGATGGTTGTCTGTGACCTGATGGCTGCAGGTATCTGGTCGGACATTTATAGGGCCCAGGCCTGTTATATTTGCATATAAAGTTATTTGCATGTTTGTACAATATGTTCTCAAATTAAGCAATGACTATATATCAGGTGATGCAACAAGGAAAGATAACGTGTTGCAATGAGGAATTGCTATATGCACTGTGGGATAGATGGGTATACCCTGTATATCACCTGGTTACACATTCGTTTTAGCTCTTTGTACTTTATATGCTAATTGATAGATCTATTACTGGCGCCTAGGAATATTTTGTTAGCAGACCATTTATTTGCTTGAGAATGGACTGAAACGTTACACATGGAACAAGGGGTCCAAAATACTTTTTTTTGCTGGAAAATTTTGGAGATAGATGATAGATAGATAGATAGATAGATAGATAATTATTATTATTATTATTGTTTGTTTATATAGCACTATTAATTCCATGGTGCTTTACATTTGCAGATTTACATACGGTACACCAGATATACAAAACAGATAATACAAACAGTGACCAACTGGCACAGTGGGATAGAGGGCCCTGCTCGCAAGGGCTTACAATCTATGAGGGAAGAGGGATAGAGACAGAAGGTGGGGGTAGAGGCTGTACAGATGGCGGTGTGGTGACAGTAGTGTTATTGGAGGTTGTAGGCCTTCCTGAATAGGTGAGTCTTCAGGGCCTTCTTGAAGCTTGTGACTGTGGGGGTCAGTCTTATGTGTCTTGGTAATGAGTTCCAGAGTATGGGGGATGCAACGGGAGAAGTCTTGGAGACGATTATGTGGAGAGCGGATAAGAGCAGAGAGGAGTAGGAGGTCATTGGAGGATCGGAGGTTACGTGCGGGCAGGTAGCGGGAGATTAGGTCGGAGATATATGGAGGGGACAAGTTGTGGATGGCTTTGTATGTCAGTGTTAGTAGTTTGAACTCTATTCGCTGGACAACGGGTAGCCAGTGAAGGAATTGGCAGAGGGGTTGCGGCCGAAGAAGAATGGGGGGAGATGTGTATTAGGCGAGCAGCACAGTGTAAGGTGGACTGGAGGGGGGGCGAGGGTATTAGTTGGGAGGCCATGGAGAAGGGTGTTACAGTAGTCTAGGTGGGAGATTATGAGGGCGTGGACTAGCATCTTTGTAGTTTCAGGGGTGAGGAAGGAGCAGATTCGATGGATGTTCTTGAGTTGGAGGCGGCAGGAGGTATTGAGGGTTTGAATATGCGGCTTGAAGGATAGGTCAAAGTCTAAGGTTATCCCAAGGCAGTGGGCCTGTGGGACTGGGGTGAGAGTGGTTCCATTAATTCTGATAGATGGGTCAGGTAGGGGGGTTGTGCGTGGAGGGGTGAAGATTATGAACTCCGTTTTCTCCATGTTGAGTTTGAGAAAGCGGGAGGAGAGAAAGGAGGCTACGGCTGCTAGATATTCTGGGACTCCGGACAACAGAGAAGTAATGTCTGGTCCAGAGAGATATATTTGGGTGTCGTCAACATAGCAATGGTAATGGAAACCAAGGTATTCTATGAGTTGGCCAAGGCCTAGGGTGTAGATTGAGAACAGGAGGGGTCCTAGGAAGAAGCCTTTGGGGACACCTACAGAAAGAGGGCGGGGCGAGGAGGTGGTGTGTGAGTGGGAGATGCTGAATGTGCGGTTGGTGAGGTATGAAGAGATCCAGGAAAGGGCCAGGTCTGAGATACCAAGGGATGAGAGTGTTTCTAGCAGGAGGGAATGGTCGACTGTGTCAAAGGCAGAGGAGAGGTCGAGGAGGAGGACGACAGAATAGTGACTTTTGGCTTTGCCAGTTAGAAGGTCATTAGTGACCTTGGTTAGGGCAGTTTCTGTGGAGTGATGGGGTCTGAAGCCTGACTGTAGTCTGTCAAAGAGTACATTGGATGAGAGATAGGAGGACAGCTCAGAGTGGATGTGTTGCTCCAGCAATTTTGAGGCGATAGGAGCAGTGAGATGGGGCGATAGTTGGCTGGAGAGGACGGGTCAAGGGAGGGTTTCTTAAGTATAGGTGTGACGGTAGCATGTTTGAGGGCGGAAGGGAAGGATCCATTGGTTAGGGATAGGTTGAAGAGATGGGTTAGAGCAGGAGTAATGACTTCAGAGAGTTTAGGGATGAGATGTGACTGGATGGGGTCGAGCGTACAGGAGGTGAGGTTGGTTTTAGAGATTTAGGGTGGAGAGCTTTTCATCAGTGATGGTGGAGAAACAGGTTAAAGAAGAAGAGCACAGAGCAGTTGGATAAAGTGGTTGTCGGGGGTGTAGGGTAAGACTGTCTGATGGTGTCAATTTTGCTTTTGAAATAAGAGGCAAAGTCATCAGCTGTGATAAGTGATGTTGGATGGGGCGCAGGAGGACGGAGAAGGGAGTTGAAGGTAGTGAATAGCTGTTTGGGGTTGTGGGATAGGGCAGATATTAGTGTGGTGAAGTAGACCTGCTTTGCAGAGGTGAGTTTGTTCTTGAATGTGAGAACTGCCTCTTTGTATCTAAGGAAGTCCTCCTGGGAGTGGCTTTTCTTCCAGAGGCGTTCTGCAACCCGTGATGCACGTCTTTTAGTCAGGTCAGTTTGCCAGGGTTGCCTATTGATCAGTCGGGCTTTGGTGTTAGTGAAGGGGGCCACAGAGTCAAGGGCTGCAGTGATGGTGGTATTGTAGAAGTCAGTGGCGGTATCTGCGTCCTGGAGTGGGGATATGTCAGCGAGCGGTAGGAGAGAGTCTGAGAGCGTGCGGATGTCAAGGTGATTAAGGTTCCTGCGGGGGCGTGTTGGTTTAGGGGTTGGGGGGTCTATTACAGAGGAGAGGACAGAGAATGTCAGCAGGTTGTGGTCAGAGAGCGTGGACGGAGAGTTAGAGAGATTGACTAGAGAGCAGAGGCGGGTGAATATGAGGTCGAGCGTGTGCCCCTTTGTGTGAGTGGCAGAGGAGGACCATTGAGAGAGACCAAAGGAGGTAATGACGGACAGGAGATTGGAAGCGGGGGGGGGGGGGTTGTGTTAATGGGGATGTTGAAATCACCCATGATGATGGTGGGGGTGTCTGTGGATAGGAAGTGCATTAGCCAGGTGGTGAAGTGGTCGATAAAGGCAGCGGTAGGTCCTGGCGGCCGATATATAATAATAATAATATAATAATAATAATAATAGTCCTTTAATAGTCCCACAATGGGGAAATTCAGTGTGTTACAGCAGCAAAGATAAACAGATACAAATACAAATACAACATGCTCAGGAATGTTCCAAGGTAAGAGGCATTACTTTGATAGCCGACAGACAGATAGGAAGTAGCGGGGGGGGGGGGGGATTTAACAGGCAGAGAGATATTTCAGTTCTCTGTGTGTAATGATCTCCGCTTAGGTCGGTGTTGGTTGTACAGCCTAACCGCGGTGGGGAGGAAAGACTTCCGATAGCGCTCCTTCTCACACCTAGGGTGGAGCAGTCGGTCACTGACAGTACTGCTCAGCGCGATCACAGTCTCATGCATGGGATGGGACTTCTTCTTCTGCATGGAGCTCACCACGGACAGTATCTTTCTGTCACCCACCACCTGCACTGGGTCCAGTGGGCTCCCCAGGACAGAGCAGGCCTTTCTAATCAGCTTGTCAAGTTTCTTTCTGTCCCTGGTTGATATACTGCTCCCCCAGCAGGCCACTCCAAAAAAGATGGCCGATGCCACTACCGAGTTGAAGAAAGTTCTAAGAAGTGCCCCCCGGATTCCAAAGGCTCTCAGTTTCCTAAGCAGGTAGAGCCTGCTGTGGCCCTTCCTGTACAGGGCCTCCATATGATCTGCCCAGTCCAGCTTATTATTAAGGAGCAAACCCAGGTACTTATAGGTGTTCACAATCTCGATGCCCGTCCCCAGGATGTCCACTGGTTTAGGAGGGCTTCTACCTTAGCGGAAGTCCACCACCATCTCCTTGGTCTTCCCCGCGTTAATCTTCAGTTGGTTCCGGTGGCACCAGTCCACAAAATCCTGGTTCAGTTCTCTGTACTCCCTGTCATCATCATCTGTGATGAGACCCACTATTGCAGAGTCGTCAGAATACTTCTGTAGGTAGCAGCTGGATGAGTTGCACCTAAAATCTGCAGTGTACAGTGTGAAGAGGAAAGGGGCGAGAACCGTACCCTGAGGTGCCCCCGTATTACAGATCACAGTACCTGACACACAGTCTTGGGCTCTCACGTATTGAGGTCGATTTGTGAGGTAGTCTAGGATCCAGTTGGAGAGGTGGTGGTCCACTCCAGCAAGGCCCAGCTTGTCCCTCAATAACCTGGGCTGTATGGTGTTAAAAGCACTGGAGAAGTCAAAGAACATTATTCTCACTGTGTTCCCTGGTTTCTCCAGGTGAGACAGAGCCCTGTGCAGAAGGTGGATGATGGCATCATCTACCCCAATGCCCGGCCGATAAGCAAACTGGAGGGGGTCCATAGCGGGGCTCACTAGAGGGCGGAGATGTGTGAGAACCAATCTCTCCAAGATCTTCATCAGGTGGGATGTCAGTGCTACAGGTCTGTAGTCGTTGAGGTCCATAGGGTGGGGTTTCTTTGGAACTGGTACCACACAAGAAGATTTCCATAATTCAGGGACTATTTCCTGCCTCAGGCTCATATTATACATATATGTAATTATACCACACAGCTGGTCCCCGCAAGTCTTAATTAGCCTTGCACTGATGTCATCTGGCCCTGCGGCTTTCTTCGCCTTGATCTTTTTCATCTCCTTCCTCACCTGGGCCCGTGTGAAGGTCAGACTGTGGCCAGATAAAGACGGATTTCTGGATTTACTGGTCTGTTGGGAAGTGGCCGCATGGGCGAGAAGTCATTGTGGTGGGGGAAGCTGAAGGACATACTGGGGTGGGAGGAGCTGGTGTGTGATCAAATCTGTTGAAGAATAGGTTTAGTTCATTAAGCCAATTAACATCTGCCTCAATCTGGCAGACAGACTGTTTATGACCCGAAATTGACTTAAGCCCCTCCCAGACCCCCCTTATGTCTTTTCTTTCCATTTGCTTTTCCATTTTTTCTTTATAACTGGCTTTTCCCTGCCTGATTTGATGCCTCAGCTCCTTTTGTACTTCCCTCAACCCCTCCTGATGGCCAGTTGGAAGTTGGAGGGTGAGTAAATACGGACAGAGTGCACTTTAAAGGTGGGGAGGGTGAGAGCAGGTAGCGGTTGGATTGGGGCAAAGGAGCAATTCACAGACAGGAGTACACCTACGCCACCACTGGGTTTATTGTTGGGGTGGGGAGTGTGCGAGAATTGCAGACCTCCATAGGAGAGGGCAGCAGGGGAGATGGTGTCTGAGGGTGTTAGCCATGTTTCTGTGATAATTTTTGAGAAATGAGGTCGTGGATGTAGTCAAGTTTGTTGCGTACAGAGCGAGCGTTCCATAGTGCATCGGGAGTGTGTGGGGAGGGGCAGGAGCAGGTGAGATAGGTGTAAGATTTAGGGGGGTTCTGTGCGCTGATGCCGGTTGTGTGGAAAGATCCGACAGCAGGGAGGTGCTGGGGCGGTCCTGGATTAGGAGATATGTCACCAGAGGTGAGGAGTAGCAGAAGAGGGATAGCAGGTGTAAGTAGGAGAGAGTGTGGGGAGGTTGTATGTGTCTGGGGCGGAAAGCTTGTAGGTGTGTGAGTAGCTGTGCAGAGAAGGTCAGATGGTGGGGTAGGATAGATGGAGAGATAAAGATATGCTTAGTGACATGGCTGGTTTGAGGTTGAAAAGTGTGTTTTATAAGAATGGGAAGAACAACAGTGATTAAAGTGAGAAGCATTTCTATAGTTAATAACTAAGTTTCTTTTTAATGGCTAGTTGTTACCTTCAGATCCCTTCTGGCCTGTGCACTGACCACTGCCCTCAAATTTATACTAACTAGGAATACATTTGTTTCATGTGTATTGGGTGTGAATAGGGAGTGTGGAAACATGGAGATAGAATCAGAGACAGCAGGAAGGGATAGGTGAGAAATCAGCAGGGGAAGGAGTGGTTTCAAATTAATACAATTACAAAGTGGAGAATAACATAATAACATACCAGCAGATAGAGATATAATTAAATCAGCAGCAGATGTAGATTATGAATGGTGCAGGGAGGTCCAGTATACAAGTCCGTGTGGAAGACACAATAGAAAGATAGCTAGTAGTAGATAGATAGATAGATAGATAGATAGATAGATAGATAATAGAAAGATAAAGTGGCTTATAAAAGTATTCATACCCTTTGAACTTTTTCATCTTTTTTCACCTTACAACTTCAAACTTAAATGTGTTTTATTGAGATTTTAAGTGATAACCAACACAAAGTAGCAGATAATTGTTAAGTAGAAGGAAAATGATACATGGTTTTCAAAATTTTAATCAAATAAAAATCTGAAAAGTGTGACGTGCAAAAGTCTTCAGCCCCTCTATATCAATACTTTGTAGAGCCGCCTTTCACTGCAATTCCAGCTACAAGTCTTTTGGGGTCTGTCTCTACCAGATCTGCACAGCTAGAGACTGAGATTTTTCCTCATTCTTCTTTGTAAAGTAGCTCAAGCTCAGCCAGATTGGATTCAGCGTCTGTGAATAACAATTTTCATGTCTTGCCACAGATACTCAATAGGATTTAGGTCTGGACTGTGACTGGGCCAGTCTAACACATGAATATTCTTTGATTTAAACCATTCCACTGTAGCTCTGGCTGTAGGTTTAGGGTCACTGTCTTGCTGGAATCTGCTTCCCAGTCTCAAGTTTTTTGCAGCCTCCAACAGGTTTTCTTCCAGGATTCCCCTGTATTTAGCTCCATCCATCTTCTCATCAACTCTGACCAGCTTCCCTGTCCCTACTGAAGAAAAGCCTCCCCCCAGCATGATGCTGCCCCCTATGTGTCACAGTGGGGATGGTGTGTTCAGGGGGATGAGCAGGGTTACTTTTTCCGCCACACATAGTGCTTTGCATTTAGGCCAAAAAGTTCAACTTTAGTCTCATCTGAGCAGAGCACCTTCTTCCACATGTTTTCTCCTTGTCACTCCTCCATAAAGGTCAGATTTGTGGAGTGCACGACTTATATTTGTCCTGTGGACAGATTCTCTCTGTACCTGAGCTGTGGATTTCTGCAGCTCCTCCACAGTGACCATGGGCCTCTTGGCTGCTTCTCTGACCAGCGCTCTCCTTGCTTGATCTGTCAGTTTAGGTGGACGGCCATGTCTTGGTAGGTTTGTAGTTGTAGAATAATTTTTACATTTTTGGATGATGGATTGAACAGTGCTCCTTGGGATGCTCAAAGCTTGGGATAGATAGAAAATAGATAGAATGTCATATCTTGAGAACATTATCTTGGTACAAAATGCATAGATAGATGGAAAGAAGTTAGTTATGAGATACATAATGATTGATAGATATACAGGGATATAAACCTCCAGAGCAGTGCCGATACAAAAAAGTAAAAAAAAACTTTGGGTGCAGTTCCACAAGAACAAACTACTGTCCCATCATAACATACTCCAGAAAATTCAAGATCCAACAAAGGATCCTTTATTCCATGAGTGGCGACATTTTGGTTCCAACAGGCTTGAGGTTCTGACCATTTTCTAGAGTAGATAGATAGATAGATAGATAGATAGATAGATAGATAGATAGATAGTAAAAAACAGGCAGCACTCTGTAGTAAAGTGAAGAAAAAAGTGGGTTTATTGCCCCATGCGACGTTTCGGCTCTATAGTGAGCCTGTATCAAGCAACACAATAGTGATGGGATGCAAATATAAATAGGGTGTGCCATATCAATCAATTAGAAGTGACAATCAAGCAATTAGATAAAAAAAATATATAAAAATTGATACACAATATATCATACATAGTGCATTATAATATATGTGAAAATACAAGTGCTGTCATAAAAAACAAGTGTAGAAGATCAGGTGTGACCTGAATAACAGAAATATCTCTGATAATGAATAATAACCAGCAGGTGTATAGATATATATATAGGTATATATAATATGTAAGTACTTGATACCATCCAGAAGCCTGTGTAACATAGTCCCCATGCCCTGTCAGCGTGTAGTAACGTCTACTGCGCATATACGAAAGTATAATAAAGTTATATATGTATTGAATAGTGCTTAATGTCTCACGCATTCACAATAGCTGCTAAAAATAGTGGGCGCCATCTTTGAAAAGGTAAAATACCTCAAACCAGCGCTACATACTATAAAGAATTGTTAAACACATAAATATACTCATAGCGCTCTAAATTAGATGGATTACCCCAAATTATAAGAATATACGTATAAAGAATGTACTGAAGCAAGACAATATGTCCATAATGTATATAAAGATATGTGAGACCACATAAAAACTGCAAGATGGCCACCTATCAGTGTGAACACGTGCCTACATGTCACACCCTAACGTTAGAAGATGGCCATATTACTATTCATAGAATATAATCTCATATTTATAGACCCTAAGGTTCAATAGAGGGTGAAAAGGCAGTCTAGGGTAACTAGTGTTGGAACAACAACCCTGATCATGGGCTAGTGTCCATACTAAAGGGGGGACATTAGCACTCCGAATCCACGTTGTAGACTAAGGTGCTCTATATATGTTAACCCCACTTTTTAAAGTGATAATCACCCCAGAGAAACCTCTAATGGGTCAAGATAAAACAAAAGCAGTATGTGGAAATCACAAAAAAAAACAAAAACATAAAAACATCTATTAAAATAAGAGAAAAGCATGCGAAAGAGACATAGCAAAATACAAGATAAAATTTTTTTTACATGTACGCTGAGGGCATTAATAAAGGAATATACAGAATCACAAAAGTATGTAAAATGACATAAATCTGGATGTATTCAAGTAACAAGTATTCTTCCTTATTCAATCCTACTGTAGTGCGAGTGGTGAAGTTGTGATCAGTGAATAAGACGTCTCTAAAAAGACAAAAAACATAGTTGAGGAGACAATAATATAAAACTATCAATTCTATTAATAGTATATGGAGTGGGATACAAAGAGGAAGACCAAGGTAATTTATATGGGCAAGCCAACTACGGTAATCTAAAGTCATCTTTTTTCTTCAGTTTACTACAGAGTGCTGCCTGATTTTTACAATTTGTTTTGAATGGGATACTACCTTTTCCCAGTGGTGAGCACCCACATGTATGTGCATATTTTACTGGTGTGATCATTTATTTTATTGCTATTTTAGATAGATAGATAGATAGATAGATAGATATGACATAGATAACAGATAGATAGATAGATAGATAGATAGATAGATAGATAGATAGATAGATAGAAAATAAGCATCCCTCTCTATAAATAAATGGGTAGGAGGAAATCCAAAAAAAGGAGGTATGTAGACCGCGCTTCACTCAAGATGCTTTATTAAACTCAATATCACATAACGCGTTTCGAGGAAATAAGGTCCTCTTTATCAAGTGTATATGAGACTGAACAAAAAGGAAATAAATACAACAGAATATACGTAAAACACAATATTCATAAAATAATAGGAAGCTAGTTAGGACAAAAAAGTCCTTATTATCAAGTGTGAATAAGAAAAAATGAGAGAGATTGGATATGTACAAATAAATGAATAAGGAAAAACTAAAAAGATGGTAGACTTCTTAAGACTCAAGGGATGTATCAGTAGAAAAATATGTTCACTATATATACAGGCTATATTTACAAATAAATAGTAAACTTGTTAAAAACTCAAAGGGTGTATCTGTTGGAAATAAGTTGACTAATAAATATGTAAAAATAGTTGAAATAACAATAAAAAAAACTGTCAATTACATTATAATATACAGTACAAATGAGAACATTAATCTAAAATAGGAAAAGTAAATAAACACATGAAATAAAATCCAAATTGTTAAAACACATATATAGGATTGTGAAGCAAAAAATGGAATAAGGGTAGGTAGCGGATAGTACTTACCAGCCTGGAGCTAAAGGCTGTAGGAGCTGAAGTGTATGGGGGGACTGCTTGCTAGAGGGTATATATAGGTATAGATGGCAAGTACTGCCCAAGGGAGGAAGGAGTTTAGGTATGCAGTAAAAAAAAAAAAAAAAAAAGTTCAGGAATTGAAAACTGGTCTGAAAGTTATTGTGAATGAAGGGTTTTATAGCAATAATTAAATATATAAATAAATGACATGGTTATGTATACATAAAGGGGATAAAGCAAAAGAATATATTGAAACGCGTTGTGTGATATTGAGTTTAATAAAGCATCTTGAGTGAAGCATGGTCTACATACCTCCTTTTTTTGGATTTCCTCCTACCCATCTATTTGCTGCCTGGATCCAAGAGATCCTGATGCTTAGAGGCTCCGCAGCTCCCACATACCGTGACGTATATTGGACCAGTCCACTTTATCATTTGTGATCACATTTTTCAACAAGGTGAGAGTCCATCAATACCGGTGTTCTAAATTCACAGAATTATCATCGCAGGAGCGGACCAATTGAGGGGACATTGGCATACACCAGACCCCATCAATTGTATGCTCGTATACTGTGAACTCACACCCTATGTTCATCCACCAACTCTCAACCTCTAATAGTGGACACGTCCTAGTCACCCTATATATTCCATCTTTATAACACAATTTCATTGTGTCATTCACTACTATTATCACCATAACTTTTTGTAAAACAATATTACCCTATGTGCCGCTCGACGTTGTTGTTTTTGTTTCTCTGCTAAAGCGTCTCTATAAATAAAGGATGAGTACAATCAAATGACTTGATCCAAAGTCAATTCTATAAAAGGAAAAAAATTGCAGCACTCCAAAAATTCATAATATAACTTGGTTTCTTACTATTGAGTGATCCAACTGAGTCAATAAAAGAAGAATCACATTTTTTTTATAGATAGATGATTGATGGATGGATGGATGGATGGATGGATAGAAAGATAGATAGATAATAGATAGATAGATAGATAGATAGATTTTTCTATCTAGATAGGTTTTCTATTTAATCATTTGAGGTATTGCCACCCTCTCTTTGGATTTGCACCCGAACTTTATTATTTTTCTATGCTGCTTTGAAAATTTTCAGCTCTAGATAGATAGATAAATAGATAGATAGATATGAGATAGATAGATATGAGATACATTTTAGGCTTCAAACATAAAGATATAAAATTTTAATTTTTTTGGTGAAGAATCAACAACAAGTGGGACACAATTGTGAAGTGGAACAAAATTTATTGGTTATTTTAAACTTTTGTAAAAAATAAAAAACTGAAAAGTGGGGCGTGCAATATTATTCGGCCCCTTTACTTTCTGTGCAGCAAACTCACTCCAGAAGTTCAGTGAGGATCTCTGAATGATCCAATGTTGTCCTAAATGACTGATGATGATAAATATAATCCACCTGTGTGTAATCAAGTCTCCGTATAAATGCACCTGCTCTGTGATAGTCTCAGGGTTCTGTTTAAAGCGCAGAGAGCATCATGAAGACCAAGGAACACACCAGGCAGGTCCGTGATACTGTTGTGGAGAAGTTTAAAGTCGGATTTGGATACAAAAAGATTTCCCAAACTTTAAACATCCCAAGGAGCACTGTGCAAGCGATCATATTGAAATGGAAGGAGTATCAGACCACTGCAAATCTACCAAGACCCGGGCCGTCCCTCTAAACTTTCATCTCAAACAAGGAGAAGACTGATCAGAGATGCAGCCAAGAGGCCCATGATCACTCTGGATGAACTGCAGAGATCTACAGCTGAGGTGGGAGAGTCTGTCCATAGGACAGCAATCAGTCGTACACTGCACAAATCTGGCCTTTATGGAAGAGTGGCAAGAAGAAAGCCATTTCTCAAAGATATCCATAAAAAGTCTCGTATAAAGTTTGCCACAAGCCACCTGGGAGACACACCAAACATGTGGAAGAAGATGCTCTGGTCAGATGAAACCAAAATCCAACTTTTTGGCCACAATGCAAAACGATATGTTTGGCGTAAAAGCAACACAGCTCATCACCCTGAACACACCATCCCCACTGTCAAACATGGTGGTGGCAGCATCATGGTTTGGGCCTGCTTTTCTTCAGCAGGGACAGGGAAGATGGTTAAAATTGATGGGAAGATGGATGGAGCCAAATACAGGACCATTCTGGGAGAAAACCTGTTGGAGTCTGCAAAAGACCTGAAACTGGGACGGAGATTTATCTTCCAACAAGACAATGATCCCAAACATAAAGCAAAATCTACAATGGAATGGTTCACAAATAAACGTATCCAGGTGTTAGAATGGCCGAGTCAAAGTCCTGACCTGAATCCAATCGAGAATCTTTGGAAAAAGCTGAAAACTGCTGTTCACAAACGCTCTCCATCCAACCTCACTGAGCTCCAGCTGTTTTCCAAGGAAGAATGGGCAAGAATTTCAGTCTCTCCATGTGCAAAACTGATAGAGACATACCCCAAGCGACTTGCAGCTGTAATCGCTGCAAAAGGTGGCGCTGCAAAGTATTAACTTAAGGGGGCCGAATAATTTGGCACGCCCCACTTTTCAGTTTTTTATTTTTTACAAAAGTTTAAAATATCCAATAAATTTTGTTCCACTTCACGATTGTGCCCCACTTGTTGTTGATTCTTCACCAAAAAATTAAAATTTTATATCCTTATGTTTGAAGCCTGAAATGTGGCAAAAGGTTGAAAAGTTCAAGGGGACCGAATACTTTCGCAAGGCACTGTAGATAGATAGGAGACAGTAGATAGATAGATAGATAGATAGATAGATAGATAGATAGATAGATCTCGTGTTTCTCCAAAAATAAGACAGGGTCTTATATTATTTTTTTTCTCTGAAAAAAGGGCTAGGGCTTATTTTCAGGGTAGGTCTTATTTTTCAGGCACCAGAGCGAATCAGAATATTTTCTGATTCGCTCCAGACAAATCTTGTAAAATGGTTATGGATAGTAACCTTAACCCTAACATACTTTCACGAATGACGGTGCAGGGTCAGTGGGTCTTAAACTTACTGGCATTCTCTCTCTAAACACTGTGTGGCAGTGGCCCCGAGCCCTCTATACTGCCTCTCTATGCTTCATGATTTTGAATGCCCCACGTGACCATTGAGGTCAACAAGGAGGCCAGAAGATTTGAGGAAAGAAGACTGAATGCTACTTCAGAGCCCCAGAGTGGTGAGGAAAGGAGAGCATGAGTTGTCTAAAAAGAACCCAGAGTATAGTTACGATTCTTGGGTGGCGAACCCCAAAAGTCTTCGGTTTGGCCAAACCCAAAATTTTTGGGAAATGCGTAATGAAGCTGGCTTGTTCATCCATACTGTTCAAACTGCCTGTTATGTTATAAGCTCAAAACATCTCAATGTATTGGCATAATTTACATTATTCATCGCGTTATATTTTTGGAGATATCTAATCTAGCATGATCAAGTCTATAGTGAATTGGAAAAAAAAGATTATTCATTCAATAATTAGAAAAAAATAACACTGTATAATATGTATATTAGCTAACTAGGAAAATGTAATTAAATTAAGAATTTAAAAAAATGAAGAAAAAAAAATTTTAGTAATCATTTTAGAATTATTGAAAAAGATATTTATTATCAGAATATTATCGGAAATGTTACAAGCTGCAATACCTTGCACCACTGGCACAAAAGGGAAGTGTTTCCACGACAAACCAGCCTGCAACCCCATGTGAACACAGATTGTCAGGGCTTTTGAGAGTCAGACCCACCCATCTAATCTTGTAGTACTCTTCAGTAATTTTTTTTTTTTTTTGTAATTTTTTTCATGTATTTTTTATATTGTGCAGGTGAATACCTTCCAACTTGTTCTCATATCCAATGGAAATATTACTTTTACTCTATACAACTATGCAGATCTTCAGTGGACCACAGGCATAAGCAGTAATGGAAACAGTGATACAGGTCTTGGTGGAATTCCAGCTCTGGTAAGACATTAGGAGACATTACTAAACTGAATGGACTAGAATTCTGGCTTGCACCAAAAACTGGTGGACAAGTCTTGCATCACATGAATTATAGCTTTAGACATTTTTTGCAGCTTGCTAGGCAAGGAGTCTTGGCACAGAGGAGAGAGCATGGCTTAGAAGATAAAGAGCATTGTTTAGCAGGATAGGCCGCGACTTGAAATGTGACAACTTTTGCCAAAATTTTAGAGCAAAGCAAGCCAGCCAATGGGCGTTGAGACATTAGCTTAAAAAAAAGTCTAAGAGCCAGTTCACATCTGCGTCCGGCTTTCCGTTCGGGGGAGTCCACTTGGGGACCCCCTGAACGGAAACCTATATGCATAGAAAAGCGGTTAGCTAAGGAAACCCGCGGACCCCATAGACTATAATGGGGTCCCTTTGGTTTCCTCACGAAGCAAGCGGAGTGAGGAAACTTGCAGCACTTTTTTCTCCACATCTTTCCGTATGTTTCGTGTGGAAACCGAGCAGAAACCACACGGACCTCATTATAGTCTATGGGGTTTTAATAGTGGCAACAAAACCAGCTATTATCAGCTCCCCGGATCACTAAGCCCAGACGTTCTCCTGCTATCCTCTACAAGTAATGTTAATGTTCCTGGAAGTTGGGCCTTCAAAATAGATCAGGTATATGCTGAAGATTTATTGCAGAAGTATTCTGACGACTCTGCAATAGTAGGTCTCATCACAGATGATGATGACAGGGAGTACAGAGAACTGAACCGGGATTTTGTGGACTGCTGCCAGCGGAACCACCTGAGGATTAACGCGGGGAAGACCAAGGAGATAGTGGTGGACTTCCGTAAATGTAAATGCCCTCCTAAACCAGTGAACATCCAGGGGACGGGCATCGAGATTGTGAACACCTATAAGTACCTGGGTCTGCTCCTTAATAATAAGCTGGACTGGGCAGATCATATGTAGGCCCTGTACAGGAAGGGCCACAGCAGGCTCTACCTGCTTAGGAAGCTGAGAGCCTTTGGAATCCGGGGGGCACTTCTCAGGACTTCAACTCGGTAGTGGCATCAGCCATTTTCTTTGGAGTGGCCTGCTGGGGGATCAGTATATCAACCAGGGATAGGAATAAACTTGACAAGCTGATTAGAAGGGCCAGCTCTGTCCTGGGGAGCCCACTGGACCCAGTGCAGGTGGTGGGTGACAGAAGGATACTGTCCGTGGTGAGCTCCATGCGGAAGAAGAAGTCCCATCCCATGCATGAGACTGTGATAGCGCTGGGCAGTACTGTCAGTGACCGACTGCTCCACCCTAGGTGTGAGAAGGAGCGCTATCGGAAGTCTTTCCTCTCCACCGCGGTTAGGCTGTACAACCAACACCGACCCAAGTAGAGATCATTACACACTGAGAACTAAAATATCTCTCTGCCTGTTAAATCCCCCCCCCCCCCCCTCCTCTGCTATGTCCTATCTGTCTGTCTACTATCAATGTAATGCCTCTTACCTTGGAACATTCCTGTACATGTTGTATTTGTATCTGCTTATCTTATCTTATCTTTGCTGCTGTAACACACTGAATTTCCCCATTGTGGGACTATTAAAGCACTATTATTAAGATGTAAATGGCATTTTGGTAAGTTAGCTTATTTTCTATGTGGCTTTTAAATCAAATTCTACAACTTGCCAAAATTTGTGATGTTTGGAAACAGCAGGGGCCAAATTTTCTGTACTGAAAACGAAATTAGAATGGTAAAGAATTTTTTGCAAATTAAGTTTTGTTTTTTTGGTTTACTTTACGTAAAAAAAAAAAAAAAGGTAGAAGTTTAGTCCTAGTTACGTTATTTTACAGGTAAAAAAAAAAACAGACCATTTCTTTTGGCTGGTGTTTCTAAAAAAAAATATTCAATATGAGTGTTATCGTGGAAAAATATTGTCTGATGGTAAATAATTGATGTTTTTTTAACCTTTACAGCGATTTTTATTTTTTCTCTGATGACTTCTACAGAAAAGTAATTGTGTATTTTATATTTTTAAACATTTTTTTTTTTTACTCCAATAATAAGCTGCTTAATTTTTTTTTACATTTGAGCTACAGGAAATGAGGTATTTTTCTTTAAAAATAATAAATGATTCAAAAGAGAGAATCGTTTTTTAGGTACTAGTGACAAGAGACAAGTGCCCTTAAAGAATGATATTGGACATGGTTGAGACAATCAAGGACTGTTCACATTTGCGCAATATTTACTATATACATTAAAGCTATTGTAGATTAAGAGAGAACTAATAAATTGCATCATGCAGATCTCAGGTAAGATATCTAGATATATTTCTACATTGACATCATAAGTCACCATTTATAAGCTTTGACTTCAGGTTTAGCGGCTTGTTCAGAGATGACGCCTCCATATTATGAATAATTGTATATTATGCAATCTTCATCCACTTCTTGCAGTTATTTCATGTATGTGTAGGGCTTCATTAACTCCTTGTGATCTGCAGATTGTTAGATAAGTCTTCCATACAGATTATGCGCATTGACAAGAACAGAGAAGGACTTACCTTGGATTGGATTGGTGGCCATTCATTGACAATCTTGGTAATGTATTTTTTTTTTTGCAAGTTTATGGTTTAAGCAATATATGATTGTGATTATTTACTTACATAAGTTACACTTTTCAACTACTAATGCTCTCCTATGGGCATGGAGCAGGGCAGAGCTCAATATTTTTCAACAGACACAGGAAAGACCTTGTCGTGGTTTTGTTGCTCACAATTTATGGATGCCCTAGATCATCCATATATTGTGCCAACGCTTCCTATATGGATCAGTGGATTGTCACTGTACCAGTCTAAGTCTATACTTTAAGAAAAATACCTTTGTCAATATTGCATAGATAGATTAATGGATAGATGGGTGGATGAATAGATGAATAGATGGATGGATGAATAGATGGATGGATGGATAGATGGATAGATGGATGGATGGATAGGCATACATGAATTGATATATGGGGAAAGGATTATTGATGGATGGATGAATCAAAAAAGCACTGATGCAAACACTAATAAAACTTAACATTTAATAACTAAACATTAAAACAATATCAAAAATATAGAACAAACATCAGAATTAAATATAGCCACTCAATGGAGTCTAATGTTATAGCAAATGTATATAAACTCACCACCATATTTCGTAAAACATCATGGCGGCTACACAATTAGAAAATGAAACGATCTTACCAATATCTGAAGGTAGGAATATCCCGGCAGGTGATGGTGCAACACAGGAGGATGAACTAAGTCCCTATTCATGCCCCTGAGGTTTCCACTAACACCCAAAATGACTCCTGCCCTAACAAGGGCAGTACCAAGCTGTCCTTAAAAAGACCCTATAAATCCCTAGTTCCTACGCGTTTCCTGGTACAGTAACACACCAGTCATCAGGGGACTTACTAGACTACTCATAAGAACCAAAAAAACTTGGTCAAATACATATAGAAATTAAATAATTGCTGCCTACAGTGGTAGAACAAAACAAAAACCCCACAATGGAGGAAAACCGCTAAATGCTATGACTCCATGTAGTGACAATGGTAGTGAGAGCAAAATGAATCAGGGCAATATATATAGCGATGGACTCTACTTATCAACAGGTGTGCTCAAATTCACATAGATAATGTTTGTTTGAATATGGCGCTAAAAGACAGGGCACACTGATGACGTCATACGTAGTATCGCGTGATCCCGTTATGATACGAGCGCTATAAACCATATTGCGCATGCACAAAGTAAAACCTCCCGCGCATGCGCAATTCCACCCGATCTCCGGCCAAAAGTGTGCATGCGCGAAGCAGACACTCCGGACTTTGTGTACCAGGCGGCTGATCTTAGATCAAGATTTATTAGACGTGGTTACCCTGATAGGATCTTGAGAGAAGCATATAAATCTTCCCTGAAGTACGATCGTACTCAATTATTGAGATCTAAAAAAGTAGAACAAACCAGTTCAGAAAAAATTGTCCGGTTGATTGGAACGTTTGACATTGGGGCATCACAAGTAAGAGAGGTCTTACAGCGCCATTGGGATATTCTAACTATGGATCCTGATATTAAGGCAGTGGTGAGTGAGAGACCACAGATCACGTTTAGGAGAGGAAGATCTTTGAAAGATCGTCTAGTTCACAGCCATTTGGATGTACAAAAAACAACTACATCATGGCTATCTCCACCAAAGGGTTGTTTTAAATGTAGTGGTTGTTCTTCATGTCCATTTGTACTTGCAGGACGGGAATTTTTTTCAGAAAACTTAAAAACTACCTTTAAAATCAAACACTTCATATCCTGTCGATCTAGAGGAGTGATCTATAAGATCACATGCCAATGCAAATTGGAATATGTTGGAAAAACCAATCGAGAGCTGAGGAAAAGAATTGGTGAACATCTTGGGGATATACGGCATGAACGGGATACCCTAGTGGCGAGACATGTTAACTCGTGCCACGGTGGTAATGCTAACTGCCTACGTTTTACAGGAATTGATTTGGTTAAACCCCATCCAAGAGGAGGTGACTGGCATAGGATGACATTGCAATGCGAGACAAAATGGATATTTAAATTAAAAACTGAGATTCCAAATGGGCTTAATGAACGCCTTAATTTTTGTTGCTTTATTTGATCTCCCCTTTCCGTTCTCTGGTTCTCCTCTCTCTATTTTTACACTTACTTAGATGAATTAGACCTTTGGGTAAAAAAAAATTTTGTGATCAAGATATAGTTTGACAGTTAAAAATATAACAATTTTTGCATAGATATAAGTCTGCTTGTTAGATCTTCTGTAGATTATATACCTCGGTGTCATTTATGAGTAGATGTGGAAGTTTGCTTGCTGCGCATATATATACATATAGTCTTTGTTTTATTTAACATGCTATATTTGTAACCTTGGAGACACTTTTTTGCTCTTGGCCAACATCTTTATTGATTCAATTCAGCCTGTAATGTTCTGGAGCTATAGTACCTGGATAGAAACTTATTGGGTCTCTCCGGGTTTCCTTCCCGTTCTATACTGACATGTTTTGTTAGTAACTGGCTTATTATTTGATTATTGTGGTTTAGATCTGTCTAACAGACATTATTTCATCCATCCTGGCAGTCTATGCGCTTTGTGGGACTCTCTAGTACTCTGTCCCACTGCGCATGTCTGCTTTGATCCTTCAGCGCCGTAGTCAGAGGAATATGCGCATGTGCGGAGTGTCTGCTTCATGCATGCGCACTTTTGGCCGGAGATCGGGTGGAATTGCGCATGCGCGGGAGGTTTTACTTCGCGCATGCGCAATATGGTTTATAGCGCTCGTATCATAACGGGATGACGCGATACTACGTATGACGTCATCAGTGTGCCCTGTCTTTTAGCGCCATATTCAAACAAACATTATCTATGTGAATTTGAGCACACCTGTTGATAAGTAGAGTCCATCGCTATATAAGTTGCCCTGATTCATTTTGCTCTCACTACCATTGTCACTACATGGAGTCATAGCATTTAGCGGTTTTCCTCCATTGTGGGGTTTTTGTTTTGTTCTACCACTGTAGGCAGCATTTATTTAATTTCTATATGTATTTGACCAAGATTTTTTGGTTCTTATGAGTAGTCTAGTAAGTCCCCTGATGATTGGTGCGTTACTGTACCAGGAAACGCGTAGGAACTAGGGATTTATAGGGTCATTTTAAGGACAGCTTGGTACTGCCCTTGTTAAGGCAGGAGTCATTTTGGGTGTTAGTGGAAACCTCAGGGGCATGAATAGGGACTTAGTTCATCCTTCTGTGTTGCACCATCACCTGCCGGGATACTCCTACCTTCAGATATTGGTAAGATCGTTTCATTTTCTAATTGTGTAGCCGCCATGGTGTTTTACGAAATATGGTGGTGAGTTTATACACATTTGCTATAACATTAGACTCCATTGAGTGGCTATATTTAATTCTGATGTTTGTTCTATATTTTTGATATTGTTTTAATGTTTAGTTATTAAATGTTAAGTTTTATTAGTGTTTGCATCAGTGCTTTTTTGATTAATTATTGTCTGTTGCAATTGGTGAATTATTTTTGTCAGTTGTCATTATACTCCACATTCTTTGGCTCCCTTTTGCTTTTGTGTTGATGGATGGATGAATGGAGGATGGACGTATGGATGGATATATGAATGGATGAATGGATGTTGGATGGATGTATTGATAATGGTTAGGTGATGATGGATAGGAAGATTAATTAATAGTGGATGGGTGAGTTGATGGGATTTTTAAATACATATTTGTGTTATGTATGTATGGGTTATATATATTATGTTTCCTACTAAAAATATTGTGAATGAAGCCTAAACCCTCCACCCCTCTGGAAGATCTCATATCTCCATCTCCAGACTCTTCCAGATCCTCTTTCCCTTTATCTCCAGTTTTTCTCCTTGATCCTCCACACACACACACACACACACACACACACACACACACATCTATGTCATTCGTCTATCTTACTGTCCACTTCTTCACCTCAGATCCTTTACACCTTCATTACAGTGGTGCTCCACACCTTCATCTCCAGTTTATCTGCTTAATCCTACACATTTTTATCCCCAGTTTGTCTCTTTGATCCCATACTCCCATCTGTATCCCTGATTCTCTGCTCCTTCATTTTCATTCTTTCTTCCTAATCCTCTACTCCATCTCCCGTCTGTCTCCTTTATACTCTACTTCTTCACCTCAGTTTGCCTCCCATAGCCTTCATACTTCCATCTACAGTCTGTCTCGCTGATCCTCCACTCTTTCATGTACAAACAGCCTCTATTATGCCTCATACATCAGTCTTCAATCATCTTCAACCTTCATTATTCTCTATTCCTAATAAGATGATAACCAACATTGAGGAATTTATCTGTATGAAACCAGGCAGAAGATTGGAGATATTTCCTTCTTGGTGAACCCAGTAAAATCGACCACATCTGTATCTCTATCATAAATTTATTTTTATTTTTGACACATATATTGGAATCAGAATTCTTTATCATATAACTGAATCATGCCAGTACTCGAAATCCAGATACATGAGCTAATCTGCATACAGAATAGAATGGGAATATTGTAATGGAAACCTTTCTTCCATGTTGTCCTAATCTTGGTTACAGGGGTTAATATTAAATAACGACCTTCCAAGGCATGCCTCTAGTTGAGAAGAATACTCATTCCAACAAAAATCATCCAAACACCCATCTGTTCTCATAGAAGATTGGCAGCGCTAACTTTTTTTTTTATTTTATGAGCATCATTCTAGGGGCTTCATCCAAAAAGTTTACCTATGGTCCAATTCTGGAATCAGGTGTTTGGGAAGGTGATGGTCCTCTAGGGGCCACACTACAGTACTTGGCTCTTTTAAAAATGGTTTTATAATACTCTCATAGGTGATACATAGTGATAAATGCTACAGTTGATTAACTATTGAGTATGGTGTAACAGCCAATGAGTGACTAAAAATGTGTTGGTATGTGGCCGAGCCTGTAAACCTACAGTATGTGGAGCTGTAGCTAAGGCCTGGCTATGGGGCAATCAGTAATTTTTACACACTTGAACTCAGATAATATGTAGCCTTTATCACAAACACACTTTGGAGAACATCCCTTATCACAGTTCGGTGGGGCAATTGGGTCATCACAGGTTGGCTGGCAGTTCAATCCACAGGACTCATAGTGTGAATTGGCGTTACATTTTGCATTGCAGTCTTCAGGCTTGACACAGACTACGGTGTCACCAGAGGTTCCACTCTGCGGGATTAACCCAGCATTGCATTGACAGCCATCTTTGAAATAATAGGCGCACATTGTCCCAGGATTTACGCTTTCACAGGTTTGATCACATCCTCCAACTATTCCATAATGACTATTTGGTGGGCATTTTTGTGCTGCTGAAGACATAAAATGTATTCTTAAAAATATTACCAGTAACAAGGACAATTTTACTGAATTACATTTTTCTATTTCTATACTTCTCAATATTGAAATTGTAACACCAAGAAGGAAAAGGAAACAAAATATTAAAAACAGCTCAATGTATTCAGTATCAGGCATGAGCCCAGCACGCAGAAATACGCACACTTACACACCTTGGCATGCTAGCAATGAGTTTATTAACACTGTCTGGACCATTACGATTAGAGGGGTCCAGCTATTGTACATTATGTCACCCAACACATGGGACACCATTTTGGTACCACATTCTGTAACATGCTGGAAGGTATCTGAGCTCAGCTAGGGCATGTGACTCTAGGTTCACATCTGTGCTTGGGTTTGCATTCTTCGGGTCCGCTAGGGGACCCGAAAAACGGAAACCCAATTTTCTTAAAAAGCGTTTACCGACGAACCCCATAGACTATAATTTTTGAAAGAAGAATGGGGAATGGAATCCCCGAGAGCAGATGTGAACTCAGCCTTAGCCTGTACATCTAAAGACTTGAGGAGGTATGAGACCTGTTTAATTGACTTGAATATATCCCAACAAGCATTAGTAGAGAAATTTATAAATCTCTTTTTTTTTTTTTATAGATTTATAGGTTTATATCCCCATGAATTCCCCTGAGGAGTCTCCAACACCTGTAATGAAACACGTTTGAAAATAACCTAGGTGATAGGGACAGAAAATAAGGGATAGTGTGTTTGTGGGACTTCCGCTGTAAAAGTAGAAGACTTATTCCTGTGGTTTGAGGGAGAGTGAAAAGGGTAAAGAAAGAAACTACTATTTTGGGTTTTAATTTTTGTCTATGCACCTATAGGTCTACTTTTAGATTAAGTGGTATAAAAGTTAAGTTTTATATATTATTTATTCCACTGTGGCTAATGACTTCTGTCACCCGACACCATAATGCTGGGTGTAGGATCAGTGTGATGTTCTTTTGTGAAGACCTCTTCGTGGTGTTGCTCATGTAGTCAACATACCAATCTCTGGCTATCATTAGATCTAACACAAAAGTAGTACTCATCACTGAAGGGAATAGACCTCCACTCCAGCTATAGTTCTCTTGCTGTGCACCATTATAACCTTTCATAAAGGAGGCATGAGGGCAATGGAACACATGTAGCTGGACATCTGGCTTGTAGCCCAATGTCATGCACACACCTTCTGATGGTTTGTTTGCCACCCTTACACCACTTATAACAGAGGACCCAGCATTGACCCCTGGGGTACACCATATATGAGAGGACCCAGCACTGAGCCCTGGGGTTCACCACTTATAACAGCACCCAGCACTGAACCACTTATTATAGAAGACCGGTCTGACCTGCAGCCATTGACCACAACTTTCTGGATCTGGTTCTTTAACCATTTTTCCATTCAATTACAAACTATATTTTCCAAACCAATGGACCTGATTTTACCCATTAAGTGCCTATAAGGGACAATGTCAAATGCCTTTGCAAAGTGCAGGAACACTCTATATCCACAGCCTCCCCCATCCACTATATCCACAGCCTCCCCCATCCAGTATATTCACAGCCTCCCCTCTGTCCAACATATCCACAGCCTCCCCTCTGTCCACCATATTCACAGCCTCCCCTCTGTCCACTATATTCACAGCCTCCCCTCTGTCCACTATATTCACAGCCTCCCCTCTGTCCACTATATCCACAGCCTCCCCTCTGTCTACTATATTCACAGCCTCCCCTCTGTCCACTATATTCACAGCCTCCCCTCTGTCCACTATATTCACAGCCTCCCCTCTGTCCACTATATTCACAGCCTCCCCTCTGTCCACTATATTCACAGCCTCCCCTCTGTCCACTATATTCACAGCCTCCCCTCTGTCCACTATATCCACAGCCTCCCCTCTGTCCACTATATCCACAGCCTCCCCCATGTCCACCATATCCACAGCCTCCCCCATGTCCACCATATCCACAGCCTCCCCCATGTCCACTTTCTCTTTGCATCCTTTTTTTTTTATTCACTCTATATTTAGTTATTTAGAGACTGTCACATTGTACTTTTCTTAATAAATGAACGTTCTTCTTACCTTTTGTGGGTAAAATAGAGCCCTCCGCCTGCCACTGTATGACTGTAAGAGGAAATATGTTTATTAAGTTTTTCTTTAGAAATAAAATGATTATTATATTGTTCATGTAGAAAACGTTCCATAAATATGTAAATGTGTGACAGGTGACATAAATACATTGCAAAAGATAACATCAGTAACGTTACACAGGTAACATGGGAACACACTATAATGTTTCCCTATATCATCCTTTCTTTTCTAGGTCATTATGTACTAATTAATTTTTCACTATTTTATTTTAATTATTTTATTTTTATTGGTCAGACCAACAACAAATAATTGGTAGAGCTCAGGAGCTTGCAACATAGCATTTTATTATGGTAAGGTATGGTATTACCGTTTATCAATGGATAAGCAGTATGTAATAAGACCTTAAGCTCCCCCTCCCCTAGGGGTGACTACAGGTAGTCAGAACCGAAAAATTAAGCATTGAGCAGTAGAAAGATATATTCAGACATTAACCAGTATAGAATTTTAGACCTATATTTATATAAAAATAAATTCTATAATAAAAAAAAATTCTACCCTTCCCTTCTATTGCTATGTGCCCTTGGAAAGTTTAAGCCCCCCCATTAAAGGGATATTACACTGATGTTGTAGAAAGCTGCACGTGGTACAGAATAATATAAAAAATGGAAATGCCGTTGTCTAAAGAAATAATCAATACTCACAAATATTACAACTATTGTTTTTATCAGGAGTCTTTGATATTCACAAAGTCTAATAATAAAGTGTGATAAAAAAGGTAAAAGAGGGAAAAGAATACTCACCAGCCACCAAGAAGAGAACGGAGAGTGTCTGGAAGCCCATGTCTTCTGATAGAACAACTGAGGGGACTGATATAGACAGATACATTACAAACATGTTCATACAGATATATTACATTATAACTAAAGCCTAAACAATATACAGCTAAAGGGACCATAACAAAGTGAGTACACACAAAGTCCTACTTATTCTGTACTTACCTATCGGGATGGTTGTCTGTGACCTGATGGCTGCAGGTATCTGGTCGGACATTTATAGGGCCCAGGTCTGTTATATTTGCATATAAAGTTATTTGCATGTTTGTACAATATGTTCTCAAATTAAGCAATGACTAGACATCAAGTGATGCAACAAGGAAGGATAACGTGTTGCAATGAGGAATTGCTATATGCACTGTGGGATAGACGGGTATATCCTGTATATCACCTGGTTACACATTCGTTTTAGCGCTTTGTACTTTATATGCTAATTGATGGATCTATTACTGACTCTTAGAAATATTTTGTCAGTAGACCATTTATTTGCTTGAGAATGGACTGAAACATTGTACATGGAACAAGGAGTCCAAAATATTTTTTTTTTTTGCTGGAAAATTTTGGAGATAGATGATAGATAGATAGATAGATAGATAGATAGAGAGTCATTTGGCTCAAATAAAACAGCTCAATTTTTTGCAAAATGCTAGTGGACATTTTTCTTTTAAGATAGATATATGAAATAGGGACAGATAGATCGATAGATCATATATTGTAGATAGATTCTGTTAAATCTTTTGTGGCTCTTACGGCATTCAGTGCTCTCTCTCCACCTCCTTGGAGACGACTACTGCCCTCCTTTGACATCTTGCACCTGGGGTCACCGCTGTGATCGGACTTCAGATGTGACATGGGCATGCCCAGCACCATCATGTCATGAATATGAATTTTTTAAAAATTTTTTTCATAGGTGGGCCACCACCTATTACACTCTGTGGTCTAAAGATTCGGCCACCATTTTCCTTTGTCTGAAGCAAATCACCATTTTTCGGTTTTCATTAAAAACTGAACAATTTGGAATATTTGGGTCAAATCCAGTTCGTGACAAAGCAGTTCGGCCATCTCTAGCCTGTAGCCTCCCTGGTCATCTGTACCAGTCTTAAGACCTTACAACACAATGGAGTATATTGCCCTCCACGTGGCAGGTGAGGCCAGTCTGTTGGAGTCATGCCAGGGATAATGGACATCATGGCTGGAGCTCCAGAAGTTTCAGAAACCGACTCATTTGACAGAGGACCTGTGGCTTTGGTGGACCTGTTGTAAGGGTCTTGCCAACCGTAGCAACCCTGACACTACTGCAGGGTCTTGGAGGAAGGACAGAGACAAGTGAGCCCTAATCTCACCCCAGCCACTGTCCCTTCCTATTGCCTCAGTTACCCTAAACGGTAAAAGGACAACTCGAAGACCAGCCCTATACTGGGTAAGTGACACAGAGAACAGGACAAGACAAAACAACACAGAAGCAGAGTGAGCAAGCCAAGGGGTCAGTAACAAACGAGCAAAGCAGTACAAAGTCAAAATCCAAGAGAATAGTCAAAAGACAAGCCAAAGGGTCAGAGAATCAAGTAAAGTAGAAAGCAATATAACAAGGAGAGCAGGCAAAGACAGAGCAATAACCGGCGACTATGTGAGGGCTGACAACCTGTTTATAGAAAGTCTGGGACCAGCCCCCAGACCTGATAGGTACACAGGCTGTCAATCACACAGGCCAGGAAGAGATTAACTCTATACCGTCCAGAGAAATGTTCAGAACACGGGTGGGGCTGGAAATCCATTACACTGATTAGGACCATGTTCAGACTGAGCAGCAAGAAACTTACACAAAGAACCAAACTGAACACGCCTCCTTCGCCACAGCGTGCGAGCGGAGGGCAGCGCCGAGACCTGAAATGGCAGAGACGTTACACCTGTGGCCCAGAACAGGTGAGTATGCTTTATGTTATCATTTTAAGCCCTTCCTTGCCCTCTTTGGAGCTCAAATAATGGGCAGCAAAAAGGTGGAGAGCTGGCAATTGTAAATAGACTGAAAGAGTTGCAATAAGAGAGGAGACCCGAGGAGATTTGCCCCTTTTGCCTATGCTATAATCCAACCCTGCGTGCACTTCCAGTAGATTCCTTGTTGCTCTGTTACATTCTCCTGTAAACCTTTATTTGGTCAATGAAGTAGATGCAAGGTCTTTCCATTTCCTCAAATATCAGCTTTACTTTTTTCTCATGTTATTCTCATATTTCTCATAAATATGTTTTTCTGACTATGTGGGGAAATCCCAGTGACCTAGTGTGATGCTCCTTCGTCATAGATATCATAGGATGGTAAGAGAGCCCCCTGCTATTCAACAAGACTGGGTTCACAATGTAGCATAAATGTAACCCTTTCCACAAAATTAAACACCCATGCCCTCATCGGAAGGTGCAGAAGTTCAGAAGTTGACTGACTGTCCTGTTGGTCTCTACTTCCTGCTACAGAATTGACATGTTGAAACAGGGATGTGTGACCACTGCCTCTACTCATTGGCCATAGAGACAACCCACGACTGCCAGGGATAGGCTGCAGCTGTCAAAGTATCATGGCTAAAGCAGCAAGTAGAGACCGGCAGGGTCCAGGCAGCATCAGAACTGAAGTGATGGGGAATCAATGGAGTGAATATGACATTTTTATTCTTAGCCTCCATTCTCAGCGGTTTTTAAAATAATAGATTTGTTTCTACTCAGTAAATCCGAGTAAGTCCCCCAAGGCTCCATCCTAGGACCCCTCCTATTCTCCATCTACACCCTCGGCCTTGGCCAACTCATAGAATCTCATTGTTTCTGTTACCATTGCTATGCTGACGACACCCAACTATATCTCTCTGGACCAGACATTACCTTTCTGTTGTCCAGAGTCCCAGAGTGTCTAGCAGCTGTAGCCTCCTTTCTCTTCTCCCGCTTTCTCAAACGCAACATTGAGAAAACTGAGTTTATAATCTTCACCCTCTTCTCACATGGCCCCCCTACTTGACCCATCTATCATAATTAATGGTGCTACACTTACCCCAGTCCCACAGGCCTGCTGCCTTGGGATAACCTTAGAATCTGACCTATCCTTCAAGCTGAATATTCAAACCCTCAACACCTCCTGCCGCCTCCAACTCAAGAACATCCATCGAATCAGCTCCTTCCTCACCCCTGAAACTACAAAGATGATAGTCCACACCCTCAATCTCCTGCCTAGACTACTGTAACACCCTTCTCCATGGCCTCCCAGCTAACACCCTTCACCCCCCTCCAGTCTACCTTAAACTGTGCTGCTCGCCTAATACACCTCTCCCCCCGTTCTTCATCAGCCGCCCCCCTCTGCCAATCCCTTCACTGGTTACCCATCGCCCAGCGAATAGAGTTCAAATTACTAACGTTGACATACAAAGCCATCCACAACCTGTCCCCTCCATATATCTCCGACCTAATCTCCCACTACCTGCCTGCACGTAACCTCCGATCCTCCAAAGACCTCCTACTCCGCTCTGCTCTTATCCGCTCTTCACAAAAACGTCTCCAAGACTTCTCCCGTGCATCCCCCATACTCTGGAACTCATTACCAAGACACATAAGACTGACCCCCACAATCACAAGCTTCAAGAAGGCCCTGAAGACTCAACTATTCAGGAAGGCCTACAACCTCCAATAACACTACTGTCACCACACCACCATCTGTACAGCCTCTACGCCCACCTTCTGTCTCTATCCCTCTTCTCTCATAGACTGTAAGCCCTTGCGGGCATAGCCCTCTATCCCACTGTGCCAGTTGGTCACTGTTAGTATTGTATTTGTTTTGTAAATCTTGTGTACCGTATGTAAACCCTCAAATGTAAAGCACCATGGAATTAATATAATAATGTACAGCACCATGGAATTAATATAATAATGTACAGCACCATGGAATTAATGGTGCTATATAAAAATAATAATAATAATAATAATAATAATAATAATCCGCACCTATATGTTTCACTAGCAATACTAAGAGTGACCACATGGTGTGAAATTGATGATAAATATAGATTTAGCAAACTGGTTCAAAATAAACCGGATTTGTCCCAAATTTTTCAAACGTTTTGGGTTTGACCTGAACCGGAAACTTTTGGGGTTTTACTCTGTTTTACTTTTGAAGAGACCCCAGAGTATAATAAGTGGAGGCTTAGGGGATAAGGAGACATAAGACACTTATACCTACCTCAACTCTCCTGGGCATCCTTGCAGTGTATGGCTCCCCCTCGGGCTCCTCTTTCAGCTTCCTGGGTGACGACCATTGTGTTAATAAAGTGTCATGACATCGACACACCCTATGTGACCACTAAGGCCCAAACACAGACCTCAGCAGTCCCCCAGGATCTGTGATATCATCCAGGAAGTCGGAAGAGAACCCTGGGAGAGCACCAGAGGCCACAAGGATGCCCAGGAGCAGTGAAGGAAGGTGGGTACATTAAGTGTTTATTATGTTTCCTTCTGTCAATAACCAAATGGAAGTGAATGAAGAAAAGAGAAATGTAAATCCCATCAATATTTGGTATGACCTTTGCCCTTTGGAGGAGGAGTCCTGGAAGTGATGATATGGTCCCCACAGATATAGCCCTGATCTCATCATCATCCAGTGTCCCTGCCCAGTTCCTTCAAAAATAAACTATTAACCCTTCTATCTCTGGAAGCATTCTTACTTTGCAGCATTTTTTTCACACCTGCCTGTAACATTTGGCGGTTTTATTTGGACACTTTATGGCACAGTACTTCTGTCAGAGACGTATGCCACTGTAATGTGTTCATTGTATACCACTGTTGTCCCAACAATGTACATATGTCAGTATTATGTAAGGCAGGGGTAGGCAACCTTCGGCACTCCAGCTATTGTAAAACTACAACTCCCAGCATGCATACTTGCTCTGCTGTTCTTGGAACTCCCATGGAAGTGAATGGAGCAGGTTGGGAGTTGTAGTTTCACAGCTGGAGTGCTGAAGGTTGCTGACCCCTGATGTAAGGCATTGTGTAGCAGTGTTACATAGGTGCAGTATACCAATATTGTCTATGCACTCTATAGAGTACAGTAAGTGTGGAGACATGTTAGAATTCTATTATATGTCATCTGCATATCACAATGTATAGTAATACTATTTTGGCAGTGTATAGCACTGTTGTGTAGGTATTATATACCGCTATCTTCTATACACTGTCTTAATTTACTATAAAAACATAATACAACACTTTTTTTTTAGGCTTGTTATGTGTTCACTGTATGTTGCTCTTTAACTGTTTAGTGGCTGCAGATATGGTTCTCATCTACAATCTATTAGATTCCTGAAATCAGTCGAGCAGAGTCCACTGCTGTTACAATTGTCCACTGTAGTGCCCTAGGATCTATTGCTCTAATTTTGACTTTACTGGGAACAGTATGGCAGATATTTTGAAATTGCATGACATCACAAACTACAGTAAGTACTGTATGGCAACATTATGTGGGAACTACATGATGTTATTACATTGGCATTGTGTGGCAGCATTATACAGGTACTGGATAGTAGTATTATGTGGGTACTACATGGCAGGACAATGTAGGCACACTATGGCAGTATTATGTAATCATTGTCTATTATTTATAGGTATTAATGATAGTATTACTGTATGTGGACATTGTATGGCAGGATAATTCAGCCACTGCGTGAGAGTTTTATGTGGGCACTATATGGCAATATAATGTAGACACTGTGTGGCAGTACTATGTAGACACCCTATGGCAATATTACCTTGGTACTATATGACAATATAATGTAGCCACTGAGTAGAAGTACTATCATGTAGATACTATATGGCAGTATAGGGTAGCCACTGTGTGCAAGTACTATGTAAACACTATATGGCAATGTTACCTGGGTACTATATGGCAATATAATGTAGCCACTGTGTTGAAATACAATCATGTAGACACTATATGGCAGAATAATGTAACCACTATGTGGAAGTACTATGTAGACACTCTCTGACAATATTATCTGGGCACTATATGGCTGTATAATGTAGCCACTGTGTGTAAATACTATCATGTAGGCACTATATGGCATATGGCCACTGTGTGGAAGTACTATGTAGATACTATATGACAAAATAATGGCTGTATAATATAGCCACCATGTGGAAATACTATTATACAAACAATATATGTCAGTATTAAGCATTACATATGAAAGAGCAAAGTACAGTAACCCCTAGCAAATCTTACTACAATAGAATTCATCCATGTCATATGATATATTTGCAAGTGAACATGTTTCATGCTGTTCTGAGCACTGAGCATCATGTACAGCTATGGTGACATCCAGTGGACAAGAGGGAAGAAATCAACATAGAGACACAAAGACTACACACTTGTGTGCTTGGCGATACCCCAGTCTATGTACAAACACAAGCTGGACGATTATTTCATATCCCAAGGATATAAAACCTCAGATATTCTGCAGCCTGGAATATAACCTACAATAGATACAAAAATCCAAAAATTTGTCATGACATTTGCACTTTCACTTTCATCAGTTCTTGGTACACTTGCAGGCCGGGGCCCCACGTGGCGTAAATGCCGCAGGAAAAAAAAAAAAAAACGCAGAGTTTTACAGTCACAGCAAAGTGGGTTGGATTCTAGGGAATCCCATCCCCACTTTGCGTTAAAATACGTGCTGCAGACACGCGGCGAATTCCAAAACTGTTGCGGATTTGGAAATCGTCGCATGTCAATTATACTCATGGAAATGCTGGCGGTTTCCCTATAGGTATAATTGAAGCAGAAAGTCCGCAGAGGATAACTCTGCAAACTTTCTGTGAAAAGCGCTGCTGGAAAACTGTGATGCGTTGCTGCCGCGGGTTTTCCTGCAGTGATTTTTGCTACAGGACACCACGTGGGGCCTTAGCCGCAGACAGTTTTTGGCAGGACTGGGCAGGGAGGTTGTTCCCTCCATCTTGAAGAACTAAGTGTGAAGAGGTAAAATGTTTTGTTTTATGTTTATAACTAATGCTTTGTTCACACCTGCGCTTCAGTCCGTCCGCTGCCAATCCGATTGAAAATCACGGGGAACGGGATAGGCATCGGATACCGACAGGTTAGCGACACATTGGTTAAAAACCCATTCATTTGAATGGGTTTTTAAAGCAATGCACGGGTGTCCGATTGCACCCTCTGCGCTGCGAATCCTTTTTTTTCATCGGAAGCAAAATCAGACATGCAGGACTTCGTGTCCGACGAAAAAAAAAACGGCTTCGCAACGCAGAGGGTGTAAGCGCACACCCGTGCTTTGCTTTAAAAACCCATTCAAATGAATGGGGTTTTTAACCAATGTGTCGCTAACCTGTCGGTATCCGATGCCTATCCCGTTCCCTGAGATTTTCACTCGGATTGGCAGCAGATGGACTCAAGCGCAGATGTGAACCCACCATGATTTGCTGTTTTGTAACCTTAGTTGTGGTCCATGAGTTCCCCAGGTCTGATAAATCCTCTGTGTGAATGTTCTATTACTGCTTCTTATTTCTTTCTTTCCTCATTGGCCACCTAATGCTCTATTTTTCTACTTTTTCTGGTCTTGTAATCTGGGAACAATGTACCAAAACTAAGGAAATGTTCACAACAACATGGGTTAATAAAGAAGTGTTTTTATATACTTACCTGCAGTAGTGGAGCTGTAGTCAGGTGTGTCTGTCCTGACCTTATAAGAGGCAAATCTGCAGCAACTCCAGTGTTTTATAGAGAAAACTGCATAGGATTATGGGAAATGTATATGATATAAAAGGATTCCATTATACAGCAAGCTGGGTTGTTGTTGGTGGTGGAGTTGACACAATGGGTAAACTATAAGACTACAACAGCCGGAAAGGCAAGGATTTCATTGTACACATTTTGGATATGTTCTGATGGAATAATTTTTCTGTTAAAATTGGACTTGGAATAAACTCCTTTGGATTCCTTTTCATCAATCAAGGTCTGATTGTTTTTTGGAAACACCCATGCTTCACACTAAGCACAGATCTTCTATGGATGTTGCTTGCTCCAATCCATCTGTCTCTTCACGTAATCCCAGACAGAATGGATGATGATGAGATTATGGCTGTGCAGGGGCCATATCATCACTTCATGGACTCCTCCACCAAAGGCCAAAGGTCACGCCGAATATTGATGTAACTTACATTTCTCTTTTCTACATAAATCTCCCCCTATGTGCACATGATTTTATGTGAACACTAATCAGAACCTCTTAACCCTATATACTCCTGTTAAATAATGTTATTCTGCAATATTCAAGACCTTTAAGGGTTAATTGTATTCTGCTGACATAACTCTTGTAACTTATGGTGCATGGGTGTGGATAGGGTATGGCTATTCTAGTATTGTCCAAATACAGTAGTAGAAAGTATAAGGATGGTGGGAAACACCCCCTCTCATGAATATAAATGATTGACAGACACACGTCTGGGTCTCTCTCTCTCTGTGGGGGATCTGTCTCTGTCTCTCACTTTGGGTGTCTCTCTCTCCCGACCTGTGTCTACTTCCTCTGAGACCTTGGAAGGATGGCAGAATTGTCCTACAGAAGACCAACACACATTGATGAATAAGCATGAGCCAAGATGGAGCTGCAAGAGAACCATCTTGAAGAAACCTAACACTGAACTTCTCCTATGATGTAAGACATTGACTGATGTTTCTGTTATGCTGGAAGTTTTCCATGTATCTGTTTTTCCATGAAGGCTTCAATAAATCTCCACGTTTTATAAGAAGCTGAGTCCTCCAATAATGTTACCTTATGGGTCAACACGTGAGTAAGGATTTCATTCAATTGTAAAGAATTTTACAATTACGGACATTATTTTACAACTCCAATATTCCTCAGGCGACTTTCTACACCTATTATAATGACCTCTATCCCTGTACAGGAGATTTTGGTCTACCAATGAGCTCCTTGACCAACAATGTGCAGTTCTAAAGGTGATGCTATGTAATGTTATAAGATCCATTTACTTTTTCCATTCTTTCAATGCTTTGATATTATTTTACAAATTTTGGTCTATTTCGGTAGGTAAATCTATCCAAAATGTCTGCCAAATTGATGTCCATTGCTTTAGAGAAAGGATGGCATCCAAGGTGAAGTTCTCCTATTATCTCATGGATAGTAAACCCCTGGTCTGTGTACACATAAGATATGCTAAGTGGATGTTACGTTTAGAGAGGAGTGAATCGAAGCTGATGAAGTGGAATTCGATCCGAATTTCAGGAAATATTCGATTCACATCGAATCCGAATTTCCTCACGCTTCATGGTAACGAATCGCATTTTGTTCAAAATGGCTGCTGTACATGTTAGGACATGGGGCAAGGAACTCTGGGAACGTGGGATCACCCACAATGCCATGTGTGCAGCCAATCAGCAGCCAGTCGGCCCTGTGATGTCACAGACTTTAACCCCTTTGCGAGTGCCCACGGAATTTTTGACCGCTGCATCCAAGGTGTTAAAACCCATTTTAAAACCTGTAACTGACAGCTAACACCCTGCTCCATAACCGATCGGGGGTTTTAACACCTTGGATGTAGTGGTTAAACATGACCGCGGCATCCAAGGGATTCCGCCATTTTGCTGCCCACCCTGGCTCTCTGCAGACTGGAAATAGCTGTTTATTCGCCGTGAATTGATTTGGATCGAATTGAGTCATTTTGGGAAATTCACTCATCTCTAGTTATGTTCCTCCAAAATCATCTCAGCTGCTAATGGAGCAAAACAGCCATGTTTTCTAAGCCTGGACAACCTCTTTAAGAATTTTTCTTCAATGTTCCTTGGTTCTACTCTATGTACAGTGGGGGAAAAAAAGTATTTAGTCAGCCACCAATTGTGCAAGTTCTCCCACTTAAAAAGATGAGGTCGGCCTGTAATTGTCATCATAGGTAGACCTCAACTATGAGAGACAAAATGAGAAAACAAATCCAGAAAATCACATTGTCTGATTTTTTTAAGAATTTATTTGCAAATTATGGTGGAGAATAAGTATTTGGTCAATAACAAAAGTTTATCTCAATACTTTGTTATATCCTTTGTTGGCAATGACAGAGGTCAAACGTTTTCTGTAAGTCTTCACAAGGTTGGCACACACTGTTGCTGGTATGTTGGCCCATTCCTCCATGCAGATCTCCTCTAGAGCAGGGATGTTTTGGGGCTGTCGCTGGGCAACAAGGACTTTCAACTCCCTCCAAAGGTTTTCTATGGGGTTGAGATCTGGAGACTGGCTAGGTCACTCCAGGACCTTGAAATGCTTCTTATGAAGCCGCTCCTTCATTGCCCTGGCGTTGTGCTTGGGATCATTGTCATGCTGAAAGACCCTGCCACGTTTCATCTTCAATGCCCTTGCTGATGGAAGGAGGTTTGCACTCAAAATCTCATGATACATGGCCCCATTCATTCTTTCATGTACACGAATCAGTCATCCTGGTCCCTTTGCAGAGAAACAGCCCCAAAGCATGATATTGTCACCCCCATGCTTCACAGTAGGTATGGTGTTCTTTGGATGCAACTCAGCATTCACTCTCCTCCAAACACCACGAGTTGTGTTTCTACCAAACAGTTCTACTTTGGTTTCATCTGACCATATGACATTCTCCCAATACTCTTCTGGAACATCCAAATGCTCTCTAGCAAACTTCAGACGGGCCCGGATATGTACTGGCTTAAGCAGGGGGACACGTCTGGCACTGCAGGATCTGAGTCCCTGGCAGTGTAGTGTGTTACTGACGGTAGCCTTTGTTACATTAGTCCCAGCTTTCTGAAGGTCATTCACTAGGTCCCCCCATGTGGTTCTGGGATTTTTGCTCACCATTCTTGTGATCATTTTGACCCCACGTGGTGAGATCTTGCATGGAGCCCCTGATCGAGGGAGATTATCAGTGGTCTTGTATGTCTTCCATTTTCTAATTATTGCTCCCACAGTTGATTTCTTCACACCAAGCTGCTTGCCTATTGTAGATTCAGTTTTCCCAGCCTGGTGCAGGTCTACAATTTTGTTTCTGGTGTCCTTCCACAGCTCTTTGGTCTTCACCATAGTGGAGTTTGGAGTGTGACTGTTTGAGGTTGTGGACAGGGGTCTTTTATACTGATAACAATGTCAAACAGGAGCCATTACTACAGGTAATGAGTGGAGGACAGAGGAGCCTCTTAAAGGAGAAGTTACAGGTCTGAGAGCCAGAAATCTTGCTTGTTTGGAGGTGACCAAATACTTATTTTCTACCATAATTTGCAAATAAATTCTTTAAAAATCAGACCATGTGATTTTCTGGATTTGTTTTCTCATTTTGTCTCTCATAGTTGAGGTCTACCTATGATGACAATTACAGGCCGACCTCATCTTTTTAAGTGGGAGAACTTGCACAATTGGTGGCTGACTAAATACTTTTTTCCCCACTGTAGTCAGTTGTGAGAAGATAAATCATTCTATAACTGATGTTGCTGATCAAGCTGACGTTATAGCAGGCAATTGGTTAAGCCAAGACACCCAGATCATTAACATTGGCCATAATCGATACAATGTCCACCAGTAATGTTAAAATTCCTAGACATTGGGTTTTCAAAGTAGACCAAATGCAAAGTTATGCTAATGTAAGTCTGCGTGTGTCCGAACTGAACTGATCTCCAGTTTGGTTAAAGATTCCAATTTATCTTGAAACCACTTCAACACAATATCAAGACATGCTAATAAAATCTTTAACAGGCTGCAAATTCCCTCCCCCATTGGGTGGTCACACAGACACATATAGGATAGTTAGCATATCCTTGTCAAGAAACCATGCTGTGTTCAGAAAACCTGCTGAACTTGTGATAGACATATCTGAACGTGTTGAGCCAAGACGACAAGTAAGGAGAACACAATTGTACACTGTATATCTTTAGCTTTTATTTAAATACTGTGATGGAGTTCCAAATAAAGTAAGATTTTTATTCAAAAATGATCAAAAACTCAACATTGATATATATTATTAACAAATATATAAACACACAAATGCAAAAACACTTTTCATTGTTTCCTACCTTGACTTTATACTGAAATTTTTGCTTACCATCCTATTTTGGTTATAAGTTAGCTAAACCAATTCCGGGGGAAGTGAAATCTTTGCCTCTATTTGTCACATCATCTACCATATGGTGCCATTAAGAAGTCCAAAAAAAATTGTGTACTTTGAGGTTCTTGTGGGCAATATGCGTAGCTCTGGGTTGTTGGAAACTGGCAACACGTTGAACCTTCTGCTCTGTCTCAGTCAAGACATCTCTACATTATTTATTGAGTCACACAAATATTTTTATATTAAGATGTGCACTGTAAAGGGCAATTTTTTACTTGTAAGTCTGAGGATGTTTCTTAGAACAGGAAAGCAAAACCACACAAAGAAAAAAATAGAAAAGACCCTCTGACAGGGCTCATCCGCAGCATGGAAAAGCTAGGATAGTTCAAGCCACCTAGGGAAGGCTAAAAAAAAAAAAAATGTTTTTGTCTTAAGTGTAAAAAAAAAAATAAAATTAAATCCCCCTCCTTTCTCTAGTTTACATATGAAAATAATTAAAAATTACTGAAAATAAACATCAGTTATCACGTCTGAAAATGCCTGATCCTGCCGTAGCAAATAATAAAAGAAAAAAATCCAAACAACAACTCCGTTTTGCCGTCCCCAAAATGACAGACATTCCCCAAAATGAATAACAACTAACACTTGCCCTGCAAAAAGACACCTTACACAGCTGTGAACATGGAAATATAAAAAGTTATGGGGGTCAGAATATGGCATAAGACATTTTGGTTTTTTCAAAGTTTTACGTTTTGTTTTTTTTTGTTTTTTTTTAATATTAAAACATAGCAAAAACTATATAAATTTGGTATCACTGTGACAGTAATGACCCGCAGACTGCAGGTAACCTTTCTTTTTTACTACCCAGGGAATGCAATAAAATCAAAACCTTTACAAAATGGAGCAACTGCTGTTTTTTCCCCAATTTCACTCCATTCTGAATTTGTTTCCCGCTCTGTAGTACATCATAAGGAATAATAAATGGTGTCATTGTGAAATACAATTTGTCCTGCAAAAATCATATGGCTATATCAGTGAAAATAATATGGACTTTGGAACATATGGAGATAAAACTTAAAAATGAAAATTGACTCGGTCTTCAAAAGAACCAAAAAAAAAAAAAATAAGTGAAACACGGGATAACAAAATTACAAAACCAAGTATAACCTTTATCCGAGCATAAAAGCAATAAAAAATATTTAACCCCTTAAGGACCCGGCCATTTTTCGTTTTTGCATTTTCGTTTTTCCCTCCCCACATTCCAAGAGCCATAACGTTTTCATTTTTCAGTTCACAGAGTCACATGATGGCTTATTGTTTGTGAAACAAATTGTACTTTGTAATGTCACTATTCAATATGCTGTGCAATGTACTGGGAAGCTGGAAAAAAATTCAGAATGAGGTGCAATTGGAGAAAAACTGCATTTGCGCCAAATTCATATGGGTTTAATTTTTACACCATTCACTGTGTGGTAAAAATGACATGTTACCTGTATTCTGCGGGTCAGTACGAACATGGCGATACCAAATTTATATAGTATTTGTAATGTTTTGATACCTTTTAAAAAATTTTAAACTTTGCTAAATAGAAAAAAAATTTTGCGTCGCCATATTGTGTCACCTGTAACTTTTTCATATTTACATGTATGGAGCTGGGTAAGGCGTCTTTTTATGCGGGACAACATGACGTTTTTATTGATACCACTTGGGGAAAGATCTGATGGTTTGATCACTTTTTATTCAATTTTTTATAGGAGACAAAGTGTTGAAAAAAACGCTATTTGGCCATTTAGATTTTTTTTCCCCGCTACGCCGTTCACCGTATGGGATAAATATTTTAATATTTTAATAGTTCGGGCATTTTGGAGCACGGGGATACCTAAAGTGTTTATGCTTACTTTTGTTTATTTACTTTTATATCTGATCTAGGAAAAGGGGGGTGATTTGAACTTTTGTGTTTTTTTTTCATTTTTTCATACTTTTAAAAACTTTTTTTTTTTCTACTTTTACTTGTATGATCAGACTCCCTAGGGACCTTGAAACCTAGGGAGTCTGATCGATCACACTATTCACTGCGATACTACTGTATCGCAGTGAATAGCAAAATGCCGTCACTGCTATTAGACGATGCCTCTGGCATCATCTAATAGCTATACTGTAATGACAGGCCTGGGAGCCTTCAATAGGCTCCCGGCTGTCATGGCAACCAAGCGCCGCCCTCCGATTACGTTCTGGAGGGTGGCGATGAGGTAAAAATGGCGGCTCTGCAATTTAGACGCCGCGGTCGCGTTTGACCGCGGCATCTAAAGGGTTAACAGCCGCGATCGGTGCAGGCACCGATAGCTGCTGTTAGCTGCGGGTCCTGGCTGTATTATACAGCCGGCACCCGCGGTGTATGGAGAGCGCTCAGCTCCTGAGCGCTCTCCATACATCGTCATGCGACTCAGGACGTACTATTACGCCCTGGGTTGTTAAGGGTTTAAAATCTTAGGCAAAAATATACAATACATACACAATGGATTCAGACAATTCAGGAAAGGAATCACAGCCACAACACGTGTTTCACATGTGGTTTCTGAAGGATGTAAAACACGATGTGTTAGTGCTGCAATCCTTTTCCTGGCTGATCCATATCCATTAGGTATGGTATTTGGACATGATGATTTCGTTACCATTGTATGTTATTGTAGAGTATTTAGATTACTTCTGGGCTATGTACATTGTTTTAAGACTTTTCTTTTTGGTTTGGGATTCTATTTATTTCCATGGGTGAATAAGTTTGTATAAGATTTTAAAGTGGTTATCCAAATGGATGGAATGGTGGCTCAATGGCTAGCACTGTTGCCTTGCATCACTGAGGACCTGTGTTTGTATGTTGTCTCTAGATGCTGAAATTTCCTCCCACATGAAAAAATATACTGATAGGTAAACTGGCTTCCCATAAAAAAAACAACTGACCCTCGTGGGTGTTGAGGATGAGTCCCTGTATGGGAGCCACTAACTCCCCCTACTCACAACGCAACCTGCACTTTGACTTCCTTATGTGAGAAAAGTGCTTTACAAAAGTTTGTTATTCACCATAAAGTTACGCCATCAGTATTAGAAACTGGAAAACTCCATTAGGTTAAGGCCCCACGTTGCGGAAATGCAGCTTATTTTGTTGCGTTTTTTTGAGCCAAAGCCAGAAGTGGATTGAGCAGAAGGCAGAAGTATAAGAACTTCCTATATATTTCCCATTCCTTTTGTAGCTATTCTTGGCTTTGGCTAAAAAAAAACCAGTAACAAAATCTGCAACAAAAAAACTTCCGCAACATGGGGCCTCAGCCTTAAAGAGAACCTTTCATGTCCTCATCAATGTGCAGTCTTATATACCGATAGAAAGCATACAGTGCGTTGAATTCAGTTTGCTGTCAGCTTTCCCAGTATGTGACCCAGTGCTGGAGATATCGGTGCTGTTAATTTGGGTACCGACATCTCCCCACTGTCTGAAGGCGGGCCTTGTGAGGAACACCACCTCCCCCTGACAGTACTCTTCCATAGCCTTGTACAGTCAGAGGGGGCGTTCCTCACAGCTTAGTGTCACAAAGTGATAAGCTTTTCTCCCTCTGTGGTTTTTGACCTCCACTGTTACCCCAGATTTTTTAGTGATCCACTGGAATAAGTGTCTAATGAGCAATTAAAGCAAATGTATATTATCTTATCAATATCATCCAACTTACATGGCCCAAAAGTGCGGTTCCATCGCTCTTATGCATAAGAGTCACATGGAAGTCCAAAAAGTAATTTGTGGCTCTTTACTCATTTAGCTTTCCATATTCTGGTTCTACCATGGACAATGAAGCTCCATCAATTTTGTTCAATCTACAGTGCTCAGTAGGTTATGACCGAGGGGCTCAATGGTCTCATTTTGTCTATACCGGAGCTAGATGGCACCAGACATAAAATACATTTATCCATAAGAAGCCTTGACCTATGATTCGGCTGTTACATTATAGTGACCTGAATATAGGGACCTTAGTTCGGACTAACTAAAATGGCCACCGATACATGCATTGCAGTAAATTATTATAGAAGAGACCCCAGAGTATGATAGGTGGAGGCCCAGGGAAGTTGAAAAAAATAAACATTTATACTCACCTTCCCACACAACTTTTGGGCCTCCTCAATGCACTCTTCTGCTGATGCCATACTGTGATTGGGCCACTGGGGTCACATAGGCATGCCGAGTGTTATAACATCATGATGCTCGCTGTGCCCATGTGACTGCTGAGGCCCAATCACAGTCCTCAGCGGTGACTCCCGGGCATATGATATCACTGAGAAGACCAAAAAAAGAGAGTTGGATGCCGGGAGGAGGCCAAAAAGAGGTGAGGAAAGGGAGTAAATTTTTTTAATTATTTTTTTTACAACTCTCCTGGGACTCCACTTATAATATTCTGGATTCTGAAGAGACACCAGAGTGTAATAATTTCTCTTCCTGTTCTATCCAAATTTATTTGATCACAAATGAATCAGGGACCCGAGCCAGCCAAACCCAAAACAAAACAAATCTTGGGAGGTTCGCCCATCTCTACTGGCTGCTGGCCTGCTGCCTTGAGGAGGATGGTGACATCTTCAGTAGTGACAAAAGTAAAAAGGGGGGTCAAGCCAACTAATTAGTGAACCCTCTGTAGAAATTATGTGTTTGTATTTGAGCTTTGATAGATACATATGCCAGTATTAAAGGCCCGACCAGCAAAGGGCACAGCTGACTTATGAAGAGGCTCGGGCACTGACGTCAGTTATAATAAATATGTCAGGTTAAGGCGCAGCCACCTCGATCCCTGCCCAGCTCTACCCGTATATTCTAAATGTGGCAAGCAAAGTGCAGAACAAGGGTTGTGGCACATATTTGGTGCAAGAAAGGCCTTGTGCCAAATATGCACCACAATATTGTCTTGTTAGTTTTCTGGTGTAAAGTGATTGATAAATTTTCCCCAATGTATTTTTCAGTTTTTTGGGGGGTTTTTTTGTTGGTTACCAGAAGTAATCTTTCCCTCTTGCTCTTTTCTGTCTTTTTATGGTGTTAACAATACAACAGAATCCTCAACCTCTAATAATATTAAGATGACTCTGCTGACCCTGCCCTCTAATAAAAATAAGGTGACTGCTGGCTGTGCCCTCTAATATTAAGATGACTCTGATGACCCTGTCTACCAATAATAATAATGTGACTCTTCTGACCCTGCCCTATAATAATAATAATAATAATAATAATAATATTATTATTATTAGAGGGCAGAGTCAGCAGAGTCACATTATTATTAGAGGGGACAGGGTCAGGAAACTCACTATTATTATTATTATTATTATTATTATTAGAGGGTAGAGTCAGCAGAGTCACATTATTATTATTATTGTGACTCTGCTGACTCTACCCTCTATAATAATAATAATAATAATAATAATAATGTGAGTCTCCTGACACTGCCCTCTAATAATAATGTGACTCTGCTGACCCTGCCCTCTAATAATGATGTAACCCTGCCTACCAATAATAATACGGCGACTCTCCACCATCTGATCATGAAGTGATGATACTCCTGACCGGATCTGTTATGGTAATAAGACAACTGCTTTCTAATGATAATAAGATGACTCTTCTGACCAGCTAATTATAATGATGTGGCTATGCTGACTCTACTTTCTATCAATAAATTCCAAAGATAAATTGCAGTTATGTCAAATTATTTTATTCCGTTAAAATAATTTAGTAACAGCATTGAAGATCCATCCAGAGAGTTTACTGATCATTTCGAATCTGCCCATATATAGACCTAGTACATCAAAAGCATCTTTGCTTTCTTCAGGTCTTTGATGAGTCTGATGTCTTAGATATCTTAGATGCTGTTCATTGTTCTGTATGGCCACCAAAACTTCCCTGGTCAATAATTGCATTTGCCATTGCTGCCAAATCATAACTCCCTAAAAGGTACAATACAATAGATTCAGTTACCTTTACCTCTGCACATGCTGTAAACAACACAACTAATATAAAATATGCAGTAGTTGGAACAAAAAATTGCAGGATATGAATGACAAGGAGAATAATAAAGATTTATGAATACTAAGTGGTGACCTCCATGCCACCTCGGGGATCCTGGCATTATGTGGCCACCTATCGTAATCACATACAATATTGTGCAATTGTTTTAGGCAGATGTATAAAAATGCTGCAAAGTAAAAATGCTTTCAGAAATAGAAGGGTTATGTTGTCTATTAACAAAATTAAGTAAAAGAAAAGCGAAATCTAAATCCCATCAATATTTGGTGTGACCTTTGCCCTTTGCCTTCCATCAGTTCTTCTCGGTACTTGCAGACAGTTTTTGGCAGAACTAGGCAGGGAGGTTGTTCCCGCCATCTTGGAGAACTAAACACAGATCTTCTGTGGATGTGCCAAACATCACTACTCTGTCCTCCTCTGCCTTTGACACAGTCGACCATTCCCTCCTGCTAGAAACTCTCTCATCCCTTGGCATCTCAGACTTGGCCCTTTTCTGGATCTCCTCATACCTCACCAACCACACATTCAGCGTCTCTGACTCGCACACCACCTCCCTGCCACGCCCTCTTTCTGTAGGTGTCCCTCAAGGCTCCATCCTAGGACCCCTCCTGTTCTCAATCTACACCCTAGGCCTTGGCCAACTCATAGAATCCCATGGTTTCCATTACCATTGCTATGTTGACGACACCCAAATATATCTCTCTGGACCAGACATTACTTCTCTGTTGTCCAGAGTCCCAGAATGTCTAGCAGCCGTAGCCTCCTTTCTCTCCTCCCGCTTTCTCAAACTCAACATGGAGAAAACGGAGTTCATAATCTTCACCCCTCCACGCATGACCCCCCTACCTGACCCATCTATCAAAATTAATGGAACCACTCTCACCCCAGTCCCACAGGCCTGCTGCCTTGGGATAACCTTAGACTCTGACCTATCCTTCAAGCCGCACATCCAAAACCTCAACACCTCCTGCCACCTCCAACTCAAGAACATCCACCGAATCCGCTCCTTCCTCACCCCAGAAACTACAAAGATGCTAGTCCATGCCCTCATAATCTCCCACCTAGACTACTGTAACACCCTTCTCCATGGCCTCTCAGCTAACACTCTCGCCCCCCTCCAGTCCACCTTAAACTGTGCTGCTCGCCTAATACACCTCTCCCCCCGGTCTTCATCGGCCGCTCCCCTCTGCCAATCCCTTCACTGGCTACCCGTTGCCCAGTGAATAGAGTTAAAATTACTAACACTGACATACAAATCCATCCACAACCTGTCCCCTCCATATATCTCCTATCTAATCTCCCGCTACCTGCCCACATGTAACCTCCGATCCTCCAAAGACCTCCTACTCCGCTCTGCTCTTATCCGCTCTTCACACAATCGTCTCCAAGACTTCTCCCGTGCATCCCCCATACTCTGGAACTCATTACCAAGACACATAAGACTGACCCCCACAGTCACAAGCTTCAAGAAGGCCCTGAAGACTCACCTATTCAGGAAGGCCTACAACCCCCAATAACACTACTGTCACCACACCACCATCTGTACAGCCTCTACCCCCACCTTCTGTCTCTATCCCTCTTCCCTCATAGATTGTAAGTCCTTGCGGGCAGGGCCCTCTGTCCCACTGTGCCAGTTGGTCACTGTTTGTATTATCTGTTTTGTATATCTTGTGTACCGTATGTAAATCCTCAAATGTAAAGCACCATGGAATTAATATAATAATGTACAGCCCATGGAATTAATATAATAATGACAGCACCATGGAATTAATATAATAAGTACAGCACCATGGAATTAATATAATAATGTACAGCACCATGGAATTAATATAATAATGTACAGCACCATGGGATTAATATAATAATGTACAGCACCATGGAATTAATATATAATGTCAGCACCATGGAATTAATGGTGCTATATAAATAAATAATAATAATAATAATAATAATAATAATAATAATAATAATAATAATAATAAATAATAATAATAATGTAGGCTTGCTCCAATCCTATGGGGGTCATATCATCAGTTCCAGGCCTCTCCCTCCAATGGGTGCTCACATTCAGTTGACAAAAATAATCTATTAACACTTCTATTTCTAAAAGCATTTTTTCCACACCTGCCTAAAGCTTTTGTGCAGTACTGTATAGAGCAAGTCGAGTAGCATTGTATGCTCATGTTCCCAAAAATCATAGTTCCACACCGTCTGCCCCAGGTAATAGTGAATTCTTTATACATAGCACACATATATATATTGTCAAAATATTACCATAGCAGTCAGAGTTTTGCTTTCATAGACAGATCTCCAAATCACCTATAGCCATAGTTAATATAATAGATTCCTGACTCTTCACAGCTACCACTAGGGGAAGCCCAGGATGTAAGTTCAAACCTTACCAGGATCTTTGCGCCAGTGAGTGAAAAATATATGGTCCAACTTGAGGATAGTGGGCAGTGCGGTGGCTCAGCGGTTAGCACACTAGAGTGTTAGTAGGTAGTTTCTCTATGAGAGCATATGTCTTGGTATAGTCATTCCGCTTATAGAACACAGCACAGTCCTTATAGCAGTATTTTATCCAATGGGCCATTTATTGACCTTAGGGTGACACGCAGGTGTCTACACAAGTAATCCATGGGAAGGATAGAAATCAGAGATGAGCATATCGTCTCATAATGAGCCAGGTTAGTCTCAAATATTCCAAATTGTTTCTTACAAAGCCGAACAAATGGAGATTCGTCTTGGGTGAAATTTCTAGCTGTCTAAAGCAAACACATCCAAAGTTGGATATGCTGTTCTACAGTCATGGCCAAAAGTTTTGAGAATGACACAAATATTATATTTTCATATTATCTGCTGCCCTCTGGTTTTTATGTGTGTTTGTCAGATGTTTTTATCACATACAGAAATAGAATTGCATTCATATTATGAGTAACAGAAGCTTATATTGACAGTTAGAATGAGTTAATGCAGCAAGTCAATATTTGCAGTGTTGACCCTTCTTCTTCAGGACCTCTGCAATTCTCCCTGGCATGCTCTCAATCAACTTCTGGACCAAATCCTGACTGATAGCAGTCCATTCTTGCAGAATCAATGATTTAATTTTGTCTGAATTTGTTGGTTTTTGTTTGTCCACCCGTCTCTTGATGATTGACCACAAGTTCTCAATGGGATTAAGATCTGGGGAGTTTCCAGGCCATGGACCCAAAATCTCTATGTTTTGTTCCCTGAGCCATTTAGTTATCACCTTTGCTTTATGGCAAGGTGCTCCATCATGCTGGAAAAGGCATTGTTGAGCGCCAAACTGCTCTTGGACGGTTGGGAGAAGTTGCTCTTGGAGGACATTCTGGTACCATTCTTTATTCATGGCTGTGTTTTTAGGCAAGACTGTGAGAGAGCCGATTCCCTTGGCTGAGAAGCAACCCCACACATGAATGGTTTCAGGATGCTTTACAGTTGGCATGAGACAAGACTGGTGGAGCGCTCCCCCTCTTCTTCTCCGAATAAGCTGTTTTCCAGATGTTCCAAACAATGGAAAAGGGGATTCATCAGAGAAAATGACTTTCCCCCAGTCCTCAGCAGTCCACTCCCTGTACCTTTTGCAGAATATCAGTCTGTCCCTGATGTTTTTTCTGGAGAGAAGTGGCTTCTTTGCTGCCCTCCTTGAGACCAGGCCTTGCTCCAAGAGTCTCCGCCTCACAGTGCGTGCAGATGCACTCACACCTGCCTGCTGCCATTCCTCAGCAAGCTCTGCACTGCTGGTAGCCCCATCCCGCAGCTGAAACACTTTTAAGAGACGGTTCTGCCGCTTGCTGGTCTTTCTTGGGCGCCCTGGAGCCTTTTTGGCACCAATGGAACCTCTCTCCTTGAAGTTCTTGATGATGCGATAGATTGTTGACTGAGGTGCAATCTTTCTAGCTGCAATACTCTTCCCAGTTAAGCCATTTTTGTGCAGTGCAATGATGACTGCACGTGTTTCTTTAGAGATAACCATGGTTAACAGAAGAGAAACAATGATGGCAAGCACCAGCCTCCTTTTAAAGTGTCCAGTGGTGTCATTCTTACTTAATCATGACAGATTGATCTCCAGCCCTGTCCTCATCAACACCCACACCTGTGTTAATGGAGCAATCACTGAAACGATGTTAGGTGGTCCTTTTAAGGCAGGGCTGCAATGATGTTGAAATGTGTTTTGGGGGATAAAGTTCATTTTCTAGGCAAATATTGACTTTGCAAGTAATTGCTGTTAAGCTGATCACTCTTTATAACATTCTGGAGTATATGCAAATTGCCATTAGAAAAACTGAAGCAGTAGACTTTGTAAAAATTAATATTTGTATCATTCTCAAAACTTTTGGCCATGACTGTACACTATGTTTTATAGATAGGTTCCTAGGAGCCCTAAGAGTGTTCTACACTATGTTTTATAGATAGGCTCTTAGGAGACCTAAGAGTGTTAATAGTCCCTCACTCTGTGATTTCTCACAGATGGCTAGACAGAATGCAACACAGGTGTTACTTACTCATCTGCAGGGCAGGGTCTCTCCTAAGCAGTCTCAGCACCTCGGGGTTGCAGGAAACTGGTCTAATGTCTGATGAGACCAGTAGAAACATCAATGGACTGGGATCTTACAGAGTATATAGTACCGGGAGTACTACAAGTCTCATCAGACAAAGAATCAGTGTGAATTTTGTCATCCTCCTGGGTCTTTAAGAGTTACCCCTCTTGGTGTTCTACTTATTGCCTCATTCTCTCACTGCACACAATTCTCTGCTGCACATCTCAGAGGTGGTGAGACAATTTACCTGTTTACCTTTGTTACCTGTGTAATGTAGTAGCAAATTCCAATTCGCCCTCTAGTGGTGGATGCAGGCAAACAATTTTATCCTTTAACTGTATGTATATGCAATGGATTTGGAGATCTGTATCAGCAAAATGGAGCCCTGACCTCAATAAATAATTCTCATGAAATTAATTAGTGCAAAATATTTTATCTAAAATGTATGTGCAAAAGTGAACATTCCCTTTAAAGCAGACTATGGAACAAGGACATGCATTAAAAGAGTTCAGACTTACCACTCCTAGAAGCAGCAATAGATGCCAGCAGGCATTGAAAACGTTCCTAACTATGTCACATATTCTTATCAGCAGATTCAGTATCTAAAACAAACACAAGAGATTTGCATATTATTCTTCATATATGCTTACTTTGTACACAGGAAATACATCAGAAAACAGTATAATTTCTTTGTAATGTCACACATGATGGGCGTAGATATGGTCCAATCTGTAAAGATTAATTCCAGCTTTGGGTGGTTCGGTTTCAAATTTGTTTCATGTTGAGTGAGTTTGTTACAAATTGGAGTTTAAATTGGTTTAAAACATAGTGTATAACACTGTCAGGGCTCCTAGATCTCTATCTATAAAACATAGTGTATGACACAGTCAAGGCTCCAAGGATTCTATAAAACATAGTGTATGACACTGTCAGAGCTCCACTGACTCTATAAAACATAGTGTATGACACTGTCAGGGCTCCAATGACTCTATAAAACATAGTGTATGACACTGTCAGGGCTCCAATGACTCTATAAAACATAGTGTATGACACTGTCAGAGCTCCACTGACTCTATAAAACATAGTGTATGACACTGTCAGGGCTCCAATGACTCTTAAAACATAGTGTATGACACTGTCAGAGCTCCACTGACTCTATAAAACATAGTGTATACACGCAGACACTGTCAGGCTCCACTGACTCTATAAAACATAGTGTATGACACTGTCAGGGCTCCAATGACTCTAAAAAACATAGTGTATGACACTGTCAGGGCTCCATCTATAACATATAGTGTATGACACTGTCAGAGTTCCTATAACTCTATCTAGCCCATTTTTAGTTCTAAGGCAAACACAGCCAAAGTAATGTTAAAGGGACAATAACATGTATGTCTATCAGAAAACATATGGTAGGCAATGAATACAAATTGCTTTTATATACACATGGAAGTTACATTGGATAAAGTAATGTTTTAAAAAAAAAAAGACCATTTCAGGGGCTTGTGAACAGGTTTTCTATTTTGAAGTAAAATTTGCGGCAGTATGCATGGGTGATGCATGATGAAGAAATGGATTTCTTGAAAGAAAGCTGCCAATTAAGAACAGCTGAAATGTTTAGACACTTCTCTGACCACGAGCAGCACCTCCTTGCTCTTTTTCCCAAAGAAGCTGGTGATGAATTTTTATGTGAGTAAGGAGAGCTCCTAGAATTGTTCTGGCATGGCCATGGCTAATTTTCTGCTTTCACATCTTGCAGTTTACCATGAAATTGTAATTTGGTAGTATATAAAAGAAACTCAGACACAGGAGATGACCGCATGTTGCTGCTGCCATCAACATCAGCAGCGCTGAAATTATATCTGCCACTGCCCCACCACCACCACCACCACCACCACCCATGAGCTTCCGCTAGGTCTGTCCAGGCAGGCTTTTTTAATGTTGGGGCTGTGCATTACCTAGAATAAACTTTCCATTTTTTTCTGACTCCTCAAAGCCATGGGATTGTTGCACAACGTAATAATTCCCCTCCCCCCCCAGTGCCCCTACCAGCATGATTACCAGTGCCCTACCCCATGCTTCCACCACCAACAGTCATGTCTTCCACCCCTGCCTTGTCAACATCCAGTGTTGACTGGTCTCATTCAAGTCATCAAAGAGAAGAAGAATTTGATTTTTTAGCAGATGCCATATCATTACTAGGTATCAGTATCAATGAAAATGAAGGTTAACTTGGTTAACAGTGAAGAAAGGTCAGTTGATCATTTACATGTTAAAACAGCAGAGAAGGAGGAGAAACACGCAGAACCCTGACCCAATAGTTTATCATTGTTATCAGATGTCATAACCTGCTGTGACTGAGATGAATCACATAATCAAAAACGTAATCCTCTTTATCAGGAACCGCAACAATCCCGTGGCTATTGTGCCAAGACCAGAAGTAGTGTTGCTGTTGCCACCCACATTCTTATCCTGGGATATATATATATATATATATATATATATATATACACAAAAAAGATTCAGACAGCACATCCCAATGTGAACAGGTGCAAGCTACTGTGGTAAAATATATAAAAACAAAAAAGGGTAGCAGCACTCTGACACAGCACAAGGGTATATAGAGAACAGAGATAGCATTACTGCTATTATTGGCACATATAAATTAATATGGTGTATAAACTAAACATTTGAGGTTCTTAGTTATACATATTTGATCAAACAGTAGGAAGCCCACCTTCCCCGACAAGGCGACCTCATTAAGGTGGGACCCTATACTAATGCCTCTATTGAACCCAAAATAAGTCTACAATGTCCAAGAGAGGTATGTTATTGCCCTGTGTTCACATTGTAGATTTATTTTGGGTTTGATAGAGGCATTAGTATAGGGTCCCACCTTAATGAGGTCGCCTTGTCGGGGCAGGTGGGCTTCCTACTGTTTGATCAAATATGTATAACTAAGAACCTCAAATTTTTAGTTTATACACCATATTAATTAATTTATATGTGCCAATAATAGCAGCAATGCTATCTCTGTTCTCTATATACCCTTGTGCTGTGTCAGAGTGCTGCTACACTTTTTTGCTTATATATATATATATATATATATATATATATATACACATTTTTTATGGATTTTTTTTTTTTTTACAAAAAAATCTATTGGAAAGAAAAGATGGGCATCATACTAGGTTGTAAATTCAGCAACCAAATATGGGCTGTGAACTTGAGTATAGTTCAGATGGAAATAAACACAGTCACAGTCACCATCAGATTTCAGCTGCATAATGTACAATGACATTTAATGCAGCTCCGGAGATCCCCCTAGTGGTGACCGCAGGCAGAGTTTATCTCTAGTCAAATTTGTCATGAAACTAATAAGTGCAGATTTAAAAAAAAAAAAAAAGAATATGAAAAAGTTGTCATTTCTTGTTAGCAGTCTGCAGAATAAGAACAGGCATTAAATGAATTCAGACTTACCAATTTCAGAAGTAGATAAACCTTGTTACCCAAAAAGACCAAGGCTCCATGACACCATCTTATCAGCTCATTCAGCCTCTAAAACAAACATAAGAGATTCTTATTTCATTCTTCATAGGCTTCTTCTTGTACACAGGAAACACTTAAGAAAATAGTATAATGTACTTGTAATGTCACATGTGTTGGGCGCCATACTAGAATGGGGCTGTGACAATTACCTGATTGTTGGAACTATTCTATAGTGAATGGGTGAACACCTTACTGTATATTCTTACCCCATAAAAGGGCTATAAGTGCTCAAGGTCACATATCAGACCTGTAATTGGGGAAAATTGGACAGCAAGCACATAGGAAAATATTTCAGTCTGTTACCATTTTCCAATACTTGCTAGTTACTTTTTCCAGCAACCAGAACTTCATGTTGGGATATAAGTACAGTCTGGCAATGACATGTTGTTACCTTAATTTCCCTCCAATGTTGAAGAAATTGGAGCTTATATGAAACTGGGAACACGACTTATAGTTACACAGTTGCTTACAGTAGACAAGACTCTTCAACTTTTAGCTAATGGTTCCCATAGACATGAAACAGTTTGGCAGTTTTGTGTAAATTACTGTATCAGTCAAGTAAATGGGACTGACTTGCAGTACCAGACTCAGCCACAACCACATGCATGGTGCTATACCTGTAGAGACAATGGAAGGGACCTCATAGGTTTCTATGTGCTTTAGTGGGACATCAATTATATCTTTACCAGAGACCATTTCCTTCTATGTACCCAGGGTTATAGACAGAGAAATTTTTGATCATGGGTTCGGGGTATTCAGCTTCTAGGATATATCTCAGGAGTCTGTGTTGTGTGAAGATTTTTACAATTTATATTCATCTATGTGGGGTGTCATCGTTCCAACAATCTTCCAAGGAATCCACAATTGAAGCCTTAACATATGACATGGTGTTTGGGGCAAAAAGACACGGGGCGAGTTTGCAGCAGGTGGGGGAATCTCCAGCAGATAACCCTCTGTAATGTATAGTAGTGGAGGAATGGATGAGATTTAAACTAATCCTATCCATACACTGCAGAAAAAAACCTGCAATGCAAAATGTCTTATGTGGCAGGTTTTCAACATTCTCATGTCAACTACTGCTCTGGGTTCCTAATACACTGTAGTATACCAAATAAATGGGTACAGGCTCAAGATACTACTTCTAGTCTTGGAGGAAACATGTATTTAAGAGTTAGCTCTCTTGGGTTAGCCTTACTTATTGCCATCTCTCACTGCACATCATTGCTGTGTTATAAATCTCAGAGGTGGTGAGACGATGTATTACCTGTTTATCTACTATGATGTAACTACTGCCACATGGGACACTTTTTTGCACCTAAATATATTACACTGTGCAGAGCAGTCTAGAGCGTTCAACATGTGACCCAGTCTAGACCTGCTGTCTGCACCCATAAAGGATATGGATATTGATGACCTATACTTAGACTAGGATGAATCTACCTGATAAGGACATAAACACATTCTATTTGGGCTTTTCTTCCATATAAAAAATATTATAACAGGCACATATTACCACAAATATATTGCACAGCATTGCAACATAAATAAAGCAACAGCCAAACCCTTTCATGTCTATGGGCACAGTAACAATAACAGTAACAGCTTGAGGACAGTTCACATTTTACATCAAGTTTTTTATATACTGTATAATTATAATAATTATTATTACGTTTAATGTAGCAGCAAACTCCAAAGCGCCCTCTAGTGGTGAATGCAGACAAATAGAATTTTATCCTTTACCTGTACATATATTCATTGGATCTGGAGATTTGTATCAGCAAAATGAAGCTCTGACCTCAATAAAAATTTGCCATGGAAATGGTTCCAAAAATGTATGTGCAAAAGTGGACATTCCCTTTAAACAGTCTATGGAAAAAGAGCATGCATTGAGAGTTCAGACTTACCACTCCTAGAAGCAGCAATAGAGGCCAGCACTTATCCAAAGTGTCCCTAGATATGTCATATAATCTTATCATCTCATTCAGTGTCTAAAACAAACACAAGAGATTCTTATTTCATTCTTCATATATGCTTACTTTATAGACATCAGGAAACACATCAGAAAACAGTGTCATTTCTTTGTAATGTCACACATAATGGGCATAGATACGGTTGAACCTGTAAAGATTCATTTCAGCTTCAGGCGGCTCAGTCCTAGATTTGTTTTGTGTTCAATAAGTTTGTTACTAATTGGAGTTTATATTGGCTTAAAACATCAGGGCTCCAATGACTCTATCTATAAAACATAGGTGACACTGTCAGGGCTCCAAGACTCTATCTATAAAACAAGTGTAGAATACTATTAGGTCTTCTAGGAACTTATCTACAGTATGAAACACAGTATAGAATACTCTTAGGGCTCCTAGGAACCTATCTATAAAACATAGTGTATGACACTGTCAGGGCTCCAATGACTCTATCTATAAAACATAGTGTAGAATACTATTAGGTCTTCTAGGAACTTATCTACAGTATGAAACACAGTATAGAATACTCTTAGGGCTCCTAGGAACCTATCTATAAAACATAGTGTATGACACTTTCAGAACTTCAAGAACTCTATTGGAGATATGCGAACCTCTGAGAAAAGTGTTTTGGGTTCAGATGGTTCAGCCTAAAGAGCCACTTTGCGTCTATTTAAGTTTGTCACAAATTGAAATGATTATACTTTGTTCAGACCTCAGAGTATAATAAGTGGTGCCAAGGGCAGGTGTAGAAACATAACAAACAGTTGCCTTCTCCTTCCCTCACCTCACCTGTGCATCCCCGCAGCGTCCTGAGCTCCCTCGGGTATCTCTTCCAGACTTTTCTGTCCTCCTAACTGTCATAATGTTGTGGCATCACCCAGAAGGCCAGAAGAAGCTGGAAGAGGGCGAAGAAGTGTTGAATGCTATGAGGTTGTTCAGGAGAGGAGAGGGAAGGTGTGTATAACTGTTTGTTATGATTTTACACCTGAAGAGTATAATAATTTCATTTCTGGTTTATGAGTGACAAACTCCCAAAATTTCGGGTTCATGAAGGTCCAGAGACAAAGAACAGTTATAGTCACTATCCCTCACCCCTCCTGGGCATCCTTGCACCATCTGATGCTCCATTGGGGTCGTCTTTCAGCCTCTTTTGACCTCCTGGGTGTTTGTTTTCTCTTTTAGATAATTTGGGTTGAATCCTGGATAGATTTGACCCAAATAGACCTATAAATAGAGAGCTATAAATCATAGTTTGACACTGTCAGGGTTACGGTAACCCCATCTAGCCTATTTTTAGCTCTCTAAGGCAAAAACATACAAATGAGTGTGACATGTATATCTATGGGAGAAAGTGTGGTAGGCAGTGAATATGAAAAGTATGGTATGCAGTAAATTGAAACCAAAAATTTAATTTTCATTCTCAGAAACTACGACAACTGTGTGGTTACTGGCAACACTGCCAAGACCAGAAGTGGTGCTGCTGTTGCCATTCACAATCCACATAGTCAGGGGGTGGAGGATCTGTATCAGAAAAATGGAGCTCTGACCTCTGTTAAAATGTGTCATAAAATTAATTAGTGCAGAATTTTCGATCTAAAAAATTAATATGGAAAAGTGGACATTCCCTTTAAGTAGTCTTTGAAACAAGAGCATTAATTAAATTAATTCACACTTACCAATCCCAGAAGTAGATAAAACGTGTTACCCAAAAAGTCCAAGGCTCTGTGACACCATCTTATCAGCTCATTCAGCCTCTAAAACACAGAAGAGATTCTTATTTCATTCTTCATAGGCTTCTTTGTGTACACAGGAAACACACCAGAAAACGGTATAATGAACTTGTAATGTCACATGTGTTGGCCGCCATACTAGATCTGAAATTCAGCAACCAAGAATGGGCTGTGACAATGAACTGATTGTTGGAACTGTTCTATAGTGAACGAGAGTTCTCCAGTTTGATCAAATTTATCTCATAAGAACACCTCACATTATATGTTTACCCCATACAAGGGCTCATGAAGGTCACATATCAGACCTGAACCTTGTTAATTGGCGAAAATTGGGCATCAACCATGTAGGAAAGTATTTGAGCCTGTCACCATTTTCCTTTACTAGCTAGTTATTTTTTTCCAGCATCCAGAACGTCATGTTGAGATAAAAGAAAGGTCTGGCAATGATATGTTGTCACTTTAATTTCCCTCCAATGTTAAAGAAATTGGGGCTTATGTGAAATTGGGAACACAACTTATAGTTACACAGTTGGCGACAATAGGTAAGACAGATATGGGACTCTTCAACGTTTAGCTAATGGTTCCCATAGATATGAAAGGGTTTGGCAGTTTTATGTAAATCGCTGTATCAGTCAAGGAAATGGGACTGACTTGCAGTACCTGACTCAGCCACAACCACATACATGGTGCTATACCTGTAGAGACAATGGAAGGGACCTCATAGGTTTCTATGTTTTTTAGTGGCACATCAATTATATCTTTATCAGAGACCATTTCCTTCCATGTACCCAGGGTTATAGACATAGAAATTTTTGATCATGGGTTCGGGGTATTCAGCTTCTAGGATATATCTCAGGAATCTGTGTTGTGTGAAGACTTTCACAATCTGTGCTCATCTATGAGGGGTGTCGCCACTCCAACAACCTTCCAAGGAATCTACAATTGAAGCCTTATATGACATACTGTTTGGGGCAGAAAAACACGGGGCGAGTTTGCAGCAGGTGGTGGAATCTCCAGCAGATAACCCTCTGTAATGTATAGTAGTGGAGGAATGGATGAGATTTGAATCAATCCTATGCACACACTGCAGAAAAAACCCTGCAATGCAAAATGTCTTACGGGGCAGGTTTTGAACATTCTCATGTCAACTACTGCTCTGGGTTTCGGCTGTGGTTTTCACCCTTTGCAATTCTGTGCTGTCCACCTGGGAATTGCGACTGATAGCCATAGTGAAAACCAGATGATATTGGTTGTTTTTTTTCTCACAGTCAGGTCTGCTGTAGAAAGTTTGCAATAGGCATCCCAAGCAAGTCCGTCCTGTGTGGCCTTAACCTTACATTGTTCTCTAATACACTGTAATATACCAAATTAATGGGTACAGGCTCAAGATACTACTTCTAGTCTTGGAGGAAACCTCTTTAAGAGTTAGCTCTCTTGGTGTTCTACTTATTGCCATGTCTCACTGCACACAATTGTGGTGCTATACATCTCAGAGGTGGTGAGACAATGTATTACCTGTTTATCTACTATGATGTAACTACTGCCAAAGTGTAATATATTACACTTTGCAGAGCAGTCTAGACCTGCTGTCTGCACCCATAAAGGATGACGATATCGTTGACCTATACTTAGAATAGGATAAATCTACCTGATAAGGACATACACACATTCAATTTGAGTTTTTCTTCCATATAATGAATATTATATATTATAGCATGCACATATTAACACAAATATATTGCTGAACATTGCAACATAACAACAACAGTAACAGCTTGAGGTCAGTTCACATTTTACATCAAGTTTTTTGTATACTGTAAATATAATAATAATTATTATTATAATTATAATGTAGAAGCAAACTCCAAAGCACCCTCTAGTGGTGAATGCAGAGAAATAGAATTTTGTCCTTTACCTGTACATATATGCATTGGATTTGGAGATCTGTATCAGCAAAATGAAGCTCTGACCTCAATAAAGATTTGTCATGGAAATGGATCCAAAAATGTATATGCAAAAGTGGGCATTGCCTTTAAACAGTCTATGGAAAAAGAGCATGCATTAAGAGTTCAGACTTACCACTCCTAGAAGCGGCAATAGATGCCAGCACTTATCCAAAGCGTCCCTAGATATGTCATATAATCTTATCACCTGATTCAGTGTCTAAAACAAACACAAGAGATTCTTATTTCATTCTTCATATATGCTTACTTTATAGACATCAGGAAACACATCAGAAAACAGAGTCATTTCTTTGTAATGTCGCACGTAATGGGCATAGATATGGTTGAACCTGTAAAGATTCGTTTCGGCTTCAGGTGGCTCAGTCCTTGATTTGTTTTGTGTTCAATAAGTTTGTTAGGAATTGGGGTTTATATTGGCTTGAAACATCAGGGCTCCAATGACTCTATCTATAAAACCTAATGTATGACACTGTCAAGGCTCCTAGGAACCTATCTATAAAACCTAGTGTATGACACTGTCAGGGCTCCAATGACTCTATCCATAAAACCTAGTGTATGACGCGGTCAGGGTTCCTAGGATTCTGTCTATAAAACACAGCATAGAATACTCTTAGTCCTAGGAACCTATCTATAAAACATAGTTGTTAGAAATAGACAGTTGCGACACTGAGGTTGGCAGTCTTTTCTTAACACTTTCTGTATTTTTGCATGTTCCCCTTTAAGAACTGCGTGTTTGTCTGTCCCAAGTCTTTATTAGGCCACTTCCATCTTTTCTTCACTGCTGGCTATTCAGTATTCCTGGTGGTTTTGCTGTCTGAACTTGTACCTGCTCATTATTTGTGTCTGACCCCTGGCTCCGTTATCTGACCTTGTCTCTGCCTGCTGACTCTGCCTCTACGCTCCTCTCTGTTACAACCCCTGCTTGCCTCCTAGACTTCTCTCCACTGATTTCGATTTTGTACCACGCTGATATCACATTGCCAACCCAGACTGTTGACTATTCTCCTGCTTGATCTCCTTGTACTGCGCTGACCTCTTGTTACCAACCGGACTGACAACCACAATTTACTCTATCATCTAACCTTGTGGTGTGTGTTTGTTTTTTTCTTTTAGATAATTTGGGTTGAATCCTGGATAGATTTGACCCAAATAGACCTATAGATAGAGAGCTATAAAACATAGTGTATGACACTGTCAGGGTTCCGAGAACCCCATCTAACCTATTTTTAGCTCCCTAAGGCAAAAACATCTAAATTAATGTTAAAGTGACATGTATATCTATGGGAAAATATGTGATAGGCAGTGAACATGAAATTTTGCAACTAAAAACTTGATTTTCATTCTCAGGAACTACAACAACCCTGTGGCTACTGGCAAGATTGCCAAGACCAGAAGTGGTGCTGCTGTTGCCATTCACAATCCACATAGTCATGGGGTGGAGGATCTGTATCAGTAAAATAGAGCTCTGACCTCTGTTAAAATTTGTGGTGAAATTAATTGGTGCAGAATTTTCTATCTAAAAAATTAATATGGAAAAGTGGACATTCCCTTTTACGTAGTCTTTGAAACAAGAGCATTCATTAAATGAATTCAGGCTTACCAATCCCAGAAGTAGATAAAACTTGTTACCCAAAGAGTTCAATGCTTCGTGACACCATCTTATCAGCTCACTCAGCCTCTAAAACAAACATAAGAGATTCATAAGAGAGCAAAGTCAGACATGTAGGACTTTGTGTCCGATGAATAAAAACCGGCTTCGCAGCGCAGAGGGTGTAAGCGCACACCCGCGCATTGCTTTAAAAACCCATAGAAGTGAATGGGTTTTTAAGCAAAGCGTCGCACACCTTTCCCTATCCAGTTTTCCGACATTTAGGTCAGATTCGCGGCGGACAGAGTGCTGGCGCAAGTGTGAACCCACCCTTACCTGTTTACCTACTACAATCTACTGCCAGTCTTTTTGCACCTAAATATATAACACTGAGCAGAACAGTCTAGAGCGTTCAACATGTGACCTTGACCAGTCTAGACCTGCTGTCTGAACCCATAAAGGATGAAGATATTGATGACCTATACTTAGAATAGGATGAAGCTACTTGATAAGGACATACACACATTCTATTTGGGCTTTTCTACAAATATATTGCAGAACATTGCAACATAAATAAAGCACAGTAACAATAACAGTAACTTGAGGACAGTCAACATCGGGTTTCAACCATTTCACATTCAGTTTGCTGTATACTGTATAATTAGAATTATTATTATTAAGTTTAATATAGCAGCAAACTCAAAAGCGCCCTCTAATGGTGGATGCAGACAAACAGAATTTTATCCTTTAACTGTACGCATATGCATTGTATTTGGAGATCTGTATCATCAAAATGGAGCCCTGACCTCAATAAAGAATTGTCATGAAATAAATAGTGCAAAATACTGGATCTAAAAATTTATGTACAAAAATTAACATCCCTTTAAAGCAGTCTATGGAACAAGAACTTGCATTAAAATAGTTCAGACTTACCACTCCTAGAAGCAGCCATAGATGCCAGCACTTATCCAAAAGGTCCCTAGATATGTCATATAATCTTATCAGCAGATTCAGTGTCTAAAACAAACATACGAGATTCTCATTTCATATATGCTTACTTTGTACACATCAGGAAACAGTGTAATATCTTTTTAATATCACGCATGATGGGCATGGATATAGTTGAACCTCTAAAAATTCATTTCAGTTTTGGTTGGCTCAGTCCTAAATTTGTTCCTTGTTGAATAAGTTTGTTAAAAATTGGCGTTTATTGGCTTAAGACATAGCACATGACACTGCTGGGATTCCAGTGTCTATAAAACATAGTGTATGACAATGTCAGGGTTCCTAAGACTCAATAAAATTACTGTAAGACACTGTCAGGGCTCCTAGAATTCTATTAGTGATGGGCAAACCTCTGTGGATTATTTTCAGGCTTAGATGGTTCATCCAGAAGTGAAATTATTATGCTCTGGGGTCTTTCCAGAACTCTTATTATAGTGGATGACCAGGACTGGTGTGGAAATATAAGTTATACTCACCTTCCCTCATGACTCCTGGGCAGTCCTGCAGTGTCCTGTGCTTCCTTAGCATCCTCTTACAGCCTCCTCTGGCCGCCGGAGTGCCATCACGTGCCCCAGGGTCAAATGGAGCGAACACTACCATCATGATGCATGCATTAAAATTAAAGGTCATGGTGTTGTGACATCACCCAAGAGGCCAGAGAAAACCAGAAGAGGACCCTGAGTGAGCCCCAGATGCCATGAGGTTGCACAGGAGAGGAGAAGGAAAATGAGTTTGTTTCTGCACCTCCTTTTTGAAAATAACATTAAAAATGTTCCAAGAAGTTTGCTAGGATTTTTTTTTTTTTTTATACACACAGCGGTTAGATTGGAAAAAGTAAAGAAGTTATTTAAGAAAAATTCACCTTGTTCAAAAGTTCAAAAGTGAAGAATTTGCTTTTATTAAAAAAGCCACCAAAAATTATCCCTTTATGGGAGCAGATGCCACACCACCATACTGTCATACCATCATGGCGTTGGTATTGAATGAAGCAATACATGTTTTTTTTTGTTGCTGTTTTCAATATAATTTTTTTTTTATTATGCTAATGCTGTAGCACCAACAGTATGGAATATAAAAGAGTGATAGAGCAGGCTGCAGGAGATGTCTGGCTGGGTGGTGGCGGTGGGGGTAACTGAGGCAACATCAGCATTACAGTATGGAACAGAACATAATGGAGCATGCCAAATTAGATGATGTCTAGCTGTGTTGGGGGAGAAGGCAGCAGCAACTGATTCACTGTCACAAAAGTAATTTTTTATTTCACACTTGTGGTGGACATTTTGGTCAGTCTAGGTGTTACAACCCTGGCAGCACTGAAGAACCTCCCAGACATTAGGCTTGAGGCTGGACAAGACAAAATGCCCATGGCAAACTGGGCCAGCTCCTGTCACTGGTCTAACCTTTTGGCCCTGTGGCCAGAAAGCTCTCTAGATATGACTGTATCTGCTTGCACAACCAGATACACTCACTTACGTGTGTGTCTGGTTGGCACTAAAAATTTTCTGGTTCGTCATGTTCCAGATATTGTACTGGCTGCTGGTTTTTCTCCTGATACTTGTAGCTGTGGAGCTTTGACTGAGTGAGGAGGAGGACTGGGAGCTGGCAGAGGACTCCTGGGCAGGCGTGGCACTGACCATGGTCTCCTAAAACTGCAGCAAGCTTGGGTATACAGCCTATCCTGATAATATGCCTATTTTGCCTCCCTTTGAGAGGCAGGGAAAAATTCTCCCATTTTGGCCTTATAGAGCATGTGATCCATTACTTATCCCGCTGCTTCCTGCTAGTAATAAGATGGTTCTAGCACCTAGCCTTGTTGCATTTCTGGACCGTGACCTTTGCCACTCAAAACATTGACTCAGTAGGCCATGAAAGTCATGTGTTGTCCCTTCCTGTAATTGACAATGGCGGCGTGCACTTTTCCCTACACTGACAAATCCAAGGAGAAGTCCACATTCTCTGTCACTTGGCATTATAAAGAAAGGACAACTTTCCTAGTGAAGTAATAGGGGCTACGTATCCTCCATCGAGGCTGAGTGCATGCCATCAGTTGGTGAAACACAGTGGTATCCACTAAGTGGTCGGGCAGCGACTGCACCACCAGGAACCTGGCCTGGTGCAAGATAAGTTGCATAACCACCAGTTGACTGGGTGCATATTGCTGTTTCCTGAACACACATTCTTTTATGCATGAATGACACTGGTATAGAGGAGGAGGAGAAGAAGCAAATGATGATGATGATAATAGTGATGACCATGTGCTAGGTGTGGATGTGGCCTGTCTACAAGGAAGACCATGGGGAGAAGGAATAAGACGAACTTGCTCACTTTCCTTGCTAGTGCCACTGCCAATTTTATTTTTCCCAAAGGAGCTGGTAAAGATTTTTCATATGAGCACGAAAAGTCCTAGTTCCTACATTTGATCTTGCATGGCCACAGCTAATATTTTCTTCTTGTAGATCGTGCACCTTGCCATAGATTTGTCATTTGGTTATGTACAAAAAAATTCGCACATAAGAGACAACCACATGTAGCTGCTGCAGCCAACACCAACAGCACTGAAAATGTGTATGCCACTGTCACCAGCACCTCCACCACTCGAGTTCTGGGCAGGCATTTTTGATGTTGAGGCTGTACCACCTCTGCTACCACCCTGTTCCTCTGAAGTGACCCTGTCTCCCTAACCCAGTTGCCAATTATTACCCCTAAGAGAATGGCCATCACCCTGACCCAGTTGCCAAGTACTACCCCCAACAGAATTGTCATATCCTAGCAGGTGCCACATTACTACTATGGATTAGTGTCAGTGACGATGAAGAAGACATGGTTAACAACGCAGAACGACCATGCAATAAATTATATGCAGGCAGCAGCAGAGCATGAGGAACATCATCTACATTCTCAGGTACAGGTCAGAGTATCTTGTTTGTGTGTGTGGCGTTACTTTAAGTTACACCATTTGACACCATTGACGACTGGTGTTCTTTTGCTATCTAAACTGACCCCTGGTTCGACATCCTCCACTGTATGGCATTTCTATTTTAATATACACCATAGTGTGTTTTAACATTATTCTAAATAAAAATTGTATTTTAGGAGTGTAATTTTTTTTTTTTATTGTTTTTCACTATAATAATGTACAATTATGTTTATTGCAGCTCCAGAGATCCCTCTAGTGGTGGCTGCAGGCAGATGGAATTTTATCCTTTAACTGTAAGTTTTATGCATTGGATTTGGAGATCTGTATCAGCAAAATTGATCTCTGTTAAAACCTGTCACAAAATTAATTAGTGCAGAATTTTCGATTTAAAAAAATATTCAAAAGTGGACACTCCCTTTAAGTAAACTGTGGAACAAGGACATGCTTCGAACTAATTCAGACTTACCATTCCCAAAAGTAGATAACATTTGTTACCCAAAATGTTCATAGCTTCATGAAAACATCTTATCAGCTCATTCAGCATCTAAAACAAATATAAGAAATTCTTATTTCATTTTTCATTCGCTTATTTTTTTAAACAGGAAACACATCAGAAAATGGTAGAATATCCTTGTAATGTCAGACGTGATGGGCGCCGTACTAAACCTGAAATTAGGCAACCAATAATGGGCTGTGACAATTAACTAGATATTCTTTTGAGTCGGGTTCAACCCGAGTAACCCAAATTGTTGATTTTTTTAACAAAACTGAATATGGAACTGAAACCGTGTCAATTTGTCTCGGACTAACTAAAATGGCCGCCGGACAAAAGTTTACAATTTTTTGTTAAATACTTACAAACTGCTTTGCTAACAGCAAAACGCTGAATGCGAAGTCCTCATAATCATATCACATGATTTTTTTTTAATTCAAAGCTTTTTATCGTTTTTCACGTATCACATGATTTAGAGTCGAGCCTTTTTAGTTGCATTAGTTAGGTTTAATTTTTTTTTTTCTTTGGGACCATTCTCACTGTGACTTCCACACCTAAATTATAGCATCAACTGGAAAAAAAAAACAAAACATGCAAATACTATAAAAGCAACTGTAAACTGCAGAACACGGGGCCAATAAAAGACACTGACAATATTCCTACATGTGGACCTTCAACAAAGGCTAAATGTAGTCGTCGCAGATGTAGGTCGTGTAATAAAGTCCTCCAAACTGACTGCCGGAAATTACAGGTGAATGATCATCAACTCTTCATATCCATACAGCACAAACAGAAAAACTTCTATTCCAATAATTCACCTCATGCACATGCGGTTTTATATACCACTAGAAAGCCAACAGTGTGTCGGCTTTCCCGTTATGTGTCCCGGGGTTGGAGATATCGGTGCCGTTGGTTTCGGCATCAATCTCTGCCCACTGTCTGAAGGGCGTTCCTGACAGTCTAGCTGAGCTGTGAAGAACGCCCCCCTGACTGTACTCGTGCATAGACTTGTACTGGGGGCGTTCCTCACTGCTCAGCGTCATCGCTGGGCGGTAAGGAACACTCCCTCTGACAGTACAGGGCTATGGATGAGTACAGTCAGGGGGGCGTTCTTCACAGCTCAGCTAGACTGTCAGGAACGCCCTTCTGACGGTGGGAAGAGATCAGTGCCGAAACTAACAGCACCGATATCTCCAACCCCGGGGCACATAACGGGAATGCTGACAGTACGCTGAATTCAGCGCACTGTCGGCTTTCTAGCGGTATATAAAACCACATGTGCATGAGGACGTGAAAGATCCTCTTTAACACAAACCCTTTACTCTGTCTTGCTGTCTGCTGCAGTCAAGAAAACAGGAAGTGAATATCCGCATTCACAGAGAATACCTTCCACTGAACTTTATTTACTGACTACAAGCTTGGACATGTATACGATGACGTGGTGACCATTATACGCTCTATATCGGGTTCTTTACAGGTGGATTTAAAGTGAACAGTTACAACTATTAGGAGTGGTAATATGTATCAAAACCTACATTTCTTTTTACAGTAACCCATACCATATGCTAGTGTCCAACATGTGAAGTGGGGGAGCTGCATTGAAAGCACTGTAACAAATATACTATACAGTGCCCTACAACTCATTCTGGTAACTTTCCTACCACTTTGCATTTCATGTTGGACTGCTAAGTCTGGAGGCATCTCTGGCCATAGGTTCCATTTTTTTTTTTTTTTCCGTCTATCCAATCCCTCTTCTTTTTACCTTTTAACCCCTTACGTTTTCTGGTATTGCCTTTCGTCCATCCCCCTCCTCCCTTCCAGGCTGGGAAACCCCTTTAAGGCAGGGGCACACTTTGGTTTTTGCTGGCTTTTTTTTTTTTTATTAATAAAAATAATGCTGTGTCCAAATATAGCAAATTTATAGTTTTATAGAAATGAAGCTTGAGAATTGCTCGATAGGAAATTCTTAAACGTTTTGTGATTCTTTCTCTTTTAATAATAATAATAATACATTTTATTTATATAGCACCAACATATTCCGCAGCACTGTACAATTTGTAGGGTTCAAGTACTGACAAAAAAGATACATTACAAAGAAATAGTCAATTCACACACTGGGACTGAGAGCCCTGCTCGCAAGAGCTTACAATCTATGATTTAATTGTCGGAATCCATTTGTACATAGGGAGAACATGGAGGAGAGAATATCTAAATACATGAAGCATCTAGCACAGGCTGTATGGACAGCCTATGTATACTGCCAAACAATCTCTGTACACACACAATATATATATATATATATATATATATATATATCTATATCAAGTGAATCAATTCTATAATATTATTATTATTATTAATATATATATATATATATACAGTACAGCCCAAAAGTTTGGACACACCTTCTCATTCCAAGAGTTTTCTGTATTTTCATGACTATAAAAATTGTAGATTCACACTGAAGGCATCAAAACTATGAATTAACACATGTGGAATTATATACTTAACAAAAAAGTGTGAAACAACTGAAAATATGTCTTATATTCTAGGTTCTTCAAAGTAGCCACCTTTTGCTTTGATTACTGCTTTGCACACTCTTGGCATTCTCTTTATGAGCTTCAAGAGGTAGTCACCTGAAATGGTCTTCCAACAGTCTTGAAGGAGTTCCCAGAGATGCTTAGCACTTGTTGGCCCTTTTGCCTTCACTCTGCGGTCCAGCTCACCCCAAACCATCTCGATTGGGTTCAGGTCTGGTGACTGTGGAGGCCAGGTCATCTGGCGTAGCACCCCATCACTCTCCTTCTTGGCAAAATAGCCCTTACACAGTCTGGAGGTGTGTTTGGGGTCATTGTCCTTTTGAAAAATAAAAGATGGTCCAACTAAAGGCAAACCGGATGGAATAGCATGCCGCTGCAAGATGCTGTGGTAACCATGCTGGTTCAGTATTCCTTCAATTTTGAATAAATCCCCAACAGTGTCACCAGCAAAGCACCCCCACACCATCACACCTCCTCCTCCATGCTTCACGGTGGGAACCAGGCATGTAGAGTCCATTCGTTCACCTTTTCTGCGTCGCACAAAGACACGGTGGTTGGAACCAAAGATCTCAAATTTGGACTCCTCAGACCAAAGCACAGATTTCCACAGGTCTAATGTCCATTCCTTGTGTTCTTCTTCTGCTTGTTGCCTGTCCTTAGCAGTGGTTTCCTAGCAGCTATTTTACCATGAAGGCCTGCTGCACACAGTCTCCTCTTAACAGTTGTTGTAGAGATGTGTCTGCTGCTAGAACTCTGTGTGGCATTGACCTGGTCTCTAATCTGAGCTGCTGTTAACCTGCGATTTCTGAGACTGGTGACTTGGATGAACTTATCCTCCGCAGCAGAGGTGACTCTTGGTCTTCCTTTCCTGGGGCGGTCCTCATGTGAGCCAGTTTCTTTGTAGCGCTTGATGGTTTTGGCCACTGCACTTGGGGACACTTTCAAAGTTTTCCCAATTTTTCGGACTGACTGACCTTCATTTCTTAAAGTAATGATGGCCACTCGTTTTTCTTTACTTAGCTGCTTTTTTCTTGCCTTAATACAAATTCTAACACTCCATTCACACTATCAGCTGTGTATCCACCTGACTTCTGAACAACACAACTGATGGTCCCAACCCCATTTATAAGGCAATAAATCCCACTTTTTAAACCTGACAGGGCACACCTGTGAAGTGAAAACCATTTCAGGTGACTACCTCTTGAAGCTCATCAAGAGAATGCCAAGAGTGTGCAAAGCAGTAATCAAAGCAAAAGGTGGCTACTTTGAAGAACCTAGAATATAAGACATATTTTCAGTTGTTTCACACTTTTTTGTTAAGTATATAATTCCACATGTGTTAATTCATAGTTTTGATGCCTTCAGTGTGAATCTACAATTATTATAGTCATGAAAATACAGAAAACTCTTGGAATGAGAAGGTGTGTCCAAACTTTTGGTCTGTACTGTATATATATAATATAAGTGAATCAATTCTATAATAACAATGTTTTAGACTTTTTAGCCACATCACTGGCTCTGGACACTTTTTATAGCTGTGGAGCTAAACAATAACCTAACATTATATAACAATAGACAATAAACAATATAACAATAGACTTCATAAAGTCCCCTATGTAGATGACACCTCTTCTATACATCATTATTCTTCTTATCCCTTACCTTCAGTCACTGTAGGATTTCTTGTCAGCTTTCTTACAGCTTTCTTACTGTCACAGTCTTGCCTGCTATGTAAATCTCTTGGTTTCATTTCCTCCCTTCCAGTCTAATAGATTTGGCAGGGGGCACAGCTTTCACTTTCCATCCTCAGCCTGCAGAGCAGGATTAACCACTTCCACACCCCGTATGTTGAATGAAAGCCACGTCACAACACGTCACAACACGTCACAACATGTCAAAAGACACAAGGCACACGAAAACAAGTATGTAAATGTATAAATAGATATATGTATAAGTGTATAAATCTGTTCACTAAAAAGAGACGGCTCCTTATACATTCCTGCTGTCTACGATGTGTTGACAGTCAGAAACCCTATTAACCCTCCTTTTAACCTAGTGTTAGGACCCTCTGGCTGCTGTGAGCTGCTCTGTAGTTGCTTCAGGATGTCATCAAATTAGGTTGAAATGATTCCCAGTGACCCATTGGGAGGCGGAGTTACTGTAGATCCAAAGGAGGCGTGGTTATCTACATATAGGGCAGGGTTTTCATCCAGAGGGAGGGGTAAAGTGAGTTATTGGCCCCCAGCCAGGAGCCGAGTCCTCTCATTCACTTCACAGAGAGGGCATAAAGAGCCGGTTAGTTCATGAATGACCCATCACTAGTAAGGAGAGCCTGAGGAAAAGTCATAGCCCGTGCAGTGGAGCTACATGGTGAACTGTAGGGGAGAGATGTGAGGTGCAGGGTGTACTGTAGTGTGGGGGGGAGAGATGTGGGGTGCAGGGTGTGGGTGTGGGGGGGGAGAGATGTGGGGTGCAGGGTGTAGTGTGGGGGGAGAGATGTGGGGTACAGGGTGTAGTGTGGGGGGAGAGATGTGGGATGCAGGTTGTAGTGTGGGAGGAGAGATGTGGGGTGCAGGGTGTAGTGTGGGGGGAGAGATGTGGGATGCAGGTTGTAGTGTGGGGGGAGATGTGGGGTGCAGGGTGTAATGTGGGGGGAGAGATGTGGGGTGCAGGGTGTAATGTGGGGGGAGAGATGTGGGGTGCAGGGTGTAGTGTGGGGGGAGATGTGGAGTGCAGGCTGTAGTGTGGGGGGAGAGATGTGGGGTGAGATGTTGGGTGTAATGTGGGGGGAGAGATGTGGGGTGCAGGGTGTAGTGTGGGGGGAGAGATGTGGGGTGCAGGGTGTAGTGTGGGGGGAGAGATGTGGGGTGCAGGGTGTAGTGTGGGGGGAGAGATGTGGGGTGCAGGGTGTAGTGTGGGGGGAGAGATGTGGGGTGCAGGGTGTAGTGTGGGGGGAGATGCGGGGTGTAATGTGGGGGGAGAGATGTGGGGTGCAGGGTGTAGTGTGGGGGGAGAGATGTGGGGTGCAGGGTGTAGTGTGGGGGGAGAGATGTGGGGTGCAGGGTGTAGTGTGGGGGGAGAGATGTGAGGTGCAGGGTGTAGTGTGGGGGGAGATGTGGAGTGCAGGCTGTAGTGTGGGGGGAGAGATGTGGGGTGCAGGGTGTAGTGTGGGGGAGAGATGTGGGGTGCAGGGTGTAATGTGGGGGGAGATGTGGGATGCAGGTTGTAGTGTGGGGGGAGAGATGTGGGGTGCAGGGTGTAGTGTGGGGGGAGAGATGTGGGGTGCAGGGTGTACTGTGGGGGGAGAGATGTGAGGTGCAGGGTGTAGTGTGGGGGGGAGAGATGTGGGGTGCAGGGTGTAGTGTGGGGGGGAGAGATGTGGGGTGCAGGGTGTAATGTTGGGGGAGAGATGTGGGGTGCAGGGTGTAGTGTGGGGGGAGTGATGTGGGGTGCAGGGTGTAGTGTGAGGGGAGAGATGTGGGGTGCAGGGTGTACTGTGGGGGGAGAGATGTGGGGTGCAGGGTGTAGTGTGGGGGGAGTGATGTGGGGTGCAGGGTGTAGTGTGGGGGGAGTGATGTGGGGTGCAGGGTGTAGTGTGGGGGGAGAGATGTGGGGTGCAGGGTGTAGTGTGGGGGGGGGAGATGTGAGGTGCTGGGTGTAGTGTGGGGGGGAGATGTGAGGTGCAGGGTGTAGTGTGGGGGGGAGATGTGGAGTGCAGGCTGTAGTGTGGGGGGAGAAATGTGGGGTGCAAGGTGTAGTGTGGGGGGAGAGATGTGGGGTGTAATGTGGGGGGAGAGATGTGGGGTGCAGGGTGTAATGTGGGGGGAGATGTGGGATGCAGGTTGTAGTGTGGGGGGAGAGATGTGGGGTGCAGGGTGTAGTGTGGGGGGAGAGATGTGGGGTGCAGGGTGTAGTGTGGGGGGAGAGATGTGGGGTGCAGGGTGTACTGTGGGGAGGAGAGATGTGAGGTGCAGGGTGTAGTGTGGGGGGGAGAGATGTGGGGTGCAGGGTGTAGTGTGGGGGGAGAGATGTGAGGTGCAGGGTGTAATGTTGGGGGAGAGATGTGGGGTGCAGGGTGTAGTGTGGGGGGAGAGATGTGGGGTACAGGGTGTAGTGTGAGGGGAGAGATGTGGGGTGCAGGGTGTAATGTGGGGGGAGAGATGTGGGGTGCAGGGTGTAGTGTGGGGGGAGTGATGTGGGGTGCAGGGTGTAGTGTGGGGGGAGAGATGTGGGGTGCAGGGTGTAGTGTGGGGGGGGGGGAGATGTGAGGTGCAGGGTGTAGTGTGGGGGGGAGATGTGAGGTGCAGGGTGTAGTGTGGGGGGGAGATGTGGAGTGCAGGCTGTAGTGTGGGGGGAGAGATGTGGGGTGCAAGGTGTAGTGTGGGGGGAGAGATGTGGGGTGTAATGTGGGGGGAGAGATGTGGGGTGCAGGGTGTAGTGTGGGGGGGAGAGATGTGGGGTGCAGGGTGTAGTGTGGGGGGAGAGATGTGGGGTGCAAGGTGTAGTGTGGGGTGAGATGCGGGGTGCAGGGAGTAGTGTGGGGGAAGAGATGTGGGGTGCAGGGAGTAGTGTGGGGGAGAGATGTGGGGTGCAAGGTGTAGTGTGGGGGGAGAGATGTGGGGTGCAGGGAGTAGTGTGGGGGAAGAGATGTGGGGTGCAGGGAGTAGTGTGGGGGGAGAGATGTGGGGTGCAGGGTGTAGTGTGGGGGTGAGATGTGAGGTGCAGGGTGTAGTGTGGGGGGAGAGATGTGGGGTGTAATGTGGGGGAGAGATGTGGGGGAGATGTGGGATGCAGGTTGTAGTGTGGGGGGAGAGATGTGGGGTGCAAGGTGTAGTGTGGGGGGAGAGATGTGGGGTGCAGGGAGTAGTGTGGGGGAAGAGATGTGGGGTGCAGGGAGTAGTGTGGGGGGAGAGATGTGGGGTGCAGGGTGTAGTGTGGGGGTGAGATGTGAGGTGCAGGGTGTAGTGTGGGGGGAGAGATGTGGGGTGTAATGTGGGGGAGAGATGTGGGGTACAGGGTGTAGTGGGGGAGAGATGTGGGGTGCAGGGTGTAGTGTGGGGGGGAGAGATGTGGGGTGCAGGGTGTACTGTGGGGAGGAGAGATGTGAGGTGCAGGGTGTAGTGTGGGGGGGAGAGATGTGGGGTGCAGGGTGTAGTGTGGGGGGAGAGATGTGGGGTGCAGGGTGTAGTGTGGGGGGAGAGATGTGGGGTGCAAGGTGTAGTGTGGGGTGAGATGCGGGGTGTAATGTGGGGGGAGAGATGTGGGGTGCAGGGTGTAGTGTGGGGGGAGAGATGTGGGGTGCAGGGTGTAGTGTGGGGGGGAGAGATGTGGGGTGCAGGGTGTAGTGTGGGGGGGAGAGATGTGGGGTGCAGGGAGTAGTGTGGGGGGAGAGATGTGGGGTGTAATGTGGGGGGAGAGATGTGGGGGGAGAGATGTGGGGGGAGATGTGGGATGCAGGTTGTAGTGTGGGGGGGAGAGATGTGGGGTGCAAGGTGTAGTGTGGGGGGAGAGATGTGGGGTGCAGGGAGTAGTGTGGGGGAAGAGATGTGGGGTGCAGGGAGTAGTGTGGGGGGAGAGATGTGGGGTGCAGGGTGTAGTGTGGGGGTGAGATGTGAGGTGCAGGGTGTAGTGTGGGGGGAGAGATGTGGGGTGTAATGTGGGGGGAGAGATGTGGGGTACAGGGGTGTAGTGGGGGAGAGATGTGGGGTGCAGGGTGTAGTGTGGGGGGGAGAGATGTGGGGTGCAGGGTGTACTGTGGGGAGGAGAGATGTGAGGTGCAGGGTGTAGTGTGGGGGGAGAGATGTGGGGTGCAGGGTGTAGTGTGGGGGGAGAGATGTGAGGTGCAGGGTGTAATGTGGGGGGAGAGATGTGGGGTGCAGGGTGTAGTGTGGGGGGAGTGATGTGGGGTGCAGGGTGTAGTGTGAGGGGAGAGATGTGGGGTGCAGGGTGTAGTGTGGGGGGAGTGATGTGGGGTGCAGGGTGTAGTGTGGGGGGAGAGATGTGGGGTGCAGGGTGTAGTGTGGGGGGGGGGGGAGATGTGGGGTGCAGGGTGTAGTGTGGGGGGGGAGATGTGAGGTGCAGGGTGTAGTGTGGGGGGGAGATGTGGAGTGCAGGCTGTAGTGTGGGGGGAGAGATGTGGGGTGTAATGTGGGGGGAGAGATGTGGGGTGCAGGGTGTAGTGTGGGGGGTGAGATGTGGGGTGTAATGTGGGGGGAGAGATGTGAGGTGCAGGGTGTAGTGTGGGGGGAGAGATGTGGGGTGCAGGGTGTAGTGTGGGGGGAGAGATGTGGGGTGCAGGGTGTAGTGTGGGGGGAGAGATGTGGGGTGCAGGGTGTAGTGTGGGGGGGAGAGATGTGGGGTGCAGGGTGTAGTGCGGGGTGCAATGTGGGGGGAGAGATGTGGGGTGCAGGGTGTAGTGTGGGGGGAGAGATGTGGGGTGCAGGGTGTAGTGTGGGGGGAGAGATGTGGGGTGCAGGGTGTAGTGTGGGGGGAGAGATGTGGGGTGTAATGTGGGGGGAGAGATGTGGGGTGTAGTGTGGGGGGAGATGTGGGATGCAGGTTGTAGTGTGGGGGGAGATGTGGGATGCAGGTTGTAGTGTGGGGGGAGAGATGTGGGGTGCAGGGTGTAGTGTGGGGGAAGAGATGTGGGGTGCAGGGAGTAGTGTGGGGGGAGAGATGTGGGGTGCAGGGTGTAGTGTGGGGGTGAGATGTGAGGTGCAGGGTGTAGTGTGGGGGGAGAGATGTGGGGTGTAATGTGGGGGGGAGAGATGTGGGGTACAGGGTGTAGTGGGGGAGAGATGTGGGGTGCAGGGTGTAGTGTGTGGGGGGGGAGATGTGAGGTGCAGGGTGTAGTGTGGGGGGGAGATGTGAGGTGCAGGGTGTAGTGTGGGGGGGGAGATGTGGAGTGCAGGCTGTAGTGTGGGGGGAGAGATGTGGGGTGCAAGGTGTAGCGTGGGGGGGGGGGAGAGATGTGGGGTGAGATGTGGGGTGTAATGTGGGGGGAGAGATGTGGGGTGCAGGGTGTAGTGTGGGGGAGAGATGTGGGGTGCAGGGTGTAGTGTGGGGGGAGAGATGTGGGGTGCAGGGTGTAGTGTGGGGGGAGAGATGTGGGGTGCAAGGTGTAGTGTGGGGTGAGATGCGGGGTGTAATGTGGGGGAGAGATGTGGGGTGCAGGGTGTAGTGTGGGGGGAGAGATGTGGGGTGCAGGGTGTAGTGTGGGGGGAGAGATGTGGGGTGCAGGGTGTAGTGTGGGGGGAGAGATGTGGGGTGCAGGGAGTAGTGTGGGGGGAGAGATGTGGGGTGTAATGTGGGGGGAGAGATGTGGGGGGAGATGTGGGATGCAGGTTGTAGTGTGGGGGGAGAGATGTGGGGTGCAAGGTGTAGTGTGGGGGGGAGAGATGTGGGGTGCAGGGAGTAGTGTGGGGGAAGAGATGTGGGGTGCAGGGAGTAGTGTGGGGGGGAGAGATGTGGGGTGCAGGGTGTAGTGTGGGGGTGAGATGTGAGGTGCAGGGTGTAGTGTGGGGGGAGAGATGTGGGGTGTAATGTGGGGGGAGAGATGTGGGGTACAGGGTGTAGTGGGGGAGAGATGTGGGGTGCAGGGTGTAGTGTGGGGGGGAGAGATGTGGGGTGCAGGGTGTACTGTGGGGAGGAGAGATGTGAGGTGCAGGGTGTAGTGTGGGGGGGAGAGATGTGGGGTGCAGGGTGTAGTGTGGGGGGAGAGATGTGGGGTGCAGGGTGTAGTGTGGGGGGAGAGATGTGGGGTGCAAGGTGTAGTGTGGGGTGAGATGCGGGGTGTAATGTGGGGGGAGAGATGTGGGGTGCAGGGTGTAGTGTGGGGGGAGAGATGTGGGGTGCAGGGTGTAGTGTGGGGGGAGAGATGTGGGGTGCAGGGTGTAGTGTGGGGGGAGAGATGTGGGGTGCAGGGAGTAGTGTGGGGGGAGAGATGTGGGGTGTAATGTGGGGGGAGAGATGTGGGGGGAGATGTGGGATGCAGGTTGTAGTGTGGGGGGAGAGATGTGGGGTGCAAGGTGTAGTGTGGGGGGAGAGATGTGGGGTGCAGGGAGTAGTGTGGGGGAAGAGATGTGGGGTGCAGGGTGTAGTGGGGGAGAGATGTGGGGTGCAGGGTGTACTGTGGGGAGGAGAGATGTGAGGTGCAGGGTGTAGTGTGGGGGGGAGAGATGTGGGGTGCAGGGTGTAGTGTGGGGGGAGAGATGTGAGGTGCAGGGTGTAATGTGGGGGGAGAGATGTGGGGTGCAGGGTGTAGTGTGGGGGGAGTGATGTGGGGTGCAGGGTGTAGTGTGAGGGGAGAGATGTGGGGTGCAGGGTGTAGTGTGGGGGGAGTGATGTGGGGTGCAGGGTGTAGTGTGGGGGGGAGAGATGTGGGGTGCAGGGTGTAGTGTGGGGGGGGGAGATGTGGGGTGCAGGGTGTAGTGTGGGGGGGGGAGATGTGAGGTGCAGGGTGTAGTGTGGGGGGGGGAGATGTGAGGTGCAGGGTGTAGTGTGGGGGGGAGATGTGAGGTGCAGGGTGTAGTGTGGGGGGGAGATGTGGAGTGCAGGCTGTAGTGTGGGGGGAGAGATGTGGGGTGAGATGTGGGGTGTAATGTGGGGGGAGAGATGTGGGGTGCAGGGTGTAGTGTGGGGGGAGAGATGTGGGGTGCAGGGTGTAGTGTGGGGGGAGAGATGTGGGGTGCAGGGTGTAGTGTGGGGGGAGAGATGTGGGGTGCAGGGTGTAGTGTGGGGGGAGAGATGTGGGGTGCAGGGTGTAGTGTGGGGGGAGAGATGTGGGGTGCAGGGTGTAGTGCGGGGTGCAATGTGGGGGGAGAGATGTGGGGTGCAGGGTGTAGTGTGGGGGGAGAGATGTGGGGTGCAGGGTGTAGTGTGTGGGGAGAGATGTGGGGTGCAGGGTGTAGTGTGGGGGGAGAGATGTGGGGTGTAGTGTGGGGGGAGATGTGGGATGCAGGTTGTAGTGTGGGGGGAGAGATGTGGGGTGCAGGGTGTAGTGTGGGGGGAGAGATGTGGGGTGTAATGTGGGGGGAGAGATGTGGGGTGTAGTGTGGGGGGAGAGATGTGGGGTGTAGTGTGGGGGGAGATGTGGGATGCAGGTTGTAGTGTGGGGGGAGAGATGTGGGGTGCAGGGTGTAGTGTGGGGGAAGAGATGTGGGGTGCAGGGAGTAGTGTGGGGGGAGAGATGTGGGGTGCAGGGTGTAGTGTGGGGGTGAGATGTGAGGTGCAGGGTGTAGTGTGGGGGGAGAGATGTGGGGTGTAATGTGGGGGGAGAGATGTGGGGTACAGGGTGTAGTGGGGGAGAGATGTGGGGTGCAGGGTGTAGTGTGGGGGGAGAGATGTGGGGTGTAATGTGGGGGGAGAGATGTGGGGTACAGGGTGTAGTGGGGGAGAGATGTGGGGTGCAGGGTGTAGTGGGGGAGAGATGTGGGGTGCAGGGTGTAGTGTGGGGGGGAGAGATGTGGGGTGCAGGGTGTACTGTGGGGAGGAGAGATGTGAGGTGCAGGGTGTAGTGTGGGGGGGAGAGATGTGGGGTGCAGGGTGTAGTGTGGGGGGAGAGATGTGGGGTGCAGGGTGTAGTGTGGGGGGAGAGATGTGGGGTGCAAGGTGTAGTGTGGGGTGAGATGCGGGGTGTAATGTGGGGGGAGAGATGTGGGGTGCAGGGTGTAGTGTGGGGGGAGAGATGTGGGGTGCAGGGTGTAGTGTGGGGGGAGAGATGTGGGGTGCAGGGTGTAGTGTGGGGGGAGAGATGTGGGGTGCAGGGAGTAGTGTGGGGGGAGAGATGTGGGGTGTAATGTGGGGGGGAGAGATGTGGGGGGAGATGTGGGATGCAGGTTGTAGTGTGGGGGGAGAGATGTGGGGTGCAAGGTGTAGTGTGGGGGGGAGAGATGTGGGGTGCAGGGAGTAGTGTGGGGGAAGAGATGTGGGGTGCAGGGAGTAGTGTGGGGGGAGAGATGTGGGGTGCAGGGGTGTAGTGTGGGGGTGAGATGTGAGGTGCAGGGTGTAGTGTGGGGGGAGAGATGTGGGGTGTAATGTGGGGGGAGAGATGTGGGGTACAGGGTGTAGTGGGGGAGAGATGTTGGGTGCAGGGTGTAGTGTGGGGGGGAGAGATGTGGGGTGCAGGGTGTACTGTGGGGAGGAGAGATGTGAGGTGCAGGGTGTAGTGTGGGGGGGGAGAGATGTGGGGTGCAGGGTGTAGTGTGGGGGGGAGAGATGTGAGGTGCAGGGTGTAATGTGGGGGGAGAGATGTGGGGTGCAGGGTGTAGTGTGGGGGGAGTGATGTGGGGTGCAGGGTGTAGTGTGAGGGGAGAGATGTGGGGTGCAGGGTGTAGTGTGGGGGGAGTGATGTGGGGTGCAGGGTGTAGTGTGGGGGGGAGAGATGTGGGGTGCAGGGTGTAGTGTGGGGGGGGGGAGATGTGGGGTGCAGGGTGTAGTGTGGGGCGGGGGGGAGATGTGAGGTTCAGGGTGTAGTGTGGGGGGGAGATGTGGAGTGCAGGCTGTAGTGTGGGGGAGAGATGTGGGGTGAGATGTGGGGGGAGAGATGTGGGGTGCAGGGTGTAGTGTGGGGGGAGAGATGTGGGGTGCAGGGTGTAGTGTGGGGGGAGAGATGTGGGGTGCAGGGTGTAGTGTGGGGGGAGAGATGTGGGGTGCAGGGTGTAGTGTGGGGGGAGAGATGTGGGGTGCAGGGTGTAGTGTGGGGGGAGAGATGTGGGGTGCAGGGTGTAGTGTGGGGGGAGAGATGTGGGGTGCAGGGTGTAGTGCGGGGTGCAAGGTGGGGGGAGAGATGTGGGGTGCAGGGTGTAGTGTGGGGGGAGAGATGTGGGGTGCAGGGTGTAGTGTGGGGGGAGAGATGTGGGGTGCAGGGTGTAGTGTGGGGGGAGAGATGTGGGGTGTAATGTGGGGGGAGAGATGTGGGGTGTAGTGTGGGGGGAGATGTGGGATGCAGGTTGTAGTGTGGGGGGAGAGATGTGGGGTGCAGGGTGTAGTGTGGGGGGAGAGATGTGGGGTGTAATGTGGGGGGGAGAGATGTGGGGTGTAGTGTGGGGGGAGAGATGTGGGGTGTAGTGTGGGGGGAGATGTGGGATGCAGGTTGTAGTGTGGGGGGAGAGATGTGGGGTGCAGGTTGTAGTGTGGGGGGAGAGATGTGGGGTGCAGGGTGTAGTGTGGGGGAAGAGATGTGGGGTGCAGGGTGTAGTGTGGGGGGGGAGAGATGTGGGGTGCAGGGTGTAGTGTGGGGGGGGGGAGATGTGGGGTGCAGGGTGTAGTGTGGGGGGGGGGAGATGTGAGGTGCAGGGTGTAGTGTGGGGGGAGATGTGAGGTGCAGGGTGTAGTGTGGGGGGGAGATGTGGAGTGCAGGCTGTAGTGTGGGGGGAGAGATGTGGGGTGAGATGTGGGGTGTAATGTGGGGGGAGAGATGTGGGGTGCAGGGTGTAGTGTGGGGGGAGAGATGTGGGGTGCAGGGTGTAGTGTGGGGGGAGAGATGTGGGGTGCAGGGTGTAGTGTGGGGGGAGAGATGTGGGGTGCAGGGTGTAGTGTGGGGGGAGAGATGTGGGGTGCAGGGTGTAGTGCGGGGTGCAATGTGGGGGGAGAGATGTGGGGTGCAGGGTGTAGTGTGGGGGGAGAGATGTGGGGTGCAGGGTGTAGTGTGGGGGGAGAGATGTGGGGTGCAGGGTGTAGTGTGGGGGGAGAGATGTGGGGTGTAGTGTGGGGGGAGATGTGGGATGCAGGTTGTAGTGTGGGGGGAGAGATGTGGGGTGCAGGGTGTAGTGTGGGGGGGAGAGATGTGGGGTGTAATGTGGGGGGAGAGATGTGGGGTGTAGTGTGGGGGGAGAGATGTGGGGGGAGAGATGTGGGGTGTAGTGTGGGGGGAGATGTGGGATGCAGGTTGTAGTGTGGGGGGAGAGATGTGGGGTGCAGGGTGTAGTGTGGGGGAAGAGATGTGGGGTGCAGGGAGTAGTGTGGGGGGAGAGATGTGGGGTGCAGGGTGTAGTGTGGGGGTGAGATGTGAGGTGCAGGGTGTAGTGTGGGGGGAGAGATGTGGGGTGTAATGTGGGGGGAGAGATGTGGGGTACAGGGTGTAGTGGGGGGAGAGATGTGGGGTGCAGGGTGTAGTGTGGGGGGAGAGATGTGGGGTGTAATGTGGGGGGAGAGATGTGGGGTACAGGGTGTAGTGGGGGAGAGATGTGGGGTGCAGGGTGTAGTGGGGGAGAGATGTGGGGTGCAGGGTGTAGTGTGGGGGGGAGAGATGTGGGGTGCAGGGTGTACTGTGGGGAGGAGAGATGTGAGGTGCAGGGTGTAGTGTGGGGGGGGAGAGATGTGGGGTGCAGGGTGTAGTGTGGGGGGAGAGATGTGGGGTGCAGGGTGTAGTGTGGGGGGAGAGATGTGGGGTGCAAGGTGTAGTGTGGGGTGAGATGCGGGGTGTAATGTGGGGGGAGAGATGTGGGGTGCAGGGTGTAGTGTGGGGGGAGAGATGTGGGGTGCAGGGTGTAGTGTGGGGGGAGAGATGTGGGGTGCAGGGTGTAGTGTGGGGGGAGAGATGTGGGGTGCAGGGAGTAGTGTGGGGGGAGAGATGTGGGGTGTAATGTGGGGGGAGAGATGTGGGGGGAGATGTGGGATGCAGGTTGTAGTGTGGGGGGAGAGATGTGGGGTGCAAGGTGTAGTGTGGGGGGAGAGATGTGGGGTGCAGGGAGTAGTGTGGGGGAAGAGATGTGGGGTGCAGGGAGTAGTGTGGGGGGAGAGATGTGGGGTGCAGGGTGTAGTGTGGGGGTGAGATGTGAGGTGCAGGGTGTAGTGTGGGGGGAGAGATGTGGGGTGTAATGTGGGGGGAGAGATGTGGGGTACAGGGTGTAGTGGGGGAGAGATGTTGGGTGCAGGGTGTAGTGTGGGGGGTAGAGATGTGGGGTGCAGGGTGTACTGTGGGGAGGAGAGATGTGAGGTGCAGGGTGTAGTGTGGGGGGGAGAGATGTGGGGTGCAGGGTGTAGTGTGGGGGGGAGAGATGTGAGGTGCAGGGTGTAATGTGGGGGGAGAGATGTGGGGTGCAGGGTGTAGTGTGGGGGGAGTGATGTGGGGTGCAGGGTGTAGTGTGAGGGGAGAGATGTGGGGTGCAGGGTGTAGTGTGGGGGGGAGTGATGTGGGGTGCAGGGTGTAGTGTGGGGGGGAGAGATGTGGGGTGCAGGGTGTAGTGTGGGGGGGGGGAGATGTGGGGTGCAGGGTGTAGTGTGGGGGGGGGGAGATGTGAGGTTCAGGGTGTAGTGTGGGGGGGAGATGTGGAGTGCAGGCTGTAGTGTGGGGGAGAGATGTGGGGTGAGATGTGGGGGGGAGAGATGTGGGGTGCAGGGTGTAGTGTGGGGGGAGAGATGTGGGGTGCAGGGTGTAGTGTGGGGGGAGAGATGTGGGGTGCAGGGTGTAGTGTGGGGGGAGAGATGTGGGGTGCAGGGTGTAGTGTGGGGGGAGAGATGTGGGGTGCAGGGTGTAGTGTGGGGGGAGAGATGTGGGGTGCAGGGTGTAGTGCGGGGTGCAAGGTGGGGGGAGAGATGTGGGGTGCAGGGTGTAGTGTGGGGGGAGAGATGTGGGGTGCAGGGTGTAGTGTGGGGGGAGAGATGTGGGGTGCAGGGTGTAGTGTGGGGGGAGAGATGTGGGGTGTAATGTGGGGGGAGAGATGTGGGGTGTAGTGTGGGGGGAGATGTGGGATGCAGGTTGTAGTGTGGGGGGAGAGATGTGGGGTGCAGGGTGTAGTGTGGGGGGAGAGATGTGGGGTGTAATGTGGGGGGAGAGATGTGGGGTGTAGTGTGGGGGGAGAGATGTGGGGTGTAGTGTGGGGGGAGATGTGGGATGCAGGTTGTAGTGTGGGGGGAGAGATGTGGGGTGCAGGGTGTAGTGTGGGGGAAGAGATGTGGGGTGCAGGGAGTAGTGTGGGGGGAGAGATGTGGGGTGCAGGGTGTAGTGTGGGGGTGAGATGTGAGGTGCAGGGTGTAGTGTGGGGGGAGAGATGTGGGGTGTAATGTGGGGGGAGAGATGTGGGGTACAGGGTGTAGTGGGGGAGAGATGTGGGGTGCAGGGTGTAGTATGGGGGGTAGAGATGTGGGGTGTAGTGTGGGGGTGAGATGTGAGGTGCAGGGTGTAGTGTGGGGGGAGAGATGTGGGGTGCAGGGTGTAGTGTGGGGGGAGAGATGTGGGGGGAGAGATGTGGGGTGCAGGGTGTAGTGTGGGGGGAGAGATGTGGGGTGTAATGTGGGGGGAGAGGTGTGGGGTGTAGTGTGGGGGGAGAGGTGTGGAGTGCAGGGTGTACTGTGGGGGGAGAGTTGTGGGGCGCATGGTAAACTGTGGGGGGAGAGTTGTGGGGCGCAGGGTGTACTGTTGGGGGAGAGTTGTGGGGTGCATGGTAAACTGTGGGGAGAGAGTTGTGGGGCGCACAGAGTACTGTGGGGGGGAGAGATGTGGGGTGCAGGGTGTACTGTGGGGGGAGAGATGTGGGGTGCAGGGTGTACTGTGGGGTGCATGATGAACTGGGGGTAGGGGTGGCGTAGGTTTAGATTTTGAGCTGTGTTACTATAGGGGATGTCTATCTATGGTTCAGGCTTTGTGGATTTCAGTGATTTCAGACCACTGGAGATAACTAAAGTACAGAACTGTGCATACCAGGTAACACTTGACGTTACTGGGCATCTCCTTTAAGGAACATGGGGGCTATCCCCCCAGCACGGGGAGGGTGAGGGTTCACGAGAGAGACACAGGGAATTGTGAAATGTTTGTTAGTAACATGGAGGAACACTGGAGGGACATGGGGGATAGTTGGACACATGTTAGTTATGTGGGGGTACACTGGAGGAATATGAGGGATAAGACTCACGGATTGCTATAATGATTGCCTATTTCAGAAATAAAATAAATATCACAGCAATAGGCCATGTGATATAATAGAAATTAAAGTTTAAAACATAACTTTTAATGAATAAAAAAATAAAACAATGTGTAAAGATAAATAAGTGGGAGCAAAGAATAACCCAGCTTATATTATCTGTATGCATAAGACAACTATAGCTGGTGATATAGGGGAGGGGAACACACGCTTTCATGTTTTTAAATGTTTGAAATTTTATTGGGCACAAAAGTTTAAATTGTAATTTTGATATATTTTGTGGGCTGAACGTCCTTAATGGCCAGCAACTTTTCTCCTGAGTATACAATTTGCTGTATAGTGCCCCCGTCTTTTTGATTTAGTGGTGCCCACTATAACTATTTATCCAGTTTGATTTCTAGTCTCTGAAAATTACTCAAGATGAGATTTTCCATTTTACTACTGATCGTTTTCATTGGTGAGTTCTTAGCAGTATCGATATTTCTCAGTGTTAGCACAAAATATATCAAGGCTGGCTCCAAGTAAATTTGTGGGTCTTTGCCAGAATACAGAGAGATCAGCTCGCTCATATAGGGTCATTTAAACCCCTACCTGGGACTGCCATAAAAAAGGTAGTCCACATAAACCCCTCCCCGTTTTATTTTTTTGTAAATTTGAAACAATGCCAACATTTTGTGGATGGTTCGTAAGTATGCCCATGTCTACCAAGCATACCAAGATAACCATGGGGCCCTCAAAGCCATGGAGACCCTAGTGTCTGGCACAAATCCTCATTAATACCATCAACATGGGTTTATTTTCCGGTTTTATATTGTTCTGTATATACCTTGTTATGATATAAGAAGTTATTTTTACATTTTCAGATCTTGCAATGTCTTGGTCATTCTTGACCACCACAGATAACTCTGGTATCTCATTGACTGCCACAACTGGATCCACATTGTCTTCTACAGGTTAGTAACTAAGCAGAGATTAGGGAAAGTTAGAGTTGGGCTAATCTTGTAAGATTTGATTTACAAAAATTTGTAAGGTTCATCCATCTGTTTCATTTTGGACCAAACTTGTTATGACCTCCTGGGAGATGTCATAGGCCCTATGGGATCTTTGAGGCCTCTGAACAGGCCTCAGCCTCATGATGCTTTGATGCAAACATCATGATGTTTGCGTGCCTTGTATGACCACTGAGCCTTAGTGGTCATACAGGGCGCGCAGACATCACCCAGGACATCAGATGTCACCCAGGAGGCCACAAGATGACCAGAGAGGATAGAGAGGGACCTCAGGAGAGGTGTTTGCTCATTACAAACCAGTTCACTCATCTCTAGGGAAGGCCTTAGAGGTATGTGTCCTGGGCCAAGGCACCCATAGTTTGCACTCCCAATCCCAGTCTTGGTGTCTGAATTTATAGAATTTCAGCTGTTCAGGATATAGCTCAGTTTTTTGACTGGCCGGTGTAATTTAGTAATGTTATATACATCTGTATGATTATATTATTCATGGAATATATGGTACACCATAAGAGGGGGTCAATAGAAGGTACCAGACAGGGTGACAACCAACCTAAGGTAGGCACTCCTACAGAAATTTGCTGCCAGCATCCAACCTGATATATCCACATGATTCATAATAAGAACCTTAACTCAATTCTGTCATGTGAAGTCTTGTGGTTATTACATACAAAGTTACTTAGATAAGGTTACAGGCCCTACAAATCTGCCCTACAGTGTAATAATACATACCTCAGCTGCTGCAGAACATCATAATACACACCTCAGCTGCTGCAGAACATCATAATACACACCTCAGCTGCTCAGCACCAGCAGACCACATCATAATACACACCTCAGCTGCTGCAGACCTCATAATACACACCTCAGCTACTGCAGAACATCATAATACACACCTCAGCTGCTGCAGAACATCATAATACACACCTCAGCTGCTGCAGAACCTCATAATACACACCTCAGCTGCTGCAGGACCTCATAATACACACCTCAGCTGCTGCAGGCAGACATCATAATACACACCTCAGCTGCTGCAGGACCTCATAATACACACCTCAGCTGCTGCAGAACCTCATAATACACACCTCAGCTGCTGCAGGAACATCATAATACACACCTCAGCTGCTGCAGAACCTCATAATACACACCTCAGCTGCTGCAGGACATCATAATACACACCTCAGCTGCTGCAGGACCTCATAATACACACCTCAGCTGCTGCAGAACATCATAATACACACCTCAGCTGCTGCAGAACCTCATAATACACACCTCAGCTGCTGCAGAACATCATAATACACACCTCAGCTGCTGCAGGACCTCATAATACACACCACAGCTGCTGCAGACATCATACACACCTCAGCTGCTGCACACATCATAATACACACCTCAGCTGCTGCAGAACATCATAAACACACCTCAGCTGCTGCAGACATCATAATACACACCTCAGCTGCTGCCACACATCATAATACACACTCAGCTGCTGCAGGACATCATAATACACACCTCAGCTGCTGCAGAACATCATAATACACACCTCAGCTGCTGCAGGACATCATAATACACACCTCAGCTGCTGCACAACCTCATAATACACACCTCAGCTGCTGCAGAACATCATAATACACACCTCAGCTGCTGCAGGACCTCATAATACACACCTCAGCTGCTGCAGAACCTCATAATACACACCTCAGCTGCTGCAGAACCTCATAATACACACCTCAGCTGCTGCAGAACCTCATAATACACACCTCAGCTGCTGCAGAACATCATAATACACACCTCAGCTGCTGCAGAACCTCATAATACACACCTCAGCTGCTGCAGAGACATCATAATACACACCTCAGCTGCTGCAGAACATCATAATACACACCTCAGCTGCTGCAGAACATCATAATACACACCTCAGCTGCTGCAGAACCTCATAATACACACCTCAGCTACTGCAGAACATCATAATACACACCTCAGCTACTGCAGATCCTCATAATAAACACCTCATCTGCTGCAGAACATCATAATACACACCTCAGCTGCTGCAGAACATCATAATACACAACTCGGCTGCTGCAGAACCTCATAATACACACCTCAGCTGCTGCAGAACCTCATAATACACACCTCATCTGCTGCAGAACATCATAATACACACCTCAGCTGCTGCAGAACATCATAATACACACCTCAGCTGCTGCAGAACATCATAATACACACCTCATCTGCTGCAGAACCTCATAATACACACCTCAGCTGCTGCAGAACCTCATAATACACACCTCAGCTGCTGCAATACATCATAATAGACACCTCAGCTGCTGCAGAACATCATAATACACATCTCATCTGCTGCAGAACATCATAATACACACCTCAGCTGCTGCAGAACATCATAATACACACCTCAGCTGCTGCAGAACATCATAATACACACCTCAGCTGCTGCAATACATCATAATACACACCTCAGCTGCTGCAGAACATAATACACACCTCAGCTGCTGCAGAACATCATAATACACACCTCAGCTGCTGCAGAACATCATAATACACACCTCAGCTGCTGCAGAACATCATAATACACACCTCAGCTGCTGCAATACATCATAATACACACCTCAGCTGCTGCAGAACATAATACACACCTCAGCTGCTGCAGAACATCATAATACACACCTCAGCTGCTGCAGAACATCATAATACACACCTCAGCTGCTGCAGAACCTCATAATACACACCTCAGCTGCTGCAGAACCTCATAATACACACCTCAGCTGCTGCAGAACCTCATAATACACACCTCAGCTTCTGCAGAACCTCATAATACACACCTCAGCTGCTGCAGAACATCATAATACACACCTCATCTGCTGCAGAACCTCATAATACACACCTCAGCTGCTGCAGAACATCATAATACACATCTCATCTACTGCAGAACATCATAATACACATCTCAGCTGCTGCAGAACCTCATAATACACACCTCAACTGCTGCAGAACATCATAATACACATCTCATCTACTGCAGAACATCATAATACACATCTCAGCTGCTGCAGACATCATAATACACACGCAGCTGCTGCAGACATCATAATACACACCTCAGCTGCTGCAGAACATCATAATACACCTCAGCTGCTGCAATACATCATAATACACACCTCAGCTGCTGCAGAACCTCATAATACACACCTCAGCTACTGCAGAACCTCATAATACACACCTCAGCTGCTGCAGAACATCATAATACACACCTCAGCTGCTGCAGAACATCATAATACACACCTCAGCTGCTGCAGAACATCATAATACACACCTCAGCTGCTGCAATACATCATAATACACACCTCAGCTGCTGCAGAACATAATACACACCTCAGCTGCTGCAGAACATCATAATACACACCTCAGCTGCTGCAGAACATCATAATACACACCTCAGCTGCTGCAGAACCTCATAATACACACCTCATCTGCTGCAGAACCTCATAATACACATCTCAGCTGCTGCAGAACATCATAATACACATCTCAGCTGCTGCAGAACATCATAATACACACCTCAGCTGCTGCAGAACATCATAATACACACCTCAGCTGCTGCAGAACATCATAATACACACCTCAGCTGCTGCAGAACATCATAATACACACCTCAGCTGCTGCAGAACATCATAATACACACCTCAGCTGCTGCAGAACCTCATAATACACACCTCAGCTGCTGCAGAGCAACATAATACACACCTCAGCTGCTGCAGGACCTCATAATACACACCTCAGCTGCTGCAGAACCTCATAATACACACCTCAGCTGCTGCAGAACATCATAATACACACCTCATCTGCTGCAGAACCTCATAATACACACCTCAACTGCTGCAGAACATCATAATACACATCTCATCTACTGCAGAACATCATAATACACATCTCAGCTGCTGCAGACATCATAATACACACGCAGCTGCTGCAGACCTCATAATACACACCTCAGCTGCTGCAGAGACATCATAATACACACCTCAGCTGCTGCAGAACATCATAATACACACCTCAGCTGCTGCAGAACATCATAATACACACCTCAGCTGCTGCAATACATCATAATACACACCTCATCTGCTGCAGAACCTCATAATACACACCTCAGCTGCTGCAATACATCATAATACACACCTCAGCTGCTGCAGAACCTCATAATACACACCTCAGCTGCTGCAGAACATCATAATACACACCTCAGCTGCTGCAGAACATCATAATACACACCTCAGCTGCTGCAGAACCTCATAATACACACCTCAGCTGCTGCAGAACCTCATAATACACACCTCAGCTGCTGCAGAACATCATAATACACACCTCAGCTTTTGCAAAGCTCTACACATGTATTGCTTTTAGTAGGTGCAGCACAATGGACGATCCTGGTCTGCCCAAACAAAGGTGCATCCAAAACATACATCGGTGTGGTGTCAGCAAGCAGAGGTAACACTCACTATTAGCACATTTATGAAAGTGAACAAATGAAAGTCAGACATTGCTTTCCAACCAGGCTTCAACAGAATTTTTTAAAAAAAGAAAACTCATGAAACAGGCCTGGACAGAAATGATGGTTCCCTTAACTTAATATTTAGTTGCACAACCTTTTGAGGCAATCCCTGCAATGTAACGATTCCTGTAACTGTCAATGAGACTTCTGCACCTCTCAGCAGGTATTTTGGCCACTCCTCATGAGCAAACTGCTCCAGTTGTCTCGGGTGTGAAGGGTGCCTTTTCCAGACGGCATGTTTCAGCTCCTTCCAAAGATGCTCAATAGGATTTAGGTCAGGGCTCATAGAAGGCCACTTCAGAATAGTCCAATGTTTTCCTCTTAGCCATTCTTGGGTGTTTTTAGCTGTGTTTTGGGTCATTATTCTGTTGCAAGACCCATGACCTGCGACTGAGACCAAGCTTTCTGACACTGGGCAGCACATTTCTCTCTAGATTCCCTTGATAATCTTGAGATTTCATTGTACCCTGCACAGATTCAAGACACCCTGTTCCAGATGCAGCAAAGCAGCCCCAGAACATAACAGAGCCTCCTCCATGTCTCACAGTAGGGACAGTGTTCTTTTCAAGATATGCTTCATTTTTCCGTCTGTGAACATAGAGCTGATGTGCCTTGCCAAAAATTTTGATTTTTGTCTCATCTGTCCATAGGACATTCTCCCAGAAGCTTTGTGGCTTGTCAGCATGTAGTTTGGCAAATTCCAGTCTGGCTTTTTTAAGTTATTTCTGTGACCATTGTGGGTTTTTCTTTCATTAAACGAGGGGTACCAACAATTTTGTACACGTGTGTATTTGGATAAGTATACTTGTATATGTTTATGTAAATATTGTGTGTTAAAATCCCTATATGGATTCCAAGTTATCTAATAGTACTATATTTGATACATATTACCACAAATATCAGGGTTGCTGTTTCTTGTCATATCCTTTGTTATTAATTTTTGATCTACATGATATTGATGCCCTTCTTAGAACCCAAACGCCTCCATCTGTTGTCTGACACCTCTACATTTATGTAGTTTGTTTTTTGTCTTATGAACTACCATGTATTTATTATTAAAGGATGTATAATAAAATGTATTACTTTTTTTAATTCATTGCAGTGATTATGAGTACCGCTGCCCTAATCTTTTTGTTGGTTTGTTACATAAATTAGAAGAAGTTACCCAATTTCCAAAATTTTTACTTTTCATTTCCTTCCCATTGTGATCCAAGACCATTCCGTTACCACCATTACAATATTTTATGGCTATAGAGTGTATTTACCAGCTCATAAATTAATATTAGTAACCTTTCATCGAATGGTGCCAAGTTTTAGGACCTCTTATCCAGTGGTGCTGAGATTCAAGATCTTACATCCAATGGTGGTGAGACTTGGGACCTTCCAACCATTCTTGTTGAGATTCAGAACCTTTATCTTAATGATCCTATGATTTGGGACTGTCCATTCAGTAGTGCTGAGATTCTGGACCTTCCACCCAATGTTCTTGAGATTCAAAATCTTCTACGCATTGGTACCAAGATTCAGAATCCTCTTTCTGAGATTTAAGATCATCCATGCTGTAGTGCAGAAATTCTGGACCTTCCACCCAATGGTTCCACAACTTTTTACCTTCTACCCAGTGGTTCAAAGATTCATGGCTTTCTTTCCAATGGTACTGAGATCTTCTATCAATGTTCAGACATCACAGTCATATGGTACATGTACAAAGTGTCTTGATTGTTGACGCACCCCGTGTGACCACTAAGGCTCAACTGCAGGCTTCTGCTAATGTCACCCAGGAGTCCGGAAGATGCCGGGGCAAGGAAACCGAATTCATCGAGAGATCCCAGGAGAGGTGAGAGAAGGTAAATATGACTGTTTCTTATTTTTCTGCACCCCTCTGAACCCCCAATTATTTTGCTTTGGGATCTGAAGAGCCCACAGAGTATAATAATGATTTGTGGATGGTGAACCCCAAAAATCTCAAGATCAGAAAACCTAAAATTTTTAGGAAAATCATACGTAGCTGAATTCAAACTGGATCACTCATCTCTAAACAGAACTGTTATCTGTCATCAAAATCCTCAACCTCTGAAGATAATGAGATGACTCTGCCAACTCTGCCCTCTAATAATATTCAGATGACCCTGCCCTCTAAAGATAATGTGATGACCCTACTATCTGACCATTCCATGAGACTAATGTGGCCATTATGACACTGATGACCTGATCTATTATGGTAATGAGCTGACTATGCTAACCCTTTTCTCTAATAATAATGAAATGACTCTTCTGACTATACTGGATCTGGCCTGTATTATATTGATATGACTATACTAATCCTGCCCCCTAATGACAATGACATGACTATACTGAACCTGCTCTCTAGCAATAAATTCCAAAGACAAATTGCAATTTGGTCATTTTTTTTTTTTATTCCATGTAAAAAAAAAAACTTTATTTAAAAATAACGTAGATACTTTCCAAGATCTTGATGATCACTTTGAATATGTCTAAATATTGATTTGTTGTTTCAAAATGATCAATGTATTCCTGCATGGCCACCGCTTCCTCTACCAATGAATGTATTTGCCACTGTTGCCAAATGATGACACCCTAAAAGGTACAATGCATTCCGTTATATATAGGTCTCTGTCTTTAGCTCTTTGCTGCTTTGTAAAAACCATAACTATTACTAAACTTGCAGTAGCTGAAACGAAAAATTGCAGAATATGCATAACAAGTCAGATAATAGGAAAGGAATATAGAAATAAGACCTCCTTGCTTTAGCCCACATAGTCTAGGAATAGAGCCAAACCAGAATATCTTCACCAAAAGGAAGAGGGACCCATCTGCAGACATCTGTTTAAGGTTATTGCTGCTTATCAGTGCAAAACAAGGTGCTAGCTGGCTGGGCGACAAGTCCTAGACGTGGATCAGAAGGGGTACTATGCCTCTAAAGAAACCACTTTGCAGAATACAGGGACTTATTAGACCATGCCCTTCTAAGAATTCTGGGAAAGTAATATGCAATAGGGGTGGAAAAGGAGAACTTGCTCTAGCGCAACCTTTTAGAAGATAACTCCCTATAGATCAATGCCTGGAATTCCTATTTTTTTTTTAGAGGAAGCTATGTTACAAAAGGTGGCGCTAGAGCAATTACTCCTTTCCACCAAGGAGTACTTATTTCAATACTCTTTTCCCAGAATTCTAGCAGGACATGCATGGTCTAATAATTCCCTGTACGTTGCAAAGTGACCTCTTTTGAGGTGACATCTCCAAAGTACCCCTTCTGAACGAAGGCATATAGATAATAAAGATTGTGAAGATCCATGGGCAAAATAAATGTTGGACTCCATGCCACCTCTGTGATTCACACCCCACCTGACCACATATTCTAATGCCATACAGATGCTGTTCTATGTATGCTCATGTCCCCAAAAATCATAGTTCTACACAAACAGTGCCCCCGTACAAGTAATAGTGAACTCATTATACATAGTACTCCTAGAAATGTTGCCAAAATACTACCAAGCACAGCCACTATACAATGTACGGAGATGTGCTTGGTAAGTAGTGAAGAGGCTGCAGTGATCACCTGAATGCTGCAGCTTCTCCAAACAGCTGATCAGCTGGCTCTCATAGCTCTCAGAGATTTATTTTCTAATATATATCTCCAAACTATCTGTAGAGCCCTAGCTTACATCAGGGGTCAGCAGCCACCAGCATGTATGTCATGAATGGCATGTGAGCCATATTTCCCCAGCACACCCCCACTCTCCTATAGAAAGGAGGTTAGCATAGCAACAGATGGACAGTGTGACTATATATGTCACTCAGCCTCCTCCAATATAGCACACTGTGCTACACAACTTGCACAAGTGTAGTGGAGGAGAATGAGAGACTTGCACAGTCACATGGTCCACCATCTGCCACCATCTTATGGACAAGAGTGCTGTTCACAGGAGACAGAGGCTGACATAATTGGGAGGGGTGTAAAGTGGAGAGGCATTATACTATATGGGTGCTGTGAGGGACCATTATACTGTATGGTGGCATTAATGGGGCATTATACTGTGTGAGGGGCAGTATATTGTGTAATGGGCACTAAGGAGCATTATACAGTATGTGGATCACAAAGGAACATTATATTGTGAGGTGCAATAAGGAGTTACACACTTTGCCCACTGCAAGTCTCATCAGTCATAGCGCTCGTGTGCTGCAAACATGAATTCTGTCATCCTCTTGTGTCTTTAATGGTTAACCCTTCTGGTACCCTACCTATTTCGACATTTCACTGCAACGGTGGCACAAAAAAAAATGCTTTACTACTCTTCTTAGAAATGGTACGCCAATTTGTAAGTGCTAGCTACTATCTATAATATTTCTATTATAGATATCTCTAATATTATACTATCTATAATATATGGTTCATGAGAAAATCCCTTTAAGTTTAAAGGTGTTTTCCAGGATTTATCATTTTTGTATAAAATTATGGTAGGTCATCAATTAAAGATCATCAGGAGTCTGACACCCAGAAGCCAGGTGATCAACTGTTTGGAGAAGCCGTAGCATTCAGGTGATCGCTGCAGCCTCTTCACCACTAACCAAGCACAGCTCCGTGCATTGTATATTGGCTGTGCTTGGTATCACAGCGCAACCTATTCATTTGAATGAGACTGACCTGCGATCAGACCATGTGATCAATTAACGTTATTTCACATGGCCTGAGAAGAGGAAACAGTGCTCAGGGATGCAACTACCGCTTCAAAATCACTGGTACACAGGGCTCCCGGGGGTCAATCATAAATAAATCATCACCCTCTTATAGCAGCAAGCTACAAAGAGCCCTCTAGTGGTGGCTGCAGACAGATAGAATGGTATCCTTTAACTGTAAGTTTATGCATTGGATTTGCAAATCTGTATCAGCAAAATTGAGCTTTGAGTTTTGTCATGAAATTATTTAGGGCAGAACTTTGGATCTAAAAATATTATATGAAAAAGTGGACGTTACCTTTAAGCATTTTTTAGCGCAAGAGCATGCATTAAAAGAGTTCACACTTACCAAAGCTAGAAGCAGGACAAAGTACAAGTAGATACCCAAAAAGTTCATAGCTTGCGATGCAATCTTATCAGCAGATCCAGCAGCTAAAACAGAAGAGATTCCCATTTCATTCTTCTTATGCTTATTTTGTACAAGTATAATGTCCTTGTAATGTCACACGTGGTGGGTGCCATATTGGACCTGAAGTTCAGGACCTAAAAATGAGCCGTGACAATTATCTGAATCTTGGAGCTCCCGTATGTCACAAAACACCTCACAGTATATGCTTGCCCCATACAAGGGCTATAAGGGCTCCTGAAGGTCACATATCTGACCTGAACATTAACTGGGGAAAATTGGGCGTCAAGTAGAGGTGGACGAATTGGTTTGTAACAAATATTCCAAATTGTTCAGTTTTTAACGAAATTGAACAAACTGGGATTGTCTCGGACGAACTAAAATGACATGAATTGTGGTAAATTATATCCGGGTTAATTATTATACTCATCGGTTATGATCTCATAATGCTCGGCGTACCAATGTCATCGATGTGGCCCAATCACAGGAGGAGGCAGAGACAGAGCACCGGATGCCACGAGGAGGAAGGTCAGTATAAATGTTTTTTTATATTTTACACCTCCCCTGGACCTCCACCTATTATACTCTGGGTTCTAAAGAGACCCTGAATTTAATAATTTCACTTCTGGTTCTAGAGTATCGCTTCATCTGAACATGGGACAAAGCAAATTTTTAGAGGTTCACCTATCTCTAGGGTCATGCATTTAGGAAACTTATTTGTTGTGCTTTTCATTGAAACTTTTTGACCCTATTATACCTATACGGAAAACGCTAGCGTTTTCGCAGGTATAATTGACATGCTGCAATTTTCAAAAATGTGGGTGTTTTTGAAAACGCAGCTTTTCTGCTCAGATTTTTTTTTCTGCAATGTGTGGATGGGATTATCCAGAATCCCATCACTTTGCAGGTAATGTAGAATGCAACGCTTATGACATATGAGTGCTTCATTTTTGAGGGACAAATTGAACTTTGTAATGGTACCATTCAGTATTCTGTATGATGCACTAGGTAGCTTTTAAAAAAGCAGAATGGGGTGGAATTGGAGAAAAACTGTGTTTTTCTGATCTTCATACAGGCTTCATTTTACGGCGTCCACTGTGCAGCCAAAATGAAGTTACCTGTATTCTATGGGTCAGTACGATTTCAGAAATATTAAATTTATATGTTTTTTTTTTTTCTGTTTTAACCCCTTTAAAAAAATCTAAACTTTGCAAAAAATTTTTCTTGTAGTCGCCTTATTCTGATACCCGTAACTTTTTATATTTCCGTGTACGTGGCTGCGTAATGTCTTTTATGTGGGGCCAAATGTACTTTTTATTTATATAATTTTTGGGGAATGTCTGTTTGGGGAATAATGTTTTTAGCACTTTTTATGAGAGGCAAAAAACAGCATTTTTTTTCCCACTACGTTGTTCACCATATGGGAGACCAGGCATTTTCAGACACAGGGATACCTAATGTGTATGTGTTTTACTTTATTTACGTCCTTTTATATGTGTTCTAGGGTGAGTGGGGAGAATTTTTAGTTCTTTCCATTTTTTTTACTTTAATTTTTAGACCCCCTAGGGGTTTTGAACCCCAGGAGGTTTGATCACTAATACAATGCACTGCAATCGCTAATGAATTGCAATGTATTGTAAAATAGAATAGCAATAGAAATACTTAAATAGACTCCCTGTTGTCATAGTAATCAATCGCCGGTCCTGGATATCACTGCCAGGTTCAGTGATCTACCCTAAAATGGCAGCACCTTGGTTAGCTTTGACCAAGGCATCAGGATGGTTAATGGCCGTGATCAGAAATGTCGCCATTTCTCCGCTGTAATATATTATATTCCCCATATTAGTATGGCGGATATTGGGAAAGGGTTAAACAAAAACAGAGGATACCGTCTTAGGAGGGTTCCCAACTATATCCCAGTTATCTGACCTATCCCAGATGGGTCGTACTCGCCGACATCCCTATCACATGTGTATCATGGTCCACTCTACAGCACCACAATTCTCCATTACAGAGGAGAATATTGAGTTTAGTCAGGTCCGTTATCCATATCATCTGGTCGGGAGTTTATAACCCTTTTTTTGGGCTGAACATACTATGAAAAGTTTATGAGAGAACAGATAGGCTTTATGCCCTGGTTTAGAAAATATAATAAATCTTCCCCCATATCTACATAGAGAAAACACATGTAGGAGAGAATATCTATATACATGCAGCATCTTAGGGTATGTTCACATGTAGGAATTTGCTGTGGATTTTGGGGCAGATTCAACCCCCGAATCTGCCTCCCATTGTTTTCAATGGGAGACAGAGATCACAGCAGGATGCTGAATAATTCAGCGTCCTGCTCGATCTTGCTGCGGATTCCATCATCAGCGGCTAGACCGCAGTCGAATACGGTGGTGGAAAATGAAAATTTTCTACCATGTGACCGTAGCCTAACACAGACTGTATGGTTGCTCTTGGAGGCTGTATAGTATGGAGGATCTACTAGGCAATTATACAGTCTCTGTACACTGCCAAACAGTCTCTGTACATAGGAATCTGCCATATGCAGGTATTCTTAGAAGAGATGGGAAAACTTCATGTGATTCGTTTCAATGAATATTCGTGAGGTTCGGCCCTTCAGTTTGTTTCATACCAAACTTGTCCAGATAGAGCCAGAGGTGCTATTATTGTACTTGGGGGTCTCTTCGGACCCCAGAGTATAATAAGTGGAGGCTCAGGGAAGGTGACAAAAATAAACATCTATATTCATATCTCACCTCTCCTGAGCATCCTTGTGCTGTCTGGCGGTCTCCCTGCATTCTCTTCCAGGCTCTGGCTAATGTCACACACCCTCGGACATGACTGAGGTCTGTGATTGGGCCTTAGCGATCATGTGGGGGAAATCAACGTCATGACGCTGGAACAGCATTGTGAGATCGACACACCCCACGTGACCCCTGAGGCCCAATCTAAGGCTTTAGCGGTGGCCCTGGGGCACGTAACATCAGTCGGAGGCTGGAAGAGGCCTCAAGAGGACACAGTAGGACCAAAAGGAGAGGTGAGTATAAGTGTTATTTTTCCTCACTTCCCCAGGGCTTCCACTATTCAGACCGCAAAGTATAATAGTTTTTTGTGTGTGACGAACATCAAAAATTTCATGTTTTGGAAGTTTTGGGTCGACAAAATGGTTCTTAGTTGCATGACTGGCATACATATATACATATGTTTAGGGAGGAAAAAGTATTGCACAACTATAATAAATTTTTGCAACTTTTTTTTTAGGTACACCCCTTTCTCGACACTTTTTAAAGCTGTCAAAGTAAGCAACAACACCCTAGTATTCGATAACGGTAGATTTATTCAAGAAATATTTCCTGTACAGTATACACCTCGTCCCTCTATATACATCATTATCCTTACTATCACCTACCTTCAGTCACCTTGCGATTTCTTACAAGATTTCTTATAGCCTTGCAATCTTGCCTGCTTTGTTTTGTTTCTAAGTAATCGAAAGTAAAACTTTCACTTTCCATCTTTAGCCTATACAGGAGGATTAACCTGTTCCTGACTCCATATGGAGTCTGAGATCAATGTAAATTATCCTTAACACTTCCTCTTAATAAATAACCCAACCCACATACAGTGCCTTGCGAAAGTATTCGGCCCCCTTGAACTTTTCAACCTTTTGCCACATTTCAGGCTTAAAACATAAAGATATAAAATTAAAATTTTTTGGTGAAGAATCAACAACAAGTGGGACACAATCGTGAAGTGGAACGAAATTTATTGGTTATTTTAAACTTTTGTAAAAAATAAAAAACTGAAAAGTGGGGCGTGCAATATTATTTGGCCCCTTTACTTTCAGTGCAGCAAACTCACTCCAGAAGTTCAGTGAGGATCTCTGAATGATCCAATGTTGTCCTAAATGACTGATGATGATAAATATAATCCACCTGTGTGTAATCAAGTCTCCGTATAAATGCACCTGCTCTGTGATAGTCTCAGGGTTCTGTTTAAAGCGCAGAGAGCATCATGAAGACCAAGGAACACACCAGGCAGGTCCGTGATACTGCTGTGGAGAAGTTTAAAGCCGGATTTGGATACAAAAAGATTTCCTAAACTTTAAACATCCCAAGGAGCACTGTGCAAGCGATCATATTGAAATGGAAGGAGTATCAGACCACTGCAAATCTACCAAGACCCGGCCGTCCCTCTAAACTTTCATCTCAAACAAGGAGAAGACTGATCAGAGATGCAGCCAAGAGGCCCATGATCACTCTGGATGAACTGCAGAGATCTACAGCTGAGGTGGGAGAGTCTGTCCATAGGACAACAATCAGTCGTACACTGCACAAATCTGGCCTTTATGGAAGAGTGGCAAGAAGAAAGCCATTTCTCAAAGATATACATAAAAAGTCTTGTTTAAAGTTTGCCACAAGCCACCTGGGAGACACACCAAACATGTGGAAGAAGGTGCTCTGGTCAGATGAAACCAAAATCCAACTTTTTGGCCACAATGCAAAACGATATGTTTGGCGTAAAAGCAACACAGCTCATCACCCTGAACACACCATCCCCACTGTCACACATGGTGGTGGCAGCATCATGGTTTGGGCCTGCTTTTCTTCAGCAGGGACAGGGAAGATGGTTAAAATTGATGGGAAGATGGATGGAGCCAAATACAGGACCATTCTGGAAGAAAACCTGTTGGAGTCTGCAAAAGACCTGAGACTGGGACGGAGATTTATCTTCCAACAAGACAATGATCCCAAACATAAAGCAAAATCTACAATGGAATGGTTCACAAATAAACGTATCCAGGTGTTAGAATGGCCAAGTCAAAGTCCAGACCTGAATCCAATCGAGAATCTGTGGAAAGAGCTGAAAACTGCTGTTCACAAACGCTCTCCATCCAACCTCACTGAGCTCCAGCTGTTTTCCAAGGAAGAATGGGCAAGAATTTCAGTCTCTCGATGTGCAAAACTGATAAAGACATACCCCAAGCGACTTGCAGCTGTAATCGCAGCAAAAGGTGGCGCTACAAAGTATTAACTTAAGGGGGCCGAATAATTTGGATGTTGATTCTTCACCCAAAAAAATTAAAATTTTATATCTTTATGTTTGAAGCCTGAAATGTGGCAAAAGGTTGAAAAGTTCAAGGGGGCCGAATACTTTAGCAAGGCACTGTGTATATATATATTGTGACAATTTGGGGAATTAAACTCAAAATGGAGGCTTTTCCTGGTTCGGACAGTGGTGGTTCATGGTACTGGGCGCCGGAAAGATAGCTTTCAGACGGTCCAAGTGTAAAATAAAAATGGCTTTATTCAGCTTAACTGCAACATAGCAAAACAACAAAAAACCTAGACCAGGGTCCTAACTCACTCCTTGAGCCCCTAACTGTCCTGACTGTTGCTCAGCTCCAGCAACAGTCCCCTGTGGACGCCAGCCCTTCTGGGACAGAGCCTCTCTCTCTCTGTCCTAGCTGGTCCACTACTTCCTGCTTCCTGCAGGACACTCCAGCCCTTCTGGAGTTACGTGCCACCACCCAAAGGCGTGGCTGAGAGCTTTTTCTGGTCTGGCCTGGGTCGCTCAACAGCGCCCTCTGGCTCACATATATATATATATATATATATATATATATATATATATATAATTTTTTTTTGTTATTAACTTAATTTATACTTATTTTTTATTGTTTCCCTTTAAGGTCATAATAGACTTTTTTTTGCTGATTTCCATGTTAATAAGGCTGATACATTAGTCCCAGTTACAGGGAGAATACAGCCTACATGTATGCTTTGTAGAGCTCATGAAGTTCCCAGCACCTGTCAGATCACATCACCCCCAGGAGGAAAGTTTCAGGCTAATGCCCCACATAGCAGACAGCAGCAAAACAGAGCTGTAAAAACCATGGTGACAACTCATTGCGTTTTTTCCCCCAGCACTTTTCACAGAAAGTCCACAGAGGTTTCATCTGCGGACTCTCTGCTCCCATTATACCTATAGGGAAACTGCTGGTGTTCCCATACATATAAATGACATGCTGCGATGTCCAAAACTGCTACGGTTTTGAAAATAGCAGCATGTATGCTGCACACATTTTTCTGCAATGTGTGTATGGGATTCGCTAGAATCCCATCCACGTAGCAGTGACTGTAACATCTTACGGTCACATGGTGCCCCAGTCTCACATTGTTAAGCTAGTAAAAATTGATCTGTTTGACCATACCGTTGATGAAGTGATTCTGCCATCTCTTTTTCCCTCGATGGAAAAATCACCGAAAAAAAGGTGTTTTACAGTCAGTGTGTAGTGGATGGGATTTGAGCGAATCCTGTCCCCTCAGTGCTGGAAAATCACAGCATGCCAATTTTGGAAATTGCAGCAAGTCAATTATCTCAACGAAAATGATTTCTCTATAGGTATAATGGAAGGAGAAACTTTCTGTGAAAAGCACTGCGGGAAAAATCGTGATGCGTTGCCGCCACTGCTTTTTTGCTGCGGGACCTTAGCCTAATAGAGGAAATTCTAACTAACAGAAAAAGTCCACATGAAAAATGCATAAAAATGGGGCATCATGGGGTTAGCTTGTTATCAAAGCACCCATCTAAGGAAAAAAAAAAAAGATTCTCTAATGTGGGCAACCTTTTGAAGTAATACATTGAATATAACTCCCAAGTGTCCCTCTTAAGAAGGGACAGTTTCTACTTTTGACCCAAGCCCCGCTGTCCCTCTTTTCTTCTTAAATGTCCCCCTTTTTGAATTTGGAAATAGATGTGCATTACTAAACTTAACTGTATTGTTCCAGACACTAAGTGAGGGACCTAACTCTATATTAGACCCCAATTTATATAATATGTTATAATTTGGTGCATTTTAGACCTTAAAATTACTATATTTAGATGATGTTTGTGCAAATTTTGAACTTTCGCACAAAGTTTGACAGTCCAAAAAGTTGGGAGGTATGACATTACACTTAACATTATATTAACCTCTCCTTTATTTCAGATTGCGTTCGGCATTCATGATGTCACTAGCCATAGGATAGGGGATAACTTGAAGATCAGTGGGGGTCCTATCACTCATGTCCCCACTGATTAGGGGAATGGGGGAGATTTGTGGGTAGCTGGGCACCTCTTCATACATTTCACTGGTAGTGCAGGAGATAGCTGAGTGCTTTACTTCACCACTGTCTGGTTTCTTGTTAACTCCATAGATCTTCCCATCTACTGAGATCTTCAGGCTTTGACTTGACTTGAACAATTTTTTACATTCACTTATTCACAATTTTTTTTTCTGTACCTGTCTAAAATTTTTGCATGGTACTATATGAACAAATCAGAAGATGAAAGATAATTCTTTGCCAGAGCTCCACAGGAGATAATTCAAGGCTAAATTGCAGACAAAAAATATGCTATGAACAGGAAAAATAGAGGAACTTATAACATCTGACTACAGGAAAATTGCATACTGTAAATTTGGCCCTGCTAACAAACTGCAATCGCAGCATAGCGATAGTAAATAAAGCATAAGTTATGGGACATGAAAATTGGTAATTTCACGTTCATTTACTATTACCTTGGGTTTTTTCTCATCTCTTTCAGGATTACCTGTTGTGCTCTTAGAGTGACACTAAGGCTGAGGCCCCACGTTGCGGAAACGCAGCTTTTTTTGTTGCAGATTTTGTTGTGGTTTTTTGAGCCAAAGCCAAGAATGGCTACAAATGGACTGGGAAATATCTAGGAAGCTTCTTATACTTCTCGCTTCTCCTCAATCCACTCTTGGCTCAAAAAACCGCAACAAAAAAAGCTACGTTTCCGCAACGTGGGGCTTTAGCCTAAAAGGATGACCACTTCCAAACAAAGTATCAACAATCCTGAATTTCCTTCATTTATAGATAATTTGTCTAACTGTAGATTGATGTACACCCAGGTCTCTATAACATGTCTTATGAGATCTTCAGAAAGTTGCATGCTTTACACATTAACCAATCTTTCCTGTAAAGAACAGATTTGTCAGTAACCAGGTGTTGTGTGCCTTTATTTAGCTGCTGTGTAACCTGCACTTTCAATTTCATAATCTTAAAAATTCCTTTGGTCAAATAGTTCTTGAAAAATTTATTAATACAAAGGATCACAAATTTTTCCCTTTTACCCAATAAAATGTGCTCAATAAAAGACGAGAATGGTACAACTATGTGTGGGTTATTAGTTAAATTATGTACAGTGCTGGCCAAAAGTATTGGCACCCCTGCAATTCTGTCAGATAATACTCAATTTCTTCCAGAAAATGATTGCAATCACAAATGCTTTGGTAATAATATCTTCATTTATTTTGCTTGCAATGAAAAAACACAAAAGAGAATGAAAAAAAAGTCAAATCATTGATCATTTTACACAAAACTCCAAAAATGGGCCGGACAAAAGTATTGGCACCCTCAGCCTAATACTTGGTAGCACAACCTTTAGACAAAATAACTGCGAACAACCGCTTCCGGTAACCATCAATGAGTTTCTTACAATGCTCTGCTGGAATTTCTCCAGGTCCCTGAGATTTGAAGGCTGCCTTCTCCAAACTGCCATTGTGAGATCTCTCCACAGGTGTTCTATGGGATTCAGGTCTGGACTCATTGCTGGCCACTTTACAAGTCTCCAGTGCTTTCTCTCAAACCATTTTCTAGTGCTTTTTGAAGTGTGTTTTGGGTCATTGTCCTGCTGGAAGACCCATGACCTCTGAGGGAGACCCAGCTTTCTCACACTGGGCCCTACATTATGCTGCAAAATGTGTTGGTAGTCTTCAGACTTCATAATGCCATGCACATGGTCACGTGGTGTAAACGCCGCGATTCGCCTGCGGTGGAAGCGCCACAGAAAAAATTGCGGCGTTTTACAGTCAAAGCAAAGTGGATGGGATTCTGCCCACTTTGCAGAAAAAAACCCGCTGCGGACACGCGGCGATTTCCAAAATCGATACGGTTTTGGAAATCGCAGCATGTCAATTATACCTACGGAAACGCCGGCGGTTTCCCCATAGGTATAATTGAAACGGAAAGTCTGCAGAGAAAAACTCTGCAAACTTTCTGTCTAAAGCGCTGCGGGAAGAACCACGATGCGATCCCGCCGCGGTTTCTCCCGCAGCGCTTTTTTTGTTGCGGGACGCATGTGGTGCCTTAGCCTCAACATGATTTATAAGACTGCTCATTCTCCTTCTTTCTAATCATCACTATCATTATCTTAATTATTAACATTACTTATATTCTTGTTCAATCTCTATATTGCTAAATACAATTTGTTTTAATGCTCTTTAGCAAAAAAAAAAAACTGAAAAAAGAAATCTGAAAAATTGTTGATGAGAGTGTAAAAACAAATATTTTTGTCACCATTTCTCCACATTGTGAATCACTCATATTACAATTTTTAGTAGAAAGTCACAACACACATCTATAGGCTGAATCAAGTGTTACTTTCTATTACTAGGGTGTACGTAGTTTCTGGGTGATTACATCACAACGCCATGCATTATAGTATAATTCTGAGTAGACATAACCACAGATCAATAAAAGGTGACGTTTTGGACTGGTAATGACTTTCCTTTGGCCTGATCTGTAGTAGGGGAAAAGTAAATATACGAGGCGGTGGTGTTGACATGTTTTCTTTTTTTTTCCTACGTATGCCCTAAAAATAAAAAGTTACACTTGACTCAGAATATGTGTGTGTGCTGTGACTTTCTACTAGTACTTAGTGGGTTGTAGGACCCTTTCACAAGCACCACCACCATTACGAGTGGGACCAGTGCTTCATACTTGCAATATTACAAATTTTAGACCTGGCAAAATAATTTTAGCCATATACATAGATATATAAAAATATTCTTCTCCATTCATTCTGCGAGTCTTCAGTCTAGTAAATTTATTCTACTATCTCTAATAGAGGAAATTGTAATTAGAACAGAAAGAGTCCACACACTATATTTCTATGGCACAACAACGATAGACTTGACATCGGTTTGTAACGCTAGAATTAATATATGTCCTTAGAATGTATCTCCTCATAAAAGGTTATTTATTAAAAAAATACCTTCACATTTGTGTTTTTTAGCCACTTTTCCCTGGTTCATGACAGCCCATATTTTCGGCTTTTTTGGTACATGCAACTGTGAAGGCTATAACATTCTTTTCATTCGAGTTATTGAAATAATTTTTGCGTTTTTATTCATTGATATATAGGGCTTTATTTTTTTTATTTTTCTGATTCTTTAACCGGTTAAGGACCGGGCCTAAAAGTGCCTTATGGACCAGGCCTCATTTTTCAAAACTGACATGTGTCACTTTAAATGGCAATACCTTTGAGATGCTATAACTTACACAAGTGATTTTGAGATTATTTTTTCATGACACATTGTACTTCATGTTAGTGGTAAACATTGATCAATATTTTTGTATTTATTTATAAAAAATTAGGAAATTTGAGGGAAATTTGGAAAAAAATAGCAATTTTCAAAATGTAAAATTCTCTGCTTTTCAGACAGATAGTCATACCACCCAAATACATGAATAAATATTATCTACCATATCTCTGCTTTATATCGGCATCATCTTTTAATCATTCTTTAATTTATTTTGGATGTTAGAAGGTTTACAAGTGTAACAGCGATTTTCCAGATTTACAAGAAAATTTCCCAAACTCATTTCTTAGGGACCACTTCAGTTCTGAAGGGGATTATAAAGGCCTATATTAAACCCCCATAAATCACTCCATTTTCAAAACTGCACCCCTCAAACAATTCAAAACAGCATTTGGGAAGTTTGTTAACCCTTTAAGCATTTCACAAGAATTAAGACAATATGGAGGTGAAATTTAGACATTTCATTTTTATCCAATAATACATTAATTTATCCCTAAAATTAACACATTCACAAAGGGTTAAAGGAGAAAATGCATCTCACAGTTTGTTGTGCAATTTCTCCCGAGCACAGAAATACCCCACATGTGGGTGTAAAATGATTTTTGGGCACACGGCAGTGCACGGAAAAGAAAGAGCGACACTTGGCATTTGAAAAGCAGATTTTGCTGGAATAGTTTTCAGGTGCCATGTCTCATTTGCAGAGCTCCTAGAGTACCAAAACAATGGAAACCCCCTAAAAGTGACCCCATTTTGGAAACTACACCCCTGACAGAATTTATCAAGGGGTATACTGAGCATTTTGACCCCACAGCTGTTTCACAGATTTTATTAACATTGGGATGTGTAAATGAAAAATTACTAAAACATCACTTTATCCCCAAAGTTTTCATTTTCACAAGGGGTTAAAGGAGAACAAGCCACCCACAGTTTGTTACACAATTGCTCCTGAACACAGCAATACCCCATATGCGATCGTAATTTGCTTCATGGGTACATGGCGGGGCTCGGAATGGAAAGAGCGTTATTTGGCTTTTGAAGGGCAGATTTTGCTGGAATAGTTTTCAGGTGCCATGTCCCATTTGCAGAGCCCCTAGAGTACCAATATAATGGAAACCCCCAAAAGTGACCCCATTTTGGAAACTACACCCCTCACAGAACATATCAAGGGGTATAGTGAGCATTTTGACCCCACAGCCGTTTCACAGATTTTATTAACATTGGGACATGAAAATGAAAAATTACTTTCTTTCCAATAAACCATCAATTTAGCCCCAAATTTTTCATTTTCACAAGAGGATAAAGGAGAAAAAGCTCCCCAAAGTTTGTTACACAATTTATCCTGAATACAGGAATACTCCCCATGTGGTTGTAATCTGCTGTATGGGTACATGGTGGAGCTCAGAATGGAAAGAGCGCAATTTGGCTTTTGGAGGGCAGATTTTGCTGGAATAGTTTTCGGGTGCCATGTCGCATTTGCAGAGCCCCTAAAGTACCAATACAATGGAAACCCCTCAAAAGTGACCCCATTTTGGAAACTACACCCCTCAAGGAATTTCTCAAGGGGTATGGTGAGCATTTTGACCCTACAGTTGTTTCACAGATTCTATTAACATTAAAATGTAAAAATTAAAAATTACTTTTTTTTTCCAATAAACTGTCCATTTAGCGACATATTTTTAATTTTTACAAGGGGATAAAGAAGAAAAACCCCACAGTTTGTTACACAATTTCTCCTGAACACAGAAATGCCCCATATGTGGTCGTAAACTGCTGTATGGGTACATGGTGGGGCTCAGAATGGAAAGAGCGCTATTTGGCTTTTGGAGGGCAGATTTTGCTGGAATAGTTTTCAGGTGCCATGTCGCATTTGCAGAGCCCCTAAAGTACCAATATAATGTAAACCCCTCAAAAGTGACACCATTTTAGAAACTACATCCCTCAAGGAATGTATCAAGGGGTATTATCATTTTGAGCCTAAAAATGCTTCCCAAAAATTAATATACAATGTGAAAATTGACAATTTTAAATAAATATGCCATTTTGGTGCCCAATACGTTGTACCCACTTTGTGGCATCAGACACATGCACTCCTAAAACTATTATGTGGGCTATCCCAGGGAAAAAAAAATTATATATGTGGGTGTAAACTGCTACTTGGGCAAACAGCAGGGCTCAGACAGGAAGGAGCACTGCGCTTTTTAGCTTTTGGAGTACAGATCTAGAGGGACTTTCTGGACGCCATGTTGTTTTTGCAGAGGTGCCAGTAAATTGGAATTCCCCAAGAAGTGACCCCATTTTGTAGGGGCAATTTTAGGGTTTTTGCCAATTTGACATGGTGTCCAAAATCCAACAATCTAAATCTATGCTCCAAAAGCCACATAGCGTTCCTTCACCTCTGCCCCATGCTGTGTACCCAAACTGCAGTTTACGCCCACATGTATGACACTGGTGTACCCAGGATAATGTACTTGGTATAAACTGCTGTTTGGGCACAGTCGGGCACAGAAGGAAAGGAGCGCTATTTTGGTTTTTGAAGCACAGTTTGGTTTTTGGACACCATGCCACTTTTGCAGAGCCCCTGGATTGCCAGTAAAATGGAATCCGCAGACTTGTGACCCCATTTTGGGAACTACACCCCTGAAGGGATTTATCAAGTGGGGTAGCGAGTATTCTTAACCCTTAAGTGTTGCATTCATTTAATTTCAATAAATGAATGCGCAGCTGATAATGAAAAGGGAAAATTGCAATTTTTCCAGAGATACGCCATTTCAGTGCCCAATATTTTGTGCCCAGCTTATGTCAGAAGGCACAAACACTCTAAAAACTGTTAAGTGGGTATCCCGGGCACAACAGCTTTTGGAGCGTTTACATCTAATACAAGCCGGACACAACGTATTATGCATTGAAATAAAATATTCCTGGAAAAATTGTCATTTTCACCTTTCACAATCATCTGCGTATTCATTTCTGGAAAATAAATTATAGCAACACTTGGAGGTAAAAAATGCTCACTGTACCCCTGGATAAATTCCTTCAGGGGTGCAGTTTCCAAAATAGGGTCACATGTCTGCGGATTCCACTGTACTGGCATTTCAGGTGCTCTGCAAAAGTGTCACGGTGTCCAAAAACCAAACCGTCTAAGTCTGTGCTCCAAAAACCTAATAGCGCTCCTTCCCTTCTGTGCCCGGCTGTGCCCAAACAGCAGTTTATACCCACATATGACATTATGTACGTTCTCCTGGGTACACCAGTGTCATACATGTGGGTATAATCTGCAGTTTGGGCACACAGCAGGGCAGAGAAGGGAAGGAGCGCTATGTGGCTTTTGGAGCGCAGATTTAGAGGTTTGGTATCTGGACGCCATGTCATGTTTGCAGAGCCTCTAAAGTACCAGTAAAGTATAATCCCCTAGGGAGTGACCCCATTTTGAAAACTGCACCCCTCAAAGAATTTATCAGAGGGTGTAATAAGCATTAGTATCCCAGATGTGACTGCACAGCGAATAGTGAACAGTGAATATGTAAGATGTGCGGAGTACATGGGGAACACGAAATTCCCTACTATATCCCCAGTAGCTCCTATGATTGGGGGAGGGGGTCACTCTGGGGGTCACTTCTGGTTTATTATCCCTTGTAAGCTCTAAATCTGGTTTGTACCCTGATATAGGCTCGCACCGCTTATACATTCCCTTCCTGCCGCAGCCAGTTATGTTCTAATGATTTGGTGATTTTTGGGGTTTTTGTCTTCACATTGTACAAGCTATATTCTTTATTTTTCGGATGATGTAGCCATATGAGGGCTGATTTTTTGCGGTATGATATGCATTTTTTAATGACACCATTTTTTGGGGTGTCTATAGCTTATTGAATAAATTATATTAACTCTTTCTGGGTGGATTAAAAAAAAATATCAATTCTGGAATTGGTTTTTACCTTTTAATTTTTTTGCCGTGTGGCGTACAGCATAAGTAACACGTTACCTTTATTCTGTGGGTCGGTACGATTATGGCAATACCTCATTTATATTGTTTTTTTATGCGTTACTAATTCTGCAGAACAAAAACCTATTTGTGGACATAAATCAATTGTTTTTGCATCACCATCTCCTGTGAGGCGTAACATTTTTATTTTTCGGTTGACAGACTTGGTTTAGGGCTTATTTTTTGCGGGAGGACATGCGCTTTTTATTGGTATTGTTTTGAGGTACATATGAGTTTTTGATCACTTTTTATAGTATTTTTTTGTAAGCGAGATAGTCAAAAATCATTACTTCCAGCGATTTTTTTCAGTTTTTTTTTTTTCGACGTTCACCGTGTATGTTAAATATTATTTCAGCTTTATTGTACAGGTTGTTACGGACGCGGCGATACCAAATATGTGTTGTTTTTATTAATGGTTTTTTTTTTTTATATATATATATAATTCATTTTATATAGGAAAAGGGATTTTTGGGGGCTTTATAACTTTATTAATTTTTTTTTTTTTACACACTTTATTTTTTTTTTTAACTTTTTTTTTACATTTTTAACTTGTCCTATAAGGACACCTGAGCCAGCGATGTTCTGATCCTGGCTCAGTATTATAGACTGCAGTACACAAGCATACTCTTGTATTGCAGTCTATACAAGAATGCCAGCCGATGTAGACGCATCGGCTGACTTCTTCACATCCCGGCAGGATCAGCCAGGTAGTGGGGGCTTCAGGTAGCCTGGGGTCACTGGCCAGACCCCGGGCTATAGAAAATAGACATCGGCAACCCCCGATCTCGCCGCGGGGAGTTGCCGGTGGGGGCGGTAACATGGCGGAACCCCTTGGATGCCGGAACAAAATTCCGACCGGGGGTTATGGAGCAGGGTGTTAGCTGTCAGTTACAGCTAACACCCGCTCCCGATCCCGGTCACAGGGTCTCTGAAGTGCAGGCCGTAAATTTACTATTGGCTGGACTTCAGAGACCAGGTCTGCAGGCCGTAAATTTACAGCCGGCGGTCGTCAACCGGTTAAAAAAAGTGGGGAAACATGCTTGTTTTTTGCATATTAGCTTTTTTTTTTTTTTTTTTTTTTAAGGGGCTTTATTTTTTTTGTCCTATTTATTTTTGCATATTTTTTCTATTTCCTTAACCCCTTAAAGATAAAACCAATTTTAGTTTTTGTGTAGTTATTTTTTCCTCCCCACCTTCCAAGAACCTTCACATGTACTTTTAATGACACCATTCAATATCCTGTACAATGTACTGGAAGCTGGAAAAAAAATCAGAATGAGGTGAAATTGGAAAAAAAAACACATTTGAGCCAATTTCATATGGGTATAATTTTTACAGAATTAACTATGTGGTAAAAATGTTACCTGTATTCTGTGGGTCAGTACGATCATAGCAATACCAAATTGATTTAGTATTTGTAATGTTTTTATACCTTTTAAAAAATTTAAAACTTTGCGAAATAGAAATTTTTTTTTGTGTAGTCATATTGTGATACCTGTAATTTTTTTATATTTATGTGTGTGGAGCTGGGTATGGCGTCTTTTTATGCGGGACAAGATGGCATTTTTATTGATACCATTTTGGGGAAGTTCTGATGGTTTGATCTTTTTTTATTCCATTTTTTATAGGAGGAAAAGTGTTAAAAAAAACTGTCATTTTGCCATTTTGATTTTTTTCCCGCTACGCCGTTCACCGTATGGGATAAATATTTTTAGATTTTAATAGTTCAGACATTTTGGAGCACCGGAGACCTAAAGTGTTTGTTTATTATTGTTTATTTATTTTATATGTGACCTAGGAAAGGGGGGGGGGATTTGAACTTTTGTGTTTTGTGTGCTTTTTTTTATACTTTTAAAAACTTTTTTTTTTTTTTTTTAACTTTTATTTTCAGACCCCATAGGGACCTTGAACCCTAGGGGATCCGATCGCTCATACTATACACTGCAATATTAATGTATTGCAGTGTATAGGAAAATACATTCACTCCTATTACACGCTGCCTATGGCGCCTGCTCACTGTTAGCAGCGGGTCCTGAGCCCTCTCCATACATCCCCACCGCATCCCCATGACGTAAAGGGACGTCTATGGTCATTAAGGGGTTAATATATTGGGAAATATTTTTAAAAAGAAAGGAAACATATTTGTTTTCTGATTTTTCATTTATTTATTTTTCTTTTTAATAGTAAAACGTATGAAAATCATTTTTTGAATAGTTTTCACTCTCTGTTACAGTAAATTTCACGTAGTGACACATAGTTTTGTGCTGCCAGAAGCAGAACTCGAACCTGTGATGGGGTGTGGTAGTTACATTCTTTGTATTTTATTTTAATATTTGAATTTTCTTGTAACTGGGTTTGATACATAGGAAGAATATAGCCTTCAGGTATACATTGCAGAGCTCATGCAGTTCCTGTCACCTGTCAGATCACATGACCCCCGGGAGGAAAGCCGCATCATGGCCGAGAAAGAGATTAGCACTGTGTAAACAGTGATTGGGAAGGCAGAGATGGTAATAAAGCGTCCCTGCATTCTCTCTGGCCATACTGATAGCTATAGTTCCCCCCTGCCGCAGCTGATCTAATCTCCCTCTACTTCTTCCTAATAGTGATCATTATTATCATAATAAATATAACTATATACATAATTACAATTATAATAGATCTCTGTATTGATGAATACAATGGGGAAATTTATGGCTGTGTTCACACGGCGGAAAATGAAAATCATTGAATTTTCGCCGCAGTCTGCCGCGACAGGATGCCGATGCAGTGCATCAGCATTCCGTCGCGGCATCTCACTCCTGATTAGGCCTGGATGAATAGGCCTAATCAGGAGCACGTTTCGAGCCACGGATACAGTGAAAACAATGGGAGGCGGATTCAGGAGGAATCTGCTCCGGATTCGGGGGGTGGAATCCGCCCCCCGAATCCACGGCAAATTCCTCCATGTGAACACACCCTATCAGTCCCTGTGCGCCAGTTTTCTTGCACAGAAGGTGTGATTTTGTGGCGCACATATGACACAAGTTACCACAACCCCTGTTCTGTATCTCACTTGCCACATTGTGTGAATATGGTCAGAGAAGGGCAGGCTGGGCCTTGGCCCAACATACAAATTATAACTGAAACCAGTTCTAGTGAATCCCATCCACACATTGTGAAAAAATACACACAGCAGGTGCGCTGCGATTTCCAAAGCCGTCGCAGTTTTGGAAATCGCAGCATGTCAATTATACCTACGGAAAAGGTCATAATAGACTTTTTTTTTTTTTTTTTTTGCTGATTTTCGCTGTAACTTCAGTCGATACATTGTCCTCAGTTACAGGAGGAATACAGCTTCGAGGTATACACTGCAGAGCTCATGCAGCTCCTTGCACAAATTACACATTACAGTTCCTTGTACCTGATGGACCACATGATCTCCCGGTTGGAAGGATAGTCGCATCTTGGCAGCTTTCATATCTGATACACAGAGCTCCTTGAGCACGAATGTATATGGTGATTGGGTGGTAATAAACCTTCCCTGCCTTCCCTCTCTGGGAAGTCTAGCTGTCCTTTTTGTCCACAATTTAAATAGACTGCATTGGAGACTCCAGCACAGATGTGGATGAAGCCTTAGACGGTGGAGTCATATATTTCCTCTTAACATACATATTGTGTATACATACAGTATATTCTAGGAATTCAGTGAAACCAATGGACTGTCATATGATAAATGATGGCCTTGGTTTTAGCCGACAGAAAAATACCAACACGTATCAGCAGTTCAAGAACGGAAAAATTTCTCAAATAGTTTGAAACTGGTTTGAGCTAAAATTAAAAACTGGATTTGTCTCATGGTGAATGTCATCTGTATCAATATCGAGGGCTAAATGGCCCAGAAGTAACAACAGTTAGAAATCCTAATGATTTACCTCAATGGCTTACTTTTAGTGTTATGCTGCATGAGTAATGATTCTTCCCTTGTCATATCCACTTTTATATGTTATGATGGATGTTCTGGATCACAATTGAAGTCTTGTAAAATAACCACAAATTGGGAAATACAATTTTTTACTCACATATTTCACTGGCAATAACTTATGACCATTAAAATATAGATCACAATTCTAAGTTTTCTTCCTTCCATAGAAGAAGATATATGGTGATCATCTGAAGATTGTGTTGTCTTAGCCATCCTGAATGACGATGGCTCTTGTCATGGCTCTTATTCTTCTGCTTGGTAAGTCAATTGCTGCTGGTTTATTCCATTAATGTTGTCTTTTTTGTTACATAATTGTATTCCCCATAATATAACAATTCTGGAGCATCTTATCTTGTGTTGCCTCTCAGTTATGACCAGGAGAATGATAAAATATGTATATACAACATTTCTACTGAGAATAACCGATGAACAGCACAACACAGATTTTTTATTTACTTATTTTTATTATTTTTGCCTTCCTAGAACAATAACTTTTTATTTTTCTGATTGAAGGCTTGGGTTTTATGGGATGAATTTTATTTTTCAGTGGCAGTATTGTGGTATATATATAATTTAGGCTAAGTTCACATCTGTGCCGCTCTCTCCGTCGTTCGGGTCCAACGGTGGCTGAGGTCCCATAGAACAGGATACATCTCCAACTCTATTCTAACAGTTTGGCATAAGTAGCAGCAAAGCTGCGGGTACTTGAGCTTCACTAGTACACAGCAACTTTCTATTAATACATTTACTGGTTATAGTAACTTCAACATCACTTTTCCCTATGTATCCTAGTGTACAATGTTGTAAAATCCATATGGACCTGTCACATGACCACAGCGGCTTCCACTGTATGGTGTGTCATCGACCTGAAGTGGCATAAAGGAAAAGGCACAACCAGAGGAGACGTGAGGGACATGGAGAGTCATTGTCTGTGTCTGGGAATTGCAATGAAGAGGTTGTGGCCTTCCAAGGAGTATTATGGCCTTCTCTTTCTACTGATCTATGGCAATATTGAGAGTCAATCCCCCAATCATATATTAATGTGCAATGCTAAGCAAAGGCCATAAATAATATCATATAAAAACCCTTTAGTGAACAAATTAATGTATGCATTACATAAATGTGCCATGTGCTATTATACAGATAAAGTAATAGATTTTTTCCTTTTTCGCTTTATTACAGTGTCCATGGCCACAATCGGTCCGCAACCAATAAATGCATCACCTATTATTACCAGTGGTATGTATTTATCTCAGGTATTAGTCATTATACAATCCTTCCCATTCTATATAATAGACCGACGCTCCCCAACTAGTGGCTAAAGTCAGAACCAAATTAATACTGGGGTAAGAGTCATGTGACCTGGTTTTATATTTCATGGACTTTTATCCATTTAATATCCAGTGGCCTCAATACCTCCTGTCATAGCTCGAGTTGGCTTATAACAAAAAGGTTGGTGAGAGAGGGTCTCTGCAGTAGAATAAAGACAATGAGCGGAATTTTTCAACACATCTATACCACTTTTCTGACATAGATATATGATAATGTGATAATTTGGCACAATACCCATTCTTACCGCAAAGACGAACCACATCCTCTCGCTGGCCACTTTCCATGAATATGGGTAGAGCAGGGCAAAGAATTGGCAGAGAGGCCTTAGCCAACATGTTTATATTAACTCAAGCCAGTTTTCTTTTATGAGTTATACAGGAATTCTATACCAGTTCCTGACTGGCATAGACTTCTATTCTGGCAAACAGACAAGTGCCTCTTGTTAATTCAGGCACACCTTATACCAGTCTGAGCCTTTAAAACTTTAGTACGAAACGTGAATATTACTAATTCTGTGCCAGTATTTGCCAATTCTGTCTAAGATTTAGACAAACTACGCAGTCTAAAAATGCATCAGATTTATCATAGTGACTCAAGCTAGATGATACATTTTGTGCACCTTTAGGCTAGTCTAAGCTTGTCACCAAAATTTTGCCACACCCAAGCTACAGACCAATTTTACGCAATCCAATCTCCTTTCCCACTAAACTATGCTCTTTTTGTGGAAGGCAAAAAATTCTGTAACAATAATTGTGGTGCAAGACATCCATGACTCCTTTTGATTATTAAATCCCCTCCCCTATTGAGTCTCACTTGTTCTGTCCATGAAATTCTGCTCTGAAATCCACTCTGTTTCCCTATTTATTTCTAGTTAAAAATAAAATCTGTTCACTGCTTTTAACTGGAGTACAAGTGTACAATACAGAGAATCTGAGGCTGGGGGTTCACTTCAAACAGTTACAATTCCTACATTTTAATACACAGTGATTCTGGTGTCATATGAAAGCAGAAATTATATGACACAAAGATCTCAGTTCTACCTGTATTGTTTCTGGAGATATCACCAATCTCAACTTTGTTTTCAACTGGTGATGTCTCTGGAAATAATACAGGTAGAACGGCAGCCATGGTGTCATATGAGAATTTCTTTTTTTATATGACATCAGAATCACTGTTCTATGGTATAAAATGCTAGAGATATAACTGTTTGAAGTGACCCCTCAGCCTCAGCTTCCCTGCAACATACCAGACCCTGTTTAGCCTTAACTATAGTTACAGGTAATGTACAGATCCCAGGTAGCAATACATAAGGAAGCATAGTAGATATTAGCATAGGATTTCATACAAAGGAGACAAAATCCATTACTAAAGTATATTACAATTTTTATTAATGTCACAAATCCTGCCAGAAATCAAAAGTTGATACACATTCAAGCAGGAATCGTGAAAGGGACGCACTGAAAAGTGTTATATATAGCCCAGCTTTCGTTATATAAATCCCTGATCAATAATTGTGTTTCATATTTCCTTCTATCAGATCTTCTCTACCCATATGGATCCGCTCCTGATGCTCTAAATACAGTATCTGATGATGGGTCATCACCCCTTATACGTCCCTCTATAACCATTCCTGTGTTTGGAAAGAATTATTCTTCTCTCTATGTGAGTATATATAATACAGGACATCGCTGATATGTCTGTAGTGACCGTGTGTATTATAATAAATATTCTTAAAGGGCTTTTTTCAGGATTTTAATATTGATGACTTATCCTTAGGACATACCACTGATGGGGGTTAAATATCCATCCTCTGGATTAGCATTAAGGGCTTCTTCTTTGTCCTGTTACAGTTTAAACCTATTCATATGGACTGGTGTTCAATAATGAGGTCTCAGGACTTGCCCAAGTGTCATGGTCCTTTCAATTAGTTGTTTATCTGGTGTACAACGATCTACACTGGTCTGATATTGATGTCCTATCCTAAGTGTAGTCACTAGCACCAAAGGCTTAATAGCCTGAAGTTTCTGCAGATTCACGATGCTCCTGACAGTACAAGATTATGGAAGAGTACTGTCGCAGGGGTATTCTTCTCAGCTGAGTGATGATGTTAGGTAGTAAGTTCCACCCAGTGGAGGGATATTGATGCCAAAACTAACGGCACTGATATCTGTGGCACCCGGGCTCATATCTTCAAAGCTGAATTCAGCACATTGTCAGTTTTCTAACAGTATATAACACCAGTTTAAATAGGACTGAGTTTTAAACAAGTCATGTGACTGATGAATGTGATGTCACTTGGTGACCGTGAAGCTCAGCTGAATGGTGCTGCCACTTTTAGTAGTTGATCAGTAGGTTGCTGGGTATCGGATCTACACTAATCTTATACTTATGACTTCTTCTAATAGAAGAGAATATAGATAGAATATCAATATCCTAGTCCCTGGAAACCCCTTTAAGGTATTATTTCATTGCCTTTATGAAATGTCTATTTTTTTTATTTCAATACTTAAAGGAGTTATCCGGTTTCTGAGATTGATGGTCTATCCTCAGGACAGGCCACCAATATTAGATCTAAAGGGGGTCTGACACCTGGGACCTTCACAAATCACCGCTACCGAGGTAGCGTGGGAGGGCCACCCTGTTCACTGACCATACGATCTATAGTGGTGAGTGTAGGTACTGCAACATTGCGCCATAGACTTCAATGAGGACCCCTTCAAATCTAATATTGATGGCCTACTCTGAGAACCCCTTTAATGTAACTCTCCATAGAATCTCAAAACACAATAAATATCAGAAGGTCATATAAGCTGAAGTGATACATTACAGGCTTTGTGTTAACAGGTGGACAACAATGGATTACTGTCATTTGAAGCTCCGATTTATGCAAATATACCCCAACCACTCCCAATATCAGTAAATATTGCATTCCTAGCTCCTTTTTGGGCTGATGTTTACAACCCCAGAGCGGGTAACATATATTATCGGCAGAGCATCAATGACACAGGACTTCTGGATCGGGCAACATCAGACATTAGAAACTACACCCATGATCGGAGCTTCCAGGCTCGGTGGGTGTTTGTCGCTACGTGGGATCATGTTTCATACCATGGATCTTCCAGTAATAAGGTATCATATATGTAAAACATATGCAAGTTAAGTAGAGAATAAGCTGTAATAATGAGGAGTCATTCAAGGCTTAAAGAAACACTCCAAGGAGAACTGATATATTGGGGTATGTCTTATACAAGGGCGGAGAATGACAGGGATTCTCTATACTGTGACTCCCTGTGTCATGTTCATCCCCCACATATACTACATGGAAAAGATAAGACATATACTAAGATAGCAAAAAGTGAGAAATATCTTTTCATCTATTCTTACCAACACCTTGAGGAGGAAGAGGCAGCGTCTGACACCTTGCTGATGCTCTGCTGCCTAGTGATGGGTAGTTCATGAACTATAAGTTAAAAATGAACTAATCTTCATTGTAAAGTAACTCATTTAATTCACATTCCTGCAAAGATTAGTTCATTATAAACTATAGCAAGTGGGAGTTGTTGATGGGAGGAAGGAGAGATACTGCACAGTCCCCCTCCTACAGCATACCTCCTAACTTTCAAAGGACAGAAAGAGGGACAGAATGTGCGGCAAATTTAGCTCTACCCACTTCTACATTGACTCTATCCATTCCCATCCATTTCTCTTTATGCCCCCAGGCAGTATAATGCTCCTACAGTCACCCTAACATTTTATATCCCCACATTATAATGCTCGACTCCAAATGCCCTCACAGTATAAAGTCTCTCTCCTGGGGCACCCACAGTTTAATGTCCCCCTCCACTGCCCCCAGTTTAATGTCCTCCTCCAGCTGCCACCAGTTTAATGTCTCCCTTCCAGATGCCCCCAGTTTAATGTCTCCATCCAGCGACCATCACAGTTTAATGTCCCTTTCCAGCTGCCCCAAGTTTAATGTCCCCATCCAGCGACCCTTCTGGATGCAGATGAGTTGAATCCAGGATCTACTTCAAGCCAACTGGGACAGCGGGACAGGACCCAGAATCCTGGACTCTCCCACTGAATCCGGGACGGTTTGGAGGTATGCCTACAGACTTGATTTTTAGTTCCTAATCCTGAAAAATCAATGCAGAAAAACTCATATGAGAGTGCAAGAGAGCCTGGGTGTGTAAAATCACCATCCTGTTGTCTAGAGGTCCAGATTACTCTGTGCTAAGCATGCAAGGTACTGCCGCACTGCTTTCATGCTCCCTCATACACACTTACCATAAGTGTATGATTAAGCTACCATAGGTGTCCATCTCATTAAACTGATTCATGACTTGTTTCTAGTTCAGTAGTTCTTCAGTTCAGTTAGTTTACCAGTCATATGATACATTTCCTCTAAACCTCCTTAGGATGCACAGTTGAGTCGAATAATTGTCCTTCTAAACCATATATTATCTAACATATATATAAATCTATCTGATCATTTTAATAAAGCTATCCAGGGAACAAGTGGTGACTGTATAACAGGCTAGATCTATGTTCATGAAATAATTATTTATAATAATATATATATAATAATAATTATTATAATAATCAAGAGAATCTTTTCTTAGTTGTCTCTGGAATAAATGGACAACAGGGCTTAACCTTGAGCCAAATTTCTAGCCAATGGGGGATGTAACTGTAAAATGCATATCTGTATGTAAATTTTGTAGAATAGAAATATTGCTTTGCAATTCAAAAAAGTTCTACTGTCTATTTTGTATAGTAAACTTTTCAATATATTCACCATACTGACTCGCCACTCTTCCCAGATGCCAAGGGTGTCTGCTTGATCATCTGCTGCTTACTATTGATCTGTGTTGGGTGAACCTCATGAGATTTGTCTCACAAGCTTTGCCTGGCAGTTTTGTTTCGGACCAATCTTGTGGGGGCCAGGGGAAATTTGTAAACAGTAATACTCATCTACCCCGGGCTACGCTGAGTACAGGTCAAAGTCCTCTTTGGGCCTCTACTGATCTCCTGAATGATGATAGTGGTTTTGGGGGACTTCTGATGCCTGTAATTGGGCCTCAGTGGTCATGTGAGATGCACCGATTTAATAACACTCAGTAGTTATGTGGTGTGCGCTGACTTCGTGAGTATGAATTTCAGATTTAGCTGAACCGAAAATTATGTTAAAATTCATAACAAACTCAGCTTGTTATGAAACGGTTTACTCATCCCTACTATGGACAATCCTATATAGCACCATGTCACCTGACTGCTGTGGTCAATGACTGCCTACTATGATCTTATTACTGTTTACTATTAAAGTGTATTATTTCAGTATTTAGAGGGAGTCTGTCAGCAGGAAGATCAGTTATAGACTAAGCCCATAATACTGTAGTACAGGTCACACAGATTCCAGTGATACCTTTTTTATATTGATCCAATGTTCCAATGCTGAGAAATCCAGTTTTTATAGCACTTGGGGACTCATTTGCATATTTATAAAAGCAGAATTTTTTTGCATTGGATTACAATAAAAAGATACTATTTGAATCTTCATGATACTAAATACTAATATAACCTAAATATGATGTACTTAGATAATATACTGAATTTCCCCATAGTGGGACTATTAAAGGACTTATTATTATTATTATTATTATTATTATATTGGATGTACATGCTGACAGACTCCCTTTAAGCCTCAATAGATCAACTTTTAGAAAACCCCTTTTAGCACATTGACTGATCCATAAAACAAGGTGCCGATCCCTCTATCCCGATATTTATGGCTGATTTTCTAATTCTTGCTCTCATATAGGTGAACACATTTCAGGCCGTGTTAATCTCTGATGCAAAATCTACTTATACTCTTTTTAACTATGCGGACATCCAGTGGACAACTGGTACAGACAGTGGGGGAAACAGTTTCACGGGGCTTGGTGGCACTGCGGCACTGGTAAAAAAAATAAAAAATATTTTTTAATTAATTAATTTATTTTAATTTGCACCAAATAATTCCACAGATTTGTACTATCTTTACACCACATTTACTAACAGTTTAGACGCTTTCTGACAGTTTCAGCGCCTTGTGCGCTGTAGGGGCAGGGCTCACAGAAAAGAGGTGTGGATTGTTGGGAAAGGGGCATGGCTCAAGATAACATATTATATACATTGTGTACTAAACAATACACTGACACTTTGGAGCATTTTTTAATAACTGGTATGTTTTAGTTTTTTAGTTTAGCACTTTTATCTTGACTGATAAACTATTAATAATTCTATATATAATCAATCCCTGTTCTATTTCTCAGGCTGGACTAAACAATAATGATGGCACTATCTATTACATAATCCCTGGTTCCCTGACACCGGCCATTCTCCATATATTTTACACCAGTAGCGTGAACATTCCCGGGCGCTGGTTTTTTGAAGTGGATGCACCTTCAAAAAGAACGCAAGGTCAGTCCAGGATATTGCTTGACCACAAGGGTTAATAATAAGACTTGATGAATTAAACTAAGGTGTAAAGTATGGAGTATGTTCTATACATTTTCAAGTATGGTATCTCCCTCTACATATGCCAAATGTTCTCCTCCAAATGGAGTGTCTTACCCAGTCCCGGCAGTGTTCTCTTGCAGTGTGTACATATATTATCTTGTGGTTCCTCACACACATACAGAGTAGGTTGTTTCCAGAAGCCACTCCCGGCCTCACATAGATGACTTCCATAACTACTTCTCAGATGTTACTATGACGTAGCTGAGGATCCTGTTCTTCTATATGTAACCGTTCCCACCATCTATACAGTAGTGTTCAAAATAATAAGTCCACTATGACTAACCAGATTAATCATTGTTTTTGATATAAATTATATTAGCACATGACAAACAATTTACCAGTTGCCGCCACCAGACTCCGCATTCATGATATTCAGGTTTTTGAGTCTGTGTATTTGAATAATTAATTGAAAGGGACGTGTTCAGAATAATAGCAGTGCGGAGGTCAATTAGAGAGGTCAATCATTCTGTGAAGACACAGATATGAATCAGGTGGCCCTTATTTAAGCCAGCCCAAATTGTATATGCATTTCTCCTTGAAAGCCTGAGAAATATGGTTCGTTCGAGACATTGTTCAGAAGAACAGTGTACTTTGATTAAAAAGTTCATTGGAAAGGATAAAACTTATAAAGAAAAGCAGACAATGAGAGGCTGTTCACCTAAAATGATCTCCAATGCCTTAAAATGGAAAGCAAAACCAGAGAGACATGGAAGAAAACGGAAGACTACCATTGAAATGGATCGAAGACTATCCAGAAAGGCAAAGGCTCAGCCAATGATCAGCTCCAGGATGACCAAAGACAGTCTCAAGTTACCTGTGAGTACTATGATAGTTAGAAGAGCTAATCTATTAGCAAGAAGTCCCCGCAAAGTCCCACTGTTAAAAAAAAAAAAAGACATGCACTGAAGCGGATACAATTTGCCAAAAAACACATCAACTGGCCTAAATAGAAATGGAGAAACATTTTGTGGAATGATGAAAGTAAAATTGTTCTTTTTGGGTACAAAGGCCGCAGACAGTTCGTCAGACGACCCCTGATCTCTGAATTCAAGCCACAATACACTGAAGACAGTGAAGCATGGTAGTGCAAGCATCATGATATAGGCATGTTTCTCTTACTATGGTTCCGTGCCTATTTACCGCAGACCAGGGATCATGGACCAGTTTGCATATATCAAAATACTTGAAGAGGTCATGTTGCCTTATGCTGAAGAAGAAATGCCCTTGAAATGGACAACAACCCTAAACACACCAGTAAACAAGCAAAATCTTGGTTCCAGTCCAACAAAATTGAGGATATGGAGTGGCCAGCCCAATCCCCGGACCTTAATCTGATAGAACACTTGTGGGGTGACATAAAAAAAAAAAAAGGCTAAGCCAAGAAATGCAAATTCATTGTGAGATGTAGTCAAAGCTTCCTGGGCTGGAATACCAGTTGACAGGTGCCAGAAGTTGGCTGACTCTATGCAACATAGATGTGAAGCAGTTCTAAAAAACTGTGGTTATACGACTAAATATTAAATATTAGGTTAGGGATTCACAGGAATGATAAATCCTAAAAAAAAGAGTGCAGATTACAGTACACTGAAATTTTTTGAACAGCCCAATGTTCATTTTTGGTTATTTTCTGTAAAGTAGTTAAAAATTATATACATTTCTCTTCATGTTTTGATTTAGAAAACAGTGTGTAATGTTCCCAATGCATGGAAATAAAAACTGTTGTAAAGATTTTGTGCTTAACTCATGTTTTTGAACACTGCTATATATTCAGAACATAGCCCTCACTCAATTTCCAATGGATACTGTGGACATTCTGGTGGCTAGCTAAGATGAAGGATGTATCTTGTTCCATTACCCAATGACTGCCAGAAAGATACATCTTGCTCCTTCACATACTGACCATGGACCACCAAAAGGGTGAATCTTGATTCTTCATTTATCTGCCACGTTTTGCCAGAAGAATGTGTTTTGCTCCTTCACATATAGTGGACCGCCCGAAAGATCCATCTTGCTGCTTCATCTATTGTCCATGGACTGCCAGAGAAGGGGCATAATTTGAAAGGGTGTAGATGATGTGGCCACACCCAAGCCCAGACGCAAGATTGCAACACTTCCTTGGCCTTCCCGCTTGCCGGATTTATTTATGAGATGAGCTGGAACATTAGCTTTGGCAGCCTATGAGTGTGCAGGATCTACAGGTCCATCTGCAACATCTGTGGTCAAATGTGCCACAGGATATCACACTGAAATTGTACAACTTATCACTAACATGAAGTACAAAGTGTCACAAAATAAGAGTCTAAAAAATCAATTAGGTACGTTAAAGCATCCAAAAGTTATTAACACATATAGAGACGTGTTAGATTTCAGAAATTGAGCTGTGTTCTTAAGAAATTAATACTCAATGCTAAATAAAGGCCATAAATAATATGTAAAATCCCTTTAGTGGACAACTTCAAGTATCCATTACATAAATGTGCCATGTGCTATTGTACAGATGAAGTAATATATTGTTTCCTTTTTTCCCATGTAAATACAGTGACCACGACGTCTACTACAGCCAGTCCACAATCATCAAATACATCATCTTCCCCCAGCACATCTATTAATACCAGTGGTATGTACTTATCTCCCCTATTATTAGCAGTGGTATGTACTTATCTTCCCTATTATTAGCAGTGGTATGAACTTATCTCCCCTATTAGCAGCAGTGGTATGTACTTATCTCACCTATTATTAGCAGTGGTATGTACTTATCTCATCTATTATTATTAGCAGTGGTATGTACTTATCTCACCTATTATTAGCAGTGGTATGTACTTATCTCACCATTATTAGGGTGGTATGTACTTTCTCCCCTATTATTAGTAGTGGTATGTACTTATCTCACCTATTATTAGCAGTGGTATGTACTTATCTCACCTATTATTAGTAGTGGTATGTACTTATCTCACCTATTATTAGCAGTGGTATGTACTTATCTCACCTATTATTAGCAGTGGTATGTACTTATCTCACCTATTATTAGCAGTGGTATGTACTTATCTCACCTATTATTAGTGGTGGTATGTACTTATCTCACCTATTATTAGCAGTGGTATGTACTTATCTCCCCTATTATTAGCAGTGGTATGTACCTATCTCCCCTATTATTAGCAGTGGTATGTACTTATCTCACCTATTATTAGCAGTGGTATGTACCTATCTCCCCTATTATTAGCAGTGGTATGTACTTATCTCCCCTATTATTAGCAGTGGTATGTACTTATCTCACCTATTATTAGCAATGGTATGTACTTATCTCCCCTATTATTAGTAGTGGTATGTACTTATCTCACCTATAATTAGCAGTGGTATGTACTTATCTCACCTATTATTAGCAGTGGTATGAACTTATCTCACCTATTATTAGCAGTGGTATGTACTTATCTCCCCTATTATTAGCAGTGGTATGTACTTATCTCCCCTATTATTAGCAGTGGTATGTACTTATCTCCACTATTATTAGCAGTGGCATGTACTTGTCTCCCCTATTATTAGAAGTGGTATGTACTTATCTCCCCTATTATTAGCAGTGGTATGTACTTATCTCCCCTATTATTAGCAGTGGCATGTACTTGTCTCCCCTATTATTAGAAGTGGTATGTACTTATCTCCCCTATTATTAGCAGTGGTATGTACTTATCTCCCCTATTATTAGCAGTGGTATGTACTTATCGCCCCTATTATTAGCAGTGGTATGTACTTATCGCCCCTATTATTAGCAGTGGTATGTACTTATCTCACCTATTATTAGTAGTGGTATGTACTTATCTCACCTATTATTAGCGGTGGTATGTACTTATCTCACCTATTATTAGTAGTGGTATGTACTTATCTCCCCTATTATTAGCAGTGGTATGTACTTATCTCCCCTATTATTAGTAGTGGTATGTACTTATCTCACCTATTATTAGCGGTGGTATGTACTTATCTCACCTATTATTAGTAGTGGTATGTACTTATCTCCCCTATTATTAGCAGTGGTATGTACTTATCTCACCTATTATTAGTAGTGGTATGTACTTTTCTCACCTATTATTAGCGGTGGTATGTACTTATCTCCCCTATTATTAGCAGTGGTATGTACTTATCTCACCTATTATTAGTAGTGGTATGTACTTATCTCCCCTATTATTAGCAGTGGTATGTACTTATCTCACCTATTATTAGTAGTGGTATGTACTTATCTCACCTATTATTAGTAGTGGTATGTACTTATCTCCCCTATTATTAGCAGTGGTATGTACTTATCTCCCCTATTATTAGTAGTGGTATGTACTTATCTCACCTATTATTAGTAGTGGTATGTACTTATCTCTCCCTATTATTAGTAGTGGTATGTACTTATCTCACCTATTATTAGTAGTGGTATGTACTTATCTCCCCTATTATTATTAGCAGTGGTATGTACTTATCTCCCCTATTATTATTAGCAGTGGTATGTACTTATCTCACCTATTATTAGCAGTGGTATGTACTTTTATCTTTGCATCTATCCTATTATTAGCAGTGGTATGTACTTATCTCCCCTATTATTAGCGGAGGTATGTACTTATCTCACCTATTATTAGTAGTGGTATGTACTTATCTCCCCTATTATTAGCAGTGGTATGTACTTATCTCACCTATTATTAGTAGTGGTATGTACTTATCTCCCCTATTATTAGCAGTGGTATGTACTTATCTCCCCTATTATTAGCAGTGGTATGTACTTATCTCCCCTATTATTATTAGCAGTGGTATGTACTTATCTCCCCTTATTATTAGCAGTGGTATGTACTTATCTCATCTATTATTAGCAGTGGTATGTACTTATCTCATCTATTATTATTAGCAGTGGTATGTACTTATCTCCCCTATTATTAGCAGAGGTATGTACTTATCTCACCTATTATTAGTAGTGGTATGTACTTATCTCACCTATTATTAGCAGTGGTATGTACTTATCTCATCTATTATTAGCAGTGGTATGTACTTATCTCCCCTATTATTAGCAGTGGTATGTACTTATCTCACCTATTATTAGCAGCGGTATGTACTTATCTCCCCTATTATTAGCAGTGGTATGTACTTATCTCACCTATTATTAGTAGTGGTATGTACTTATCTCACCTATTATTAGCGGTGGTATGTACTTATCTCACCTATTATTAGTAGTGGTATGTACTTATCTCCCCTATTATTAGCAGTGGTATGTACTTATCTCCCCTATTATTAGCAGTGGTATGTACTTATCTCATCTATTATTATTAGCAGTGGTATGTACTTATCTCACCTATTATTAGTAGTGGTATGTACTTATCTCATCTATTATTAGCAGTGGTATGTACTTATCTCATCTATTATTAGCAGTGGTATGTACTTATCTCACCTATTATTAGCAGTGGTATGTACTTATCTCACCTATTATTAGCAGTGGTATGTACTTATCTCTCCTATTATTAGCAGTGGTATGTACTTATCTCCCCTATTATTATCAGTGGTATGTACTTATCTCATCTATTATTAGCAGTGGTATGTACTTATCTCACCTATTATTAGTAGTGGTATGTACTTATCTCCCCTATTATTAGCAGTGGTATGTACTTATCTCCCCTATTATTAGCAGTGGTATGTACTTATCTCATCTATTATTATTAGCAGTGGTATGTACTTATCTCCCATAGCGAGGAGACTATCTCACCTATTACTAGCAGTGGTATGTACTTATCTCCCCTATTATTAGCAGTGGTATGTACTTATCTCCCCTATTATTAGCAGTGGTATGTACTTATCTCCCCTATTATTAGCAGTGGTATGTACTTATCTCCCCTATTATTAGCAGTGGTATGTACTTATCTCCCCTATTATTAGCAGTGGTATGTACTTATCTCACCTATTATTAGTAGTGGTATGTACTTATCTCACCTATTATTAGCGGTGGTATGTACTTATCTCACCTATTATTAGTAGTGGTATGTACTTATCTCCCCTATTATTAGCAGTGGTATGTACTTATCTCACCTATTATTAGCAGTGGTATGTACTTATCTCCCCTATTATTAGCAGTGGTATGTACTTATCTCACCTATTATTAGCAGTGGTATGTACTTATCTCACCTATTATTAGCAGTGGTATGTACTTATCTCCCCTATTATTAGTAGTGGTATGTACTTATCTCCCCTATTATTAGCAGTGGTATGTACTTATCTCACCTATTATTAGCATGGTATGTACTTATCTCCCCTATTATTAGCAGTGGTATGTACTTATCTCCCCTATCATTAGCAGTGGTATGTACTTATCTCACCTATTATTAGCAGTGGTATGTACTTATCTCCCCTATTATTAGCAGTGGTATGTACTTATCTCACCTATTATTAGCAGTGGTATGTACTTATCTCCCCTATTATTAGCAGTGGTATGTACTTATCTCACCTATTATTAGCAGTGGTATGTACTTATCTCCACTATTATTAGCAGTGGTATGTACTTATCTCCCCTATTATTAGCGGTGGTATGTACTTATCTCACCTATTATTAGCAGTGGTATGTACTTATCTCACCTATTATTAGCGGTGGTATGTACTTATCTCCCCTATTATTAGCAGTGGTATGTACTTATCTCACCTATTATTAGAAGTGGTATGTACTTATCTCCCCTATTATTAGCAGTGGTATGTACTTATCTCCCCTATTATTAGAAGTGGTATGTACTTATCTCCCCTATTATTAGCAGTGGTATGTACTTATCTCACCTATTATTAGCAGTGGTATGTACTTACCTCCCCTATTATTAACAGTGGTATGTACTTATCTCCCCTATTATTAGCAGTGGTATGTACTTATCTCCCCTATTAGCAGCAGTGGTATGTACTTATCTCCCCTATTATTAACAGTGGTTTGTACTTATCTCCCCTATTATTAGCAGTGGTATGTACTTATCGCCCCTATTATTAACAGTGGTATGTACTTATCTCACCTATTATTAGCAGTGGTATGTACTTATCTCCCCTATTATTAGTAGTGGTATGTACTTATCTCACCTATTATTAGCAGTGGTATGTACTTATCTCCCCTATTATTAGCAGTGGTATGTACTTATCTCCCCTATTATTAGCAGTGGCATGTACTTGTCTCCCCTATTATTAGAAGTGGTATGTACTTATCTCCCCTATTATTAGCAGTGGTATGTACTTATCTCCCCTATTATTAGCAGTGGCATGTACTTGTCTCCCCTATTATTAGAAGTGGTATGTACTTATCTCCCCTATTATTAGCAGTGGTATGTACTTATCTCCCCTATTATTAGCAGTGGCATGTACTTGTCTCCCCTATTATTAGAAGTGGTATGTACTTATCTCCCCTATTATTAGCAGTGGTATGTACTTATCTCCCCTATTATTAGCAGTGGTATGTACTTATCGCCCCTATTATTAGCAGTGGTATGTACTTATCTCACCTATTATTAGTAGTGGTATGTACTTATCTCACCTATTATTAGCAGTGGTATGTACTTATCTCCCCTATTATTAGCAGTGGTATGTACTTATCTCCCCTATTATTAGCAGTGGCATGTACTTGTCTCCCCTATTATTAGAAGTGGTATGTACTTATCTCCCCTATTATTAGCAGTGGTATGTACTTATCTCCCCTATTATTAGCAGTGGCATGTACTTGTCTCCCCTATTATTAGAAGTGGTATGTACTTATCTCCCCTATTATTAGCAGTGGTATGTACTTATCTCCCCTATTATTAGCAGTGGCATGTACTTGTCTCCCCTATTATTAGAAGTGGTATGTACTTATCTCCCCTATTATTAGCAGTGGTATGTACTTATCTCCCCTATTATTAGCAGTGGTATGTACTTATCGCCCCTATTATTAGCAGTGGTATGTACTTATCTCACCTATTATTAGTAGTGGTATGTACTTATCTCACCTATTATTAGCAGTGGTATGTACTTATCTCACCTATTATTAGTAGTGGTATGTACTTATCTCACCTATTATTAGCGGTGGTATGTACTTATCTCACCTATTATTAGTAGTGGTATGTACTTATCTCCCCTATTATTAGCAGTGGTATGTACTTATCTCCCCTATTACTAGTAGTGGTATGTACTTATCTCACCTATTATTAGCGGTGGTATGTACTTATCTCACCTATTATTAGTAGTGGTATGTACTTATCTCCCCTATTATTAGCAGTGGTATGTACTTATCTCACGTATTATTAGTAGTGGTATGTACTTATCTCACCTATTATTAGCGGTGGTATGTACTTATCTCCCCTATTATTAGCAGTGGTATGTACTTATCTCACCTATTATTAGTAGTGGTATGTACTTATCTCCCCTATTATTAGCAGTGGTATGTACTTATCTCACCTATTATTAGTAGTGGTATGTACTTATCTCACCTATTATTAGTAGTGGTATGTACTTATCTCCCCTATTATTAGTAGTGGTATGTACTTATCTCCCCTATTATTAGCAGTGGTATGTACTTATCTCTCCTATTATTATTAGCAGTGGTATGACCATATTACTTATCTCATCTATTATTAGCAGTGGTATGTACTTATCTCACCTATTATTAGCGGTGGTATGTACTTATCTCCCCTATTATTAGCAGTGGTATGTACTTATCTCACCTATTATTAGCAGTGGTATGTACTTATCTCCCCTATTATTAGCAGTGGTATGTACTTATCTCACCTATTATTAGTAGTGGTATGTACTTATCTCACCTATTATTAGCGGTGGTATGTACTTATCTCACCTATTATTAGCAGTGGTATGTACTTATCTCCCCTATTATTAGCAGTGGTATGTACTTATCTCCCCTATTATTAGCAGTGGTATGTACTTATCTCACCTATTATTATTAGCAGTGGTATGTACTTATCTCACCTATTATTAGCAGTGGTATGTACTTATCTCATCTATTATTAGCAGTGGTATGTACTTATCTCACCTATTATTAGCAGTGGTGTGTACTTATCTCACCTATTATTAGCAGTGGTATGTACTTATCTCTCCTATTATTAGCAGTGGTATGTACTTATCTCACCTATTATTAGCAGTGGTATGTACTTATCTCATCTATTATTAGCAGTGGTATGTACTTATCTCACCTATTATTAGCAGTGGTATGTACTTATCTCACCTATTATTAGTAGTGGTATGTACTTATCTCCCCTATTATTAGCAGTGGTATGTACTTATCTCCCCTATTATTAGCAGTGGTATGTACTTATCTCATCTATTATTATTAGCAGTGGTATGTACTTATCTCCCCTATTATTAGCAGAGGTATGTACTTATCTCACCTATTACTAGCAGTGGTATGTACTTATCTCCCCTATTATTAGCAGTGGTATGTACTTATCTCCCCTATTATTAGCAGTGGTATGTACTTATCTCCCCTATTATTAGCAGAGGTATGTACTTATCTCCCCTATTATTAGCAGTGGTATTTACTTATCTCCCCTATTATTAGCAGTGGTATGTACTTATCTCCCCTATTATTAGCAGTGGTATGTACTTATCTCACCTATTATTAGTAGTGGTATGTACTTATCTCACCTATTATTAGCGGTGGTATGTACTTATCTCACCTATTATTAGTAGTGGTATGTACTTATCTCCCCTATTATTAGCAGTGGTATGTACTTATCTCACCTATTATTAGCAGTGGTATGTACTTATCTCCCCTATTATTAGCAGTGGTATGTACTTATCTCACCTATTATTAGTAGTGGTATGTACTTATCTCACCTATTATTAGCAGTGGTATGTACTTATCTCCCCTATTATTAGTAGTGGTATGTACTTATCTCCTCTATTATTAGCAGTGGTATGTACTTATCTCACCTATTATTAGCAGTGGTATGTACTTATCTCCCCTATTATTAGCAGTGGTATGTACTTATCTCCCCTATCATTAGCAGTGGTATGTACTTATCTCACCTATTATTAGTAGTGGTATGTACTTATCTCCCCTATTATTAGCAGTGGTATGTACTTATCTCACCTATTATTAGCAGTGGTATGTACTTATCTCCCCTATTATTAGCAGTTGTATGTACTTATCTCACCTATTATTAGCAGTGGTATGTACTTATCTCCACTATTATTAGCAGTGGTATGTACTTATCTCCCCTATTATTAGCGGTGGTATGTACTTATCTCACCTATTATTAGCAGTGGTATGTACTTATCTCACCTATTATTAGCGGTGGTATGTACTTATCTCCCCTATTATTAGCAGTGGTATGTACTTATCTCACCTATTATTAGAAGTGGTATGTACTTATCTCCCCTATTATTAGCAGTGGTATGTACTTATCTCCCCTATTATTAGAAGTGGTATGTACTTATCTCCCCTATTATTAGCAGTGGTATGTACTTATCTCACCTATTATTAGCAGTGGTATGTACTTACCTCCCCTATTATTAACAGTGGTATGTACTTATCTCCCCTATTATTAGCAGTGGTATGTACTTATCTCCCCTATTAGCAGCAGTGGTATGTACTTATCTCCCCTATTATTAACAGTGGTTTGTACTTATCTCCCCTATTATTAGCAGTGGTATGTACTTATCGCCCCTATTATTAACAGTGGTATGTACTTATCTCACCTATTATTAGCAGTGGTATGTACTTATCTCCCCTATTATAGTAGCAGTGGTATGTACTTATCTCCCTATTATTAGCAGTGGCATGTACTTATCTCCCCTATTATTAGCAGTGGTATGTACTTATCTCCCCTATTATTAGCAGTGGTATGTACTTATCCCCTATTATTAGCAGTGGATGTCTCCCCTATTATTAGAAGTGGTATGTACTTATCTCCCCTATTATTAGCAGTGGTATGTACTTATCTCCCCTATTATTAGCAGTGGCATGTACTTGTCTCCCCTATTATTAGAAGTGGTATGTACTTATCTCCCCTATTATTAGCAGTGGTATGTACTTATCTCCCCTATTATTAGCAGTGGTATGTACTTATCGCCCTATTATTAGCAGTGGTATGTACTTATCTCACCTATTATTAGTAGTGGTATGTACTTATCTCACCTATTATTAGCAGTGGTATGTACTTATCTCCCCTATTATTAGCAGTGGTATGTACTTATCTCCCCTATTATTAGCAGTGGCATGTACTTGTCTCCCCTATTATTAGAAGTGGTATGTACTTATCTCCCCTATTATTAGCAGTGGTATGTACTTATCTCCCCTATTATTAGCAGTGGCATGTACTTGTCTCCCCTATTATTAGAAGTGGTATGTACTTATCTCCCCTATTATTAGCAGTGGTATGTACTTATCTCCCCTATTATTAGCAGTGGCATGTACTTGTCTCCCCTATTATTAGAAGTGGTATGTACTTATCTCCCCTATTATTAGCAGTGGTATGTACTTATCTCCCCTATTATTAGCAGTGGTATGTACTTATCGCCCCTATTATTAGCAGTGGTATGTACTTATCTCACCTATTATTAGTAGTGGTATGTACTTATCTCACCTATTATTAGCAGTGGTATGTACTTATCTCACCTATTATTAGTAGTGGTATGTACTTATCTCACCTATTATTAGCGGTGGTATGTACTTATCTCACCTATTATTAGTAGTGGTATGTACTTATCTCCCCTATTATTAGCAGTGGTATGTACTTATCTCCCCTATTACTAGTAGTGGTATGTACTTATCTCACCTATTATTAGCGGTGGTATGTACTTATCTCACCTATTATTAGTAGTGGTATGTACTTATCTCCCCTATTATTAGCAGTGGTATGTACTTATCTCACGTATTATTAGTAGTGGTATGTACTTATCTCACCTATTATTAGCGGTGGTATGTACTTATCTCCCCTATTATTAGCAGTGGTATGTACTTATCTCACCTATTATTAGTAGTGGTATGTACTTATCTCCCCTATTATTAGCAGTGGTATGTACTTATCTCACCTATTATTAGTAGTGGTATGTACTTATCTCACCTATTATTAGTAGTGGTATGTACTTATCTCCCCTATTATTAGTAGTGGTATGTACTTATCTCCCCTATTATTAGCAGTGGTATGTACTTATCTCTCCTATTATTATTAGCAGTGGTATGTACTTATCTCATCTATTATTAGCAGTGGTATGTACTTATCTCACGTATTATTAGTAGTGGTATGTACTTATCTCACCTATTATTAGCGGTGGTATGTACTTATCTCCCCTATTATTAGCAGTGGTATGTACTTATCTCACCTATTATTAGTAGTGGTATGTACTTATCTCCCCTATTATTAGCAGTGGTATGTACTTATCTCACCTATTATTAGTAGTGGTATGTACTTATCTCACCTATTATTAGTAGTGGTATGTACTTATCTCCCCTATTATTAGTAGTGGTATGTACTTATCTCCCCTATTATTAGCAGTGGTATGTACTTATCTCTCCTATTATTATTAGCAGTGGTATGTACTTATCTCACCTATTATTAGCAGTGGTATGTACTTATCTCATCTATTATTAGCAGTGGTATGTACTTATCTCACCTATTATTAGCGGTGGTATGTACTTATCTCCCCTATTATTAGCAGTGGTATGTACTTATCTCACCTATTATTAGCAGCGGTATGTACTTATCTCCCCTATTATTAGCAGTGGTATGTACTTATCTCACCTATTATTAGTAGTGGTATGTACTTATCTCACCTATTATTAGCGGTGGTATGTACTTATCTCACCTATTATTAGTAGTGGTATGTACTTATCTCCCCTATTATTAGCAGTGGTATGTACTTATCTCCCCTATTATTAGCAGTGGTATGTACTTATCTCATCTATTATTATTAGCAGTGGTATGTACTTATCTCACCTATTATTAGTAGTGGTATGTACTTATCTCATCTATTATTAGCAGTGGTATGTACTTATCTCACCTATTATTAGCAGTGGTGTGTACTTATCTCACCTATTATTAGCAGTAGTATGTACTTATCTCTCCTATTATTAGCAGTGGTATGTACTTATCTCCCCTATTATTATCAGTGGTATGTACTTATCTCATCTATTATTAGCAGTGGTATGTACTTATCTCACCTATTATTAGTAGTGGTATGTACTTATCTCACCTATTATTAGTAGTGGTATGTACTTATCTCCCCTATTATTAGCAGTGGTATGTACTTATCTCCCCTATTATTAGCAGTGGTATGTACTTATCTCATCTATTATTATTAGCAGTGGTATGTACTTATCTCCCCTATTATTAGCAGAGGTATGTACTTATCTCACCTATTACTAGCAGTGGTATGTACTTATCTCCCCTATTATTAGCAGTGGTATGTACTTATCTCCCCTATTATTAGCAGTGGTATGTACTTATCTCCCCTATTATTAGCAGAGGTATGTACTTATCTCCCTATTATTAGCAGTGGTATTTACTTATCTCCCCTATTATTAGCAGTGGTATGTACTTATCTCCCCTATTATTAGCAGTGGTATGTACTTATCTCACCTATTATTAGTAGTGGTATGTACTTATCTCACCTATTATTAGCGGTGGTATGTACTTATCTCACCTATTATTAGTAGTGGTATGTACTTATCTCCCCTATTATTAGCAGTGGTATGTACTTATCTCCCCTATTATTAGCAGTGGTATGTACTTATCTCACCTATTATTAGTAGTGGTATGTACTTATCTCACCTATTATTAGCAGTGGTATGTACTTATCTCCCCTATTATTAGTAGTGGTATGTACTTATCTCCTCTATTATTAGCAGTGGTATGTACTTATCTCACCTATTATTAGCAGTGGTATGTACTTATCTCCCCTATTATTAGCAGTGGTATGTACTTATCTCCCCTATCATTAGCAGTGGTATGTACTTATCTCACCTATTATTAGTAGTGGTATGTACTTATCTCCCCTATTATTAGCAGTGGTATGTACTTATCTCACCTATTATTAGCAGTGGTATGTACTTATCTCCCCTATTATTAGCAGTTGTATGTACTTATCTCACCTATTATTAGCAGTGGTATGTACTTATCTCCACTATTATTAGCAGTGGTATGTACTTATCTCCCCTATTATTAGCGGTGGTATGTACTTATCTCACCTATTATTAGCAGTGGTATGTACTTATCTCACCTATTATTAGCGGTGGTATGTACTTATCTCCCCTATTATTAGCAGTGGTATGTACTTATCTCACCTATTATTAGAAGTGGTATGTACTTATCTCCCCTATTATTAGCAGTGGTATGTACTTATCTCCCCTATTATTAGAAGTGGTATGTACTTATCTCCCCTATTATTAGCAGTGGTATGTACTTATCTCACCTATTATTAGCAGTGGTATGTACTTATCTCCCCTATTATTAACAGTGGTATGTACTTATCTCCCCTATTATTAGCAGTGGTATATACTTATCTCCCCTATTAGCAGCAGTGGTATGTACTTATCTCCCCTATTATTAACAGTGGTTTGTACTTATCTCCCCTATTATTAGCAGTGGTATGTACTTATCGCCCCTATTATTAACAGTGGTGTGTACTTATCTCACCTATTATTAGCAGTGGTATGTACTTATCTCCCCTATTATTAGCAGTGGTATGTACTTATCTCCCCTATTATTAGCAGTGGCATGTACTTGTCTCCCCTATTATTAGAAGTGGTATGTACTTATCTCCCCTATTATTAGCAGTGGCATGTACTTGTCTCCCCTATTATTAGAAGTGGTATGTACTTATCTCCCCTATTATTAGCAGTGGTATGTACTTATCTCCCCTATTATTAGCAGTGGCATGTACTTGTCTCCCCTATTATTAGAAGTGGTATGTACTTATCTCCCCTATTATTAGCAGTGGTATGTACTTATCTCCCCTATTATTAGCAGTGGCATGTACTTGTCTCCCCTATTATTAGAAGTGGTATGTACTTATCTCCCCTATTATTAGCAGTGGTATGTACTTATCTCCCCTATTATTAGCAGTGGTATGTACTTATCGCCCCTATTATTAGCAGTGGTATGTACTTATCTCACCTATTATTAGTAGTGGTATGTACTTATCTCACCTATTATTAGTAGTGGTATGTACTTATCTCACCTATTATTAGCGGTGGTATGTACTTATCTCACCTATTATTAGTAGTGGTATGTACTTATCTCATCTATTATTAGCAGTGGTATGTACTTATCTCCCCTATTATTAGCAGTGGTATGTACTTATCTCACCTATTATTAGCAGTGGTATGTACTTATCTCACCTATTATTAGTAGTGGTATGTACTTATCTCCCCTATTATTAGCAGTGGTATGTACTTATCTCACCTATTATTAGTAGTGGTATGTACTTATCTCACCTATTATTAGTAGTGGTATGTACTTATCTCCCCTATTATTAGTAGTGGTATGTACTTATCTCCCCTATTATTAGCAGTGGTATGTACTTATCTCTCCTATTATTATTAGCAGTGGTATGTACTTATCTCCCCTATTATTAGCAGAGGTATGTACTTATCTCACCTATTATTAGTAGTGGTATGTACTTATCTCACCTATTATTAGTAGTGGTATGTACTTATCTCACCTATTATTAGTAGTGGTATGTACTTATCTCACCTATTATTAGCGGTGGTATGTACTTATCTCACCTATTATTAGTAGTGGTATGTACTTATCTCCCCTATTATTAGCAGTGGTATGTACTTATCTCCCCTATTATTAGCAGTGGTATGTACTTATCTCATCTATTATTATTAGCAGTGGTATGTACTTATCTCACCTATTATTAGCAGTGGTATGTACTTATCTCACCTATTATTAGTAGTGGTATGTACTTATCTCCCCTATTATTAGCAGTGGTATGTACTTATCTCACCTATTATTACCAGTGGTATGTACTTATCTCACCTATTATTAGCAGTGGTATGTACTTATCTCACCTATTATTTGTGGTGGTATGTACTTATCTCACCTATTATTAGCAGTGGTATGTACTTATCTCACCTATTATTAGCAGTGGTATGTACTTATCTCTCCTATTATTAGCAGTGGTATGTACTTATCTCCCCTATTATTAGCAGTGGTATGTACTTATCTCATCTATTATTAGCAGTGGTATGTACTTATCTCCCCTATTATTAGCAGTGGTATGTACTTATCTCACCTATTATTAGTAGTGGTATGTACTTATCTCACCTATTATTAGTAGTGGTATGTACTTATCTCCCCTATTATTAGCAGTGGTATGTACTTATCTCATCTATTATTATTAGCAGTGGTATGTACTTATCTCCCCTATTATTAGCAGAGGTATGTACTTATCTCCCCTATTATTAGCAGTGGTATTTACTTATCTCCCCTATTATTAGCAGTGGTATGTACTTATCTCCCCTATTATTAGCAGTGGTATGTACTTATCTCACCTATTATTAGTAGTGGTATGTACTTATCTCCCCTATTATTAGCAGTGGTATGTACTTATCTCACCTATTATTAGTAGTGGTATGTACTTATCTCACCTATTATTAGCGGTGGTATGTACTTATCTCACCTATTATTAGTAGTGGTATGTACTTATCTCCCCTATTATTAGCAGTGGTATGTACTTATCTCACCTATTATTAGCAGTGGTATGTACTTATCTCCCCTATTATTATCAGTGGTATGTACTTATCTCATCTATTATTAGCAGTGGTATGTACTTATCTCACCTATTATTAGTAGTGGTATGTACTTATCTCCCCTATTATTAGCAGTGGTATGTACTTATCTCATCTATTATTAGCGGTGGTATGTACTTATCTCACCTATTATTAGTAGTGGTATGTACTTATCTCACCTATTATTAGTAGTGGTATGTACTTATCTCCCCTATTATTAGCAGTGGTATGTACTTATCTCATCTATTATTATTAGCAGTGGTATGTACTTATCTCCCCTATTATTAGCAGAGGTATGTACTTATCTCCCCTATTATTAGCAGTGGTATTTACTTATCTCCCCTATTATTAGCAGTGGTATGTACTTATCTCCCCTATTATTAGCAGTGGTATGTACTTATCTCACCTATTATTAGCAGTGGTATGTACTTATCTCCCCTATTATTAGTAGTGGTATGTACTTATCTCCCCTATTATTAGCAGTGGTATGTACTTATCTCAGGTATTATCCATTAGTACTTTTCTTCTAAAAAATCCTTCACATTCTATATAATAGATCGACACTCCCCAACTAGTGGCTAAAGTCAGAAACAAATTAATACTTGAGTAAGAGTCATGTGACCTGGACTTATGTTTAATGGACTTTTATCCATTTAATGTCCAGTGACTTCAATACCTCCTGTTGTAGCTCAAATTGGGATATAACTTAGAAAACATTGGGTGTGGGGTCTCTGTACTAGACTATAGGCAATATGTACGGTCCATTGTAGTCAGTCAATCTGGATCAATAACACTGGGAGAACTATCCATTTTCTTCATAAAGGCTGATACGGGGTCCTTGCTCTAAGTTCTGAGTCCTATTAAGCAATAGTGAAAATACTGCAGATTCTTACACTCGGGGAGAATAAAGGGGCAGATTTATTAATCCTACTGTTTCATATACCAGTTATAAAAAGGCCCTGACAGGCACATGGCTCCGGTCTCTTCATAAATCAGTTACAGTGGGGGAAAAAGTATTTAGTCAGCCACAAATTGTGCAAGTTCTCCCACTTAAAAAGATGAGGCCGGCCTGTAATTGTCATCATAGGTAGACCTCAACTATGAGAGACAAAATGAGAAAACAAATCCAGAAAATCACATTGTCTGATTTTTTAAGCATTTATTTGCAAATTATGGTGGAAAATAAGTATTTGGTCACCTACAAACAAGCAAGATTTCTGGCTCTCCCAGCCCTGTAACTTCTCCTTTAAGAGGCTTCTCTGTCCTCCACTCATTACCTGTAGTAATGGCTCCTGTTTGACATTGTTATAAGTATAAAAGACACCTGTCCACAACCTCAAACAGTCACACTCCAAACTCCACTATGGTGAAGACCAAAGAGCTGTGGAAGGACCAGAAACAAAATGGTAGCCCTGCACTAGGCTGGGAAGACTGAATCTGCAATAGGCAAGCAGCTTGGTGTGAAGAAATCAACTGTGGGAGCAATAATTAGAAAATGGAAGACATACAAGACCACTGATAATCTCCCTCCATCAGGGGCTCCACGCAAGATCTCACCCCGTGGGGTCAAAATGATCACAAGAATGACCTGCAGAAAGCTGGGACTAACGTAACAAAGTCTACCGTCAGTAAAACACTACGCCGCCAGGGACTCAGATCCTGCAGTGCCAGACATGTCCCCCTGCTTAAGCCAGTACATATCCGGGCCCGTCTGAAGTTTGCTAGAGAGCATTTGGAGGTTCCAGAAGAGTATTGGGAGAATGTCATATGGTCAGATGAAACCAAAGTAGAACTGTTTGGTAGAAACACAACTCGTGGTGTTTGGAGGAGAGTGAATGCTGAGTTGCATCCAAAGAACACCATACCTACTGTGAAGCATGGGGGTGGCAACATCATGCTTTGTAGATGTTTCTCTGCAAAGGGACAAGGACGACTGATCCATGTACATGAAAGAATGAATGGGGCCATGTATCGTGAGATTATGAGATTTTGAGTGCAAACCTCCTTCCATCAGCAAGGCCATTGAAGATGAAACGTGGCTGGGTCTTTCAGCATGACAATGATCCCAAGCACACCGCCAGGTCAACAAAGGAGCGGCTTCGTAAGAAGCATTTCAAGGTCCTGGAGTGGCCTAGCCAGTCTCCAGATCTCAACCCCATAGAAAACCTTTGGAGGGTGTTGAAAGTCCGTGTTGCCCAGCAACAGCCCCAAAACATCCCTGCTCTAGAGGAGAGCTGCATGGAGGAATGGGCCAACATACCAGCAGCAGTGTGTGCCAACCTGGTGAAGATTTACAGAAAACGTTTGACCTCTGTCATTGCCAACAAAGGATATAACAAAGTATTGAGATGAACTTTTTTTGTTGACCAAATACTTATTTTCCACCATAGTTTGCACATAAATTCTTTAAAAATCAGACAATGTGATTTTCTGGATTTGTTTTCTCATTTTGTCTCTCATAGTTGAGGTCTACCTATGATGACAATTACAGGCTGGCCTCATCTTTTTAAGTGGGAGAACTTGCACAATTGGTGGCTGACTAAATACTTTTTTTCCCCACTGTATATACCCATACAACAGAACAGAAATATATGCTGGTTAAGAACAGGAGTAGATGTTGGTATAATTCATGCCAGTCTACAAATGCACCAGATTTGTCATAGCGACTCATGATAATTGTGCACAATTAATTTACCTAGTCTGTTTCTTGCCAAAATTTTGACACATTTTCCGCAATCCATTATCCTTTCCTACTAAACTATGTTCTCTACTTCGACAAGACAAAAAGTGTCTTAAATAATAAATGCGGCACTTAAGTCAGGTTTTTGTTTTTTTTCCAAAATTACACCAGAATTAATAGGAATCATTACCTTCTGCAACAGATTCCTGTATGTTCTGATACCTTACACAACACTACCAAGTACAGAGTGTGTCTTTAGGTGTGTCCTTAACGCTACAGCCCCACATATCGGGCCACAACAAAAAAGTTTTACTGGAAAAACCGCAACGCATCACGGTTTTTCCTGCAGTGCTTTTCACAGAAAGCTGCTTCCATTATATTGATAGGGAAACCTCCAGTGTTTCCGTAGGTATAATTCACATGCGGCGATTTCCAAAACCTCAATGGATTTGGAAATCGCAGCGTGTCTGCTTCGAGTATTTTTTCACAATTGTAGGGAATCCCATCCGCTTTGCAGTTACTGTGGGATAAGTAAAGAAACTGGGGGTGGATTGGAGGGAAGGATTAGAACAGTTAATAAGGAAATATAGAACATATATAAAATAATACACTTAAAGTGCATGTATACTAATGCCAAGAGCCTCAACTACAAGATGGAGGAATTAGAAGCAATAATGTTAGAAGAGAAATATGACATGGAAATAAGGGGAGATAGAAAATAAAAATAAAATACTAATAGAGGTTTGTTAGAATTCTCCAAGTATAATGGTGGAAGGGGAATGGGTACTAATGAACAAATACGAAGAGGAGTCAGCTAAAAATAATGAAGTAATTATTATTATTCAACTAACCTAATATAAATTAGGAAATAGAAATCTGAAGGTCCAACAAAGAGATCAGATTTTTGGGAATAATTAAAAACAATTACCTTTCCCAATGAGTATAGGACCCAATATTGGAGGGGGCATGTTTTAGACCTAATTTTAACTAACAGACCTGACAGAATATCAAAAGTGGAAGTTGGTGTCACCTGGGTAATAGTAGCCACAAAATAATACATTTTCAAGTATCATTTAAGAAGATGGTTAATGTAGAAGGTACAAAACCACTACACTTCAGGAAGGCCAATTTTCATCGGTTAAGGGATGACCTTAGGGACATAAACTGGAAAAATGTCCTCAAAAACAAAAGCACTCAGGCTGAATGGGATATTTTTAAAAGCATATTTAATATGTCCTATGAAAGATTTACCATATGGGAATAAATGGGTTAGAAACAAAAGAAAACCACTGTGGTTAAAGAAAACTATGAGCGATGCAATAAATGATAAAAAGAAAAACTTTAAACTATTAAAACGGAAAGAAGTGATGATACAGTAAAGAACTATAAAGAGTAAAATAAAATGTGTTACAGATAATGGAAGCAAAGATTAAGAAAGATTCATAGCCAGGGAAAGTAGAAGTAACCCCAAAATAGTCTTCTATTACATAAAATATAATCTGGGAGTAATGGTAGATAAGGATAAGGAAAAGGCAAATCTATCAAAGGCTAAGGCCCCACGTTGCGGAAACGCAGCTTTTTTTGTTGTAGATTTTGTTGCGGTTTTTTGAGCCAAAGCCAGGAGTGGATTGAGCAGAAGGTAGAAGTATAAGAAGCTTCCTATATATTTCCCATTCCTTTTGTAGCCATTGTTTACCTTGTGGAGAATTTACGGAGAAGGGTTTCCAGATTTTCAGATAACACTAAGCTCTGTAAAGTAATCAGTACTGAGGCGGATAGTAGAATATTACAGAGAGATCTTTGGCAGCTGGAAGCATGGGCGGAGACTGGGCAAATGAAGTTTAATGTGGACAAATTTAAGGTTATGCATTTTGGTCAATGAAAGAAAATGATTATGTACTTAATAGTAAATTACTGGGTAAGACTAACAGTGAAAAAGACTTGGGGATTTTGGTGGAGTGTAAGCTTACCTTTAGTGACCAGTACCAAGCTACTGCCGCCAAGGCAAATAAAATTATGGGATGCATCAAAAGAGGGCTAGATTCTCATGATAAGAACATATTATGCTTCTATACAAATCACTGGTCCGGCCACACATAAAATTGCACAATTTTGGGTCCCAGTATACAAGAAGGACATAACTGAATTAGACAGAGTGCGACCAATGGTGGACTGGAGGACAGAGACAGATTAATAAAACTGGGGTTACTTAGTTTACAGAAAAGACTACGGGGAGATCTAGTCACGATGTACAAATACATGAAGAGACAGCACAAAGAACTTTCTAATAATCTTTTTACACTCAGTACTCAATGACAGTGGCAAGGGGACATCCTCTATGCCTAGAAGAAAGAACATTTCACCATCATCATATTCTTTATTGTAAGACCAGTGAGACTATGGAACTCACTGCTTCAGGATGTATTGACGGTGGATTTCATTATGCAAGTTCAAGAAGGGCCTTGATGCCTTCCTTGTAAGGAAAATATTACAGGCTGTGGTTTTAGAATTTTGCTATAGACAAGTTGATCCAGGGTTTTATACTAATTGCCAAATTTGGAGTAGGGAAGGAGTTTTTTTTCCTGACTCATGGGTTTTTTTTGCCTTCCTCTGGATCAACACTATAGGTTTATATATAGGTTGGACTCAATAGACCTGTGTCTTCATCCAACCTCATCTACTATGCAACTATGTATAAAACTTTCTTTTCCAGTTTATTGCTCATTAAAATCTGTACACTGCTTGTAACTGGAGAATGGGTGTTTGGGCTCATATATAATGCAAGGTTGGGGGATCACTTGAAACAGTTTTATTTTGGGCATTTTATAGCTCAGTATTTTTATGTCATATGAAAGAGGAGATTCTCAGCTTTCATATGACTCCAGGATCACAGTTCTACCTATATCATTTACCATCACCTATCTTGACTATGTTTTCTTCTGGTGATGTCTCTGCAAATAATACAGGTAGAACTGCAATCTTGGTGTAATATGAGAATCTTGTCTTTCATATGAAACCAAAATCACTATTCTATGTTATAACTGCCAGAAGTAACTCGCCACCATCCTCAGCTTCAGTGCAATATACATGAACTCGCTCACCCTTACTCCAACTACAAGCAGTGTACAGATCTCAAGTACCAATAAATAGGGATAAAAGTAGATAGTAGAACAGAAAGGAGTCAAAATCTGTTAATAAAGTACTGTATATTACAATTTTTATTGATGCCACAAATAGTGCCAGAAAATTAAAATTTGTTGAAAAGTTTAGTTATGCTTTAAGTTTTACACAGATCTGTTAAACGTTCATGCTGGAAGGGTGAAGGGGGCGCACTCAAACATGTCATATATAGCCCAGCCTTTTCTATTTATGTCCATGATCAATAATTGTCTTTCATATTTCCTTCTATCAGATCTTCTCTACCCATATGGATATGCTCTTGATTCTCTTAGTCCAGTATCTGATGATGGGACATCACCCCTTAAAATTCCTGATATAACCATTCCACTGTTTGGAAAGGATTATTCTTCTCTTTATGTGAGTATATATAATACAGGTATTTGCTAGTATATCTGTAATGACTGTGTTAATTACAATTAATATTCTTAAAGAGATTCTTTTGGGATTTTAACATTGATGATGGTCCTATTCATGTGAGCTGCAATACCAGGTACATATACTTCACCATGTTTAGAAATCTGCCCAGCATTCAATAATGAGACCTCAGTTCTTGCCCCTTTGCCATGACCCATTCAATTAGTTCATCAACTGGTCTGCACCGATCTCCACCGATCTGATATTTATGACCTATCCTAAGTATAGTCGCTAGCATCAAAAGCATAACATTTTGAAGCTCCTAATGCAAAATCTGCACAATGCCCCACTCAACACCTTATGTGATGGAAGGGTCCCCTCACGAAGACCTGACATGACTGTCATCTCTACAATCCCTATAACTACACCCCTGACTTGATCATTGATTTGTGCTCTCACTAACAGCTGTGAATTAGTTAGAATTGTCATCTTTTGGATCTGATTTTGGTTAATTGAGTAGATTTTGTAGATTTAGATGTTAAGCAGGTTTCCCTTGACTATATTATTGATGAGTTATCCATAGATTAGGTCATCAATGTCAGATCGATGGGAGTCTGACACCCCCACGATCAGCTGCAGTCTGCAGTGTTTAGATGAGAGCTGTAGTCTCTACACTGGTGTACCCCAAGATTCAGTGCTGGGTCTGCTGTTATATGTGGTGTAACCCAGGGTTCAGTGCTGGACCTGCTGTTATATGTGGTGTAACCCAGGGTTCAGTGCTGGCGACTCTGGTATAAGTGTCGTAGACCAGGGCTCAGTGCTGGCTCCTCTGGTATAAGTGGTGTACCCCAGGGTTCAGTGCTGGGTCCTCTGTTATAAGTGTCGTACCCCAGGGTTCAGTGCTGGGTACTCTGTTATGAGTGGTGTACCCCAGGGGTCAGTGCTGGGTCCTCTGTTATAAGTGGTGTACCCCAGAGGTCAGTGCTGGGTCTTCTGGTATAAGTGGTGTACCCCAGGGGTCAGTGCTGGGTCCTCTGTTATAAGTGTCGTAGACCAGGGGTCAGTGCTGGGTCCTCTGGTATAAGTGATGTACCCCAGGGATCAGTGCTGGGTCCTCTGTTATAAGTGGTGTACCCCAGAGGTCAGTGCTGGGTCCTCTGGTATAAGTGGTGTACCCCAGGGGTCAGTGCTGGGTCCTCTGGTATAAGTGTCGTACCCCAGGGTTCAGTGCTGGGTCCGCTGTTATAAGTGGCGTAGACCAGGGGTCAGTGCTGGGTCCTCTGGTATAAGTGGTGTACCCCAGGGTTCAGTGCTGGGTCCTCTGGTATATGTGGTGTACCCCAGGGGTCAGTGTTGGTTCCTCTGTTATAAGTGGTGTAGACCAGGGGTCAGTGCTGGCGCCTCTGGTATAAGTGGCGTACCCCAGGGCAGTGCTGGCTCCCTCTGGTATAAGTGGTGTGCCCCCGGGGGGGGTGGTGGGGCCTCTGGTTTTTTTTGTGTCCCCGGTCGGTGGTGGGTTCTTTTTTTTTTTTGCGGGGGGGGCTGTTGGGGGGGGGGCCAGGGCTCAGTGCTGGCTCCTCTGGTATAAGTGGTGTACCCCAGGGTTCAGTGCTGGGTCCTCTGTTATAAGTGTCGTAGACCAGGGTTCAGTGCTGGCTCCTCTGTTATAAGTGGTGTATCTCAGGGGTCAGTGCTGGGTCCTCTGGTATAAGTGATGTATCCCAGGGATCAGTGCTGGATCCTCTGGTATAAGTGGTGTACCCCAGAGGTCAGTGCTGGGTCCTCTGGTATAAGTGGTGTACCCCAGGGGTCAGTGCTGGGTCCTCTGGTATAAGTGTCGTACCCCAGGGTTCAGTGCTGGGTCCGCTGTTATAAGTGGCGTAGACCAGGGGTCAGTGCTGTGTCCTCTGGTATAAGTGGTGTACCCCAGGGTTCAGTGCTGGGTCCTCTGGTATATGTGGTGTACCCCAGGGGTCAGTGTTGGGTCCTCTGTTATAAGTGGTGTACCCCAGGGCTCAGTGCTGTATCCTCTGGTATATGTGGTGTACCCCAGGGGTCAGTGCTGGTCCTCTGGTATTAGTGGTGTACCCCAGGGCTCAGTGCTGGCGCCTCTGGTATAAGTGTCGTACCCCAGGGTTCAGTGCTGGCTCCTCTGGTATAAGTGGTGTACCCCAGGGGTCAGTGCTGGGTCCTCTGGTATATGTGGTGTACCCCAGGGTTCAGTGCTGGGTCCTCTGTTATATGTGGTGTACCCCAGGGGTCAGTGTTGGGTCCTCTGTTATAAGTGGTGTACCCCAGGGCTCAGTGCTGGCTCCTCTGGTATAAGTGGTGTACTCCAAGGGTCAGTGCTGGGTCCTCTGGTATAAGTGGTGTACCCCAGGGTTCAGTGCTGGGTCCTCTGTTATAAGTGTCGTAGACCAGGGGTCAGTGCTGGCTCCTCTGTTATAAGTGATGTATCTCAGGGGTCAGTGCTGGGTCCTCTGTTATAAGTGGTGTACCCCAGGGTTCAGTGCTGGGTCCTCTGTTATAAGTGGTGTACACCAGGGGTCAGTGCTGGCTCCTCTGGTATAAGTGGTGTACCCCAGGGGTCAGTGCTGGCTCCTCTGGTATAAGTGGTGTACCCCAGGGGTCAGTGCTGGCTCCTCTGGTATAAGTGGTGTACCCCAGGGGTTCAGTGCTGGGTCCTCTGGTATATGTGGTGTACCCCAGGGTTCAGTGCTGGGTCCTCTGTTATAAGTGGTGTACCCCAGGGGTCAGTGTTGGGTCCTCTGTTATGAGTGGTGTACCCCAGGGGTCAGTGCTGGGTCCTCTGTTATAAGTGGTGTACCCCAGGGGTCAGTGCTGAGTCCTCTGTTATAAGTGGTGTATCTCAGGGGTCAGTGCTGGGTCCTCTGTTATAAGTGGTGTATCCCAGGGGTCAGTGCTGGGTCCTCTGGTATAAGTGTCGTAGACCAGGGGTCAGTGCTGGGTCCTCTGGTATAAGTGGTGTACCCCAGGGTTCAGTGCTGGGTCCTCTGTTATAAGTGGTGTACACCAGGGGTCAGTTCTGGCTCCTCTGTTATAAGTGGTGTACCCCAGAGGTCAGTGCTGGTCCTCTGGTATTAGTGGTGTACCCCAGGGCTCAGTGCTGGCGCCTCTGGTATAAGTGTCGTACCCCAGGGTTCAGTGCTGGCTCCTCTGGTATAAGTGGTGTACCCCAGGGGTCAGTGCTGGGTCCTCTGATATATGTGGTGTACCCCAGGGTTCAGTGCTGGGTCCTCTGTTATAAGTGGTGTACCCCAGGGGTCAGTGCTGGGTCCTCTGTTATGAGTGGTGTACCCCAGGGGTCAGTGTTGGGTCCTCTGTTATGAGTGGTGTACCCCAGGGGTCAGTGCTGGGTCCTCTGTTATAAGTGGTGTATCTCAGGGGCCAGTGCTGGGTCCTCTGGTATAAGTGGTGTACCCCAGGGTCAGTGTTGGGTCCTCTGTTATAAGTGGTGTACCCCAGGGCTCAGTGCTGGATCCTCTGGTATATGTGGTGTACCCCAGGGGTCAGTGCTGGTCCTCTGGTATTAGTGGTGTACCCCAGGGTTCAGTGCTGGCACCTCTGGTATAAGTGGTGTACCCCAGGGGTCAGTTCTGGGTCCTCTGGTATATGTGGTGTACCCCAGGGTTCAGTGCTGGCTCCTCTGTTATAAGTGGTGTATCTCAGGGGTCAGTTCTGGGTCCTCTGGTATAAGTGGTGTACCCCAGGGGTCAGTGCTGGGTCCTCTGGTATAAGTGGTGTATCCCCAGGGTCAGTGCTGGCTCCTCTGTTATAAGTGGTGTACCCCAGGGGTCAGTGCTGGGTCCTCTGTTATAAGTGGTGTACCCCAGGGTTCAGTGCTGGGTCCTCTGTTATAAGTGGTGTACACCAGGGGTCAGTGCTGGCTCCTCTGGTATAAGTGGTGTACCCCAGGGTCAGTGCTGGATCCTCTGTTATAAGTGATGTACCCCAGGGGTCAGTGCTGGGTCCGCTGTTATTTAGCATATTTATTAATGATATAGAAGATGGGATTAATACAATAGCACTGTCTCTATTTTTGCAGAAGACACAAACTATGTAGTACAGTGTAGTCTATAGAGGATGTACGTAGGTTGCAAGCAGACTTGGACAGACTGAGTGTTTGGACATCTACAATGCAAATGAGTTTCAATGTGGATAAACGTAAAGTTCTACATCTGGGTAAAAATAATCCAAAAGGGAGTAAAGTTGGGATAGTCATTGGTGGAGAAAGACCTGGTTGTGGAGAGATTAAATGAGATAAATCTGTTTAGAGGCATTTAAGGGGAGATTTGATAAACCTGTATAATATATAAATGGTCCTCACAAGAAATATGGGGAAAAGCTGTTCCATGTAAAACCCCCTCAAAAGACAAGGGGGCGCTCCCTCTGTCTGGAGAAAAAAAAAAGTTTATTCCCCAGAGGTGACAGGCTTCTTCACTGTAAGGACTGTGAATCTGTGGAGTAGCCTACGGTACCCAGGAGCTGGTCACAGCAGTCACAGCTGACATCTTCATAAAAGGATTAGATGTCTTTTTAGAGCATTGATGCTTATGGAAATGTATAGAATAATTATTTCCTTGACTCATCCTTTTAGTCATGTCCGTTCCCATCCCTTGGTTGAGCTTGATGCAATTAAGTGTTTTTTCAATCCTGTTAGCTATGTAACTTTGTAACTATCCATCTATATAATTATACAATAGTAATAATTGTATAATACATTTGAAAAAAATGAATCATTTTATTTTGAGGATGAGGAGTCAGGTTTGGTAATTTTTTTTCCGACCCTGACTGCAAAACTGGTCCAGACTCCACGACTCCGACTACACAGTTACGATGCTACATATTGTATAGCAGATGTACTTGGTATTGAAATGTCCAATTACTTAAGTAGGAGTGAGCTGCAGACAAGTCATGTGACTGATAAATGTGTTGTCACTGGCCTGTAAAGTGAAGTGGCGCTCAGCTGACCAGTCAGTAGCTGATCACCGAGGGTGCTGGATATTGGATCTCCTTTGATCTAAAGTTGATGACCTCTTCAAAAAATAGCTTATCAATTTCCTACTACCAGGAAACACCTATAAGCTGTTATTTCACTGCCTTTATGACAAACATATTGTTTAAGTTCATTACTTGATGCTGCTCTCTATAAAGTCTGAAAATACAATTGGTCTCGGAAGGTCATATAAGCTGAAGTGATACATTACAGGTTTTGTGTTAACAGGTGGACAACAATGGATTACTGTCATTTGAAAATCCAATTTCAATGTTTACACCCCAACGGCTCCCAATATCAATAAATATTGCATTCCTGGCTCCTTTCTGGGCTGATATATACAACCCTGGAGGGGTAACATATATTATCGGCAGAGCATCAGTGACACAGGACTTCTGGATCGGGCAACATCAGACATTAGAAACTATACCCATAATCGGAGCTTCCAGGCTCGGTGGGTGTTTGTCGCAACGTGGGACCATGTTGCATTTCTTGGACCATCCCGTGATAAGGTATCATATATGTAAGACGTATACAAGTTAAGTAGAGAATAAGCTGTAATAATGAGGAGTCATTCAAGGCTTAAAGAAACACTCCAAGCAGAACTGATATACTGGGTTATGTCTTATACAAGGGCAGGGATTCTCTGTTCTGTGACTTCTTGTGTCATGGTCATCTATCACATACACTACCCTGATAAGATATAATATTACATATACACTAAGCCTCTACAGCTCAAATTTTATAAAACCCCTTTTAGCACATGGACTTCTGATCCATAAAACAAGATGCTGATCCTTCTATCCCGATGTTTATAACTGATTTTCTAATTCTTGCTCTCTTATAGTTGAACACTTTTCAGGCCGTGTTAATCTCCGATGGAAATTCTACTTATACTCTTTTTAACTATGCGGACATCCAGTGGCCACCGCAGGAATTTGGTGGCCTTCTGGCACTGGTAAATATTACATCAAAATGAGACGTTTTAAAATTTACACCAAATAATTCCACAGAGTTGTTCTTTGTATTATTTCCCTTTTTCATTACCTAAGAAAACTGTCTTAATTTAATAGAAGTGTGAGATGCTCTTGTAGGGCTTAAAGTGCACCTATGAAGTAATCCATATTCATATTATCTGTGGGGAAGAGTCATCTTTCCTACCTGTAGATCCCCGTAGCTTTGCCTGCCTTTAGCTCTCCTTTCCATGACTGTAGAGTCACTGTAAACGTCTATAAAAGTTCTTAGTACTGTCCAACAATGATCCTAAGTAACAGATTAAATATAATCAGGTAGAAGAGAAGAGGGAGGGGAGGAGGGAGGAGAAGCTGCAGTCTCTCACTTTGTCAGGAAACAGCGAAACTGAGAGAAGGTATGAGGAGCGGTGGGGGGGAGACTTCTAATTTAACATCACCCTGACATCATCCTGGAGGTATTGCCTACTAAAAGAAATCAAAACAAAGGTAAATTATCGATATGTAGGTTACAAACAATAACGCAAATTTACAGTCGAAAATGTGCGAACATTTTTTCCCAGTTTGCTCCAAAAAGTGCTCTAGTTGCTTTACACCTCATTTGTTAACAATTTTAGACACTTCCTGATATATTCTGTGCCTCTTCAGATGGGTGGGCAGTGCTTTCAGAAAAGGCATGTGGATTGTTGGGATAGGGCACCAAAAATGGACCAAAACTTTGGAATAATTTTTTTTGTCAAAAACTAAGTCAACACATAGGTGACCTAAATTTAGGTTAGATAGTCTAACAACGTCCAAGATTTATCATCCATCATCAGTTTTTGTGATAAATCTGGTGCATTTTAGGTCTGTCTTGTCTAAGGTTGATCTAAAACTTTAAAACTAAGACAACGGTAGTAAATCCTCTCCATGGAAGCATCGTATGTCATATACATCTGTAGCTGTATTAACAGGAATTCATTTTTTTTGTTGTTGTTTTTTTAATGGTTGGTTTGGTTTAGTTTACAAGTTTTATCTTGACTGATAAATTATTAATAATTCTATATATAGTGAATCCCTGTGTTATTTCTCAGGCTGGACTAAACAGTTATGATGGCACTAGCTATTACACAATCCCAGGTTCCCTGACACCGGACATTCTCAATATATCCTCCACCAGTAATGTCAACTTTCCCGGGCGCTGGTTTTTTAAAGTGGATGCTCCTCTGAACAGCTCACAAGGTCAGTCCGGGTTATTGCTTAACCACAAGGGTTAATAATAAGACTTGATGACTTAAACTGTAAATGGTGTAAAGTATGGAGTATGTTACATAGATTTTCTAGCATGGTATCACCCTCTACATATGACTTTCCTCCAAATGATGGAGCGCAGTTGTGGTTCCTCATGCACATATATAATAGGCTGCATACTGATACCGATCCACCTTCTTCACATAACCGGCATCAATGGCTACTTCTTAGATGTGACTGACAGAGTTGAGGATCCTGTTCTTCTGTATGTACATGGGCGTTCTCTGTATGTTCAGAACAAATATATATTGGACATTATGGGGGTAAATTGTGCTTTGGAACACCTGCAAGATCCTTCCTGAGTGACAGGTGAAGATATGACTTACTTATATATACACAAATATATAAAGAAGAAAAGCAGTCCAGTCTGCCAGCAACCATATAAAGAATAATAGGAATTTTCTTTCTTCAAACAATAGCATCACACACCACGTATCTTTCCACATAGGGGTCTTTATCAAGTGTCAGAGATTACATATACCAAATTCCATTATATATTAGCATAAACCAATCAAATTAACTATGACAACAAATCCATGACATCATCAGCTGTTTCTTACAAACTTCTATATAGGGTCCATTCAAATATAAACAAACTTAATAAGTGCATAGAATTGTATTAAACAACAACACCTGTGTTTAAGGTGGATCACTCACAGTCAGACTGCATGTTCTAATATGTTAGCCCCAGCGTGTATATACTAGACCCGCACATGCCTGTGTTTAGGGTGGATCACTCAGTCAGACCGCATGTTCTAATATCTTAGTTCCAGTGTGTATATACTAGAACTGCACATACCTGAGATCGCCATGTAAAAAGCCTACTGAGCATGCCTGACTTGGAGCTGCACTGGGCATGCTCCGAAATGCCTTCCACTGCGTACGCGCCCAAAGCGGTGCATCAATCATCTCTTGGCAACCAGTGCATAGCTTTAATCCTCATTACAAGCATGTGCAGTACTAAAAACCACGATCCTCTGACAAAAAATGTTTACTATTTGAGCGCTGTAAAACCTACATATGTGTCTATTATTAATACTGGAAATCGTAACCTCACAGTTTAGACATCAATTTACCCCTCTATCGTTATTCCATGATGAAAAAATCAATCTTATTACCATATTCTAAACTGTCTATATATTTTACCTAAATACTTCATCAAATAGCATTGATTGTAAAACACACTACTGGTCTGCCTGAACAATGACCTAAAACCCATTCATTAATATAAAACCTATTATATACAGTACCTCAGGGAGTTAAATACTACCTCAATAATTTTATTTACATATCAATTATTTTATTTACAAATATTTAGATGGATAATTCCACTAGTATCAATGCTTAGTACATTCTAAATTCCCACATCACTTATTAAATCGGGCATAGACTGTATCAACATGTGTATATACATATATACAGTACTGTGCAAAAGTTTAGGTAAGTGTTAAAAAAATTCTGCCATACAGTAACGCTTTCAGAAATAGAAGTGTAAATAGTGTGTCAATGAACAACTTGAAGTGAATGAAGAAAATATTTGGTGTGACCTTTGCCCTTTGCCTTCCATCAGTTCTTCTCGGTACTTGCAGACAGTTTTTGACAGAACTGGGCAGGGAGGTTGTTCCCGCCATCTTGGAGAACTAAGCACAGATCTTCTGTGGATGTAGGCTTGCTCCAGACCTTCTGTTTTTTCATGTCATCCCAGAAAGACTGGATGATGATGAGATCAGGGTTGTGATTTAGATTTCTATTTTCTTCATTCACTTCATTTTGTTAATTGACAAAAATAAACTATTAACCCTTCTATTTTTCGTTCTTACATTGCAGCATTTTTTTCACACCTGTCGCAACTTTTATTTTTGCACATTGGTCTGTGTGTATATGTATAAAAAATAAATAAATATATATATATGTAGATCTTATTAGTCTTTCTGGGATTGCACTATGACACTATGACAGGATTGCAGACCGCCAGCATTACTGGTATTCACAAGCATACACTCTCTTCAATACCAGATCAGTGTGAGTATGAGGGAAGAAGAAGAATACATGCCCAATGCAGTTGACTTTTATTTTTCAAATAGGACTAAGTATGGTAGTGGGGGGTTCCCAAACACAAATAGGTTTCACCTTTTGAAAGTTAAGGAACCACTGTTATATACACTGCAGTTCTAAAAATAATTTAAAACTCCAATACATCACCATCATAAATGTAAGACATATAAGAAGACATGTAAAAATAAAAATTGGAAATAAAAATAAAATATAAAAGTTGAGCATAACACTAATAAATTATATATTAAAATATATAATATATAAAAATATAAATAATTATACTATCTTAAACATAAAACTACAGAACAGTATGGCACTTGCTGTAGAACAACTCTCCGATCGATAATGGAATTGTTCACAAGAAAGATCCCACCATCGACATAAACAACTAAACTGTCCGATTGGGGGCAGTGTAACTGTTAACAAAAAAAAAAAATGTACAGTGACAGTGACAAAAGCAGCCAATGGTATTTTTGGCCAACAATTGGTCAAACATTTCCAGCATGACCAATTGGCTTTTGGGAGATTCCATTTCTGTTCACCGTCGATTCATCTGCCACAATGGATAAATTGGCCATTTTGGCTCATGTATATGAACACTTTTAGCTCACTTGGGAATTCTGAAAACGTAGATTACCAAGTGGAGACCACAATATACAAAATGGAAGGGCTAGGTGTACAAGGTTCTCTCATTTCAAAAAATGTTTTTGGCAAGAATTGGAAGGACACTCAAAATTTAATAGGAAAAAATCAACTAGACTCCATGGAAATAAAGAAGGCACTATAGAATCTATCATTTTATGTTACTTCACCCCATTTCTATTTTTCTAGTGTTTTTTTTTGCTTCTACTTTTTCTCCTCCTCCTGTACTGGGATGTATATAGGGGGCCGTGGGAGGGTTAAAAATAAATGATGCTTTGATATTTGTTTCAGAAACAACAACCCAAGCTACTACCCCAATAACATCAAGTACAATTCATAGCGTGCGGACTACGACATCTACAAGCAGCGCTCCAGACATCCCTACAGACACTTCTGATCAAACAGTCAGCCCTCCCATTGTTGAGTTGTATTTTTTGATTCCATTAGTTTGGGGTACATACAATGTACTGTATAATTTTTATTTTTTTTGAGGGTGATGGGAAAAAATAGCACTCTGCCATTGATTTTTGGTTTTGCTTTTACACACTGTTCACTATGCCTTAATAATATGGCTTAAATATAATATGACAATTTTAATCTACATGTCAATATGATTACGGTGATACCAAATTTCTATAAGTTTTTTTAAGTTTTACTACTTTTGCGCATTAAAAATGGCATTTAAAAAAGTGTAAATTTACTTGTGCAATTCTTCTTTACTGAAGTCCAAGCAGCACATGTATTGGAATGGTTTCCTTGCCTGCTGAAAGTTAAGACAGGTTTCAAGAAGTCAAAAAGCGGGCCGCAGCAAAAAGAAAAACCACGGCAGCAACGCATTGTGGTTTTTCTCACAGCGCTTTTCACAGAAAGTCTTCTGCTTCCGTTATACCTATAGGGAAACCACTGCTATGCGTATTTTTCTGCAAGGTGTATCCCATCCACCTTGCAGGGACTGTAAAACGCCATGTGGGGCCCCGGCCTTAGGGATTTTAGCTCCGTTGCTAGGCCCACCAATAATGACAATAAAGAAACTGTTATCCTCTATACCTGAATACTGGATAAAAAGATAATTAAATGTCTATGTCAAGGGTTCAGCCTTCTACCTAACTCAGTGACAGGCTTGGCAACCAAGGAAAGCAGTGCAGACTCCTGGTAAGTAATCTTGAAGGTTGAATTCTCCAGAACAAAAGAAGACACTGTTCTGAAAACTGTGAAAGGTTTCTTGACAAGAGGGTCCCTTGCCCAGAAATATTTTGTGAAGGTTGAGATTGCTGAGACCTACAAACTAATATTAGATGGCACCAGGCCTTTCTCAACTCCATCCTGAAAGAACTAAGACATCTTTCAACAGTGGATCTGCTTCTGCCATCTCTGATCTAGCACCATCTCTTAAAGGTGGTCAGGACATTATGATACAGTCGGTTGGTTAATGACATTTTAAACCTCATGATGGTGGAGATGACAGAATCCAAGAAGACTCTACTGTAGCTCTCAATATTGTCTCATCAGTCTCGATGCCATCAAGAAAAGGCTCTGATATTCTTTGTCAGCTTGATGATACCCTATTGAAATCCTGGGACTTCTTGGATTTTGTTATGTCAGATCTTCAAGTAGGAGATTAAGCTTGGCCTGAATGTGATAATTTAAAAAAAAAAATCTTAAAAAACCATGACCTTCCAAGTTTATTGACACATAAGACTGACCCCCACAATCACAAGCTTCAAGAAGGCCCTGAAGACTCACCTATTCAGGAAGGCCTACAACCTTCAATAACGCTACTGTCACCACACCACCATCTGTACAGCCACTACCCCCACCCTCTGTCTCTATCCCTCTTCCCTCATAGATTGTAAGCCCTTGCGGGCAGGGCCCTCTATCCCACTGTGCCAGTTGGTCACTGTTAGTATTATATTTGTTTCGTAGATCTTGTGTACTGTATGTAAACCCTCAAATGTAAAGCACCATGGAATTATAATAACCATGCAATAATAATAATAATAATAATAGTAATAATAATAATAATAATATGTACATAAAATCACCGAAAATAAACGTAACGGGTTGGTGGCTGTCCTACGAGTTTCGGACTGTGTGTCTGTTACTCCATTATCTGCTATTCCCCGGACATATTTATATTTCATCATCTCCTCTATTCAGACACACCCATGTCCCTCCATGGGCCAGCAGCCAATAATACCATTAATTGTATAATATGAGAATCACATGATTCATCACATGTAAGAAGGAGGAATCACATGTTATCACCACTATATCTGGCATCCCCTCCTCAACCACAATGCCCAATAAAAATATAGCATTGGGGCTGTCATGACAACCATGTATCAGCCAATCACCGCAGCCGAAGAAACTCCCTTATTAGTTAGATAATCACAGCACTAAAGAAAAAAAAAATTAAAAAATGTTGAAAAAAAAATGTAAATAAAAAAAAAAAAATAATGAAAAAGAAAACAAAAAAACTCAATATTAAAAGTACTGATTAAAGGTATACAAAAACAGATTCACTAATATTTTATGCCATTTTCTTGGCTCATACAATTATCTCATATAAGGGCCAAGCATTAGAATGTCAGTTAATAAAAATGACTTTTCTCTACGCATTTTTAAAGCGGAATGGGGAACAGAATCCCGAGCACAGATGTAAACCTAGCCTGACATAATATTATTCAGCAGCATCCAATACACTTATCCATACTAAGTATGTATAGGACCCTATTCACACCACCACTATCAAAATAGCGTGACATGCAGCTACGTGTGGTCATCTCCTGTATTGGAATATTTTTTGTATATTACCAAGTGACTAAACACTGGCAAGGTGCAAGATCTGCAAGCAGAAAGTTAACCATGGCCATGCAGGCATACATGTAGGAACTAGGTCTTTCCATACTCACATGAAATGGCATCACCAGTATATTTGGCAAAATAGAATTGGCAGTGGCACTGGCAGGAAAAGTAAGCAGGACCATCCCATACCTCCCCATGATCTTCTTTTTAACCAGGCCACATCCGCACCTAGCACATGGTCATCGTTGTTATCATCATCTCCATCTGCTTCTTCTTCTCCTCTATACCAATGTCATTCATCCATAAAGGAATGTGTGCTATACCACTTACTGGATTCCACTGCATTTTCCCAACTGATAACATGCGCTCAGTCTCAATGGAGATTACCTAGGTGCCATTCATTATTTCTCTAGGAATCCTGTCTCTGCTTCATATCGTCATGTGGACCTCTCCTTGGATATGTCCATGTGGGGAAAGGTGCACATAACCGTCAATATATGGAGCAGCAATTATGGCCAGGGACAATACATAGCTTTCATGGCCCACTGGGTTAAGGTTTTAAGCAGCAGTGGCCATTGCCCAGAAATGCAACAAGTCCAGGTGCTGGTGCTGACACCACCCCATGGGTGTACAGTCATGGCCAAAAGTTTTGAGAATGACACAAATATTATATTTTCACATGATCTGCTGCCCTCTGGTTTTTATGTGTGTTTGTCAGATGTTTTTATCACATACAGAAATAGAATTGCATTCATATTATGAGTAACAGAAGCTTATATTGACAGTTAGAATGAGTTAATGCAGCAAGTCAACACTGCAAATATTGACCCTTCTTCTTCAGGACCTCTGCAATTCTCCCTGGCATGCTCTCAATCAACTTCTGGACCAAATCCTGACTGATAGCAGTCCATTCTTGCAGAATCAATGCTTTAATTTTGTCTGAATTTGTTGGTTTTTGTTTGTCCACCCATCTCTTGATGATTGACCACAAGTTCTCAATGGGATTAAGATCTGGGGAGTTTCCAGGCCATGGACCCAAAATCTCTATGTTTTGTTCCCTGAGCCATTTAGTTATCACCTTTGCTTTATGGCAAGGTGCTCCATCATGCTGGAAAAGGCATTGTTGAGCGCCAAACTGCTCTTGGACGGTTGGGAGAAGTTGCTCTTGGAGGACATTCTGGTACCATTCTTTATTCATGGCTGTGTTTTTAGGCAAGACTGTGAGAGAGCCGATTCCCTTGGCTGAGAAGCAACCCCACACATGAATGGTTTCAGGATGCTTTACAGTTGGCATGAGACAAGACTGGTGGTAGCGCTCACCTCTTCTTCTCCGAATAAGCTGTTTTCCAGATGTTCCAAACAATCGAAAAGGGGATTCATCAGAGAAAATGACTTTACCCCAGTCCTCAGCAGTCCACTCCCTGTACCTTTTGCAGAATATCAGTCTGTCCCTGATGTTTTTTCTGGAGAGAAGTGGCTTCTTTGCTGCCCTCCTTGAGACCAGGCCTTGCTCCAAGAGTCTCCGCCTCACAGTGCGTGCAGATGCACTCACACCTGCCTGCTGCGATTCCTCAGCAAGCTCTGCACTGTTGGTAGCCCGATCCCGCAGCTGAAACACTTTTAAGAGACGGTCCTGCCGCTTGCTGGTCTTTCTTGGGCGCCCTGGAGCCTTTTTGGCACCAATGGAACCTCTCTCCTTGAAGTTCTTGATGATGCGATAGATTGTTGACTGAGGTGCAATCTTTCTAGCTGCAATACTCTTCCCAGTTAAGCCATTTTTGTGCAGTGCAATGATGACTGCACGTGTTTCTTTAGAGATAACCATGGTTAACAGAAGAGAAACAATGATGGCAAGCACCAGCCTCCTTTTAAAGTGTCCAGTGGTGTCATTCTTACTTAATCATGACAGATTGATCTCCAGCCCTGTCCTCATCAACACCCACACCTGTGTTAATGGAGCAATCACTGAAACGATGTTAGGTGGTCCTTTTAAGGCAGGGCTGCAATGATGTTGAAATGTGTTTTGGGGGATAAAGTTCATTTTCTAGGCAAATATTGACTTTGCAAGTAATTGCTGTTAAGCTGATCACTCTTTATAACATTCTGGAGTATATGCAAATTGCCATTAGAAAAACTGAAGCAGTAGACTTTGTAAAAATTAATATTTGTATCATTCTCAAAACTTTTGGCCATGACTGTAGGCCCAGTTTCAAAACCAGACAGAACCATCTGCCTCACCTAGTTCCTCCTCACTAGACCATTTTCCACCTCCAACATCACCATTTCATGACTGTAAAGTGCATGGCGTGGCATATGTATAAAAAAAAAAATCACAGGCAAGCACCTGTGACAAATAATTTGTGGCCCGGACACTGGGGGAAGCTTAGATATGGGTTTTGCCAATTTTTTTTTTTCTAGATGAAATTCTCCCCCTGCTGTTAAACCTTACATTTATAGACACACTTTGTATACCAGGAAACAACTAGAATTTAAGTAAGAATGTTATACTGATACATAGCATTACTACCTGGATAACTGGTGAGATAACAAGAGCTGGAACCTCTCTGGATTATGTAAGGATTAGATTTAATCTATTTAATAATTTATGGAATAATCTGAACATCGAACATCCTAATAATGTATAATATATAGTGAAGGTGGTAGTTAGATTCTTTTTATTCTGTTTAAGTTTTTTTCCTAATTTTTATTTGTTTATGTATTTTTTTTTTGTTTTATGTTTTTGCACATTGTTTCTGCTTAATGTCCAGTAGACTGTTTTTTGATGATTTTCCCTGTAACAGGAATACATTGCAGAGCTCACTTTGATCCTGTTATATTTCTCGGTTTCTTCACAATGAGGTTTTGGTAATCTGGAACCACAATATCTATGAGCAAGTAATATTTTTAATTTTTATTGGACAGCAGAGTGTCAGGACGATTTTTCAAAAATTTTGTTATTAATTTTTATTGTTATTATTATTAGACTAAAATAGTCAAGTGTCCAAACATTGTAGTACTCAAAGAATGAAAGGGGTCATGCCATTACAGACATATCCCCTATTCTGTGTGTAACATCTATCGTTGGGTGTCCAACTGCTATGTCCCCCTTTGAGGTGGAGAACGAGGGACTGAAAGGGACATTTTATATTTCTCTCTAAGGCTGTGGGTATGAACAATAAGGATCAGTCTGTCCCTCCCCCTATCCCTATCCTACTACCACTAGTAGTGGTTTCTGTACAGGTAATTCTGCCAGGAGCAACTGTAAAATAGGAAAAAATAGCTAAGAAAAGCCAAGATATAAGTTATTCAAGGACACTAGGCTCAAAATCCAGGTTATGATGCATCTAAATATATCCCTGACATAAAGAAGGAAATCTGAGCACAATAAGGAAAGTTGTTTGCTGTCTATGATTGACATCCTATCAGCAATAGCACAAACAGTTAATCACAAGTATATACAACTTCATTGTAGAAGGTGCAGCATGCTCTTAGTGTCTGAAGTGTATAGGCAGGGAAACCTTTGGGCAGACATGTACAGGCTGTGAGGAGAACCAGCCACTCCCCTCTATTCACTGTGTGAAGAGAGAACAGACCATCCACCTCCACTCACTGTCAACCCTTCTGGCTTTTGAAGATAACTAAGGATGGAAATTCCCTAGTAACAGGGAGTGAAAAGCAAATTAGCTGGAAGGCAGACACCTAGTGGCAAGAACTTTAGAGAGGATTCTCAGGTAGAAAACGGCATTTTTAAATTACATAGATACATAGTAGGGTTAAAAAATGACATATGTCCATCAAGTTCAACCAAGGGATGGGAAACGTCATGACAGTCTATATATTATCAAAGCTGACGGTACTTATACCATCTTCACTAACTAGCACACAAGAACCTTCTTTTGATAAATGTACTGGATATAGTAACTCCAACATCACTTTCAGCTCTACTTACCCTAGTGCACAATGTTGTAAGGTCCATATTGACCTGTCACAGAGGCAGACCCTGCTGTGAGGTGTGATCCAGATTGATGTCATCGAACACAAGTGGAAAAATGGATAATGCACAACCAAAGGACCAGGGAGGAACATGGAGATCCATTGTACATGTTTAGGAACTGCAGTTAAGGGACTGTGGCACTCCTAGGAGTATTATGGCCTTCTTGCTCTTGTTCTTCTTGCGATTCTGTGAGTCAGACCCCCAATTACATATTAATGCTCAATGCTTGCAAAAGTCATTAAAAATATCATATAAAAATCCTTTTAGTGAACAAATTCATGTATCTATTACATAAATGTGCCATGTGCTATTGTACAGATAAAGTCAGATTTTTTTCTTCTTTTTTCAGATATAAATTCAGTGACCACAACCACAGTCAGTCCACAAGCAATAAGTACAATACCTATTATTAGCAGTGGTATGTATTAATCTCATATATTATGTATTTCTACTTTTCTTCTACGCAATCTTTCATATTAAATATAATATACCGACACTCCACAACTAGTGGCTAAAGTCAGAAATAGTGTAAGAGTCATGTGACATGGTCTTATCTTTATTGCAGTTTTATCTATTTAATATCCAGTGTGCTCAATACCTCCTGTCATAGCTAAAAAATGGTTACAATTTAGAAAAAGTTGGGAGTGGGATCTCTGTAGTAGACTATAGGCAATATATACTGTGCATTGTAGTCTGTCAATATGGATGAATGTCACAAGCAGAACTACCCCCTTCCTTCATATCTGCTACAGATGGATGAACCTCTCAAGATTCATTTAGTCTTTGGGATCAGCGGCTCGGGTCTCTGATTCATTTTGAGTCGAACAAGTTCAGTACAGATAAGAACCAGACATTAACTTGGTTTAAAACATAGTGTAGAACATTCTTAGGGCTCCTATAAATCTATCTACCTGGGCATGCCGAGCATCATGACGCTTGGTGCGCCTATGTCACTGTTAAGGCCAAATCACAGGCCTCATTGCTAACCCTGGGTCTATGACGTCACAGAAGAACACCAAAGGAGGCCCAGAAGAGGTAAGGAAAGGTGAGAATGATTTTTTATTTTTTTTTTACTCCTATCCTCGACCTCCACCTACTATACTCTGAGGTATAATGTGGCAGCCATTTTAGTTTGCACAAGACAAATCTACATTTGTCCGGTTTGAACCTGGCACTATATATTAATAGGAATCATTACCTTCTGAGATGTCCTGCAGCAGACTCCTCCATGTACTGATACCTTACACAATGCTACCAAGTACAGAGAGTGTCCTTACCTGTGTCCTTATCCTGAAGTGTAACTAAACACTCCAACAGCTTTTGCTTTTCTGGCAGCTTTTCAGTCATTGATATTGTAATATACTTTGCTAACAAATTTTGGCTGCTTTTTTAAGAAATTCTGTCCTAAAATCCACTTTGTTTCCCTGTTTATTGGAGTACAGGTCTATGGGCTTCTGTATAATCTGGGCTGGGGGTCACTACAAGGAGTTATATCTCATGCATTTTGAAACACAGTGATTCTGGTGTCATATGTAAGAGGAGATTCTCAACCTAATATGAAACCAAGATCACAGTTCTACCTTTATTATTTCAGGACAATTTCAAGTGTGTTTTTAACTGGTAACATCCCCCGAAATAATACAGGTAGATCTGCAACCTTAGTATCACTGATGTATGTTATACAATGTCCAACAAATAACTGTTTAAAGTGACCCCCCTGCCAGCCTCAGCTTCCCTGCAATATACCTGACCCCCCTCACCTTTACTTCAGTTACAAGCAGTGTACAGATCTTAGTGGATATCAGTGCAAGATTTCACATAAAAGAGTGAAAATCCATTAATAAAATCTATTACAATATTTATTAATGTCACAAATCCTGCCAGAAAATCAAATGTTTATTGGAAAGTTTAGATGTGGTTTAGGGAGAAGGGGGCACACTCAGACCTTTGCTATATGGCCTAGCCTTTTCTATTTTTGTTCCTAATCAATAATTGTCTTTCATATTTCCTTCCATCGGATCTTCTCTACCCATATGGATCCGCTCTTGATGCTCTTTCTCCAATATCTGATGATGGGTCATCACCCCTTATAATTCCCTATATAACCATTCCTGTGTTTGGAAAGAACTATGCTTCTCTTTATGTGATAATATATGATACGTGATATTGCTACTATGTCTATGATTGTGTTTATTACAATTAATATTGTTTACCTTAGACAGCTAGAAATTTAATAGAGAGAGATATAGGAGCCCTAAAAGTATTCTACACTATGTTTTATAGATAGGTTCCTAGAAGCCCTAAGAGTATTCTACACTATGTTTTATAGATAGGTTCCTGGGAGCCCTAAGAGTATTCTACACTATGTTTTATAGATAGGTTCCTAGGAGCCCTAAGAGTATTCTACACTATGTTTTATAGATAGGTTCCTAGGAGTCCTAAGAGTGTTCTACACTATGTTTTATAGATAGGTTCCTAGGAGCCCTAAGAGTATTCTACACTATGTTTTATAGATAGGTTCCTAGGAGCCCTAAGAGTATTCTACACTATGTTTTATAGATAGGTTCCTAGGAGCCCTAAGAGTGTTCTACACTATGTTTTATAGATAGGTTCCTAGGAGCCCTAAGAGTATTCTACACTATGTTTTATATATAGGTTCCTTGGAGCCCTAAAAGCATTCTACACTATGTTTTATAGATAGGTTCCTAGGAGCCCTAAAAGTGTTCTACACTATGATTTATATATAGGTTCCTTGGAGCCCTAAAAGCATTCTACACTATGTTTTATAGATAGGTTCCTAGGAGCCCTAAAAGTGTTCTACACTATGTTTTATAGATAGGTTCCTAGGAGACCTAACAGTGTTCTACACTATGTTTTAAGCCAATTTATAAAGTGTGGTTCGTACTGTACTTGTTTGTCCTGAGCTGCCGAACCCTAACACTGAACAAATCTTGAGAGGTTTGTCCATCATGTAACAACAAAAACCCTTTAGTGGACAACTTCATGTATCCATTACATAAATGTGTCATGTTCTATTGTACAGATAAAGTAATAGACTTTTTCCTTTTTCCCATGTAAATGCAGTGACCACAACATCTACTACAGCCAGTCCACAATCATCAAGTACATCATCTCCCCCCAGCACATCTATTATTAGCAGTGGTATTTACTTATTTCTCTCTGGCATTATTGTTACTACTTTTCTTCCCATTCTATATAATAGACCGACGCTCCTCAACTAGTGGCTAAAGTGAGAACCAAATTAATACTGGGGTAAGAGTCTTGTGACCTGGTCTTATCTTTAATGGACTTTTATCCATTTAATATCCATTTGCCTCAATATCTCCTGTCCTAGCTCAAATTGTGCTACAACTTAGAAATAGTTGGGGGTGGGATCTCTGTATTACTCTATAGGCAATATGTTTTGTCCATTTTAGTTGGTCAATCTGTATCAATAACATTAGCAGAACTACCCCCTTCCTTCATATTTGTTGGTACGGGGATTTTGCTTGTAAGTTCTTAGTTCTATTAAGTAATGGTGAATATCCTGCAGGTCCTTACTCTCAGTGACCATAAAGTGTTTAATAACATTTAGACAATCTACGCAGTCTAAAAATGCACCAGATTTATCATAGTGACTCCTGCTGGTTGCTAAATTTTGTGCACCTTTAGGTTGGTTACACCATGAAAATGATTTATCCTTTATCTATAAATTGCTGATCAGTGTTGGCCCGACTGAAACCCATACCGATCATGAGAATGGGAGGTGTTTTAATCACATTGAGAATGTACTATTGGAGATAGATGCAATTACGTCCCCACTCCATCACATATGACAGGAGGTCACCCCTAGTAGAATTATTATGGACACAAACAGCTCAATGATATGTGCAGGACATCATACAGCAACATTTGATGCCTCTCATGGCAAGGAGGAAAACTGTAATTTTTCAGCAGGATAATGCTCGCCCACACCCACAGTGTTGCACACTATGTTTTATAGATAGGTTCCTAGGAGCCCTAAGAGTATTCTACACTATGTTTTATAGATAGGTCTCACCATTATTAGTAGTGGTATGTACTTATCTCCCCTATTATTAGTAGTGGTATGTTTATCTACACTATGTATTAGTAGGATAGGTACTTATCTCACCTATTATTATTAGCAGTGGTAGTACTTATCTCACCTATTATTAGTAGTGGTATGTACTTATCTCACCTATTATTAGCAGTGGTATGTACTTATCTCACCTATTATTAGTAGTGGTATGTACTTATCTCACCTATTATTAGTAGTGGTATGTACTTATCTCACCTATTATTAGCAGTGGTATGTACTTATCCTCCCCTATTATTAGTAGTGGTATGTACTTATCTCCCCTATTATTAGCGGTGGTATGTACTTATCTCACCTATTATTAGCAGTGGTATGTACTTATCTCTCCTATTATTAGCAGTGGTATGTACTTATCTCTCCTATTATTAGCAGTGGTATGTACCTATCATATTCATTACTACTTTTGTTCTATACAATCCTTCACATTGTATATAATAGACTGACACTCCCCAACTAGTGGCTAAAGACAGAACCATATAACTCACAATTAATACTGGGGTAAGAGTCATGTGTCCTGGTCTTAAGTTTAATTGACTTTTTCTTTATCTCTATTATATTTAAAAAAAAAAAAATACAATATACATAATCCAGATCAATCCGTAACAGTTATATACAGTACTTTCCATCCCACCCTCCCTGAGCCAGAAAAAGTATTGGGTTAATATATTGCCTTGAACAATTCAAATCTGACAATGGTCTTTACATTTTGAGCAATTATCATCAAGTTTTTTTCTATTTTTTGTTTTATTTTGGAGTATAATACAACTTATACATCACAGACTATGAATGGTGAATGGTCTAATTAACATATCAATTTAAAACTTAACCTTTATTTTTGTTAAGTAAAATAATAATAAACATAAAGACGTCCACTAATTCAAAAAGGCAATGAGTGGCGATGGATCTTACAGTGGGGAAAAAAGCGATTTAGTCAGCCACCAATTGTGCAAGTTCTCCCACTTAAAAATATGTGAGAGGCCTGTAATTGTCATCATAGGTAGACCTCAACTATGAGAGACAAAATGAGAAAACAAATCCAGAAAATCACATCGTCTGATTTTTTAAGAATTTATTTGCAAATTATGGTGGAAAATAAGTATTTGGTCACCTACAAACAAGCAAGATTTCTGGCTCTCACAGACCTGTAACTTCTTCTTTAAGAGGCTCCTCTGTCCTCCACTCATTACCTGTAGTAATGGCTCCTGTTTGACATTGTTATCAGTATAAAAGACACCTGTCCACCACCTCAAACAGTCACACTCCAAACTCCACTATGGTGAAGACCAAAGAGCTGTGGAAGGACCAGAAACAAAATGGTAGCCCTGCACCAGGCTGGGAAGACTGAATCTGCAATAGGCAAGCAGCTTGGTGTGAAGAAATCACCTGTGGGAGCAATAATTAGAAAATGGAAGACATACAAGACCACTGATAATCTCCCTCCATCAGGGGCTCCACGCAAGATCTCACCCGGGGGGGTCAAAATAATCACAAGAACGGAGAGCAAAAATCCCAGAACCACACGGGGGGGACCTAGTGAGTGACCTGCAGAAAGCTGGGACTAACGTAACAAAGGCTACCGTCAGTAACACACTACACCGCCAGGGACTCAGATCCTGCAGTGCCAGACGTGTCCCCCTGCTTAAGCCAGTACATATCCAGGCCCGTCTGAAGTTTGCTAGAGAGCATTTGGGTGTTCCAGAAGAGTATTGGGAGAATGTCATATGGTCAGATGAAACCAAAGTAGAACTGTTTGGTAGAAACACAACTCGTCGTGTTTGAAGGAGAGTGAATGCTGAGTTGCATCCAAAGAACACCATACCTACTGTCAAGCATGGGGGATGGCAACATCATGCTGTGGGGCTGTTTCTCTACAAAGGGACCAGGATGACTGATCCGTGTACATGAAAGAATGAATGGGGCCATGTATCGTGAGATTTTGAGTGCAAACCTCCTTCCATTAGCAAGGGCATTAAAGATGAAACGTGGCTGGGTCTTTCAGCATGACAATGATCCCAAGCACACCGCCAGGGCAATGAAGGAGTGGCTTCGTAAGAAGCATTTCAAGGTCCTGGAGTGGCCTAGCCAGTCTCCAGATCTCAACCCCATAGAAAACCTTTGAAAGGAGTTGAAAGTCCGTGTTGCCCAGTGACAGCCCCAAAACATCCCTGCTCTAGAGGAGATCTGCATGGAGGAATGGGCCAACATACCAGCAACAGTGTGTGCCAACCTTGTGAAGACTTACAGAAAATTTTTGACCTCTGACATTGCCAACAAAGGATATATAACAAAGTATTGAGATGAACTTTTGTTATTGACCAAATACTTATTTTCCACCATAATTTGCAAATAAATTCTTTAAAAATCAGACAATGTGATTTTCTGGATTTGTTTTCTCATTTTGTCTCTCATAGTTGATGTCTACCTATGATGTAAATTACAGGCCAGCCTAATTTTTTTTAAGTGCACCTATATCTAACAAAAAGGTCAAATCTGGTATAGCCTCCCAGTGTTAGTATGGCTTTGATAATCATCCAAGCCTATCATCTGATCCGATCATACAGATCTGGATAGCTACACTGGAACTAGTGCATAGCTAGCAGCAAGGAGGAGAGCCTGGCATACACTAACTCACTCCATGGAGGACATAGCTAGTGTCGGTAAACACCTGACGCCGTATTTCTGATCTAAAACTACCTAGCTCATCCAAGGTATGAGCTGAAAACTATCTAGCTTCATATGTTTCTGATAGAATAAGTAGAAGCACATACATAATGTAGTCCCCCCTTGGCCGTGATATATGGCCGCCGACCCTAAAAGCTATATTTTAGTGTACTACCTTCTCCATTATTTTTTCGATTTTCCAGAAAGGTGTCAAAATTTGTTAATAAAGTATATTACAATATTTAATAATGTCAAAAATATTGCCAGAAAATCAAAAGTTGTTCAAAACTTTAGTTACAGTTTAAATTTTACACGGAGCTGGTAAACATCGCTGGAAGGGTTAACAGGTTAAGGGGGCGCACTCAGATGTTTCTTATATAGCCCAGCCTTTTCTATTTGTGTCGCTGATCAATTCTTGTCATTCATATTTCCTTCTATCAGATCTTCTCTACCCATATGGATCCGCTCTTGATGCTCTTACTCCAGTATCTGATGATGGGTGGTCACCCTGTATAATTCCCTATATAACCATTCCTCTGTTTGGAAAGAATTATTCTTCTATTTTTGTGAGTAAAGTATATATTATATAGGCCAATTACCTTGTTTATTAGAATTAATATTTTTAAAGGGCTTTTTTAGGATTTTAAGATTGTTAAACTGTGCCTGGTACTCAATGCTGAGGCTTCAGTGCTTGCCCCAATGCCATGGCCTCCTTATTAATTGATTGACTGGTGTGTTGGGACGTCTACCAATCTGACATTGATGAAGTGTAGTCACTGTTTGTTAAAGACCCCCCACCCAACACCTTATGTGATGGAAGGGCCCCCTGATGCGACACTGCATTCCCTATAGCTACACCCCTGACTTGCACCATTGATTTGTGCTCTCAATAACAGCTCTTACAGGTATCACATATTGCCATCTTTTGGTTCAGATTTTGTTTAATTGAGTAGATTTTGTAGATTTAGATTTTAAAGAGGACTAAAGTATCAGTATCAATGTCAGATCGGTGGGGGTCTGACACCTATCACCCCCATGATCAACTGTTGAAAAGGGTGCAGTGTTTAGACGGGTGCTGTAGCCTCTTACCAACAACAGTGCTGAACAGGACTGAGGGGTCAGTAGGCCAAAGCACTGACTCTGATTCCAACATCATCTCCTCTGATTCTGACTCTGACTCCTTTATAAATAGCTGACACCTCCTCTAACTAATGAAAAAAATCTAGAGATTGAAAGTAAATATGTAACAAACGCTGTATCTAAATAATTGCACAATACCAATTATTGTATCATATAATTAAAAATAATAATTTTATTTCAAATCTGGAGTCAAAGTCAGTAACTTTTTCCCCTCCAGCCCCATACCTTTATCATTGCAAGACGGCTTCTGCGCTGCAATATTGCGGTAGCCATCATGTTTCCTTGCAAACCGGGAGCCTTACGAAGGCTCCAAGGCTTGTGATTGAACTATAGCTAATAAAGTTATGGGGTTTGGAAGGCGGAGAGTCAAAGATGAAAATCGAAAAAATGCCTGCAGCGGGAAGGGGTTAATAAGGGAAGAAAAAACAGAAAAAAACAAAGAGTCTATATTTTTAATTCAATTCTTAATGTCGCTCTCCATAGAGTCTAGAAGCACAATAGATCTCGGAAAGTCATGTAAGTTGAAGTGATACATTACTTGTTTTGTGCTAACAGGTGGACAACAATGGATTACTGTCATTTGAAAATCCAAAGTCATCATATATACCCCAACCACTCCCAATATCAATAAATAATGCATTCCTGGCTCCTTTCTGGGCTGACATATACAACCCCAGAGCAGGTAACATATATTATCGGCAGAGCATCAATGACACAGGACTTCTGGATCGGGCAACATCAGATATTAGAAACTATACCCATGATCGGAGCTTCCAGGCTCGGTGGGTGTTTGTTGCTACGTGGGACCATGTTTCATACCATAGATCAACAAGTAATAAGGTATCATATATGTAAAACATATACAAGTTAAATAGAGAAGAAGCTGCAGTCATTCAAGGCTTAAAGAAACACAACAAGCAGAAATGATATACTGGGTTATGTTATACCAGGGCAGAGCATGGGAGGGATTCTCTGTTCTTTGACATAACCTCATAGAGCACTGACAGTAGTCTACAATATGTTTTATGGGTAATGTAGAATACTGTTAGGGCTCCTAGGAACTATGTTTTATAGATAGGTTCCAAGGAGCCTTAAGAGTATTCTACACTATGTTTTATAGATAGGTTCCTAGGATCCCTTAGAGTATTCTACACTATGTTTTATAGATAGGTTCCTAGGAGCCCTAAGAGTATTCTACACTATGTTTTATAGATAGGTTCCTAGGAGCCCTAAGAGTATTCTACACTATGTTTTATAGATAGGTTCCTAGGAGCCCTAAGAGTTTCTACACTATGCTTTATAGATAGGTTCCAGAGTATTCTACACTATGTTTTATAGATAGGTTTCTAGGAGCCCTAAGAGTATTCTACACTATGCTTTATAGATAGGTTCCTAGGAGCCCTAAGAGTATTCTACACTATGTTTTATAGATAGGTTCCTAGGAGCCCTAAGAGTATTCTACACTATGTTTTATAGATAGGTTCCTAGGAGCCCTAAGAGTATTCTACACTATGTTTTATAGATAGGTTCCTAGGAGCCCTGACAGTATTATACACTATGTTTTATAGATAGGTTCCTAAGAGCCCTAAGAGTGTTCTACACTATGTTTTATAGATAGGTTCCTAGGAGCCCTAAGAGTATTCTACACTATGTTTTATAGATAGGTTCCTAGGAGCCCTGACAGTATTATACACTATGTTTTATAGATAGGTTCCTAGAAGCCCTAAGAGTGTTCTACACTATGTTTTATAGATAGGTTCCTAGGAGCCCTAAGAGATTCACATGTTTTATAGTAGTATTCTACACTATGTTTTATAGATAGGTTCCTAGGAGCCCTAAGAGTATTCTACACTATATTTTATATACAGGTTCCTAGGAGCCCTAAGAGTATTCTACACTATGTTTTATAGATAGGTTCCTAGGAGCCCTAAGAGTATTCTACACTATGTTTTATAGATAGGTTCCTAGGAGCCCTAAGAGTATTCCATACTATGTTTTATAGACAGGTTCCTAGGAGCCCTGATAGTATTCTACACTATGTTTTATAGATAGGTTCCTAGGAGCCCTAAGAGTATTCTACACTATGTTTTATAGATAGGTTCCTAGGAGCCCAAGAGTATTCACACTATGTTTTATAGATAGGTTCCTAGGAGCCCTAAGAGTATTCTACACTATATTTTATATACAGGTTCCTAGGAGCCCTAATAGTATTCTACACTATGTTTTATAGATAGGTTCCTAGGAGCCCTAAGAGTATTCTACACTATGTTTATAGATAGGTTCCTAGGAGCCCTAAGAGTATTCCATACTATGTTTTATAGACAGGTTCCTAGGAGCCCTAATAGTATTCTACACTATGTTTATAGATAGGTTCCTAGGAGCCCTAATAGTATTCTACACTATGTTTTATAGATAGGTTCCTAGGAGCCCTAAGAGTATTCTACACTATATTTTATATACAGGTTCCTAGGAGCCCTAATAGTATTCTACACTATGTTTTATAGATAGGTTCCTAGGAGCCCTAAGAGTATTCTACACTATGTTTATAAATAGGTTCCTAGGAGCCCTAAGAGTATTCCATACTATGTTTTATAGACAGGTTCCTAGGAGCCCTAATAGTATTCTACACTATGTTTATAGATAGGTTCCTAGGAGCCCTAATAGTATTCTACACTATGTTTTATAGATAGGTTCCTAGGAGCCCTAAGAGTGTTCTAAACTATATTTTAAGTAAGGTTTGGTTCATACCAAACTTGCTCAACCCGAAACGAAACTTTGTCCATGTCTATTCGGAACTCATTTGCATATTTATAAAAGTTGAATTTCTCAGCATTGGAGCATTGCATTACTATTAAATTGATGCTACTGGAATCTGTCCTTCAGTATTATGGGGCAGCTTTATTTGTTTATTTCATACAATGCATAAAAAGTTGCACATTTTTTCGCAAATCAGGTTTTTGTGCAAAATAATTGCAACTTTTCTACACTGCCCTTACGCCCTTACTACTATATGAAAAAGGGTGCATTACATGGGCGTGCAGGTGGTCGGACCAAAAGCCCCCCCCCCCAAATTTCTTATTATTTATGCCAGAAAAATGGTGTAAATTATGCAGGAAATCTACACCAGATATAAGTTGGCATACATTTCCCTCCAAAAGCTCAGCCCTGCAGAGGGTGTGACTCATTTATTAATGAGGTCTGCCCACCAGTAGCTCAGGGGTTATGTTGCTTATGTTGTGCCAAAAATTGTAGGGTTTTGGATGAGTACCCTAAATATTTGTTTCTTACAGCCTGCGCGTTAAGTTTTTTTATTTACACCTTGTGTCTACATGTTTTGTGCCAAATATGGTGAGTAAGAATTCTGGAGCTTCTAAAAACACTCCATATTTGTTAAGGTCCATACAACAGATTCATAAATATGTCTAAAATTACAAATGTGCCCCACTGACTTCTGATTCTGATCCCTCTATCCCGATATTTATGGCTGATTTTCTAATTCTTGCTCTCTTATAGGTGAACACATTTCAGGCCGTGTTAATCTCTGATGGAAAATCTACTTTTACTCTTTTTAACTATGCGGACATCCAGTGGACAACTGGTACAGATAGTGGGGGAGACAGCTCTACTGGACTTGGTGGCACTCCGGCACTGATAAATATTACATCTTGATTATAATTAGATTTGCTCCCTTATTTATTGACTGGCTCAATTTAAGAGAAGTGTAAGGGCACCTATGAAGTAATCCATATTCATATTATCTAACTGTGGGAAAAGGTCATCTTTCCTACCTTTAGATACTCTGTGGCTATACCTGTCTGTAGATCCCCTTTCCATGTCTGTAGGATCACTGTAAACATCCTTAGTAATTTCCAAAAATGATCCCCAGCATTAAAGTAAAAATATTACAGGTGGGATACAAGAGGGAGGGGAGGAGGGAGGTGAAGCTGCGGTCTCTCACTTTGTCTGAGAAACAGCACAATTGGGACAAGGGAATAGGAGCACTAGGGAAGACTTCTAATTCGACATCGTAAGAAAAATCTGCAGGTTACACACAATAGAGTGGATTTACAATTGCAAATGTAACAGAACACTGGCAAAATTTTTGCCAAAAAACTGCCGTATATACTTTAAACCAGATTTATTAACAGATTAAAACATTTTCTACACCTTGTGGGGTGAGAGGGCAGGGTTTACAGAAAAGGGGGCTTAAAATATGACACCATGCACCAAAACTGCTCCATAACTTTGGAATAATTTATTTAATAGACAGTAAGCCAACTTGTGTGGTGCAACTTTACATGAGTTTAAAACCTATCCGAAATAAAAGCGAAAAAAAACAGAGGTGTAGAAACGACGTCCAAAGTCAGACCAGCATCAGTCACTAACATAAATCTGGTTCCATCCAGGACAGTCTAGTCTACGTTTGTCCTGAAACTTAAAAACCTCATCCAATGTTTCTAGATGCACCATATCTAATATTTAATTGTATTTTATTTTTTGCTTTGTTAATAATTGGTATGTTTTAGTTTTTTTAGTTTAGCACTTTTATCTGATAAACTAGTAATAATTCTATATATAATGAAACCCTGTTCTATTTCTCAGGCTGGACTAAACAATAATGATGGCACTAGCTATTGCACAATCCCTGGTTCCCTGACACCGGCCATTCTCAATATATCCTCCACCAGTCAATGTTTCCGGGCGCTGGTTTTTTAAAGTGGATACCCCTCTGAACAGCACACAAGGTCAGTCCAGGTTATTGTTTGACAAAAACTTGCTGTGGGGCGATGGGGTCTTTCCTAGTTGGGGAATATGGTAAAGATAATGCATTGGAGCCAGAAGTTTCATGTTATGTCTCTTGTTCTCAGAGGCTACTTTTGGGTAGTGTATGCCTCTATGATGTAATCAAAGACATCTTGCCATGTTGACAGACATTGAAATGAGGCGCATCATTGGACCGAGAGAAGGAGATGGTCATTTACATGAATTATCCACAATCTAGGCCTTCCTGACCTAGCTGATAGTAGGGTTTGGGTTGGCTAGTTGATAGGATGGGTTCAGTGGCTACATGAGGGCGTGCACATGACAGTTTCCTTATCCATCCAGACAAAAAGTGGCAACACTCCTATCCCTACACCGGCCATTTCCAGGCATCAGGGACATAGCTCATGGTCCCTGGTACAATATTTCAACTTGGTCTGCAACCTCCTTACCATATTCTGATGCCCACCCACCTCACCCTGCTCAACAGCAAAACAGACAGTGTGGGGCTAACATGGTATAAGGCCAGACAAGAACACAGAAGATAATTTGCCAATGCTATTTACCAGAGATTGTTGAAACTCTGAAGACTTATTTAGTTTCGGGTTCGGGTGGTTAGGTCCAAAGATTTGTTTTGGGTCAAATACGTTTGACACAAACCAAAGTTTAAATTGGCTTAAAACATAGAGTATAATACTGTCAGGTCTCCTAGGACTTTATCTAGCCCATTTCTAGCAATATAAGGCAAACACATCCAAAGTTATGTCAAAGTAAAAGTGACATGTATGTCTATGGAAATTAAATGGTAAGCAGAGGATACAAATTTAGAGTTTAACCATACACTGCGCTGACATTTGCTTTTTTGCATTTTAACATTAAAAAATGCTTCCAAAATTATCCTGTTTTTGGGGAAAAGGAGTTTTTCATACACAGATCATCCATTTTATATAAAAATTTGCCCAGTTTGGGACTTAAAAAAGCAACAGGTTTGTAATTTTGGAGAAAAATTTGTGGCTGTGTGCCTGATTGAATAGCGATGAAGAAGAAGTGGCTTTCCAAAACAAAAAGACCCCAAAAATTATCCCTTTATGGGAAAAGTGAAAACAAAATGGCATTAGTATTGAAAGTAGCAATGGCACAGGTTTTTTTTTTATGTGGGGGCCTTTTTTAACATAATTAGATTTCTTATTTTTATACCTACATTGTGGCACCAAGAGTGTTGAATGGCAGTATGTGATGACCTGATGGCCCTGGTGAAGATGGTGGTGGTAAACGGTCCAGAGAGGAGAATCCAGAGGAAGTGGTTGTTCCCTTCATGGTGTTGCATTTGGGCCTGCACAATCGGGTTGGGAATGGCACCTGGCCTTGCTGCGTTTCTGGACTGCGGACGCTACCATTGAAAACATTGATCATTGGGCCGTGAAAGCCATGTATTCTCTTTGTCCATAATTGTTGTTCCATGTTTCAACAGTGATGTTCACCTTTCCCCAGAGTGACAGATCCGAGAAAAGGTCCACATTCTAAGACACATAGTAATATAAAGCAGGGACAGCTTTCCTAGAGAAATAATGATGGCTAGGTATCCTCTATTGAGGTTGAGCACATGCCATCTGTTGGTGAAACCCAATGGAATCCACTATGTGGTACATCAGCTACTGCACCGCTAGCAGCTTGGCCAGGTGTGAGGTAAGTTACACAACTATGGATGACTGGTCACACATTCCCTTATGGATGACTGACATTGGCGAGGAAGAGGTGAAGTAGTAGGAGAAACAGTTGGTGATGAAGATGATAACAACGACAATCATGTGCTAGGTGTAAATATGGTGTGTCTACAAGGAAGATCATGGAAAGAAGGAGTAGAAAAGTGTTGTTCACTTCCTCTGCCAGTGCCAGTGTCACTGGATTTATCATTTGGCAATGTACAAAAAAATTCCATCACGAGAGAAGACCATGTGTAGTTGCTGCCACTAGCATCAGCAGTAGTGGAAACATGTCTATCCAAAAAGAATAATCAATGATAATATCATTGTCATCTTCCCTGCTTTTTTATGACACATCATGGCCATGCACACCCTCATAATTTCCACCTCCACATTACTCCCTAGCTACCCTACCAAATGACTAGCAGTAGCAGTATCACACCCACCGCCACTACTAACTCCACCACCACCAGTCATGTCTTCCTTATCTGCTTGCATGTGGAATGTTCTCATCACAAAGAGGCAGAAGCAAGTGCCACATCACTACCACGGACCTGTGTCAGAATGTGTCAAGATTGTGAATGAGGCTTTCGTTTGCAGTGGTGTGGCGAGCAAGAAACCTGAACTGCAATGGAGTGGAACCACATCATTTTTAGTGAAGAATCAAGGATGTACTTGGGATAGATTCAAATATGAGTCCTTGTGGCGAGCACTTCAATCCTGCCTTTACTGTCAAATATGACAGTTTGTCCACCCTAATGGAATTACAAGGGAAACAAACATCTCAGCAACATGTCCAGGACATCCTGCCACCACTTGTGTTGCCTCTCATGGCAGGGCTTCCAACTGGCAATTCTCAGCAGGATAATGCTCACCCATACACAGCAAGAGCTTTCCAAGAATGTCTCCACTAGACTGCAACACTTCCTTGGTCAACATATTTATTCCCAATCGAGCATATATGGGATGGGATGGGATGACAGTTTTAGCAACTTATTAGTGTGCAGGATCTATAGGCCCAGCTGCAACATCTGTGGGTAAATGTACTGCAGGATACCTTACAGAACCTGTAAAATCTACCAATAACAGGAAATCCAATTTGTCATGAAAAAAGAATTCTCAAAATCACTTGGGTAAGTTAAAGCAAAAGTTATTCACACATAAAGTGACACATGTCAGATAAGGTGAGTTTTGTCCCTGTCCTTAAGGGGTTAATGCTCAATTCTAAGCAAAGGCCATATATAATATCATATAAAAACCCTTCAGTGAACAACTTCATGTATCCATTACATACAGTAAATGTGCCATGTGCTATTGTACAGATAAAGTCATAGATTTTTTTTTTCCATTTTCCCATGTAACTACAGTGATCACGACGTCTGCTACAATCACTCCACAATCAGCAAACACATCATCCGCCCCCAACACATCTATTAGCAGTGGTATGTACTTATCTCAGGTATTATTTGCTAGTTTTCTTCTATACAATCCTTCACATTCAACATAGTAGGCCAACACTCTCCAACTAGTGACTAAAGTCAGAACTAGAGATGGTCGAATTGGTTTGTAATGAACCGGATTCAACCCGAGTATTCCAAATTCTTAGTTTTTAACGAAACTGAGCAATTTGTGATTCATCACAGGCGAGCTAAAATGGACACTGTGACATGCTTTAATCAGTATTATTATACTCTGGGATCTGAAGAGAATAATAGGTGGATGCCCAGGGAAGGTGACAAAAATAAAAAACATTTATATTCATGTTCTGTTACTCTTTTTATGGCCTCCTTGTGTCCAGTGCTCTGCCTCTGCCTCCTCGCAGCATACGGTGCTCTCCTGTGACGTCATGAGCCCTGGGTCATCGCTAAGGCCTGTGATTGGGCAACAGCTGTGACATGGGCACATCAAGTGTCATGACATCATGACATTCCGTATGTCCATGTCACTGTTGAGACTGAAGTTTGGACCGAAATGAATGGAGGATCGCTTTGTATGAATATGGGAGGAAACAAATCTGCAGAGGTTTGCCCTTCTTTAGTCAGTACCATATAACTTACAAGTAATACTTGAGTAAGATCCATGTGATCTGGTCTTGTGTTTAATGGAGTGTTATCCAATTAATATGTAGTGGAGTATAACTGGAGTATGGGTGCATAATGCAGGGAGGCTGAGGCTGTGGGATCTCTTCAAACAGATACATCTTGGAAATTTTATAACAAAGTGAATCTGGTGCCCAAGATGTACAGTAACTATTCAAAGTGTCACCCCCAGCCTCAGCTTTTCTGCGCTATAAATGACCCCATTTACCCTTACTCCAGTTACAAGCAGTGTACAGATCCCGGCTAGCAAAAACATAGGCAAATAAAGTGGATATCAGCGCAGGATTTCACAGAAAGGAGTCCAAATCCATTAATAAAATATATTACAATATTTATTAATGTCCCAAATGCTGCCAGGAAATAAAAACCTGTTGGAGGGTTTAGTTATGCTTTAAGTTTGACGCAGAACTGGTAAATGTTCATGCTGGAAAGGTGAAGGGGGCGCACTCAGATGTTTCCTATATAGCCCAGCATTTTCTATTTATGTCCTTGATTAATTCTTGTATTTGATATTTCCTTCTATCAGATCTTCTCTACCCATATGGATCCGCTCTTGATGCTCTATCTCCAGTATCTGATGATGGGTCTTCACCACTTATACTTCCCTATATAACCATTCCTGTGTTTGGAAAGAATAATTCTTCTCTTTATGTGAGTATATAGGGTACAGGACATTGCTGATATTCCTATAGTGATAATGTTTATTATAGATAGTATTCTTAAAGAGTCTTTTGTTAGGATTTTATGAGCGTTGAGAGAGACCATTGATGGGGATTGGACCAAATCCCACTCTCTGGGTTAGCAATACCAGGCACTGCTTCACCATGTTCAGAGATGTGCCTGGTATTCAATGAAGAGGTCACAGTGCTTGCCCAAGTGCCATAATCTCTTCAATTATTTGGCTGACTGGTGTGTTGGGACCTCCCCCGATCTGATATTGATGACCTAACCTACTGTAAGTGTAGACACTAGCACCAAAGGCATAACAACCTGAAGCTCCAAATGCAAAATCTGTACAATGCCCCCCACCCAACACCTTATGTGATGGAAAGGCCCCCTCAGGAATCAGAGACCTGACACGACTGCTACAATCCCTATAGCTACACTCCTGACTTGTACCATCAATTTGTGCTCTGACAGTTATCGCATATAAAAGTCTCCACATCAATACTCACTGGGTAAATTATGGTAAATGGGACTTCACGGAAGAATGGCTCAGCTAAGGCCACCCATGTGTGAATTTTGACATAACTTTTAGGGTTGCATCTTTTGGGTCTGATTTTGATTACTTGAGTAAATTTGGATGTTAAACGGGGTTATCTTTGGCTAAGATATTGATGACCTATCCATAGAATAATTCATCAATATCAGATGAGTGGGGGATCGGACAACTGTAGCCCCCTGAATCACCGCTTAGAAGAAGCTGCAGTGTTTCAATTAGAGCTACAAACAGGCAATGGGTTGTGAAGTGGAAGAGGAGCTCAGGTGATCGATGCTGCCACTTTGAGGAACTGATCACTGAGGGTGCTGGGTATCCGATCTCCACAACTATGACACTGGTGACCTCTTCTAAAGATAGGTCATCAATATCCTAATTACTGGACAACACCTTTAGGCCGGAGCCCCACATTGCAAAAATGCTAAGTGGATGGGATTATGCCTTATCCCATTCACACATTACAGATAAATATATGCAGCGGAAAAGCTGTGTTTTTGAAAATCGCAGCATTTCAATTATACCTACGGAAACGCTCACGTTTTCCATATAGGTATAATAGGGGCAGAAAGTCTGCAGACTCTTTGTGAAAAACGCTGCGCAGCGTTTTTGGCTGTGGCTCGCTATGTGGGGCACCAGCCTAAAGGTGTTATTTCATTGCCTTTATGAAGAGTCTATACTGTTTTATTTCCATACTTGATGTCGCTCTCCATGGAATCTCGAAACACAATAGATATCAGAAGATCAGATAAGCTGAAGTGATACATTACAGGTTTTGTATTAACAGGTGGACAACAATGGATTACTGTCATTTGAAGCTCCAATTTCAATATTTACACCCCGACCGCTCCCAATATCAATAAATAATGCATTCCTGGCTCCTTTCTGGGCTGATATATACAACCCCAGAGCGGGTAACATATATTATCGGCAGAGCATCAGTGACACAGGACTTCTGGATCGGGCAACATCAGACATTAGAAACTATACCCATGATCGGAGCTTCCAGGCTCGGTGGGTGTTTGTCGCTACGTGGGACCATGTTGCATATTATGGATCAACAAGTAATAAGGTATCATATATGTAAAATGTATGCAAGTTAACCCCCTAACAGTCAAACAGAAAAAAAAAAGTCCTGAAATGACACTTTTTTATTGTAGATTTTTAATTCATGTATCAAATAAGTATACTTGGCACATAACTCAGGTGCCTTAAGTGTCTTAATCCCTTAATGACATATCTAATTTTAGCTTTTCGAACCAATAAAATTGTATTTCTCGTGCATTACCAATGATATAGCAATTTTATGTACTTTATTTTAATAATATATTTTTTTGACTTTTTAACATTTTTCTTAATGCTAATTGACTTGTAAATATTATTTGACTTTTAATCACTGAGACGCTGTGATCAACATTAAGGGGTTAAGGACCTTTCTAACTTTTTGGAGGATTCATGTAGGGCCGGTTCACATCTACGTTCGGTTTCCATTTGGGGAGTCCACTTGGGGACCCCGAATGGAAACCTATACGCATAGAAAAGCGGTTTACCTAAGGAAATCTGCGGACCCCATAGACTATAATGGGGTCCGTGTGGTTTCCGCTCGGTTTCTGCACAAAACATGGGGAAATATGCGGAGAGGAAACAACAGTAATAATGCAGATTGCTTTAACCCACTGTAGAGAATAGACTGCTGCAGCCAATCCCACCCCCAGAGGGAAAAAATGGTTACGTAACTCACCCTCTAGATCTCAATAAAACTAGATTAATAAACAGCATATTGAAAATTTAAATATCAAAAAATATTATGCTAATTATTTAATACATCAAATGTATAAAATACCAAAATTCATAAAAATAAATAAATATAACTATAAACCAGCCAAAAAAATAAAACAAATGATCATAAATCCATCCTAAATAAATAAATAAAAAAATAAATAAATTCATTAAATATATATATATATATATATATATTTCTATGAATTTTATTAATGTGTTTTATGATGGGTTTATATTTATATTTTTGATATGAATTTTTGTATTTCATACATTTGATGTATTAAATACTTGACAACATTTTTTTTTTTTTTTTCAATGTATTATTTATTAATATATTTTTTGTTGGGAATCTAACTTTGATTTTATAGAGTAACTAGCAGCTCTCTCTGCAACTAACCTAATAGACGAGCTGGACACGTTCATTACTGTATTGGCCTTTGCCAATTTGATTTTCTAATTCTTGCTCTCTTATAGGTGAACACATTTCAGGCCGTGTTAGTCTCCAATGGAAAATCTACTTATACTCTTTTTAACTATGCGGACATCCAGTGAACGACTGGTACATCTAATGGGGGAAGCAGTACCACAAGACTTGGTGGCACTCCAGCACTGGTAAATATTACATCAAAATGTAAATGTTTTCATCTACACCAAATAATTTTACAGAATTGTACCTTGTGTTTTTTCCCTTATTTATTGCATGAGAAAAATGGCTAAATTTAAGAGTAGTGTATGACTCATTTGCAGGGAAGCTATGAATTAGTACACCTGCATATTGTCTAACTGTGGCGGAGGGTCATGTTTCCTACCTTTGGATACTCTGTAGCTTTGCTCTGCCTGTCTGTAGCTCCCCTTTCCAAATCTGTAAGGTCACTGTAATTATTTATAAACATTCTTAGTACTGCCAAAAAATTATACCAAGAGTAAATATATAGGAAGTGGAATATCAGAGGGAGGGGAGGAGGGAGGTGAAGATGCAGATTCTCACTATATCAGGCGAACAGCACAACTAGGACAAAGTAAGCGAAGACTTCTAATTCAACATCACCCTGACATCACTCCTGGAGGTATCCCTCTACTCAAAGAAATTAAATAAATACTAACATAACCCAGGTTACACACATGCCAGAATTTGTGGCAAAGAAATGTTGCACATGCTTTACACCACATTTGTTAGCAGCTTTAGACACTTTTTCACAGTTTCTGCTTCTTGTAGGGCAAATGGGTGAGGCTTACAGAAAAGGGGGTGTGGATTGTTGTGAAAGGGGCATGGCTTAAAATGTAACATCACGCACAAAAAAATGCACTTTGAGGCATTTTTTTTCTCAAAAACTAATCCAACTCAGAGTTGGTGTAAATTTAGACAAGTCAGTCTGATATCCATTACCAATCACTGTGATAAATCTGATGTATTTTACGACTGTCTAGTCTAAGATGGCCATGGTTTTGCATAGAAGGGATTTAATTAATTTATTTATTTTTTGCTTTTTTAATGCTTCATATGTTTGATTTAGCACTTTTATCTTTACTAATAAATTATTATTACTATTAATAATTCTATATATAATGAAACCCTGTTCTATTTCTTAGGCTGGACTAAACAATAATGATGGCACTAGCTATTACACAATCCCAGGTTCCCTGACTCCGGACATTCTCAATATATCCTCCACCAGTAATGTCAACTTTCCCGGGCGCTGGTTTTTTAAAGTGGATGCCCCTCTGAACAGCACACAAGGTCAGTCCAGGTTATCTTAATAAGATTTGATTAATTTAATTGTAAACAGTGTAAAGTATGGAGTATGTTATATAGATTTTCAAAAATGGTATCACCCTCTACAGATTCCAAATATTCTCCTCCGAATGATGAAAATATAGGCTGCTTTACCCAGTCCCGACAGTGTTCTCTTGCAGTGTGTGCATGTTGACTTATCTTGTGATTCCACATATATAGTAGGCTGTTTCCAGATGCCGCTCCTGGCATTCACATAGCAAGCCTCCATGGCAAATTCTCAAATGATACTATGACAGAGCTGAGGATCTCATTCCTCCATATGCATATGCATGCTCTCTGTGCATTTAGAAGAAAATTAAAATGATTCTGAAAAAAGTGGAAAGCACAAAATACAAAGTGGAAGGGCTAGATGTAGGAGAGTCTTTCATTAAAAAAACTGTTTTTGCAAGTATTAGGAGGACACTGAATATTTATAGGAAAATTCATCTAAACTCCATAGAAAAAAAAGAAGGGACTATAGATTCTATCATTTTATGTTTCTTCTCCCTTCTTCTTTCTTTCTTTTCCTTTCTTCTTTTTCTCCTCCTCCTGTACCGGGATGTATAGGGGGCCGTGTGAAGATTAAAATAAAAAATGCTTTGATATTTCTTCTAGAGAGAACAACCCAAACTACTACCCCAAGAAGATCAAGCACAATTCATAGCGTGCAGACTATGACATCTACAAAAACAAGCAGCACTACAGAGGACAGCATATTGGACACTTCTGATCAAACCGTCAGACCTCCCATTGTCGAGTTGTATTTTTTGATTCCATTACTTTGGGGTACATACAATCTATTGTATAATTTACATTTCTTTTGAGGTCAATGGAATAAACAGCATTCTGGCATTGATTTTTATTTTTGCTGTTACAACGTTCACCATGCCTTACAATTACGATGATACCAAATTCATATTTTACTACTTTTACATATTAAAAATACTGTAGAATGTGAATTCTGTCGTGCAATTCTTTTTCTCTGTAGTCCAAGCAGTAGCACATATATACTAGTATTGCCTCTTTTGTCTGCTGAAAGTTAGGACAGGCATCAAGATGTCAAAAAGATTCACCTTACCTTGTGTATTTTTTAAGAAACTACATAAGAATGGGCAGGAACACCTCCAAGAGAGAAGAGACATTTTCCTTTACAGCATGTGCAATGTTGTTCTTGGCAAATATACACTTAGAGGCTTTTGCTACTCTTTTAGGTCCACCAATAGTGACCAAGAAGTTATCTGACATCACACAATACCTGCATACTGGACAAAAAGATAATAAAACATCTGCCTATGTCTAGGGTCTTCAGCTTTCGGCGCTCCTCAGTGACAGGTTTGGCAACAATGGCAAGCAAGGCAATCTAGAAGAAAGGATACTGTCCTGAGAATAAATAAATATAAGGTTTCTTGACAAGAGGCTCCTTTGTCCAGAAACATCCTGCAAAGGTTGAGAATGCTGAGACCTAAAACCTAGTACTAGGTGATACCAAGCCTGTCAACTCCATCCTGAAGGAACTATAAGACATCTTTCACTACTGGATCTGTTTCTTCCTTCTCAGAACTGACACTGTCTCTTGAAAGACATTATGATACAGTAATGAGACCTTTTCCGACCTCATGACTGATGACAGAATACATGAAGTCTCTATAGTTCAATGTGGTGTCATCAATCTCACTGCCATCAAGTTAAAGGTTCTAAGATTCTTTGGCAACTTGATGGCACCCTATTGGAAGCCAGGGACTTCTTGGATTCTGTCATGAGATGTGGTCTTGTCAGATCTGCCCTGAGTAGGAGTTAAAGTCTGGACTGAATGTGAGCTTAAGGAATGTGCTTTGACTTATTTTGAGAAGTAGATGGAACCATGCTCTCTTGGGACAGTATGATTTACCATACCGAGGCACTGTCCTGTCTGACAATATTAGGACTCTAGAGATCATCATCATGGGAGATCCATAGATTTATAAAAATACATATGCCACTGTATGGAGAAGGCATGTACTGTAGGGCAAACAGATGGTCTTGCTTGTTCAGTGGGCAAAACTTTTGCAACTTTGCTTTGTCCTTCATGACTATTAGGTTTATCTCTGGAAGACTCCAGTAATGTACTAGTAGACATCTGGTAAGTGATGATGGAAATGCACCAATGCATTGAAAATAGTTCTCAGCTGCTGTTGGACAAAAAGGTCTCTTCCAAGGTCCACAGTCCCTGGGCTACTATACCCATCATATGAGCACCACATCCCTTCTTACATGGGCTTGTAGTAAAGATGACCCAGTAGAGGTAAGACTTGCTATGCGTCGGTGCCGACTATCATGTTAGGGATATCTCCTCCTAATTTAATCCTAATAATAATAATAATAATAATATGATAATAGTAATAATAATTATTATCTCTTATATACTGTATATAAAAATTAGTTTCTGACTGTCTGTTCTTTATGTGCGACCAAACGACTGGACCGATCTTCACCAAATTTGGCGCGCAGGTACATCAGGTGCCCGGGAAGGTTTTAGACCGTGTCTCAGCTCTCTAGGGCGTATCGTTCCTGAGATACAGTATTCCCAATAAAGTGACCTGCATTAGCCCATAGAAGCCTGCAATTGTTTCACTCATATTCCAACTGCCATACACGGTCACATGTTCCTTATCAGCCAGAAGCTTGCAGGCTCTTAGCCTCCACATGCACACAGTTTTACTCCAGGTTTCCACAACAACCTAGCCATTTGTCTTCACTGCTGTAGGTCAGCTTTAAAGGGGCAGGGCACTGTGGATGATACTGTTACACAAGGTCACATACACACAGCTTTACTCCAGGTTTCCATAACAACCACTTTTACAGGAATTTAGTCACTATTTTTTACATGAATTAGAGGAGCTTTGCAGCTTCTGTCTAACCATGGCTGTCAGCCATTTATCATGGAGCACGAGTCAGAGTCGGGCTGTGGAAAAATAGAGGAGATGGAGTCGGTGGTTTGTCCTACTGAATACACAGCCCTCATTATTACAACAGATGTAGCAAACTTTAACTTAACACATTAAATATGCTGAAGCATGAAAGTAACTTTTTAAATAGCTTTTCAAAGATATTATGCAACACGAGGTTTTCAGTAATGGCTGGGATGAGAGAATACTCTGACACCTATCATGCTGAATAACACAAAAGTAGACACCAACAGCAAGACCAGTATATGGGCTCTTAGCATTGCAGTTTCTAACTTCTTGGTACAGGTGAGTCTACCTTACTATTTATCATACATCACAGATTTTTACCTGTCTAAATCCCACTTGTGATGTCACAACAATGTTTAAAGGGGTTGTCCCCTTATGGACATTTATCCCCTGTCCACAGAACAGGTGTCCGATCACTGGGGACTCAATCGCTTGGTTCCCCAGTGATCATGTTGACAGGGGACCTTCTTGTGAATTTAGCACCAGTGTGTGATTACGTGATTGACGATCCATTCACCCTCAATTGCTCTCGATAGCTCCTTCTACACATAATCAATGATTCCCATGAGGCACACTGCCCATATTACTGACATCAATCCCCCATCTCACAGTGGTGTACCTACTATGTAGGCAGATCATGCAGCTCCTATGGGGTGTAGAGGGCCCTGCAGTCATCCCCTTCTTCTGCTTCCCGACACTGATTTACTGAAATTCTCAGCAGCCACCACTAGAGGGAGCATAGTGTAAGGAGATTTTACAGCTTCTATTGAGTTAGTGTTAGCTGGGGACAGCAGGCAGCAAGTTTTAAAAAGTGGTCAGAGAGGAGATGGGGCTTCACCCCTCAACAAATTTGCTGGTGCAAATTATGTCTGAAATCTACACCAGTCTCGAGTTGATGTAGATTTCAATTGGAGTACCTGATGTGTGCCCCTTAATAATTATGGCTATTCATAATATACAGCCAGTCTTAATAAATCATCCCCATAGTGTTCATTATGAGCACCATAATATTAACCACTTCAGTCAATTTCCCGGGTGAAAGAACATTTGTTCTGTATTGGTCTATCAAACACGCTCTCAGTCATAAGGTGCTAGTTTGTCAAATATTTTAGGCTTTGTATAACCTTAGAATTTAGCACATGTGTTGTGTTTTATCTGTAAAATGATATAAAATGCAACATCTATCCATTCCTTACGAGTACATTCCTTCCCTGATCTCGTAATCTAATTAATTAGGATTTCACAGAAAGTATTCAGCAGAATTTGGTCTGTACATCAAATTACTACAATGGTGCAAAGCAGGGTTTGGCTAGGTGGGAGGCTATAGACATAGGTCAGAAAGGGGTATGTCTAGTCTATGTCTAGTATTCCATGCATAAGGGGGAATTGGTGTGAAGTGATAATCTGCATCACAATATGTCAATTAGAGATGAGCGAATCGAAGCTGACGAAGTGGAATTCGATCAGAATTTCAGGAAATCTTCGATTCGCATCAATTCCGGATTTCCTCACGCTTCGATGTATCGAATCGCACACCTCCGATCAGGGGTTCCGCCATGTTACCTGTCCCCCTCGGCACCCCTCGCAGTAATTACAAATAAAAAAATACTGATACTCACCTGTCCTGGGCTCAGCATTAACTCCAGAGCCAGTGACTGAGGTCCTGCTGGGGCCTGTGATTGGGTCCCAGTGGTCACATGGAGCACGTCATCACGCCCCATATGACCGCTGAGGTCCAATCACAGGTCCCAGCAGTAACGTCTGGGGAGCAGGACTTCAGTCGCAAGGAAGAAGATGAGCGAGGAGGATGCTCAGACGGCCGAATTCCCAGGAGAGGTGAGGTAAGGTGAGTATAAGTGTTTGTTATTTTTAATGAGTTCCCCTGGGCCTCTGATTATTATACACTGGGGTCTGAGGGGAGCCCAGAGTATAATAATAGGACCAGCTCTTGGAAGGGGGGGGGGTGTTCTTTTTTTTTTTTTTTCTTACTTTTTTTCTTACATTTTTTCTTCTTTTTTTCCCCATAGGGGATTGAAGCTGCGATATTCTGATCGCTGCTTCATTAGGTATACTCTACAATACACATGTATTGCAGTGTATAGGAGGCTGTCAACCTGTGCAGACGCATAGGCTGACAGTCTCCATTCAAGGCAGTATCAACCAGGTATGTGGCGGTACAGCGATGGGGCAGATCCAGGGTCACTGGTCAGACCCCGGGCTGCCGAATAGCAGCAGCGGCACCCCCCAAAAACATCGCAGGGGGGCCTACCGGGACCCCAATATATAATAAAACTCCTGAGATGCTGCGGTCATACTCAGCTCCGACCGGGGACGTTACATACGGCTGACATCCGCCAAACAGGGTGCGCACACAGAAACTTCCCGCGCCATGCTTACGCAGCGCCTTACTATTAGGGCGGATGTTGGGAAGGGGTTAACACGATTCACCGCAAATTAATTCGCTTTGAATCGATTGTTTTGGAAACTTCGGAGGATCGGTCGAATCGAATTTTTGAAAAATTCGCTCATCTCTAATGTCAATCATTGTTGTCAATCAATCAAAGTATCAGTCAGTGGTGTCAATCAATTTTATTACCGTAACCAGGTTGTTGAAAAAACAACAATAATTAATTAATCATAATAACCCCAATTTTTTTAAAGTAAGATATTTGTTAGATAATATATTAAAACACATAATATAACAGTACAGAGTAGGCTGCAGCACTGAAAACATGACAGTCTCTTATTGCCCTTCTAAGAATATTATCACCATCTCAGTACTAATGTACTCAGTACATCACAAGCCAAATTCCAGAGAGTAAGAAACTACTGTAGGTCATCAAAACAATTTATTATAAAATGCTGAGTGTTCCAGAAGCACATAATTTTCATAGTAATAGACATTACCCTCTGGCCTGAAGACTGGGTGAGTCCTTGATGTACTCTTTGTCTTGCCTATGGCTTTTTCGATTCTCTAGTTGCGTACTGTACCTTACATTTCAAGACACACCTTTAAAACTTGCAGGCAACAAAGAGAATTTAAGTAAGAAGTTTATGCTGATGTCTAGCATTGTGTAGATGACTGGAGAGAGAACAAGAGCAGGATCCTCACTACATTATGTAAGGAATATGTCTATTTTGGTTAAACATCTATGGAACAATCTAAAAATCTTTTATTTTTGGGTTACTAATAATTTTGTAATCAAATATCCCAATAATGTAATTATAATATGAGGGATAATATTTTAGTTAATGATTTTACTAGTTTATGGTCATTACAGATGCTCATTGTTTTTAATATCAGTGCCGGAATCTTAAGAAAACTGCATTTGGTTAATAAGTTAATTTGAAATATAGTTTCTGAATTTTAAGATGAATGTTATTATTTTTGCTATTATTATAATTATTACTCTTTTTATTTTAAAATTTTGATTAAAATTTAACCAATTAATATTTGGGAGGAAAATAATGAAAATGATAATGATAACAATGATAATAATTGAATGTTAGATTTCATTATTATTACTATTATTATTTTAACATCAGTGCTTGAATTTTAGGAAAATTCAGTTTGGTTGGTAATGATGATAAGAAGTTCATTTAAATTAATAGATGATAAAATATTATTATTATTATTATTATTATTATTATTATTACTGCTGTTTTTATTTTAAAATGTAGTCATTTAATCTTTGGGGGAAAAACAATGAAATTCCAGTGATAACAATTATCATAATTGAAAGTTATTTTTCATTATTACTATTATTATGATATTATTACTGTTATTGTTAATATGGTTATTGCTTACAATCTATAAGTGTCTACAATGCATATTTATAACAATCCCAGCTCTCTATATAGGTGTCTACAAGAGACGTATGGTCTCTATCAGTATGTAGGTGTCTTTAAGAGATGCATGTTCTGTCTACTAGAGATGAGCAAATTTTTCAAAAATTCGATTTGGCAGTTTCGACGAATTTTCCGATACGATTCGATTCAATCTGATCTGTGTTAAAAAAACAGCTATTTCCTGGCTGCAGAGAGCCTGTATAGTGGTATAGAATCGAATAGACTGACTTCCTTACTTCTGGGCAGGATCAACCAGGTACTGGGGGCTACTAGCAGCCCAAGGTCACTGGCCAGACTCCGGACTGCAGAAGATGCATATCGGCACTCCCTGATCTCGCCGCGGGGGGTGCCGAGGGGGACATGTAGTATGGCGGAACCCCTTGGATGTCGTGATTCGTTACCACGAAGCGTGAGGAAATTCGGATTCGATAAGAATCGAATATTTCCTGAAATTCGGATCGAATTCCACTTCGTCAGCTTCGATTTGCTCATCTCTAGTGTCTACAAGAGGTGCATTTTCTCTATCAGTATGTAGGTGTCTACAAGAGATACATGTTCTCTATCAGTACGTAGGTGTCTACAAGTGGAGTATGTTCTCCATCACTATGTAGGTATCTACAAGAGGTGCATGTTCTCTTTCATTATCTAGGTTTCTACAAGAAGTCCATGTTCTCTATCAGTATGTAGGTGTCTACAAGAGATACATGTTCTAATCCTGTATTAGCCCTGTAGATAATGATCTACATGCTGTATATAGGTGTTAATATGTATCTGCTCACCATTTAGTAAAGTAAAAGTTACACAGATAACTCACATCTCTAATCTTCACATACATATGTATCAGCTTTCCAAGAATCAAGTCAACTTAGTAGTTTGTCATATCGAAAACCATTACATAAGTTCTTGCCTGGAGAGAAATACCAGTATGCTCCTACTTTTGAAGGGAAAATTCTTCAAATAAGTACATTCAATTTCAAATGATTTCAGACTAGTATGTATTAAAACTAAAGGGTGGATCTACCTCAGGGTAAATAATGACCTCATTGCTATCAAGATCTCAGTGACCCCAGGGTTCTCTAAGCACCTATGGCGTATATTTGTTATATGTGTTATATAGTTTGTTTTTAGACTTATTTTTTGTATTATGCTCCATTTGTGATTGTTTTCTTTCTGCCAAGATACCAACTTCTATAGATATTGACGGGTAAGTCTAAAGTGAAGTGTTGGGAATCACAGGGTAACATAGATCTTTATCCATGCATTTCATTGGCAATACAGTAAGACCAGTATAATCGATAACAATGGTTTGGTCTTTGCTTCCTTTCATAGAAGAGGATAAAACACGATCATCTGAAGATTATGTGATATTAGTCATATTGCAGAATGACAGCTGTTATCGTGGCACTTACCCTTCTGCTGGGTAAGTCATTCATTGTCACTATGTTCCATGTGTGCTTTAAAGGAGACCATTAACCACCACCACCAACTCTTTGCATCCTTCAATAGCTGCTGCTCCACTGATTCCAGCACAGTTGGATTTTTTTCTCTAGCCCCCACCATTCCTGAGCAATTGGTTTTGTTAGTTTCAGCATCAATATGCTAGTTGGACTCTCTACTGTCAGATGGGCAGTCCTGAGCTAAAGTAGACAGAAAGGGACCATCCATCTGTCAGTAGAGAGAAAAATAGTGCTGAAACTAACAGCACTGATTGCTCAGGAACAGTGGTAGGCTAGAGAAAAATCCAACTGTGCTGGAAACGGTAGAGTGGCACCTATTGGTGGATGACAGAGGTGGAGATGGTGGAATGTCCTCTTTAAGAGGTCTTTTCTGTTCTTCTGACATGTTGGTTTAAGTAAATAATATTTCTCATAATGTAACAATTATAGAATGCCCCATTGTGATGATTCTCTGTTATTCCTCTTGGAATTTCTGAATAAATTGACAGCTAGGTGTTTCTAGTTGGTGGATAAGTGGAATGGTAACTCCCAGTTGTCAATTTATTCAAATATTTCTCCTAACAATAACAGAGGAACCTAGAAGATGTTCAAGATTTGCTATGCCATGGATAATACATTCAAATTCAGGATAGCCCGCAGGTCCTATTTACAGACGTTTATAGGTTCTTCAATATGATCTTACTATGAAATGTAGAAATAAATAAATTTTCCCAAAAAATGACCGATTAGTGTAACTTTATACAGTATATACACTAGTGCACAACAACATAAAGTCCATGTTGACATGTGACATAACCACAGCGGCTGACCCCAGGTTTCCAATGGGAGGTGTGATCCCTACTGATATCAGCTCAAGTGGCGCAAAGGATAATGCCCAACCATTGAACCATTGAGGGATATGGAGAGCCACTGCATGTGTCTGGGTACTGCAGTGAAGAGGCTGCGGCACAATAAGATATATCATGGCTGTCTAATTCTTCTGAATTATGGGAATACTAGGTCAAACCTCCACCAGTAACATAGAGACGGTCTAGCTATACATTACATACATAGACAATGTCTTACTGTTTTACAGATTTTTCAGACAGATAAGCAAATATATGTTGTCATTTTTTTCAGGTGCAAATATGATATGTCCCACTGGAACAACCACCTTGACTTCAACTGCAGCACTTAATCTTCTGGTTTCCCGTAATCCATCTATTATTAGTAGTGGTATGTACTTCACATTCAATTTAGTAGACTGACATCCCCCAAAAAGTGGCTCAATGTGTACGTCTCGAGCACCTGTATGTGGCTTCCAGGTTGGTGAAAGGGACAAATACAATTATACCCTATTTAAGGTGAAGACTTGATCCTATTTTTGATGGACTTTTACACTTTTGATACTCAGTAGCCTGAAAGTGGCTCATGAGCTAGAAATGGTTAGGAGTCTCTATAGCAGACTATAGCTAATATGAACTTTCATTGTGACATCACTCTGCTATACCAATAGCATTAATGCAAATACCTACTATATATAAGGATACATGAATATGAGGTACTTGGAGTTTACACCTTGATCAAACTGTAATTGTAAGCCCATTTGCCCCATCAAGGCGACCTCTGTTAGGTGGGTCCCAATACTACATGATTCACCACTCTTAGGACTTTGGTCTTCCATGAATTAGGGGCAAAGGTGTTTTTCAGCCATGTCATGTCCTAAAATCAGCCTTGGACAGATAGGTGGCATGGGTGGACAGATGTTTGTTGCATTTTATTTTAGTGGGGGGCTGACCTCCATTTTGGTTCCTGCATGCCAATGCAGTAATGCTCTTGGTGCTAGTTCAGCGCTATTGCAACTTTTTGTTTTTGCAATTGTATTGCAGCCACAGCAACGTGCACCTGCGTTTCTTCTTCATATTGTTTGGCAGTGCTGACTAACTTGTCTGTTTCTTTCATTGTGACATCCATGAAGCATGGAGAAGAAGTTGGAGCTTCAGCCATCTGTATCAATAGTCATAGTGGATGATAAAGGGGTGGGAATAGTGTGGAAAGAAGGCCAGCACTCTTAGAGGGACCTGTGTCCTCCCAACCAATGGTGAAAGTACTATGGGGCACATTCTTAGAGGACTCAACACACAAAGTAAGTGGACTAGCTAGTTCCCTTAAAGGGAGTGACACCAGAATATACTGTATCCACTAGCATATCAACTCAGCCCAGCAGATAGATAGGTTAGGGTCACCTGAATTAAACCATGTTGTGACCCCTTGTGAGTCACTTCCTCTGTTGCCGAGATATAGCTTTTTTGTCAATATGCAAATCAGCTCTTTGGTACAATGAAGGTGTTGTCCATAGCCGTGTTGCATATTGACGAAAAACTGCAATATTTTTTGGCAATAGAGGCACCAATTCACAAGGGGAAAAAATATTCAGGTAAGCCTAACCTATCTATCTGTAGGCTGAATCGATATGCTGGGTTCTGGTGACACCCTCACTTTAAGTGTGTCCTGTGACATTAGATTTCACATAGCTGGTAAACATGCATGCTCTGGGGGAACACTTAAAGGTTGGATACATGGCCCGGGCTTTTCTAGTTATTTCGCTGAGCAATAATTGTTTTTTTGTTTCCTTTTATCAGATCTTCTCTACCCATATGGAGCTGCTATTGATGCTCTTACTCCATTATCGGATGATGGGTCGTCACCACTTATACCTCTCTCTATAACAGTTCCCGTGTTTGGAAATAACTATTCTTCTCTTTATGTGAGTATATAGGATATAGACCATTGATTATATATTATAATATTCTGGATTAGTCGTGCTGGAGGGGCAAGGATTTTCTTATAAGGATCACTGATGTGTAATAAGGTCGCCACATTGAAGTGGAAAGCCAAATGTACTCATCTGAAGATGTTTATAGTCTTGTGGAATAATGGGAATGTCCATGAGTCTTAGAAGACTCTCAAACGTTTAGTCCCTGTCACCCAAGGCATGACTTGAAGCTACTTGAGTCTTGACCTAACACCTGCCATACTGCCATGGCATCTTCTCATGTGGCCCCAGAGCCCATGTTACCAGATGTATGGCCATACTGCTACCTCTGCGACATATGAAAGGTTCTCTAATCACATAGAGAAGTCTTAAGGTCAAGGCTCAATGGAAAAATTATGGTAAACAGTCTCTCATGGAAAAATTTATAAAACTGACCATGTATGGCTATTATCACAAGAGAGTGCTCATTTTCTGGTTTGGGTTTCTTCTGGTTTTGTGTTAACAGGTAAACAACAATGGATTACTGTCATTTGAAGCTCCAATTAAGACATTTACACCTCGTCAGCTCCCACAGTTATTAAATGCTTCATTCCTAGCTCCTTTCTGGGCTGATGTATACAACCTCCGATCTGGTAACATTTATTATCGGCAGAGCATCAATGACACAGGACTTCTGGATCGGGCAACATCAGACATTAGAAACTATACCCATGATCTGAGCTTCCAGGCTCGGTGGGTGTTTGTCGCTACGTGGGACCATGTTATGTATTATGGATCAATAAAAAATAAGGTATCGTATATGTAAAACAGTAAGTAATTTTACTTCCTGTGTCATGCACCGCCCCACATTCACTGCATTGAAAAGAAAAGAAATCAACTAAGGCGGCAAAAAGTGACAAATAACCGACTCCCTATTCTTACCAGATCTTTAATAAAGAAGTGACAATTTATGACTAGAGATGGACGAACCATTTTCTCATGAACGAAAACAACTGGGGATTCATCTCTGATATACTAAAATGGCCACCACAACATGCATTGCGGTAAATTATTATACTCTGGGGTACCTTCAGACCCAAGAGTGTAATAAGTGGAGGACCGGGGGGTGTAAAAAATAAAAAACATTTATACTCACCTTCCCTCACCTCTTTTGGGCGTCCTCGCAGCATCTAGCGCTCTTCTGGTGATGTCATGTACTCAGAGCCACATGGGAATGCCGAGCGTCATGTGCCCATGTGACTCGCAAGGAGGCCCAAAGAGATGAGGAAAGGTGAGTATAAATGTTTTTTATTTTTTACATCTCCCCTGGACCTTTACTTATTATACTTTAGGGGTATTAAGAAACCCCATAATATAATAATGTTAATAACATTCTTCAATATGAAATGTATCAGGGACCTGAACCACCTGAACTCGAAATGAAGAGAATCTTAGGAGGTTCGCCCATCTCTATTCATGATACTCTCCTGATACATCCTGATCAGGTTTAGTAGATACTTATAGTTCTCATGAAATAACAACCTAAAGTATATTTTCTAAGAATCTTTATTATATTATTGACCTGCTATTCTCCCTGGAATAAATTGACAAGTGGGTGTAACCATTTCCCTACCATTTTTCCTCCCCACAGACTTCTATGTAGTGAAGTAAGTCAACCTGATAAATTAAGACAAAAATATATTTCTTCAATATTAGCTTCTTTTATTTATTTCTGACAAGCTATTTTATAATAAGAGGTAGTCCTTTAAAACTCCTTATAAATGAATGGCTTCTGATTCAAAAATAATAGTTCCCTCTCCCCACATTCTCTGCAAAAATTTCAGAAGAAGATAGGAAATCTTGATAAAAAAATTCCATTTTATAGGTTTTATATGTAACCGTACAGGTCACTTATACAATTTCGCCTTTCACAAAATGACTGTTTGTTTTCCAGAACATATTATTCTGTTTTTCACCTTTTTTTGTAACTGTTGCTTCATTGTAGGTCAATACGTTCCAGGCCGTGTTACTATCCGATGGAAATTCAACTTATAGTCTATTTAACTATGCCGACATACAGTGGACAACCAGCATAGCCAGTGGGGGAAATAGTCTCACAGGGCTTGGTGGAATTCCAGCACTGGTAAAAAAAAATTACTTTAAATTATGTGATTTTTTTTGCCCCCCATTTCCTTGCAGACAAAATCTATTATATAGTCACCAATATAATCGCTGAAGGTTAGGATTTGAAAAAAAAAAAAAAAAGTTGAAAACCAATGTTATCAAGTTAGCTGAATAATTATATTACTAATAAAGATGGGCAAACTGCTTATTCACAAACCAGATTCGACCTGTTTTTAATGAAACTGAATAAATGGCGATTATTTTTGGACAAACAAAAATGTCCACCGCATGTCTCTTGGATCTCTATAGACCCCAGAATATAATAGGTGAAGGCAAAGGGGAGGTAACAGAAAGAAGAAAAAAACATTCATACTCACCTTCTGTTACCTCTTTCGGGCCTCTTTGTGGCATTTGGTATTCTACTGTGATGTCATGCTCCCAGGGTCACCTCCGAGGCCTGTAATTGGACGACCAGAGGTCACATGGGCACCAATCAGAGGCCTCAGCGGTGGCCCTGGATGCATGATGTCAAAGGAGGGTACCAAGCATCACCAAGACAGTGGAGAGAGAGTGTCTCTTCCGACCCCAGAGCATAATAAATGTCACTTTCACATTGACATAACTTCAGCTGTGTTTGTGTTTCTAGAGAGCTAGAAATTTGATAGATAATTTCTTAGGGGCCCTGACATAGCTATACAATATGTTTTATAGATAGGCTCCTAGGAGCCCTAAGAGTGTTCTACACTATGTTTTATAGATAGGTACCTAGGAGCCCTAAGTGTGTTCTACGCTATGTTTTATAAATAGGTTCCCAAGAGCCCTAAGAGTGTTCTACACTATGTTTTATAGATAGATTTGTAGGAGCCCTAAGAATATTCTACACTATGTTTTATAGATAGGTTCCTAGGATCCCTAAGAATATTCTACACTATGTTTTATAGATAGGTTTGTAGGAGCCCTAAGAGTGTGCTACACTATGTTTTATACAGTAGATAGGTTTGTACTAGCCCTAAGAATATTCTACACTATGTTTTATAGATAGGTTCCTAGGAGCCCTAACAATATTCTACACTGTGTTTTATAGATAGGTTCCTAGGAGCCCTAAGAATATTCTACACTATGTTTTATAGATAGGTTCCTAGGAGCCCTAAGAATATTCTACACTATGTTTTATAGATAGGTTCCTAGATGCCCTAAGAGTGTTCTACACTATCTATAAAACATAGTATAGAATATTCTTAGGGCTCCTACAAACCTATCTATAAAACATAGCGTAGAATATTCTTAGGGCTCCTAGGAACATATCTATAAAACAGTGTAGAATATTCTTAGGGCTCCTACAAACCTATCTATAAAACATAGTGTAGAATATTCTTAGGACTCCTAGGAACCTATCTATAAAACATAGTGTAGAATATTCTTAGGGCTCCTACAAACCTATCTATAAAACATAGTGACATAGTGTAGAATATTCTTAGGGCTCCTAGGAACATATCTATAAAACATAGTGTAGAATATTCTTAGGGCTCCTAGGAACATATCTATAAAACATAGTGTAGAATATTCTTAGGGCTCCTAGGAACATATCTATAAAACATAGGTTTGTAGGAGCCCTAAGAATATTCTACACTATGTTTTATATATAGGTTCCTAGGAGTCCTAAGATTGTTCTACATTATGTTTTATAGATATGTCCCTAGGAGCCCTAAGAGTATTCTACACTATGTTTATAGATAGGTTCCTAGGAGCCCTAAGAATATTCTACACTGTTTTATAGATAGGTTCCTAGGAGCTGAGTTATGACAGCTGAAGTTATGTAAATGTGAAAGTGACATTTATTATACTCTGGGGAGGAGTAAAAAATAAAAAAACATTCATTCATACTCACCTTCCATTACCTCGTTTTGGCCACCATGTGTTTTATAAATAGCTCTAAGAGTATTCTACACACGCAAGTTGTTTTTTTTTTGTTTTTTGTTTTTTGTCGCATGACTAAGCCTTAATATTTACATGACTTAAAGGGCACATATAATTTTATTGGGAGAAGTATAATTTTATTCCCTTTTGAGTAGCTGGTGCTGCAGTTTGTTACTCAGTGTGACGGTGACGGTGAAACTAAAATGACTGAGAGAAGGGAGCAGGAGCAGCAGGGAGACTTGTGATTGGTTTCAAAAAACTCCAAAAAACACCCATTGAGTATGCATAGTGAGAAAAAAACATGTATTCACAGAGATGAGAGGAAAGGAAAAAAGATCAATCATTTGCATGTTAGACACACTCAAGATCATATTTATATTATACCTACAGCTGATTTTTTAATGTTAACATTTATTTAAAGGGGTTGTCTAGGCAAAAATGGACAACCCCTTTAAATCAGCCAGGGGCAGTGAAAAAAAATAAAAAAAAAATCATACTCACCTCTCCCTGATGCATGAGTGTTCTCCCAATTGGCTCCAGGCCTACTGCTCAACCGTTCTCTTCCGGAGTTCCGTTGAAGCCGCTGATTGGCCAGGAAGAGACCCGGGAGAAGCCGCTGGAGCAGAAGCACCGGGATGTGTCGGGAGGACACCTGAGCATCGGGAACAGGTGGGTATGCAATTTTTTTATTTTTTTCACTGCCCAGGGTGATTTTAAAGTTAAAGGGGTTGTCTAATTTTGTTTCGAGGATCCCTTTAATGAAAATCATTTTTACCCTTGAAACTTGTGCTTTAGTTTAACATTTGTTTTTATTGAACTGTCCCTTTATCTTTTTGATAAACTATTCTAATGCCCTACATAAGAACCCCTGTTATGTCTCTCAGGCTGGGCTAAACAATATCAATGGCACTATCTATTACACAATTCAAGGCTCCATGACATCAGCCATTCTCAATATAACCTCCACCAGTAATGTCAAGTATCCTGGGCGCTGGGCCTTTAAAGTAGATCATTATATTGAATTACTAAACTACATACAAGGTCAGTTCAGGCTATTACTTTACCATATGAATTCATTGTAAGATTTGTAAAATCTATCATTTATGTTTGCGCAAAAAATTATTAGATTTTTAAACTTGCTTTATTTTTTCCAGAAACAACAACCCAAAGTCAGTCTACGAATTCAACCACAGTTGTGCCAAGTAGTAAATCGACGACACAAACTACTTCTCTTCTTGAAACAACACACATTGCCAACACTGATGGCAATCTTACCCAACCAATCCTAACATCATCCCCTAGTAGCCCATCAAAGTCCAGATCATCATCCTCTACCTTAATCAGTGAAACAATATCTAATAACTTGACTATGCAAACTTCTTCTTTTCAGGAAACAACACAAATTGCTAACCAAACCAAACCAATCTTAACATCATCACCTTTGTCATCAGTATCCTCATCTACAAACACTCTAAGCCCTTCAACAGTTCATTTTTCTTCTCTATCCAAATCAGAGATTTCACACATCACTTCTTCAACAGATTTTACATCTCCAGAATCTCCAACGAATCATACAGTTAACACTAATTCTTCTGAGGAATCACAGACATTTACAACCAAATCTGTAACAGACCCCACATTTCTTGAGACTCCAACTACTTTAAAAGTTGACATAATTTCAACTGCAACCTCACCGACATCATATGGCTATTACACAACAGATTTTACATCTCAAGACACAAAAGGCACTCACACAGTTGATATTTCTTCTCAAAGGGACATAAATTCTTCTTTCACCACTTCTTCAGTAGACTTTACATCTCCAGATTCCCCAACGACTCTCTTAGTTAACATGTCTTCTCCTGAGGAATCTCAGACTTCTCAAACTACTAACCCAACAGACACCAAATCTTCTGAGACTTCAACTACTTTCACACCTGACATAATTTCTACTGCAAACTCATCAACAATTCATGAAAATTATCTTACAGATTTTACATCTCAAGACACCCCGAGCACTAGCACAGTTGACATTTCTTCTCCAAGGGAGTCAGATATTTCTTTCACCACTACGTCAGTAGACTCCTCATCTCCACACACTCTGAGCCCTTTCACAGATGATTTTTCTTCTCTATCAAAATCAGAGACATCACATATAACTTCTTCAGTAGACTTTACATCTCCAGATTCCCCAACAACTCTCTTAGTTAACATGTCCTCTCCTGAGGAATTACAGACTTCTCAAACTACTACCTCAATAGACACCACATCTCCTGGAACTTCAACAACTTTCACAGCTGACATAATTTCTACTGAAAACTCATCAACAATTCATGAAAATTATCTTACAGATTTTACATCTCAAGAAACCCCGAGCACTAGCACAGTTGACATTTCTTCTCCAATGGAGTCAGATACTTCTTTCACCACTACATCAGTAAACTCCGCATCCAAACACACTCTGAGCCCTTTCACAGATGATTTTTCCTCTCTATCACATTCAGAGACCTCACACATCACTTCTTCAATAGACTTTACATCTCCAGATTCCCCAACAACTTTCAAAGTCAACAAGTCTTCTCCTGAGGAATCTCAGACTTCTCAAACTACTAACCCAATAGACACCACATCTTCTGAGACTTCAACTACTTTCACACCTGCAATAATTTCTACTGCAAACTCATCAACAATTCATGAAAATTATCTTACAGATTTTACATCTCAAGAAACTCCAAGCACTAGCACAGTTGACATTTCTTATCCAATGAAGTCAGATACTTCTTTCACCACTACATCAGTAAACTCCGCATCTAAACACACTCTGAGCCCTTTCACAGATGATTTTTCCTCTCTATCACATTCAGAGACCTCACACATCACTACTTCAGTAGACTTTACATCTCCAGATTCCCCAACGACTCTCTTAGTTAATATGTCCTCTCCTGAGGAATCACAGACTTCTCAAACTAGTACCCCAATAGACACCACATCCTCTAGGACTTCAACTACTTTCACAGCTGATATAAATTCTACTGCAAACTCTTCAACAATTCATGAAAATTATTTAACAGATTTTACATCTCAAGACACCCCGAGCACTAGCACAGTTGACATTTCTTCTCCAATGGAGTCACATACTTCTTTCACCACTACATCAGTAAACTCTGCATATAAACACACTCTGAGCCCTTTCACAGATTATTTTTCTTCTCTATCAAAATCAGAGACATCACACACCACGTCTTCAGTAGACCTTACAACTCAAGACACCCCAAGCACGAGCACAGTTGACATTTCTTCTCAAAGAGAATCAGATACTTCTTTCACCACTACGTCAGTAAAATCCTCATCTCCACACACTCTGAGCCCTTTCACAGGTGATTTTTCTTCTCTATCAAATTCAGAGACATCACACATCACAACTTCAGTCGACTTTACATCTCCAGATTCCACAACAACTTTCACAGTCAACAAGTCTTCTCCTGAGGAATCACAGACTTCTCAAACTAGTACCCGATTAGACACTACATCTTCTGAGACTAAAACTACTTTCACAACTGACATAATTTCTACTGCAAACTCTCCGACATTTCATGACAATTATATGACAGATTTTACAACTCAAGACACCCCGAGCTCTAGCACAGTTGACATTTCTTCTCCAAGGGAGTGAGATTCTTCTTTCACCACTACGTCAATAGACTCCTCATCTCCACACACTCTGAGCCCTTTAACAGATGATTTTTCCTCTCTTTCACATTCAGAGACCTCACACATCACTTCTTCAGTAGACTTTACATCTCCAGATTCCCCAACAACTATCTTAGTTAAGAAGTCCTCTCCTGAGGAATCACAGACTTCACAAACTACTACCCCAATAGACACCACATCTTCTGAGACTTCAACTACTTTCACAGCTGACATCATTTCTACTGCAAACTCATCAACATTTCATGACAATTATCTAAGAGATTTTACATCTGAAGACTCGCCAAGCAATAGTACAGTTGACATTTCTTCTCCAAGAGAGTCAGATACTTCTTTCACCACTACGTCAGTAGACTCCTCATCTCCACACACTCTGAGCCCTTTCACAGTTGATTTTTCCTCTCTATCAAATTCAGAGACATCACACATCACGTCTTCAGCAGACTTTACTTCTCCAGATTCCCCAACAACTCTCTTAGTTAACATGTCCTCTCCTGAGGAATCACAGACTCCACAAACTACTACCCCATTAGACACCACATCTTCTGAGACGTCAACTACTTTCACAGCTGACATCATTTCCACTGCAAACTCATCAACAATTCATGAAAATTATCTTACAGATTTTACATCTGAAGACACCCCAAGCACTAGCATAGTTGACATTTCTTCTCCAAGGGAGTCAGATACTTCTTTCACCACTACGTCAGTAGACTCCTCATCTCCACACACTCTGAGCCCTTTCACAGATTATTTTTCTTCTCTATCAGATTCAGAGACATCACACATCACAACTTCAGTAGACTTTACATCTCCAGATTCCACAACAACTTTAACAGTAAACAAGTCTTCTCCTGAGGAATCACAGACTTCTCAAAGTACTACCCCAATAGACAACTCATCCTCTGAGACTTCAACTACTTTCACAGCTGACATAATTTCTACTGTAAATTCATCAACAATTTATGACAATTATCTAACAGATTTTACATCTCAAGACACCCCGAGCACTACCACAGTTGACATTTCTTCTCCAAAGGAGTCAGATACTTCTTTCACCACTACATCAGTAAACTCTGCATATAAACACACTCTGAGCCCTTTCACAGATGATTTTTCCTCTCTATCACATTCAGAGACCTCACACATCACATCTTCAGTAGACTTTACATCACCAGTTTCCCCAACAACTTTCACAGTCAACAAGTCTTCTCCTGAGGAATCTCAGACTTCTCAAACTAGTACCCCAATAGACACCACATCTTCTGATACATCAACTACTTTCACAGCTGATATCAATTCTACTACAAACTCACCAACATTTCATAAAAATTATCTTACAGATTTTACATCTCAAGACACTCCAAGCACTAGCACAGTTGACTTTTCTTCTCCAAGAGAATCAGATACTTCTTTCTCCAATACATCAGTAGACTCCTCATCTTCACACACTCTAAGCCCTTCCACAGATGATTTTTACTCTGCATCAAATTCAGAGTCCTCACACATCATGTCTTCAGTAGACTTTACTTCTGCAGATTCCCCAACAACTTTCATAGTCAACAAGTCTTCTCCTGAGGAATCTCAGACTTCTCTAACTAGTACCCCAATAGACACCACATCTTCTGAGACTTCAACTACTTTCACAGCTGACATAATTTCTACTGCAAATTCTCCGACATTTCATGACAATTATATAACAGATTTTACAACTCAAGACACCCCAAGCACTAGCACAGTTGACATTTCTTCTCCAAGGGAGTCAGATACTTCTTTCACCACTACGTCAGTAGACTCCTCATCTCCACACACTTTAAGCCCTTTCACTCATGATTTTTCTTCTCTATCTAAATCAGAGACATCTCACATCATGTCTTCAGTAGACTTTACTTCTCCAGATTCCACAACAACTTTCACAGTCAACAAGTCTTCTCCTGAGGAATCTCAGACTTCTCAAAATACTACCCCACTAGACAACACATCTTCTGAGACTTCAACTACTTTCACAGCTGACATAATTTCTACTGCAAGCTCACCAACATTTCATGACAATTATCTAACAGATTTTTCATCTCAAGACACCCCAAGCACTAGCACAGTTGACATTTCTTCTCCAAGAGAGTCAGATACTTCTTTCACCACTACGTCAGTAGAGGCCTCATCTCCACACACTCTGAGCCCTTTCACAGATGATTTTTCTTCTCTATCAAAATCAAAGACATCACACATCACATCTTCAGTAGACTTTACATCTCCAGATTCCCCAACAACTCTCTTAGTTAACATGTCCTCTCCTGAGGAATTACAGACTTCTCAAACTACTACCTCAATAGACACCACATCTCCTGGAACTTCAACAACTTTCACAGCTGACATAATTTCTACTGAAAACTCATCAACAATTCATGAAAATTATCTTACAGATTTTACATCTCAAGACACCCCAAGCACTAGCACAGCTGACATTTCTTTTCCAAGGGAGTCAGATACTTCTTTCACCACTACGTCAGTAGACTCCTCCTCTCCACACACTCTGAGCCCTTTCACAGATGATTTTTATTCTCTATCAAAATCAGAGACATCACACATCACTTCTTCAGTAGACTTTACATCTCCAGATTCCCCAACAACTCTCTTAGTTAACAAATCCTCTCCTGAGGAATCACAGACATCTCAAACTACCACCCCAATAGACATCACATCTCCTGAGACTTCAACTACTTTCACAGCTGACAAAATTTCTACTGCAAATTCTCCGACATTTCATGACAATTATATAACAGATTTTACAACTCAAGACACCCCGAGCACTAGCACAGTTGACATTTCTTCTCCAAGAAATTCAGATACTTCTTTCACCACTACATCAGTAGACTCCTCATCTCCACACACTCTGAGCCCTTTCTCAGATGATTTTTCTTCTCTATCAAAATCAGAGACATCACTCATCACTTCTTCAGTAGACTTTACATCTCCAGATTCCCCAACAACTCTCTTAGTTAACGTGTCTTCTCCTAAGGAATCACAGACTTCTCAAACTACTACCCCAATAGACACCACATCCTCTGAGACTTCAACTACTTTCACAGCTGACATAAATTCTACTACAAACTCTTCAACAATTCATGAAAATTATCTAACAGATTTTACATCTCAAGAAACCCCGGGCACTAGCACAGTTGACATTTCTTCTGCAATGGAGTCAGATACTTCTTTCACCACTACATCAGTAAATTCCGCATCTAAACACACTCTGAGCCCTTTCACAGATGATTTTTCCTCTCTATCACATTCAAAGACCTCACACATCACTTCTTCAGTAGACTTTACATCTCCAGATTCCCCAACGACTCTCTTAGTTAACATGTCCTCTCCTGAGGAATCTCAGACTTCTCAAATTACTACCCCAATAGACACCACATCGACTGAGACTTCAACTACTTTCAAAACTGACATAATTTCTACTGCAAACTTTTCGACATTTCATGACAATTATATAACAGATTTTACAACTCAAGACACCCCAAGCACGAGCACAGTTGACATTTCTTCTCAAAGAGAATCAGATACTTCTTTCTCCACTACGTCAGTAAAATCCTCATCTTCACACATTCTAAGCCCTTCCACAGATGATTTTTACTCTCCATCAAATTCAGAGACATCACACATGATTTCTTCAAAAGACTTTACATCTCCAGATTCCCCAACGACTCTATTAGTTAACAAGTCCTCTCCTGAGGTAACACAGACTTCTCAAACTACTACCCCAATAGACACCGCAACTTCTGAGACTTCAACTACTTTCACAGCTGACATAATTTCTACTGCAAACTCATCAACAATTCCTAACAATTATCTAACAGATTTTACATCTCCAGATTCCCCAACTACTGTAATAGTTGACATTACTTCTGAGGAATCAGAGACATTAAACACCCAATATATAATAGACCCCATATTTCATGAGACCTCAACTACTTCCACAACTGACATAATTTCTACTGCAAACTCACTGACATTTCATGACAATTATGTAACAGATTTTACATCTCAAGCCTCGCCAAGCTCAAGTACAGTTGACATTTCTTCTCCAAGGGAGTCAGATACTTCTGTCACCACTACGTCAGTAGACTCCTCATCTACACACTCTCTAAGCCCTTTCACAGGTGATTTTTCTTCTCTATCAAATTCAGAGACATCACACATCACAACTTCAGTCGACTTTACATCTCCAGATTCCACAACAACTTTCACAGTCAACAAGTCTTCTCCTGATGAATCACAGGCTTCTCAAACTAGTACCCGAATAGACACTACATCTTCTGAGACTCAAACTACTGTCACAACTGACATAATTTCTACTGCAAACTCTCCGACATTTCATGACAATTATATGACAGATTTTACGACTCAAGACACCACGAGCTCTAGCACAGTTGACATTTCTTCTCCAAGGGAGTTAGATTCTTCTTTCACCACTACGTCAATAGACTCCTCATCTCCACACACTCTGAGCCCTTTAACAGATGATTTTTCCTCTCTTTCACATTCAGAGACCTCACACATCACTTCTTCAGTAGACTTCACATCTCCAGATTCCCCAACAACTATCTTAGTTAAGAAGTCCTCTCCTGAGGAATCACAGACTTCACAAACTACTACCCCATTAGACACCACATCTTCTGAGACGTCAACTACTTTCACAGCTGACATCATTTCCACTGCAAACTCATCAACAATTCATGAAAATTATCTTACAGATTTTACATCTGAAGACACCCCAAGCACTAGCACAGTTGACATTTCTTCTCCAAGGGAGTCAGATACTTCTTTCACCACTACGTCAGTAGACTCCTCATCTCCACACACTCTGAGCCCTTTCACAGATGATTTTTCTTCTCTATCAAATTCAGAGACATCACACATCACAACTTCAGTAGACTTTACATCTCCAGATTCCCCAACAAATTTCACAGTCAAGAAGTCTTCTCCTGAGGAATCACAGACTTCTCAAAGTACTACCCCAATAGAGAACTCATCCTCTGAGACTTCAACTGCTTTCAGAGCTGACATAATTTCTACTGTAAACTCATCAACAATTCATGACAATTATCTAACAGATTTTACATCTCAAGACCCCCCGAGCACTACCACAGTTGACATTTCTTCTCCAAGGGAGTCAGATTCTTCTTTCACCACTACGTCAATAGACTCCTCATCTCCACACACTCTGAGCCCTTTAACAGATGATTTTTCCTCTCTTTCACATTCAGAGACCTCACACATCACTTCTTCAGTAGACTTTACATCTCCAGATTCCCCAACAACTATCTTAGTTAAGAAGTCCTCTCCTGAGGAATCACAGACTTCACAAACTACTACCCCAATAGACACCACATCTTCTGAGACTTCAACTACTTTCACAGCTGACATCATTTCTACTGCAAACTCATCAACATTTCATGACAATTATCTAAGAGATTTTAAATCTGAAGACTCGCCAAGCAATAGTACAGTTGACATTTCTTCTCCAAGAGAGTCAGATACTTCTTTCACCACTACGTCAGTAGACTCCTCATCTCCACACACTCTGAGCCCTTTCACAGATGATTTTTCCTCTCTATCAAATTCAGAGACATCACACATCACGTCTTCAGCAGACTTTACTTCTCCAGATTCCCCAACAACTCTCTTAGTTAAAATGTCCTCTCCTGAGGAATCACAGACTCCACAAACTACTACCCCATTAGACAACTCATCCTTTGAGACTTCAACTGCTTTCAGAGCTGACATAATTTCTACAGTAAACTCATCAACAATTCATGACAATTATCTAACAGATTTTACATCTCAAGACCCCCCGAGCACTACCACAGTTGACATTTCTTCTCCAAAGGAGTCAGATACGTCTTTCACCACTAGGGCAGTAGACTCCTCATATCCGCACACTCTGAGCCCTTTCACAGATGATTTTTATTCTCTATCAAAATCAGAGACATCACACATGACTTCTTCAGTAGAATTTACATCTCCAGATTCCCCAACGACTCTCTTAATTAACATGTCCTCTCCTGAGGAATCACAGACTTCTCAAACTACTACCCCAATAGACCCCACATCTTCTGAGACTCAAACTACTTTCACAGCTGACATAAATTCTACTGCAAACTCTTCAACAATTCATGAAAATTATCTAACAGATTTTACATCTCAAGACACCCTGAGCACTAGCACAGTTGACATTTCTTCTTCAATGGAGTCAGATACTTCTTTCACCAAAACATCAGTAAACTCTGCATATAAACACACTCTGAGCCCTTTCACAGATGATTTTTCATCTCTATCACATTCAGAGACCTCACACATCACTTCTTCAGTATACTTTACATCTCCAGATTCCCCAACAACTCTCTTAGTTAACAAATCCTCTCCTGAGGAATCACAGACTTCTCAAACTACTACCCCAATAGACACCACATCTTCTGAGACGTCAACTACTTTCACAGCTGATATCATTTCTACTACAAACTCAATATTTCATGACAATTATCTAACAGATTTTACATCTGAAGACCCGCCAAGCAATAGTACAGTTGACATTTCTTCTCCAAGGGAGTCAGATACTTCTTTCACCACTACGTCAATAGACTCCTCATCTCCACACACTCTGAGCCCTTTCACAGATGATTTTTCTTCTCTGTCACATTCAGAGACCTCACACATCACATCTTCAGTAGACTTTACATCTCCAGATTCCACAACAACTTTCACAGTAAACAAGTCTTCTCCTGAGGAATCACAGACTTCTCAAAATACTACCCCACTAGACAACACATCTTCTGAGACTTCAACTACTTTCACAGCTGACATAATTTCTACTGCAAGCTCACCAACATTTCATAACAAATATCTAACAGATGTTACATCTCCAGATTCCCCAACTACTGTAACAGTTGACATTTCTTCTGAGGAATCAGAGACATTAAACACCCAATATATAATAGACCCCATATTTCATGAGACGTCAACTACTTTCACAACTGACATAATTTCTACTGCAAACTCACGAACATTTCATGACAATTATTTAACAGATTTTACATCTCAAGACACCCCAAGCACTAGCACAGTTGACATTTCTTCTCCAAGGGAGTCAGATACTTCTTTCACCACTATGTCAAGAGACTCCTCATCTCCACACACTCTGAGCCCTTTCACAGATGATTTTTCTTCTCTATCAAATTCAGAGACATCACACATCACATCTTCAGTAGACTTTACATCACCAGTTTCCCCAACAACTTTCACAGTCAACAAGTCTTCTCCTGAGGAATCTCAGACTTCTCAAACTAGTACCCCAATAGACATCACATCTCCTGAAACTTCAACCACTTTCACAGCTGACATAATTTCTACTGCAAATTCACCAACATTTCATAAAAATTATCTTACAGATTTTACATCTCAAGACACTCCAAGCACTAGCACAGTTGACTTTTCTTCTCCAAGAGAATCAGATACTTCTTTCTCCAATACATCAGTAGACTCCTCATCTTCACACACTCTAAGCCCTTCCACAGATGATTTTTACTCTGCATCAAATTCAGAGTCCTCACACATCATGTCTTCAGTAGACTTTACTTCTGCAGATTCCCCAACAACTTTCATAGTCAACAAGTCTTCTCCTGAGGAATCTCAGACTTCTCTAACCAGTACCCCAATAGACACCACATCTTCTGAGACTTCAACTACTTTCACAGCTGACATAATTTCTACTGCAAACTCTCCGACATTTCATGACAATTATATAACAGATTTTACAACTCAAGACACCCCGAGCACTAGCACAGTTGACATTTCTTCTCCAAGGGAGTCAGATACTTCTTTCACCACTACGTCAGTAGACTCCTCATCTCCACACACTTTAAGCCCTTTCACTCATGATTTTTCTTCTCTATCTAAATCAGAGACATCTCACATCATGTCTTCAGTAGACTTTACTTCTCCAGATTCTCCAACAACTTTCACAGTCAACAAGTCTTCTCCTGAGCAATCTCAGACTTCTCAAAACACTACCCCACTAGACAACACATCTTCTGAGACTTCAACTACTTTCACAGCTGACATAATTTCTACTGCAAGCTCACCAACATTTCATGACAATTATCTAACAGATTTTTCATCTCAAGACACCCCAAGCACTAGCACAGTTGACATTTCTTCTCCAAGAGAGTCAGATACTTCTTTCACCACTACGTCAGTAGAGGCCTCATCTCCACACACTCTGAGCCCTTTTACAGATGATTTTTCTTCTCTATCAAAATCAAAGACATCACACACCAAGTCTTCAGTAGACCTTACAACTCCAGATTTCCCAACAAGTCTCTTAGTTAACATGTCGTATCATGAGGAATCACAGACTTCTCAAACTATTACCCCAATAGACACTACATCTTCTGAGACTTCAACTACTTTCACAGCTGACATAAATTCTACTGAAAACTCTTCAACAATTTACGAAAATGATCTAACACATTTTACATCTCAAGACACCCCGAGCACTAGCACAGTTGACATTTCTTCTCCAATGGAGTCAGATACGTCTTTCACCACTACATCAGTAAACTCCACATTTAAACACACTCTGAGCCCTTTCACAGATGATTTTTCCTCTCTTTCACATTCAGAGACCTCACACATCACTTCTTCAGTAGACTTTACATCTCCAGATTCCCCAACAACTCTCTTAGTTAACAAATCCTGTCCTGAGGAATCACGGAAATCTCAAACTACCACCCCAATAGACACCACATCTCCTGAGACTTCAACTATTTTCACAGCTGACAAAATTTCTACTGCAAATTCTCCGACATTTCATGACAATTATCTAACAGATTTTACAACTCAAGACACCCCGAGCACTAGCACAGTTGACATTTCTTCTCCACGGGATTCAGATACTTCTTTCACCACTACATCAGTAGACTCCTCATCTCCACACACTCTGAGCCCTTTCACAGATGATTTTTCTTCTCTATCAAAATCAGAGACATCACACATCACTTCTTCAGTAGACTTTACATCTCCAGATTCCCCAACAACTCTCTTAGTTAGCATGTCTTCTCCTAAGGACTCACAGACTTCTCAAACTACTACCCCAATAGACACCACATCCTCTGAGACTTCAACTACTTTCACAGCTGACATAAATTCTACTGCAAACTCTTCAACAATTCATGAAAATTATCTAACAGATTTTACAACTCAAGAAACCCCGAGCACTAGCACAGTTGACATTTCTTCTGCAATGGAGTCAGATACTTCTTTCACCACTACATCAGTAAACTCCGCATCTAAACACACTCTGAGCCCTTTCACAGATGATTTTTCCTCTCTATCACATTTAAAAACCTCACACATCACTTCTTCAGTAGACTTTACATCTCCAGATTCCCCAACGACTCTCTTAGTTAACATGTCCTCTCCTGAGGAATCTCAGACTTCTCAAATTACTGCCCCAATAGACACCACATCGACTGAGACTTCAACTACTTTCAAAACTGACATAATTTCTACTGCAAACTTTTCGACATTTCATGACAATTATATAACAGATTTTACAACTCAAGACACCCCAAACATGAGCACAGTTGTCATTTCTTCTCCAAGGGAGTCAGATACTTCTTTCACCACTACGTCAGTAGAGGCCTCATCTCCACACACTCTAAGCCCTTTCACAGATTATTTTTCTTCTCTATCAAAATCAGAGACATCACACACCACGTCTTCAGTAGACTTTACAACTCAAGACATCCCAAGCACGAGCACAGTTGACATTTCTTCTCAAAGAGAATCAGATACTTCTTTCTCCACTACGTCAGTAAAATCCTCATCTTCACACATTCTAAGCCCTTCCACAGATGATTTTTACTCTCCATCAAATTCAGAGACATCACACATGATTTCTTCAAAAGACTTTACATCTCCAGATTCCCTAACGACTCTATTAGTTAACAAGTCCTCTCCTGAGGTAACACAGACTTCTCAAACTACTACCCCAATAGACACCGCAACTTCTGAGACTTCAACTACTTTCACAGCTGACATAATTTCTACTGCAAACTCATCAACAATTCCTAACAATTATCTAACAGATTTTACATCTCCAGATTCCCCAACTACTGTAACAGTTAACATTACTTCTGAGGAATCAGAGACATTAAACACCCAATATATAATAGACCCCATATTTCATGAGACGTCAACTACTTCCACAACTGACATAATTTCTACTGCAAACTCACTGACATTTCATGACAATTATGTAACAGATTTTACATCTCAAGCCTCGCCAAGCTCAAGTACAGTTGACATTTATTCTCCAAGGGAGTCATATACTTCTGTCACCACTACGTCAGTAGACTCCTCATCTCCACACGCTCTGAGCCCTTTCACAGGTGATTTTTCTTCTCTATCAAATTCAGAGACATCACACATCACAACGTCAGTCGACTTTACATCTCCAGATTCCACAACAACTTTCACAGTCAACAAGTCTTCTCCTGAGGAATCCCAGACTTCTCAAACTAGTACCCTAATAGACACTACATCTTCTGAGACTCAAACTACTTTCACAACTGACATAATTTCTACTGCAAACTCTCTGACATTTCATGACAATTATATGACAGATTTTTCAACTCAAGACACCCCGAGCTCTAGCACAGTTGACATTTCTTCTCCAAGGGAGTCAGATTCTTCTTTCACCACTACGTCAATAGACTCCTCATCTCCACACACTCTGAGCCCTTTAACAGATGATTTTTCCTCTCTTTCACATTCAGAAACCTCACACATCACTTCTTCAGTAGACTTTACATCTCCAGATTACCCAACAACTATCTTACTTAAGAAGTCCTCTCCTGAGGAATCACAGACTTCACAAACTACTACCCCAATAGACACCACATCTTCTGAGACGTCAACTACTTTCACAGCTGACATCATTTCTACTGCAAACTCATCAACATTTCATGAGAATTATCTAACAGATTTTACATCTGAAGACTCGCCAAGCAATAGTACAGTTGACATTTCTTCTCCAAGAGAGTTAGATACTTCTTTCACCACTACGTCAATAGACTCCTCATCTCCACACACTCTAAGCCCTTTCACAGATGATTTTTCCTCTCTATCAAATTCAGAGACATCACACATCACGTCTTCAGCAGACTTTACTTCTCCAGATTCCCCAACAACTCTCTTAGTTAACATGTCCTCTCCTGAGGAATCACAGACTCCACAAACTACTACCCCATTAGACACCGCATCTTCTGATACGTCAACTAGTTTCACATCTGACATCATTTCCACTGCAAACTCATCTACAATTCATGAAAATTATCTTACAGATTTTACATCTGAAGACACCCCAAGCACTAGTACAGTTGACATTTCTTCTCCAAGGGAGTCAGATACTTCTTTCACCACTACGTCAGTAGATTCCTCATCTCCACACACTCTGAGCCCTTTCACAGATGATTTTTCTTCTCACTCAGATTCAGAGACATCTCACATCACAACTTCAGTAGACTTTACATCTCAAGATTCCACAACAACTTTCACAGTAAACGAGTCTTCTCCTGAGGAATCACAGACTTCTCAAACTACTACCCCACTAGACAACACATCTTCTGAGACTTCAACTACTTTCACAGCTGACATAATTTCTACTGCAAACTCACCAACATTTGATAACAATTATCTAACAGATTTTACATCTCCAGATTCCCCAACTACTGTAACAGTTGACATTTCTTCTGAGAAATCAGAGACATTAAACAACCAATATATAATAGACCCCATATTTCATGAGACCTCAACTACTTTCACAACTGACATAATTTCTACTGCAAACTCACTGACATTTCATGACAATTATCTAACAGATTTTACAACTCAAGACTCGCCAAGCACAAGCACAGTTGACATTTCTTCTCGAAGAAAGTCAGATACTTCCTTCACCACTAGATCAGTAGACTCCTCATCTGCACACACTCTGAGCCCTTTCACAGATGATTTTTCTTCTTTATCAAATTCAGAGACATCACACATCACAAATTCAGTAGACTTTACATCTCCAGATTCCCCAACAACTTTCACAGTCAAGAAGTCTTCTCCTGAGGAATCACAGACTTCTCAAAGTTCTACCCCAATAGACATCTCATCCTCTGAGACTTCAACTGCTTTCAGAGCTGACATAATTTCTACTGTAAACTCATCAACAATTCATGACAATTATCTAACGGATTTTATATCTCAAGACCCCCCGAGCACTACCACAGTTGACATTTCTTCTCCAAAGGAGTCAGATACGTCTTTCACCACTAGGTCAGTAGACTCCTCATATCCGCACACTCTGAGCCCTTTCACAGATGATTTTTATTCTCTATCAAAATCAAAGACCTCACACATGACTTCTTCAATAGACTTTACATCTCCAGATTCCCCAACAACTCTCTTAGTTAACAAATCCTGTCCTGAGGAATCACGGAAATCTCAAACTACCACCCCAATAGACACCACATCTCCTGAGACTTCAACTATTTTCACAGCTGACAAAATTTCTACTGCAAATTCTCCGACATTTCATGACAATTATCTAACAGATTTTACAACTCAAGACACCCCGAGCACTAGCACAGTTGACATTTCTTCTCCACGGGATTCAGATACTTCTTTCACCACTACATCAGTAGACTCCTCATCTCCACACACTCTGAGCCCTTTCACAGATGATTTTTCTTCTCTATCAAAATCAGAGACATCACACATCACTTCTTCAGTAGACTTTACATCTCCAGATTCCCCAACAACTCTCTTAGTTAGCATGTCTTCTCCTAAGGACTCACAGACTTCTCAAACTACTACCCCAATAGACACCACATCCTCTGAGACTTCAACTACTTTCACAGCTGACATAAATTCTACTGCAAACTCTTCAACAATTCATGAAAATTATCTAACAGATTTTACAACTCAAGAAACCCCGAGCACTAGCACAGTTGACATTTCTTCTGCAATGGAGTCAGATACTTCTTTCACCACTACATCAGTAAACTCCGCATCTAAACATACTCTGAGCCCTTTCACAGATGATTTTTCCTCTCTATCACATTTAAAAACCTCACACATCACTTCTTCAGTAGACTTTACATCTCCAGATTCCCCAACGACTCTCTTAGTTAACATGTCCTCTCCTGAGGAATCTCAGACTTCTCAAATTACTGCCCCAATAGACACCACATCGACTGAGACTTCAACTACTTTCAAAACTGACATAATTTCTACTGCAAACTTTTCGACATTTCATGACAATTATATAACAGATTTTACAACTCAAGACACCCCAAACATGAGCACAGTTGTCATTTCTTCTCCAAGGGAGTCAGATACTTCTTTCACCACTACGTCAGTAGAGGCCTCATCTCCACACACTCTAAGCCCTTTCACAGATTATTTTTCTTCTCTATCAAAATCAGAGACATCACACACCACGTCTTCAGTAGACTTTACAACTCAAGACATCCCAAGCACGAGCACAGTTGACATTTCTTCTCAAAGAGAATCAGATACTTCTTTCTCCACTATGTCAGTAAAATCCTCATCTTCACACACTCTAAGCCCTTCCACAGATGATTTTTACTCTCCATCAAATTCAGAGACATCACACATGATTTCTTCAAAAGACTTTACATCTCCAGATTCCCTAACGACTCTATTAGTTAACAAGTCCTCTCCTGAGGTAACACAGACTTCTCAAACTACTACCCCAATAGACACCGCAACTTCTGAGACTTCAACTACTTTCACAGCTGACATAATTTCTACTGCAAACTCATCAACAATTCCTAACAATTATCTAACAGATTTTACATCTCCAGATTCCCCAACTACTGTAACAGTTAACATTACTTCTGAGGAATCAGAGACATTAAACACCCAATATATAATAGACCCCATATTTCATGAGACGTCAACTACTTCCACAACTGACATAATTTCTACTGCAAACTCACTGACATTTCATGACAATTATGTAACAGATTTTACATCTCAAGCCTCGCCAAGCTCAAGTACAGTTGACATTTATTCTCCAAGGGAGTCATATACTTCTGTCACCACTACGTCAGTAGACTCCTCATCTCCACACGCTCTGAGCCCTTTCACAGATGATTTTTATTCTCTATCAAAATCAAAGACCTCACACATGACTTCTTCAATAGACTTTACATCTCCAGATTCCCCAACGACTCTCTTAGTTAACATGTCCTCTCCTGAGGAATCACAGACTTCTCAATCTACTACCCCAATAGACACCACATCTTCTGAGACTCAAACTACTTTCACAGCTGACATGAATTCTACTGCAAACTCTTCAACAATTTATGAAAATTATCTTACAGATTTTACATCTCAAGACACCCCAAGCACTATCACAGTTGACATTTCTTCTCCAATGGAGTCAGATACTTCTTTCACCACTACATCAGTAAACTCTGCATATAAACACACTCTGAGCCCTTTCACAGATGATTTTTGTTCTCTATCAAAATCAAAGACCTCACACATGACTTCTTCAGTAGACTTTACATCTCCAGATTCCCCAACAACTCTCTTAGTTAACAAATCCTCTCCTGAGGAATCACAGACTTCTCAAACTACTAACCCAATAGACACCACATCTTCTGAGACGTCAACTACTTTCACAGCTGATATCATTTCTACTACAAACTCAACATTTCATGACAATTATCTAACAGATTTTACATCTGAAGACTCACCAAGCAATAGTACAGTTGACATTTCTTCTCCAAGAGAGTCAGATACTTCTTTCACTAATACATCAGTAGACTCCTCATCTCCACACACTCTGAGCCCTTTCACAGATGATTTTTCTTCTCTATCAAATTCAGAGACATCTCACATCACAACTTCAGTAGACTTTACATCTCCAGATTCCACAACAACTTTCACAGTCAACAAGTCTTCTCTTGAGGAATCACAGACTTCTCAAACTAGTACCCTAATAGACAACACATCCTCTGAGACTTCAACTACTTTCACAGCTGACATAATTTGTACTGTAAACTCATCAACAATTCATAAAAATTATCTTACAGATTTTACATCTCAAGACACCCCGAGCACTAGCACTGTTGACATTTCTTCTCCAAGGGAGTCAGATACTTCTTTCACCACTACGTCAGTAGACTCCTCATCTCCACACACTCTGAGCCCTTTCACAGATGATTTTTCTTCTCTGTCACATTCAGAGACCTCACACATCACTTCTTCAGTAGACTTTACATCTCCAGATTCCCCAACAACTCTCTTAGTTAACATGTCCTCTCCTGAGGAATTACAGACTTCTCAAACTACTACCTCAATAGACACCACATCTTCTGAGACTCAAACTACTTTCACAGATAACATCATTTCTACTGCAAACTCATCAACAATTCATGAAAATTATCTTACAGATTTTACATCTCAAGACACCCCGAGCTCTAGCACTGTTGACATTTCTTCTCCAAAGGAGTCAGATACTTCTTTCACCACTACATCAGTAAACTCCTCATCTCCACACACTCTGAGCCCTTTCACAGATGATTTTTCTTCAATATCAAAATCAGAGACATCACATATCACTTCTTCAGTAGATCTTACTTCTCCAGATTCTCCAACAACTCTCATTATTGACATTTCTTCTCCTGAGGAATCACAGATTTCTCACTCAACTTCTCCAATAGAACCCACAATAGATTTTACTACATCTCCAAACATTTCTCGTGCTCTCACAGTCAGCAATGAGATTGGTACTTACATTTTTTATTACTTTAATTATTAAATTTTTTGGTTGTATTATAGTATGTAGCTAAGGACAAAGTGTAGCTCTTTGATTAGAAATGTTGCACTGTTTAGCCACTGACATTTTATTATTCTATACTTTTTATTAATTACAGAATACAATGTAAGGTGCATTACAAGCACATGCTACATGTACATAAAAATGTGCTTATCTCTTCCACTCTTCCTTGAGTGGGACAACAAAGAAAATTTTAAAAAATTACACTAATTATTTACTGGAGAATAATAATAATAATTAACATTTTTTGTTGCAAATTAGACCATTATTAAGGCTGAGGCCTCACGTTGCGGAACACAGCTTTTTTTTTGTTGGAGATTTTGTTGCATTTTTTTGAGCCAAAGCCATGAGTGGATTGAGCAGAAGGTTTAAGTATAAGAACTTCCTAAATATTTCCAATTCCTTTTGTAGCCATTCTTGGCTTTGGCTCAAAAAGACGCAACAAAATCTGCAACAAAAAAAGCTGCGTTTCCGCAACGTGGGGCCTCAGCCTTACAGAGACATCAAGTTTTTAATTATCTTGGAGCTAAGGTTTCTTCCAAATAGGGAAAAAAATATACTAAACTTCAGGAACCCAAAATAACTTTTTGAAAAACTTTTTTTCTGTAATGTTGGAAATGGGCTTGTTCTCAAAATTTCAGTCTAAAATGCAAGCAGAATATATTTCCTCAATTACTATTGTTATAAGGTATCGGAGATGTCCAATTGTTTATGTGAAACACCATGACATGAGAAAATGATAGAAAACTGCCCAAACTCCTTTATCTTTACAAATATTCTGTAAATTCCCTTTTACTAGCCCAGACTACTGTAAGTCTCTGATCAAGTCTTCAATATTGTCCTATGGTTCATAACTGGAGAATTTGTGAAAATATATTACATCTGTGGTACCCAGATCATATATATTCAATAGTGCCGAGGGGTATGATAGACTAAAATTTGATTTTTGCTTCTTGTTTATAAAGAAAACTACACTTGGCGTCTCAAAAACTTTAACCTCCCTCAAAATATAGATCTCCAAATACTTAACCCCTTAATGTCCTTATGATGTATATATCCGTCATGTTAACCCCTTAAAGCTTGCCAAATAATACGAGAATAGTTTCCATTGCCGTAGTAAGCCATTACATCATCGGTATACAGAACATTGTTATTTTTTTTACAATGATTTCCTGGAAAAAAAAATCCTTCATGTCAACATCCTTGTAAAACGATTCTGCTGAGGGCTCAATCACTAATGCAAAGAAGAGGGGAGACGGGGGAACAACCCTATCTCATCCCTCTCTTCAAAGGGAAGTCAAGCTATGGACATTGACAACCATATCAAGCAAGATAACGTTTAACGTGTTTGTAGTATTACATTGTTGTCGTCCAGACCATTATGGTTCATTGACTATGAAAGAGTTATCAACTACATGAATATCATGAACGTATTACAGATCTATTTAGCATGATTCCGAAATATGTTGCTTACTGTACATATGTTCCTCCAATTTTACACAGAAAAAAACCACACGGCCATGTTGACTCACATGTTATTATTTTCCAGTTGGCCTTTACGTTCAGCTATTTTATGACCACAATTATTTTTCCTTTAGATCTCCTCTATCCTTTCGGACCAACCCTTGATAAACTATGTCCAAAAATAAATAATGGTGGAACTGATTTAATAAATCTTCCTATCAATATTCCCCTATTCGGGAATTTTTACAACATCCTATATGTGAGTATGTAAGACGAAATATATAGTGACATATGGTATAGAAAAGAAACATTTCCAACAAGTTCAGCCAAATCTTAGATGATGGCATTATACATGATGGGACCAAATTTGCATGGGTTTAGCTATTTGGGATCAAAAAGTGTAGTTGTAGCTAGATCCTTGTATCTCATAATGTACAAAGTTCTTTCTGGTACATAAGAAGAAACCAGCATAATAAATGGCACATGGTAGTTGTGGGTAAAAAGAAAACTTGCCCTAGTACAGACTAGGGAAGAATGAGAGAACTGTTTCGGATCAAACCAGATTTGACAAAAATTTTACAAAAATTTTGGACTCAACCTGAACCCAAGACTTTTGAGATTTTTCATCCAAGAAAAAATATTATACTCTGGGGTCTCCTCAGACTTAAGAATTTAAAAAGTGGAGGCCCAAGTGAGGTGAGTTAAAATAACAAACAGTTATATTCACCTTGACCCATGACCTATAGCATCCTCTTCAGACCTCTTCTGGCCTGTGGATGACATCACACAACCTGGAGTCACTGCTGAGGCCTGCAATGGGGCCTCATAAATCACGTGGGATGTCATGACACTGGGACAAAGCAAAACAGACTGGAGAGCCGAACCTCACCAATATTCAGAACAAATCTCGTGAGGTTCTCCCATTTCTAGTGTAGACTGATCAATCCATTACCTGAAACTGAATCTGTATTCTCATCTACGTAGTGTAAGCCATATTATAAATTCTGTTCTAGACAGGGGTTGCAGGGCTGCAGAGATAGTAGTCACACCCAGGCCCAAGTACTTAAAGGGGCCCAAATGGTACATGGTGTATGGGGGACTAGTTACAGATTTTGCATTGGTGCCCATGACCTGCAAGTTGCACTTCTGGTTGGTGCTGCAATTACTACCTCTAGTCGTGAGGATCAAAGGTTTGTGCCAGATAAGGAAAACATGGCTGCTTTCTTCCAAAATCAGTGCCATTTTTTTTTTTGTGTGGTACTGCATCTCAGCTCCATTCTCTTAGCTTCAATATCAGACGCAGCCCATAAGACTTACCGTATGTTGTCCTGTTTTGGAAAAAGTAACTGTTTATCTATAAAATCCTTTCCCTTTCAGTATTGATGAGATCTATTGTTTTCCCTCAGGTGAATAACAATGGATTGCTATCGTTCTATTCACCAATTGTGCAAAGTGTTCCACAAAAACTCCCAATTGCTTCTAAAAATCCTTTCCTGGGAGTATTTTGGAGTGATGTGGACAATACAGTTGCAGGGGATATATATTATCGAAATAGCACCGAACCTGAACTATTGGCCCGCGCAACGACTGATATTAGAACTTACTTCCACTACATGGACTTCACAGCAAACTGGGTATTTGTGGCCACATGGGACAGAGTTGCGTATTTTGGGTCTTCAGGCACTAAGGTAAATGTTCAGTTTCTTAATGTAATATAAGACCTAGAACACTGTACAACCATGCTTTTGAACTGTCCCATAGAACACTTTTTTGTCGTAGAATGTCCATATTTTTCATACATAGCTGGAAAATCTCTTGAAGGGTATTTACTAACATGTCATCCCTTACTAACAAGGGATTTAAAGGAATTTTCTATGAGATTCAATTTTGTTTCAAAAACTCAGGTTCTAATAACGCAATGCTCCTAGTGTATGGGAGATACATATTTTAGTTTCTAAAAAGCAGACAACAATTTATAAAGGACATTTCATATCCTGTATCACTGGGCATGTTATATATCATTATAACACACGTGTTCAGTTTTGTTTCTATCTTCCTCTGTTGCAGAGATATCGGTACTGTTAGTTTCACCTACCGTACTGTCAGGGGACTGCACTTACAGCCTGGCATCATTGCTGGGCAGTGAGGAATGCCCCCCAGCAATATGCTCACATAGGCCTGTACTGTGAGGAGGGGGCGTCCACCAACACTCACTGATGATGATAGACTCTAAGGCTGGTCCCCCTGACAGTTTAGTGATATCAGTAGCCAAAAATAAGGGCACCGATATTTCTGCAACGGGGAATCCTACAGCTTCGTAATGGCATATAACATTCCCAGTGATAGAGAACATGAAAGGTCCTCTTTAAGTCTAAGGCCCCACGTAGGGTGCTGCAGCCAAAAAGTGCTCCGGAAAAGACCGTGGCGGAAACGCATCACAGTTTTTTCCGCTGCGCTTTTCACAGAAAGTCTGCAGAGTTTTCCCCTATGGACTTTCTGCCTCTATTATACCTATATGTAAAACGCCAGCGTTTCCGTAGGAATGATTGACATGCTGCAATTTACAAAAAAGCAACGGTTTTTGAAATCGCGGAATTTCCACTGTGGATACTTTTCTGCAATGTGTGGATGGGATTAGCCAGAATCCCATTCCCTTTGCAGGTATTATAAACTGGCACAGTTTTTGCCGCATCGTTTTCACAATGTGGGGTCCCGGCCTAAAACATAAAAACAACAAGTCATAAAATAAAATGGGTCACAATGGATTATTACTAGTGTCAATTCAACCCACGGGATCACAATACTAGAACAGGAAACAATCAGTAATGTATTTTCTACCCTTCTAGGTGAACACGTTTCAATGCGTCCTGGTCACCGATGAAAAGTCTACCTTTGTTCTCTTTAACTATGAGGATTTACAGTGGCCTTTAGTCGATGGGACCCCTCTATCACTGGTCAGTATACAGCGATCTTATATGGGGCTCTTATCTGATATATTGGCAAGGGATTGTCCCAGTTTGTAATATTTTATTTCACCTATAATGCTATCTTGTGAAAATTCAAAAATTAATCCAAAACGATTCCATGTTGGACAGGCCGGAATAAACAGCGGCTGTAACACCAGTTTCTACATGATCCCCGCCTCTTTGTCACCAGCTGTAGTCAACATATCATCTACAAGTAATGTTGATGTCCCAGGAAGGTGGGTTTTCAAGGTTCATCAATTATATATTGAGGATCCCTCAGGGTATGTAGGTAAGAAATGGATTTATTTTTTTGGAATTTTTTTTAAACAATCCACTAACATTCAAATAATTTCATTGAATATTTTTTATTTTAATTATATAGATTTATTTACTCTTTGTTGCATTTTACAATGTTTGGTAATAACTAGATAATATTTTGTTATGTTCTTTAATACCATGCTCATAAATTTGATTTTTGCCTGATAATTGTTTTCTGAAAACTAAAGGGTGTAGTAAAACATTTCTTTTGGCTGGTGTTTCAAAAAGTAATGTGACCCATGAACAGAAATGTATCAAATTATTGTATAGAATTGGAATCTGACATTATGGTTTTTGTTGTCTTCTGTGATAAGATATCTCGCTGTAGCAGTTTAACCAATTGCAGAAGTTCGGGTTAACTCTGCTACATCTGTACATATTTCATATCTATGTCTTTATTTCATGTCCTAATATAATGTAGATATAGAATATTCTGATTATTGTTGTTATTACTATTATTTTCTTAGTGTTTTTACCAATGTAACATATGCCTATAAGAAGACTGCGATGTTCATGATGTAATATTTCATACAAAATCTTCATTTTCAGATGGCTTTCTGTTTTTAGCTTTGTATTGTACGCCCTGTTGTCTTTTGGTATTTTTGTGTGTGTGTTTTTGGTATTTTTTTTTTTTTTATATTCAGTGCAAAAGGTTAACAAGGAGTTACATAATATCAAAAATACCTTCATTGTAAAGACATTACTGGCTCGTTGTTTATCAGTGCCTTCAGCGTCGGTAAGTCATTTTATATTTGCTTTGTTTTTTGTTTTTTTCTTTTATCCAACATTTCATCCTTCATTTTTAAAGGGTAGTTATAAAGGAATGCAAAAAATCTAACTAAAATCTAGTCTTTTAATCTTCTGCTTCTGGTCTTACACGTGTTAGGCCAATTTCAGTTGCAATTTTCATATTTTCCCGTCAAAAATTTAATTAAAGGGAGTCTATCATTGGGGAAACATGTTTTTAACTGAAGTCACATTGAAATAGCCTTTATATAGGCTATTCTACTCCTACCTTTACTTCTCTTCTCCTCGCCGCTGTTGCCATTGCAAATGATGCTCAGGGAGTACAAGGGGCGATCCCCCTGTGCTCCGTGCACACCATTGACATCTCCTGTTTGCCGCCTCCAGTGTTGCTTCTTCACGCCCCCTGCATCTTCTGCTCTTCCTCTTTGCTTAGCAGCGTGCATGCACTGTTGGCTTTGCCACTTCGGGTTCGAGCAGAGCCTACAGTTCATGCTCTGTCGACCATTTTCCTTTCATTTCCTAAACGAGAGTACTGTGCAGTACGCCCGTGTAAGAAACTAAATAAAAAGGGCCAACGGCTCTGCCCAATCCCGATGTGGCAGGGCTGACTGCGCATGCGCAGGATTTCAATACAGAAGAATACAGCGTCGGCTGCTTACGCAGTGAAGAGCAGGAACAGAAGATGCAGGGGGCGTGAAAATGCAGTGCTGGAGACGGCTAACAGGGGATGACCCCTGTGCTCCCTGAGCATCATTTGGATGTGGACAAATGGCGGCGAGGAGAAGAGAAGTAAAGGTAGGAGTAGAATAGCCTTTATAAAGGCTATTCCAACGTCGCTTGAGTTAAAAACATGTTTCCCCAATGATAGACTTTAAATATTTGCATAATTATACAATTTAAAAAAAAATACAATATAAAAAATAAATAAAATATTAATTTATTGATATCATAATTGACGAGAATTATTATTATTGCATAATTGCTCCAAGACTTGATGGAACAAGACCCTGCAGGACCATTATTGTTCCCTGATAAAGTGCTCATAACTCGAGGATAATAGAATTCAGGTTTTCCTCCTTTCCCTGAGGAAGATAAAGAGGTATGTACCAAATGGGAAGAAGCTAGTTTCATCAGTATAGATCAAAAACCGTTTAAGACCGAGGCCCCACGTGGTGTATACGCCGTGGAAAAAACGCAGTGTTTTACAGTCAAAGCAAAGTGGATGGGATTCTAGCAAATCCCATTCCCACCTTGCGGAAAAATACGCACAGCGGACATGCTGCGATTTCCAAAACCGTTGCGGTTTTGGAAATCGCAGCATGTAAGGCTAGGTTCACACCTGTGCCCGGTCTCCGCCTGGGATTCCGTTACCCATTCCGCTTTAAAAATGCAGACAGAAAAGTCCTGCAAGCAGCCCTTTTCTCTCCACATTTTCTGTCCTTTTCGGACAGAAACCGGGCGGACCCCATTATAGTCTATGGGGCCCACGGTTTGCGAAGGTAACCGCTTTTTTTAAGCAGATTAGGGTTCCGTTCAGGTGGGTCCCCAAGTGGACCCCCCGAACGGAAACTCGAACGCAGGTGTGAACCTAGCATCAGTTATACCTACGGAAGTGCCGGTGATTCCCCTATGGTTATAATGGAAGCAGGGAAACCACCGCATTTTTTCCTGCAGCGATTTTTTCCGGCTGAACGCTACCTGGGGCCACAGTCTAAACTACTGAAAACACAGAATTTGGTACTTCATGACAAACTACATGTTATGGGGGAATTTATTAAGACTGATGTTCGGTGCATCCCCTTCTGGTGCTAACTGCACCCAAATTATTAAGAGGCTCTTAATAATTCAGGCACATTCCCTTGCACCAGTAAGGAAACCTATACCAGTCACAAACTGCCGTACATTTCATATATATCTCATGCTAGTTTTCTGGAGTGAGTTATAGTAAATTTGTGGGGGTGAGGTGTCCCCAGACTGCCCTGGTCACCACCAACTTTAAGAAAAAGTTGTGCAAGAGGAACAGAAAGAAGGAATTGGCACCTATTTGTCTCAAAAAAAGGCTCCTGTATCAAAGATGCTCCAAAACTATTCCCATCTACACCAGTTTTTGGCATAGACCAAATAGTAAATTTCCCCCTTGCCCACTTTGAAGGCAATTAGAAAGAATTATTAAGAAGGAGCTACAAAAGAACTTCCAGAAATGGGAGTTTGAGATACAAGATTTCAAAGGGGTTGTCTAGAATGAAGAAAAACAGGGCAATGGTGCAAAATTGCATGAAATAATAATAAAAGAACAGTACTACCCTATTAGATTCCCTGCCATTCCAATGCCTCTGTTCCTGTGCTCTCCACTGGGGATTGACTTTGGTTCTGCAGATCGACTACTACGCCACTCCCTGGCCTTATTGCTGAGATCGCTGATGATAGTCATGTTTCAATGTGACATCAGTCCTGTCACAAAGTAACAAACAGTGGAGAACATTAGAAGGTTGCAAATCCTGCACAATCTTTTCAAAGCTGAAGCCTCACGTTGCGAGAACAATGTGTTTTACAGTACCTGCAAAGTGGATGGGATTCTGGCTATTCCGATCCACACACTGCAGAAAAAAATCCACAGCGGAAAAGCTGCTTTTTCAAAAACGTCCGCGTTTTTGAAAATCGCATGTCAATTATACCTGTGGAAAGCTGGTGTTTTCCATATAGGTATAATAAGGGCAGAAAGTCCGTAGCGGAAAACTCTGCATAAAATGCAATGAAAAATACTGCAGAAAAAAAAACACAACTTTTTTTTACCGCATTTCGTTACGTGAGTCCTTAGCCTAAAATCTAAAAAATGCCAAATGTAGAAGTGGAAAGAAACACAAGTGCTCGTTGTCGCTTGGACCACTTTGGTATCATCTTTATCCAGCATTAAAGAGGAACTTTCACCACCTGTTACGAAACCTGTTAGGTTTCATCTGCTGCAAATGTCCAAGAAGGACAAAAAGAAAGACAAGGACAGTGAGCCCTAATACTAGACCCACCTTGAAGTACCTACCTGCTTGTCTCAGCTATCCTAAGCGGTAGAGGACAACTAGGAGACAGTCCTTTCCTATTTCACAAGTGCAAACACAAAATGCAGATAAGACAAACAAAAAAAAAAAACGGATAGGGAAAAAGCCAAGGATCTGAACAGTCAGTCAGCAGGAACAAAACAAGAACTGGAAGGATAGACAGGTTTGCAAAAACAGAAGTACAGGAGAAAAGCGCTAGCATGCTCAACAGAGACTAATAGCAAGCACTCAGGAGTGGTTTAGAAAACTATTTGTAGGATGTCAGGAATTCGCCCCAGGCTTGATTGGACCCTGATCTGCCAGAGCAGTGAGAGTGGAAAGGAAGGATGTCAATCACCTAAGCAAAACAGAGGTTAACTGAGGAGCAGAGGGAAGCAAACAGTGGAAGAGATAGACCTGTGTTCAGACAGAGTAAGACAAGAAACCTAAAAGCATAAAATCATAGTCGGATACACCTCCTGCGCTGTACTCTATGGCCGGAGGATAGCTCAGAAGTCTGAACAGATACGGACATTACACCACTCTCCACTGATTCTGTCACCATTTCCAAACTATCGGCGCCATTAGTTTCAGTGTCTGCTATCAAGCTAAGTTCTCTAATGTGACAAGGGGAAGGTCTTGAGACAGATCTGACAAGGAGGCATGATTCTGACTGGACCGTGCCAGAGAGATCAGAATCATCCCCCATGACTGTTCCAGCCACTTGACAGTAGGGTTCTAGCTAGTGTATGGGACACCAAAAGTAACAGCATCAATTGCTCGGGAACGGTGGGGATAAAGAAAAAAAAAAGGGGGGGTTCTGGCCCCAAATACATTTTTAATACTGATGAGTTACCCACAGGATTGGTCCTGACTCCCCAGTATGTTATCTGTGTGGGTCCAACACCCGACCCCACATAGGTCAACTGCTCCAGAAGCCTCAGTGTTGGAAGCGGCTAGTGGATGGGGACTATGTGCACCTATTCCAGAGCCACCACTATACAGAGGACAGGACTGCTGCACAACTCTTATTAGGTTCTATTCAGATCACATTTTTTAAATCCTTTTAACAGATGCAAAAAAACAGATGAAGAAAATGGATACAAAAGGATGGCCGTCTGTTTACATAGACGTCAATGTTAAAAAAAAACGCATCCATGGCTGTCCATTTTTTTTAGATGGACACAAAATTATGGTATACTATGTTTTTGTGTTGTTCAAAAAAAAAAGTACAGCATAATTTTTTGGTATAGGATCTGCGCTGCACGTGCTCCCCATTCACTAGCAGCTTCTGACACCCACAGGCTGCCAGAACAGTTGGTCTATGTGGGGTTTGGGTGTCGGACCCCCACAGATCAAATACTGATGATCTATCCTGTGGATGAGTCATCAGTATGAAAAATAAAATTGGGGCAGGACAACCCCTTTAACCCTTTCACTATCATCTAGGATGCATTTTGATTTGCTCGGAAGGAACTGTTGAAGAAACATCTCACTAAAAACTTTTCCTCTACTCTATTTAGACATAAAAAGAGGAAAACAGGGAGCACTCAGGGCATTAAAGGAGCAACAAGAAAATGTCCAGGTAGGTTCCTAATAACTAAGTACATATAAAAACCTTCTCATTTAGTCCATCTGTTTCTGTGCAATTGGTGCGAGGGTCCTGGTGTAAATGATCTGAACATGCAATCTATGATCATTTTTCTTAGGCCGGGGCCCCACGTGGCGGAAACACCGCAGAAAAAAACAACGCGTTTTACAGTCATAGCAAAGTGGATTGGATTCTAACGAATCCCATCCCCACTTTGCAGGAAAATACGTGGTGCAGACACATGGCAATTTCCAAAACCGGCGCGGTTTTGGAAATCGCAGCATGTCAATTATATCTACGGAAACGCCGGCAATTTCCCTATACACACGTGGACAAAATTGTTGGTACCCCTCGTTTAATGAAAGAAAAACCCACAATGGTCACTGAAATAACTTGAATCTGACAAAAGTAATAATATATAAAAATTCTATGAAAATGAACAAATGAAAGTCAGACATTGCTTTCCAACCAGGCTTCAACAGAATTTTTTAAAAAAGAAAACTCATGAAACAGGCCTGGACAGAAATGATGGTTCCCTTAACTTAATATTTTGTTGCACAACCTTTTGAGGCAATCCCTGCAATCAAACGATTCCTGTAACTGTCAATGAGACTTCTGCACCTCTCAGCAGGTATTTTGGCCACTCCTCATGAGCAAACTGCTCCAGTTGTCTCGGGTTTGAAGGGTGCCTTTTCCAGACGGCATGTTTCAGCTCCTTCCAAAGATGCTTAATAGGATTTAGGTCAGAGCTCATAGAAGACCACGTCAGAATAGTCCAATGTTTTCCTCTTAGCCATTCTTGGGTGTTTTTAGCTGTTTGTTTTGGGTCATTATCCTGTTGCAAGACCCATAACCTGCGACCGAGACCAAGCTTTCTGACACTGGGCAGCACATTTCTCTCTAGAATCCCTTGATAGTCTTGAGATTTCATTGTACCCTGCACAGATTCAAGACACCCTGTGCCAGATGCAGCAAAGCAGCCCCAGAACATAACAGAGCCTCCTCCATGTTTCACAGTAGGGACAGTGTTCTTTTCAAGATATGCTTCATTTTTCCATCTGTGAACATAGAGCTGATGTGCCTTGCCAAAAATTTCGATTTTTGTCTCATCTGTCCATAGGACATTCTCCCAGAAGCTTTGTGGCTTGTCAACATGTAGTTGGACCAATTCCAGTCTGTCAGATTCAAGTTATTTCTGTGACCATTGTGAGTTTTTATTTCATTAAACGAGGGGTACCAACAATTTTGTTCACGTGTGTATATATAATTGAAGCAGAAAGTCCGCAGATGAAACCTCTGCGAACTAACTGTGCAAAGCACTTTTCCCGCAGCGCTTTTTTGCTGTGGGATGCCACGTGGGGCTTTGGTCTAAGAGGCAATGTCATGTTCTTCAAGAACTACTCAAGATAAAGGAGATGGCAGATGAACTGGAAAATGTGTTAGTCTGCTCCGCCCTGTCCTTTGGCAAAGAATTGTCTGGCTTACCAATGTAGCAAAGTTTAACTTGACTTTGTCATCAAAGAACAGGCAGAGCAGGTTACTTATAGACATACACATATGACTGATTGTTTTCTAATTCTTAACATTTTCATGCTTTGCTTGCTTTGTTGTAGTTGCGGTTTTCTGGTATTGAGGGTCCTCATCATTGCATCTTCGAAAGTTGTGGGAACACCTAAGGGACTGTGATTGCTAATTTATTAATATCTGTATTTATATAAATAAAACATTTTTTTTTTATCAATGTCACATGTTATTTTTTTATTGTAGTATTTGATATTAATATTTTATTAAATTTATTTTAGCACTTTACTTGTGTGGCTCATGCGATTTATTACAGGTGTCTGCACTATTCACTGTTTCAGTACTCATTACATCTATCCTGTAACTACCACAATCAACTTTTATCCCCTATCCATAGGACAGACAGCAAGTGTCTATTTGGTAGCGATCCAACCACTATGAACTTTATCATTCATGAAAAGAGGGGGTTCCGAATCTGAGGCAGTATTATAGTAGTTATATTCTTGTACATAGTAGCAGTATTATAGTAGTTATATTCTTGTACATACGAGCGGTATTATAGTAGTTATATTCTTGTACATAGGAGCAGTATTATAGTAGTTATATTCTTGTACATAAGGACAGTATTATAGTAGTTATATTCTTGTACATAGGAGCAGTATTATAGTAGTTATATTCTTGTACATAGGGGGCAGTATTATAGTAGTTATATTCTTGTACATAGGAGTAGTATTATAGTAGTTATATTCTTGTACATAGGAGCAGTATTATAGTAGTTATATTCTTGTACATAGGAGCAGTATTATAGTAGTTATATTCTTGTACATAGGAGTAGTATTATAGTAGTTATATTCTTGTACATAGGAGTAGTATTATAGTAGTTATATTCTTGTACATAGGAGCAGTATTATAGCAGTTATATTCTTGTACATAGGAGTAGTATTATAGTAGTTATATTCTTGTACATAGGAGCAGTATTATAGTAGTTATATTCTTGTACATAGGAGCAGTATTATAGTAGTTATATTCTTGTACATAGGAGTAGTATTATAGTAGTTATATTCTTGTACATAGGGGTAGTATTATAGTAGTTATATTCTTGTACATAGGAGCAGTATTATAGTAGTTATATTCTTGCACATAGGGGTAATATTTTAGTAGTTATATTCTTGTACATAGGAGCAGTATTATAGTAGTTATATTCTTGTACATAGGAGCAGTATTATAGTAGTTATATTCTTGTACATAGGGGGCAGTATTATAGTAGTTATATTCTTGTACATAGGAGCAGTATTATAGTAGTTATATTCTTGTACATAGGAGCAGTATTATAGTAGTTATATTCTTGTACATAGGAGGTAGTATTATAGTAGTTATATTCTTGTACATAGGGGGCAGTATTATAGTAGTTATATTCTTGTACATAGGGGCAGTATTATAGTAGTTATATTCTTGAACATAGGAGGTAGTATTATAGTAGTTATATTCTTGTACATAGGGGCAGTATTATAGTAGTTATATTCTTGTACATAGGAGTCAATATTATAGTAGTTATATTCTTGTACATAGGAAATAGTATTATAGTAGTTATATTCTTGTACATAGGAGCAGTATTATAGTAGTTATATTCTTGTACATAGGAGGTAGTATTATAGTAGTTATATTCTTGTACATAGGAGGTAGTATTATAGTAGTTATATTCTTGTACATAGGAGTCAGTATTATAGTAGTTATATTCTTGTACATAGGAGCAGTATTATAGCATTTATATTCTTGTACATAGGAGCTAGTATTATAGTAGTTATATTCTTGTACATAGGAGCAGTATTATAGTAGTTATATTCTTGTACATAGGAGTAGTATTATAGTAGTTATATTCTTGTACATAGGAGCAGTATTATAGTAGTTATATTCTTGTACATAGGAACAGTATTATAGTAGTTATATTCTTGTACATAGGAGCAGTATTATAGTAGTTATATTCTTGTACATAGGAGTAGTATTATAGTAGTTATATTCTTGTACATAGGAGCAGTATTATAGTAGTTATATTCTTGTACATAGGAGCAGTATTATAGTAGTTATATTCTTGTACATAGAAGCAGTATTATAGTAGTTATATTCTTGTACATAGTAGGTAGTATTATAGTAGTTATATTCTTGAACATAGGAGGTAGTATTATAGTAGTTATATTCTTGTACATAGGAGCAATATTATAGTAGTTATATTCTTGTACATAGGAGGTAGTATTATAGTAGTTATATTCTTGTACATAGGAGTAGTATTATAGTAGTTATATTCTTGTACATAGAAGCAGTATTATAGTAGTTATATTCTTGTACATAGGAGCAGTATTATAGTAGTTATATTGTTGTACATAGGAGGTAGTATTATAGTAGTTATATTCTTGTACATAGGAGCAGTATTATAGTAGTTATATTCTTGTACATAGGAGGCAGTATTATAGTAGTTATATTCTTGTACATAGGAGCAGTATTATAGTAGTTATATTCTTGTACATAGGAGCAGTATTATAGTAGTTATATTCTTGTACATAGGAGCAGTATTATAGTAGTTATATTCTTGTACATAGGTGCAGTATTATAGTAGTTATATTTTTGTACATAGGAGTCAGTACTATAGTAGTTATATTCTTGTACATAGGAGCAATATTATAGTAGTTATATTCTTGTACATAGGAGGCAGTATTATAGTAGTTATATTCTTGTACATAGGAGCAGTATTATAGTAGTTATATTCTTGTACATAGGAGGTAGTATTATAGTAGTTATATTCTTGTACATAGGAGGTAGTATTATAGTAGTTATATTCTTGTACATAGGAGCAGTATTATAGTAGTTATATTCTTGTACATAGGAGCAGTATTATAGTAGTTATATTCTTGCACATAGGGTGCAGTATTATAGTAGTTATATTCTTGCACATAGGGGGCAGTAGATGAGAGATTTATTGCAGTTATCTTCTTAATTAAAGTGTACAGCGTTCTAGCAATCAAAATGCCATAGATATAATATGATTCATAAATAAATAATAGTTAAACAAATTACTAATAAAAGGAGCAGAAACCAATGTGATTGTAGTATCTTGGGTATTTTCTAGCATACCTTGAATAAAAAACAATTACAGTGACATGAGAGGTAGCTAAATTTCATGCTTATTCTACCATATTAAGTACCTGCCAAAATCAGTTGGCTCCTCTTTGAACCCTAGTCAGAATTCTCCTCTGTTAACTCTTTGGTGTGTAGGATCACTGGCGTCTTAGAATTTCATAGATGTCCATAGATTTTTATAGATGCCGCGTCACACTTCATGTCACCTGATATCAATAAGAGCAGATTGTAGGGGGGGGGGGGTCTCAGCAGAGTTCCCTCTATCATTGGCTCCATACTGAGGCTCTTCTAAATTATAAAGGATTTTCCAAATTTATTCAATTCAACTATGGTCAACTCTTCCTTATTTTTTTGTATATTGGTATCTCTTATGTCTGCATGGTGCTCGGAGTACAATGAACCTGAAAGACCTGTTCTTACCTGACCAGGTAGATAGTACTGGTAGGGCAGGGGGAGGTCACGTACATAGTGCTGTCAACTCTTCTCCTGTCCTCAGAAGACATTTTTAGTGATGAGATCCAGCAGACAACTCTGGACAGGTAAGTCTTGTGTGTCTTATTTCCCTTTAGTATATAGGGACATATGGACAATTATTTATTTATTGTAACCCTTTATGGGTTGTACCCCAGGTAGTTTACACCAAAACGTGGATCCCTCATCTCAGTAAGTGCCAAAAAGAAGATTTATTGGCATCTTAATTCCGCATCTAAAATTAAGTGAATCTATCAGATCACTTGGCCATGATATTTTATGGGTTTAGTGACATACATGCAGAGACATATTTATACTTCCAAGCTTTTTACACTTTAAGATATTGGGGTAAGGCTGAGCCAGAGAGCTGACACCTAGCAATATGGTACAACCAACAGGTCCTGCCGCAGAAGACTGAAGTGCCCCTACATTTATGCCACTAATACCACTAATAGTTAATGGTTAGTATGGACAATACTGTATACTATATAGTTAGTATGGATATTCATTGTTGCAAAGGGTTTAGCACTGGGGTTCTGGCTTCAAATCTGACACCAAGGGAGACATCTGCATGGTGTTTGTATGTTCTTTGAGTTGTCCCCACTCCAAAGACATATTGAAAGGGAATTTAGATTGTGAGCTCCTGTGGAAAGTGATCAGTGATTACCTGTAACTTAGGGACAATTGCCTGTAGTATTTGGTTGGTGTGAACTGTCACATGTAGTATATGGTCAGTACAGACAACCAGTGTATTGTCTTATCTGACAGGTAGATAATAATAGAGTACTGGTAGGACAAAGGTAGGTCATACACAGTGCTGTGAAAGCTAACCTGTCCTCAGACATAACTAGTGCTTAGTCCCTCAACAGGTAGTGAACATAGTTAGTATGTTTGAAAAAAGACATACTGTTTGTCCATCAAGTTCAACCACGTGATGGGAAAGGACATAACATTCTATACATTTTCATAACCATCGGTGCTGTTTTTCTCTAAAAAAAAGCATCTAATCCTTTTCTGAAGCTGTCAGCTGTGACTGCTGTGACCAGCTCCTGGGTAGGCTATTCCACAGATTCACAGTCCTTACAGTGAAGAAGCCTTGTCGCCTCTGGGGAATAAACCTTTTTTTCTTTTGAGGGGATTTTACATGAAACAGCTCTTCCCCATGTTTCTTGTATAGGCCATTTTATATACTTACTGTATATAGAATTATCATTTCTCTTCTTAAACGCCTCTTCTCCAGACTAAACAGATTTAACTCCTTTAAATCTCTCCTCATAACTGAGGTCCTTCATGTCCCTTATCAGTTATGTGGCCCTCCATTGTACCTTTTCCAACTCTAGGACATCCTTACTATATACTTGTGCCCAGAACTGAACTGCATATTTCAGATGGGACCGCACCAATGACTTATAAAGTGGTAATATTACATCACTGTCCCACGAATCTATACCCCTTTTAATATGTGACAATTAGAGATGGGCAAACCTCTCAAGATTCAATTTGGGTCTGGGTATGGAGGCTTGGGTCCCCGGTTCATTTTAGGATTAACACGTTTGATACGAACCACAATTTAAATTGGCTTAAAAAATAGTGTAGAATACTCTTAGTTCCTATGAACCTATCTATAAAGCATAGTTTAGAACACTCTTAGGATTCCTAGGAACCTATCTATAAAATACAGTGTAGAATACCCTTAGGGCTCCTAGGAACCTATCTATAATACATAGTGTAGAATATTCTTATGGCTCCTAGGAACCTATCTATAAAACATAGTGTATAATACTGTCAGGGCTCCTAGGAACCTATCTATAAAACATAGTGTAGAATACTCTTAGGGCTCCTAGGTACCTATCTATAAAACCTAGTGTAGAATACTCTTAGGACTCCTAGGAACCTATCTATAAAACATAGTGTAGAATACTCTTAGGACTCCTAGAAACCTATCTATAAAACATAGTGTAGAACACTCTTAGGGCTCCTAGGAACCTATCTATAAAACATAGTGTAGAACACTCTTAGGGCTCCTAGGAACATATCTATAAAACATAGTGTAGAATACTCTTAGGACTCCTAGGAACCTATCTATAAAACATAGTGTAGAACACTCTTAGGACTCCTAGGAACCTATCTATAAAACATAGTGTAGAATACTCTTATGGCTCCTAGGAACCTATCTATAAAACATAGTGTAGAATACTCTTAGGGCTCCTAGGAACCTATCTATAAACATAGTGTAGAATACTCTTAGGGCTTCTAGGAACCTATCTATAAAACATAGTATCAATAGTCTTTCTATTATTCTCAGTATTGGTGTCAGTGTAGAATTTTCATTTCAAAAAATTCTGTGGTCGGGACAGCTCCCTAGAATAGTGGAATGTAGGAAAACACAATAGCAATAGGAAAAACATTAAAACATAACTTTAATTTCTCCATGGTTATGAGAAAGAGGCCAGAGGGGCCTGACATTAAGGCTATTAAAGGGGAATTACATTGTGTGGGTACCACTAAGAGGGCATTATACTCTGTGTTTCACTAGAAAGGGTGCTATTATTGTGTAGGGCCACAAAGAGACTTATGAGGCCAAAGGGGACATGGGCAGGGTTAGGGGCCCATGAATAGATTGAATATATACTCATAAGAATCCCAACCTAGCATCTCGGTTTCCATATACACATGTGTGCCACACCTTGTATAACAAGTTATTCTAGATTACATAGCAACCTGTCTCCTGAGAACTGAGGTCAATGGCTTACATCAATTTGTCATTGTCTACTATAGTAACCAGGCAACCAAGTCCAGAGCAATTTTCAGAATGTCACTTTTATACATCTTTTAGCATTTATAGTTTCTTCAGTTTTGCTTAGGAAAATTCTTAGGACGGTCAATTCTAAGGTCTTATTTTCTTTCAATAGGTAGAGCTGACTGAGTATTGTAGTTCCTATGGTTGGCACATTGCAAATATGGACCAGGGGCTCATATTCTTTCTTTTTATCGTTGGTAAGTTTTTCCATATTTCGTCTACAAAATTATTTCTGACCAGATCTGCCGATGTTGAACTTTGCACACAAAGAAGAAGAAGCCGTTTTGGTGATATTAGCAAGATGTGAGGGGTTACTCTATGCTCCTCTGGGTCCCCAGATTATCGCCTGACATGTACTTTACAGCTCATACAATAGAGGGGCCTTGTAGACCTTCGTATTTACCTTATCTACAACCATTGAATCTTCAGCTTTAAACATCATCTTATTTTTAAACTGACCTCATCAAATTCTATCTGTAGCCTTTACTAGAGACATTTAGAGTCTAACTGTATGTTATAAATAGAGATTGGCGAATGTTGTAAGATTAGTTTTGTGAATGGCAAGGTTCCCCAGTCATTTTAGTTTTGCACTGGATGTGCATAGCATAATAATCAAAGCTCAGGAGAGGTGCAGAAAAATAATAATCATATTCACCTTCATCACCCCTCCTGGGCTCCCTCAAGACATACGGTGTTTTCTCCAGGGCATCTACCGGCTTCTTCTGACCTCCTGGGTGACATCAGTCACATGGAGTCCGTCAACATCATGACGTATTGATGCAAGCTCCATGACATTGACACACCCATGTGACCATGAGGTCTAATCAAAGGCCTCAGTGATCCCCCAGGAACTCTGACTTTACCAAGGAGATTGGAACCCAAATTCATTTTGTCTCAGGTTTAGACAAGTCATCCCTTCAGTTCATTTCAGTTCAGATAGGACTGGAAGTGGAATTATTATACTCTCGACTCTCCGTGGTTATGACATCATGATGTTATGACGCTAGGTGCACTCCATGTGACTGCTAATACCCAACTACAGGCCTCTGTGGTGACGCCAGGCACATGACATCACCCAGGAGGCCAAAAGAGGCCAGAAAAGGACCGAGAGAGAGAGCGCCAAAAGCTACGAGGAGGCCGAGAAGAGACGAGGGAAGGTGAATATAAATCTTTGTTATTTTTTTACACCTCCCCGGGCCTCCACCTATTATCTGGTGTCTCTTCAGACCCCAGGGAATAATCATTTCAATTCCAGTTCGCAGGTGAGAAACCATAAAAGTTTTGTGTTTGGACAAACACAAACCTTTGGAATACTCGAATTGAATCCGATCTGGTTTGCTCATCTCTAATCTCCAGTTGGAACCTTCCCCTATATAAAAGGAAATCTAATAACATAAACTGAAACATCATTGTAAAGTTGTAAGTTGTACTTGTATGTTTTCCATCTTTCTCAGGCAATGTCCCATTAAATTCAAGTACTGTTGCAGAAGTCACCTCAAGCCTTGCAGAAAACACTGAATCTGTATCTACAGCAGCATCTACATCCATTATAATCATAACCACCACTGCATCAGAAGCAGAAAATTTCTTCTATTCCTTGAATCACAACACCACCACAAAACACTACACCTCAACCCTTACCAACTGCATCCACTTCTCCAGTGGAAACTGCACTGGAAGACCCTCATAACAGTCCTACCATAACCATCTGGTCATTGGAACCTACTAGTGATTCCAAATCTAACATTGTACCACCAGAAACCACTGAGAAACAAGTAGACAGCACGACTACTCTTAGTACTGAGACTATAACATCAGGCAGTACTAGCCCAGCACCACCACTTACCACTAGTGTCACTACACCAGTAGATACCTCCAGGTATTCTAACAATGTTGTAAAACACACAGAAACTGCTCTAACAAGATCTACGACTGGTCAAAACACCTTCACATTTCCTAAAGATTCATATCAATCAATGACCACAAACATGTCTCCAGTTAGTAGTGCAGCCTTACACACCACCAGTCCTGGATTCCTTGAGGCTACATCATTAGCCATCCAGGCAGATACAAGTGAGACTACATCAATATCAGAGCATAGATTAGATACCACAACCATGTATCAATCAGATGCTACACAAATGACTACAACAACCAATACCTCTTCTGAAAGTACTACATTAGATACTAGAATTACTATAACTCATAGCCCAATACTGAATCCCATTGGTACTATAACTGATAATGTGAATAGTCCAACTGATACCACCATACATCCACCAACTGATATTATGCCATTAGATTTAACCACTAGTTCGGAGAATGATTCTAGACATAAATCGACCACCAACTTTGCTCCAGAAAACAATATTGTCTTAGATTTAACATCAACATTTACAACAGAAATAGTTTTTATAGATTCAATGTATTCTAATATAACATCTTTAGACTCTACCACCAGCCCTGGAGGAACTTACAACACAAATCCAGTTATCATCAGGTTTACTACATTTGATAAAACACCAGAAGACGTCACCATCAACAAAGAAACTAGTAAGACACAAATAAACACTGCAACTAAAAAAGCTGACTTAACTACTAGTAAAGGACTAATAAACACTACCAGCTCTGCACCGCCTAATACTAGAGCAGGAGACATCACTACTAATACAAGACTTGATACTACACAGTTAGACACAACCAGCTCTGCATCACCTGTTACTACAGGAGTAGACATCACTACTAGTACAGGAATGGATACTAAACAAATAGACACTACAATCTCTGCACCACCTTATATTATAGGAGTAAACATCACTACTACTACAAGTCTGGATACTACAGTCCCTGACAGAAGTTCTGTCGCTTATCCATGTTGTGGAATCAAAAGCTTATAACCTGACTTTAAATTCATCCATTGGTTTTAGAAATGACTCATATGAAAGCTGAAACCCTCCCAAATGATTTTTTGGTTAAGAAAATAAATTGGCTTCACTGCTGAAATATTCATCATTTAATGAACACAGAAAGGTCAGATTTTGGCAAGACAAAAGTTTTGTGGCCTTGTCATATAATGCACCCAATCCTAGTTTAAAGCCTCACCTGTGCTCACTAATTGATCGGTTAATTAGTGGGTGTGTATAAAAAGAACTCCAGCACCCCAGACCTTCACTTGAACTGCAACTTCACCTCTGACAACATGCCAAAAATCAACCCTGCGACCAAAGCCTTGATTATCAAGAGGCTGAAGACCAGATCCACTGCAGAGGTGGCTGCACCTTTAATGTGTCTCTGCGTCAAGTACAAAGAATTAAAAAAAGATTTGAACAGACTGGAGACGTTTTTGACAAGCCCAGGTCCGGCAGACCCTGCAAGACAACTGCTCAGGAGGAACGTTTGTTGGTTAGAAAATCAAAAGCCAGCTCCTCTTCCACTGCAGCAGAGCTCCAACAGGCCTGGTCACCTCAAGTCCCTGTGTCAACTAGAACAGTTTGTAGGATTCTGTCTCGAAATGGCCTTCATGGTGGAATCAGTGCCCAGAAGCCAGCACTAAACAAAAGGCAATTAAAAAAACGTGTGGCATTTGCCAAGGCCCACAGCCTGCTAAACAGATGGACGTTGGAAAAGTGGCAGAAGGTGGATTTCTCAGATGAATCTTCAGTTGAATTACACCACAGCCGCCGCAAATACTGCAGGAGACCTACTGGAACCCGTATGGATCCAAGATACACCCAGAAAACAGTTACGTTTGGTGGTGGAAACATCATGGTCTGGGGTTACATTCAGTATGGGGTGTGCGAAACATTTGCAAGGTGGAAGGCAATATCAATAGCCTAAAATATCAATAAGTATTAGCGTCCTCTTACATTCCCAATCATAAAAGGGGTCACATTTTGCAGCAGGATGGTGCTCCATCTCATACATCCATCTCTACATTAAAGTTCCTCAAGGCAAAGAAGATGAAGGTGCTCCAGGACTGGCCAGCCCAGTCACCAGACATGAACATCATTGAGCATGTTTGGAGTAGGATGAAAGAGGAAGCTTGGCAGACAAAACCAAAGAATCTTGATGAACTCTGGGAGGCATGTAAGACTGTATTCTCTGCTATTCCTGATGACTTCATCAATAAATTGTAGGAATCATTGTTGAAACGCATGGATGCCGTCCTTCAAGCTCATGGAAGTCACACAAAATATTAAATATGGCTCTAATAGCACCATAACTTCATTCACCAATGTTAGGAAACAGATCTTTGTTTTTGAACAGAATTATTGGTTTGATTTTCACATTACTTTGTGTGAGACAAAACTTTTGTCTTGCCAAAATCTGACCTTTCTGTATTCATTAAATGATGAATATTTCAGCAGTGAAGCCAATTTATTTTCTTAACCAAAAAATCATTTGGGAGGGTTTCAGCTTTCATATGAGTCATTTCTAAAACCAATGGATGAATTTAAAGTCAGGTTATAAGCTTTTGATTCCACAACATGGATAAGCGACAGAACTTCTGTCAGGGACTATACACAGCTAGACACTACCAGCTCTGCAGAATCTGATACTACAATCAAGAGTAGACATCACTACTAGTACAAGACTGGATACTACACAAATAAACTATACTAGCTCTGCACCACCTTATACTACAGGGGTAGATATCACTAATACAAAACTGGATACTACACAGATAGACACATCTAGCTCTGCACCACCTGATACTACAGGAGTCGATATCACTACTAGTACAGGACTGGATACTACACCAATAGACACAACCAGCTCTGCACCACCCGATACTACAGGGGTAGACATCACTATTAAAACAGGACTGTATATTGCACAAATAGACACTACCAGCTCTGCGCCACCTGATACTACAGGAGTAGGCATCACTACTAGTACAGGACTGGATACTACACCAATAGACACTACCAGCTCTGCACCACCTGATACTACAGGAGTAGGCATCACTACTAGTACAGGACTGGATACTACACCAATAGACACTACCAGCTCTGCACCACCTGATACTACAGGGGTAGGCATCACTACTAGTACAGGACTGGATACTACACCAATAGACACTACCAGCTCTGCACCACCTGATACTACAGGAGTAGGCATCACTACTAGTACAGGACTGGATACTACACCAATAGACTCTACCAGCTCTGCACCACCTGATACTACAGGGGTAGGCATCACTACTAGTACAGGACTGGATACTACACCAATAGACACTACCAGCTCTGCACCACCTGATACTACAGGGGTAGGCATCACTACTAGTACAGGACTGGATACTACACCAATAGACACTACCAGCTCTGCACCACCTGATACTACAGGGGTAGGCATCACTACTAGTACAGGACTGGATACTACACCAATAGACACTACCAGCTCTGCACCACCTGATACTACAGGGGTAGGCATCACTACTAGTACAGGACTGGATACTACACAGCTAGATAGAACCAGCTCTACACCACCTGATACTACAGGAGTAGGCATCACTACTAGTACAGGACTGGATACTACACCAATAGACACTACCAGCTCTGCACCACCTGATACTACAGGGGAAGGCATCACTACTAGTACAGGACTGGATACTACACCAATAGACACTACCAGCTCTGCACCACCTGATACTACAGGGGTAGGCATCACTACTAGTACAGGACTGGATACTACACCAATAGACACTACCAGCTCTGCACCACCTGATACTACAGGAGTAGGCATCACTACTAGTACAGGACTGGATACTACACCAATAGACACTACCAGCTCCGCACCACCTGATACTACAGGGGTAGGCATCACTACTAGTACAGGACTGGATACTACACCAATAGACACTACCAGCTCTGCACCACCTGATACTACAGGAGTAGGCATCACTACTAGTACAGGACTGGATACTACACCAATAGACACTACCAGCTCTGCACCACCTGATACTACAGGGGTAGGCATCACTACTAGTACAGGACTGGATACTACACCAATAGACACTACCAGCTCTGCACCACCTGATACTACAGGAGTAGGCATCACTACTAGTACAGGACTGGATACTACACCAATAGACACTACCAGCTCTGCACCACCTGATACTACAGGGGTAGGCATCACTACTAGTACAGGACTGGATACTACACCAATAGACACTACCAGCTCTGCACCACCTGATACTACAGGGGTAGGCATCACTACTAGTACAGGACTGGATACTACACCAATAGACACTACCAGCTCTGCACCACCTGATACTACAGGGGTAGGCATCACTACTAGTACAGGACTGGATACTACACCAATAGACACTACCAGCTCTGCACCACCTGATACTACAGGGGTAGGCATCACTACTAGTACAGGACTGGATACTACACCAATAGACACTACCAGCTCTGCACCACCTGATACTACAGGAGTAGGCATCACTACTAGTACAGGACTGGATACTACACCAATAGACACTACCAGCTCTGCACCACCTGATACTACAGGAGTAGGCATCACTACTAGTACAGGACTGGATACTACACCAATAGACACTACCAGCTCTGCACCACCTGATACTACAGGGGTAGGCATCACTACTAGTACAGGACTGGATACTACACCAATAGACACTACCAGCTCTGCACCACCTGATACTACAGGAGTAGGCATCACTACTAGTACAGGACTGGATACTACACCAATAGACACTACCAGCTCTGCACCACCTGATACTACAGGAGTAGGCATCACTACTAGTACAGGACTGGATACTACACCAATAGACACTACCAGCTCTGCACCACCTGATACTACAGGAGTAGGCATCACTACTAGTACAGGACTGGATACTACACAGCTAGATAGAACCAGCTCTGCACCACCTGATACTACAGGAGTAGGCATCACTACTAGTACAGGACTGGATACTACACCAATAGACACTACCAGCTCTGCACCACCTGATACTACAGGAGTAGGCATCACTACTAGTACAGGACTGGATACTACACCAATAGACACTACCAGCTCTGCACCACCTGATACTACAGGAGTAGGCATCACTACTAGTACAGGACTGGATACTACACCAATAGACACTACCAGCTCTGCACCACCTGATACTACAGGGGTAGGCATCACTACTAGTACAGGACTGGATACTACACCAATAGACACTACCAGCTCTGCACCACCTGATACTACAGGAGTAGGCATCACTACTAGTACAGGACTGGATACTACACCAATAGACACTACCAGCTCTGCACCACCTGATACTACAGGGGTAGGCATCACTACTAGTACAGGACTGGATACTACACCAATAGACACTACCAGCTCTGCACCACCTGATACTACAGGGGTAGGCATCACTACTAGTACAGGACTGGATACTACACCAATAGACACTACCAGCTCTGCACCACCTGATACTACAGGAGTAGACATCACTACTAGTACAGGACTGGATACTACACAGCTAGATAGAACCAGCTCTAGTGTGTCTTTGGATGGCACTAGTGAAATGAGCCTTGTTCCTAATACAGATTTTGATACTACTTTTCTACTTGTAGTTTCTACAAGTTTCTTTTCATCCTACTCTCGCACTATTCTATACACATCTAGCACTTCCCTAGATTATACTTCCATCCCAGACACAGACATCATCTCATTTTCTGAGCCTACGAGAGTCTCCACATCCAATGCCTCTTCTCCAGTTTGGCCAGGTACTGTATGTATGATGAGTCCATTGTGCTATCTATATCTTAATGATCACTACTGTACTGTTACTTTCATACCGTACAATATTGTACATACATGTGAACTTTACCACTGGTAATACACAAAATACTCCTAGATAAAACCTTCCCTTTTGTAGGTCTCTTCTACCCCTATGGGCCATTGCTGGACACTTCAAGTCCCATGTCAGATAATGGATCTTCACCATTGGTAAACTTGTCCATGGCTGTTCCTCTGTTTGGGAGATTCTACTCAGACCTCTTTGTGAGTACTTACTAATAGAGTCCATCAGTAGAGAGGGAAAAAAATATTTGCAAGCAATATTATATTAGTATTTGTACCTAGTAAATTCTGTGTCTGGCAGTGTTAGCAGACGCAATGGTGGTCTTCAAATTTTGCACTAATGGGGGTCCTTAGGGTGACATTTATGGGAAGCTCAGTATCAGGAAATTGTGGGGATTTATGCCAAGCAGAGGAATAATTTGCTACATGTGGGGCCCTGTGGTTGTCACTATTATGGTGCACATTGGCTGTCACTATTATGGGAGATCTGTGGGTTTCACTATTATGGCACACAGTGGCTGTCACTATTATGGGTGCTTTGTGATTGTCACTATTATGACAGTTATGGGGTTGTCACTATTATGGCACACAGTGGCGGCCATTATTATGAGGCTATATGTTTGTGCACACAGTGGCTGTTTCTATTATGGGAGCACAGCTGTAATGCAGTATTATGAAGGCAATGTGACTGTTACTATTATGGGTGCACAGTGGCTGTTACTATTATGGAGGTACTGTTGTTGAGCACTATTATGTAGGCACAGTGGCTGTTATTATGGGTGCACGGTGGTTGTGCACTATTATGGGGGCACAATGGCTCTTACTATTATGGTGCACATTAGCTGTCACTATTATGGGTGCTCTGTGGTTGTCACTATTATGGCACACAGTGACAGCCATTATTATGGGGCACTATGTTTGTGCACTATTATGTAAGCACAGTGGCTGTTTCTATTATGGGAGCACAGCTGTGGTGCACTATTATGAAGGTACTGTGACTTTTACTATTATGGGTGCACAGTGGCTGTTACTGTTATGGGGCACAGTGGCTATTACTGTTATGGGGGCACATTGGCTGTTACTATTACAGAGGTACTGTGGTTGAGCACTATTATGTAGGCACAGTGGCTGTTATTATTTTGGGTGCACGGTGGTTGTGCACTATCATGGGGGCACAATGGCTCTTACTATTATAGAGGAGCTGTGGTTGAGCCTGAAACTAACCTCACTATGCTCCATCACCATCTCTCCAAACAGTTCATCAACAATGGGCTGCTGTCTTTTACAACACCAATTGTGGGATCCACTCCACAAGTGTCCAGCACCGTCCCATATATCGCCCCTTTCTGGGCTGACATAGATGTAAAAGACTCTGGTCATATCTATTATCGTGAAAGCACCGACCCAGAACTTCTGGCCAGAGCCACTTCTGACATCAGGACCTGAACTTTACTGCTCAGTGGCTCTACCTTGCCACTTGGGACCATGGTGTCTTTAACGGATCACAGACTAACAAGGTATCGTCAATTCCAAGACAAGAAGCCCAAGTATTATTAATCCAGGTTTTCAATGATCAGATGTCTCTTGGCTGTAGAACATGTTTTCTCCATACTGGGGGTCTTTGTAGTGATCACTCGGGGCTCCAGGTTGGTGGGAATTCTACAAAACAGGTTAATGTCAATGTGTCCATCTTTACAAGAGTCTTCTCTCTTTCTATTCTTTCAGACAAACACATTTCAAGTTATCTTGATCACAGATGGGAGTTCCACCTTCGTTCTCTTCAACTACCAGGACATTCAATGGACAACAGGCATATTTAGCGGAGACAGTCGTATGGATGGTGTGGGCAGCGTGGCAGCATTGGTAGGACTGGGGCTTATCTTTGAAAATGAAAGATTTTACCTTATTGATTCCTCCACTGATTTTCCTTTGCCGTCATTTAAGAAGTTTCCCCTTTGCACAGCCACAAGGTGGCACTACAGTCCAGCAAAAACTCCAGGCGAAAACTGAAACTTTTTGTGTTTAACTCCAATTATCAGAAAGGCCGAACCTTAACTTTTACTTAGATGGAAACTGCTGATGTGTAAACTGATGACCAATGGTCTACTCTGTAGCGGCCAAAGAGAGAGCCTAAACTATCATTTTCATTTTGCTATAGGCTCCCCCTACGGTATTTGCAATGGTGGGAACACTGTAATGGTTTTTATATCACATATTCAATCCTTGTATAACTAATAATAAAAAAAATAAATAAATAATTCTGAATAATTAGGAACTCAAATAATTATTTTTTTGTTTTTATGTAATGAATGCATTTAAAAAAGCACCTTGCAAAACTATTTGCCCCTGAAAACTGCAAATAATGCCTGCTCCAACCCCATACTTGCCAGCACTTTGCGAAGCTACGTCCCCTGTGGGTGACATCACACCCCTTCGGGACATTGCCATGTCTTCTTTTGTAAATTTTGCTATACCCACATTGGGCACTAAATGTTCTGGCCATGGCCGGATGGAACATAACGCATTCAAATCACCTATGAAGTGACTGTTACCCCTGCGGTCCAGGAGATTTGTCTGCTCTTCCAGAAGTCCTCTCCCTATAGCCCTCTTTTCTGGAGCCTTTGGGAGAGTTGGCAAGTATGTCCCAACTCTGAGAGGTATAAAGGGATATCAGCCAATTTCAGCCAAGTGGACATCTTCAGTAAAGCGATAAGGATTCTTTCTGAGAGCTGTGGGGTCCAGTGTTGTGGGGCAGCCTGTCTCAGCTCTACCTACCACTAACTAAAGAGCTGAAGGTGCTCACAGAAACACATCTGCACTCTTCTGCAGCTACACACTGGCCCCAAATGGCTAAGAGGCTACCAGAGATAGATAGATAGATAGATATTAGAATTAATAGGGTTGTATACTAAGTTTAATTAACATCATTAATTTTCTTCTTCCCAGGCTGGTGTAAGCAGTGGATTAAATACAGGAAATTACATAATGCCAGGATCCTTATCACCGGCCATTGTAAACATATCATCCACCAGTAATATCAATGTCCCTGGATTTCAACAGGATAGTAGGTAAGTCATGACTATCTATAACTGTACACCGCCCCTTGGTGGCCATGGTATGTATTACACCCAGTAACAATTTTTGGTAGGTTTACACTCATTTGCAAATCAATGACATGAAATGTTCCTCCAGGTGATGATGTCATAATTCAGGTCATTATGTGTTTTCTTTTGGCTGGTGTTTTATCAATGAGTTCAGAATTAACCCTTTATTTTATATTTGAAGCTAATATTTCTAATTATCCTGTATAAGTGATACATCATAATGTGTCCAGGCCATTGTAAATGTATTTAATGTTTTATATTTTTTTATTATTTTTATTTTATTTATTTTTTACAACAAATATTCATTTTTGAATATGTTGTTTAACTTATGTAACAGAAGACATTACACTCACTGACATTTACACTCGACATTGCCATCTTCTAGGATGTCGTATAAATTCTGCAGGTAAAAAAAATTTTGCAAAAACAATTGAAAGGTCGGAAACAAAGTAAAATTGATTTTATTGATGTTCAATGTATTATTGGGAGTCCGTTTTTTTCTATAGTGGTTATGACGATATATTTGGTATGTAAAGTCAATTTTTTTATGTCTCTATACACTGGATATACAATAACACCCCAAAACCTATAGAATATTTGGGTCAGATCTCATAGTCAAGATGTCTGAAGATCCACATGAAGATGGTAAGGTCATTTTTCATGTTTATTGTAGACATGTTTTGGCTGTTTGGTGATTCCTACATTGTGTATCGTCCTTGAGCGGGACACGGAGCGGAGCTCCACCAATATTTTTCAACAGACGCAGGAAGGACCTTGCCGTGGTTCTGTTGCTCACAACCCTTGTTCCTCGGTGCAGTCAGATCTTATTAGTAATATAACTACAGCCCTAATACATATTACAGAATGCAACACAGCTGAAATTTTGCAAAATCAAGGTTGGCTTAACCAAAAATATTCAACATCTGCCCTAGGTCCAGTCTCTAGATATGTATTCATCTTAGAGGATATTGACCAACCAAATTGGACAACCACCCTAGTGATCTATAGGTTCATTGAATATCATAGATGGATGTGCTACTTCTGACTAAAACTATTAGTTTAGATATCTGTCCCATTTCTGAGTAGCCATGACTACAGGGACTAGGGATGAGTGAACCAGCTTGTAACGAATTTTCCAAAATTCTCGGGTTCGGCCGAACCTTCTATTGTTGAGGTTCGCCACCAATGAATCATTATTATACTCTGAGGACTCTTCAGACCCCAGAGTATACTAAGCAGAGACTCAGGGGAGGTGCAGAAAAAAACAGCGACACTCACCTTTCCTGACTTCTCCAGAGCTCCAGTACGATGTCAGGTCTTCTCTTGCGTCATCTTCTGCCCCATTCTGGTTTCCTGGCTGACATCACCGATGGAAAGGGCTGGAAGACGGTGCAAGAGAGAACTGGATAGTAAGAAAAGGTGAGTATCAGGGTTTGTTTTTTTTTCTGCACCTCCCATGGGCCTCTGCTTATTATACTCTGGGGTTTGGAGTGACCCAGACTATAATATTAGCACTTTGGTTCAGATTGAAAATCAAATAGTCGTGCAATGAATCTCACAAGGTTCACCCATCATTAACAAGAACTTATACCTTATATCCCCATTTAGAAGGAAGTTTAGTGGTAATTTCAGCTTCTAGGCCAGCATTTATCGTCAGTCACCAGAGCACTGGCCCAACGACAAGTTGCCTTTAAGGATCTGGCTGCAGTGTGAACATTGGTTGTGCTAACACTTCCTAATTCATTCATGATATTGCATGGTTGCCAACATTTGAAAATCTTTTCTAGGGACACCGGGCTAGTTCATCGGGGTGCGGCTTGTTGTGGGTAGGTTATGTGGGCATGGCAGGGTTTACCAGAATATACCCTTTATATCAAGTTTTCCTTCACTATAGATACCTTACAGTCAGGACAGCATAGAGGGACAGATTGGCCAAAGCAGGACCACAACATTCATGAAAAGTTCTCTTTTTGAATTTTCACTGGATATGGGCCAATTCAGACGTTTGCTTTTGGGCCAAGAAATATGCGGTGGCCACAGTTTCTGGCCCAACCACAGCTTATCTGAATTGAACCCATACTGATTTATGATGATGTGAGTCGGCTCTATTATTCCGTACTCGCCAAAGCAACATAACCCCTTTAAGCAGGGCTCCAGGGGAGTTTGACCCTCCATTGATCCTTGTCTACAGCTAACCTGCTGAGATCTATAAAAGCAGATATGTAGCTCAGATTTATCAGAGCATCTTTCAACCTTTGTGGATAAAGCCACATCCAAGAAATTGTGGAAAACTGAGCACCCCATCCAGCCACCATTGCTTTCCATTATGTTAATACATACTAATTCTTTATAGAGTATGGTCTCAGATTACAATGCGGCCATTAATCTCAACACTTGGTGCCCAGTTTATAAGTAACAAACCCCCAATGTTTCATTTTTGGGTCCAACCGAAATGTTTGGATAAGTTGGGTCGAATCCGGCTAGTTCTGAACCGATTTGTTCATCTCTAATTTGCTCCCATTACTACCCTCCTATGCCCTGTGTGTACGGTATAGTATCCGTAAATACAGATCACTGTATATGTTTTTGTGATACATTGCTTCCACCTATAGGAGCATAAATAATATAATAGGGAAGGGGCATGATACATTTTACCTTTGTGATGCTCAAGAAGGGGGTCACTGAATTAACTATTTGGGCATTGGGGTCAATAGTAGAAATATCAGATAACAGATAACACAAAACCATGACAGGTCCAGGCCAGAGCTGATCATAATATGACATCATAATGACATGCGGTGTGATGTCATAGACAGCTGGGAGGTGCTATATTCTACTCACAGCCTCCTAGTTTTAGGTTGACACAGAACAACTGGATGACATATTGGTGTCTTCTTCTCAATGTCAGGGTGGGTCCCCCTCTTCTTGTGCTTTGTGGTTCTCCGCTAGCTACATGGTAACTGTCATCAATGGCCGTGATGCCCACTGGTGCTGATCAGGTAAGAAGGAGGAACACAAGACTGTTAGTCCTGAGGTTGGGTTTGGTAGTATATTAGGTAATCTTGGGGGGGACTCTAAGAAATTGTCCTTAGAGAAGATTCATTTGTCTTTCATTACCTAAAGGAGTATTCTGAATTTACAGCAAGTCACCTTTGTTTTTGTCTGGGTTTATGGGACTATCCTACAAAAACAGGAACTGTTGGGTGATCTGAGGGTGCTGACAGAACATAAAGGGAAAGTGTCACCCACAAGTGCCCTATTGTTTAAATTACGTTTTTATATTAAACATATTTTTAAGAATTTTTTGGCGATGTTTTTAATTTTCCATGTTATTATCTTTATTTTAAAAAATCCTAAAATTCTTGCAATTCCAACTCTTGCCACTAAACTTAAAATAGTTTGAGACCTCCTTTCTCCTGGGAATGGACCATGGGCCATAGACAGAATGGCCTGTAGCAGACCCTATAGACTTCTATGGGAGAGCTTTGTAGACATGCTCTGTGACTAAATATCGGTGAACATCTGAAGATTTGTTTCGTGTTCAGACGATTTTGACCAAAGATTTGTTTCAAGTTGAATAAGTTTGTCACAAACTGGAAGTGAAATTGTTATACTCTGGGCATCCTCGCAGCGCCTGGTATTCCCTCCTGCTGGCCTCCTAGGTGACGCCATGTGCTCTGGGGGCACCACTGACCATCGGATGGTGACATGTTGGTATAACACAGCGTCATCTGGTGACATTGTTTAGATTCTTGATGAAATAGAAAGCTGTGGTAGTATCTGGGGTTATGCTTTTTTAATAAATTAGGCAGATCTCCACTCTGGAACACAGGGAGTCAAGCAGTGGAGTAACTAGGAATGGCTGGGCCCCAAGGCGAATATTTGACATGGGGCCCAACCCAAACCACCACCCCCAAACCACCCCCCGCACAAACCGCATTCCTGTGCACACTATTATGCGCCATAGTGGCCCCTGCACACAGTATTATGCCCCATAGTGGCCCCTGCACACAGTATTATGCCCCATAGTGGCCCCTGCACACAGTATTATGCCCCGTAGTGGCCCCTGAACACAGTATTATGCCAAATGGGAACACCCATGAACGATTATTATACTCTGGGGTCTTTTCAGACCCCAGAGTACAATGATCAGAGACCCAGAGGAGCATACAAACAGAAAAAACAATATTACTTACCTCTCCCTGGATACTTTGGCTATCTTCAATATTGGACCAGATCTCACATGAGCCAGGCCGGCGTCGTGACGCATAATGACGTTGGCTGACGTCTGGGATGTCACAAAATAGGCCTGAAGCCTGCGGAGCGTAGGAGAGGTGAGTTACAGTGTTTTTTATGTTCTCTCACCTCTCCTGGGCCCCCGATCGTTATACTCCGGGGTCTGTTTGTGGGGTTCATGGTAGCAGCTGCCACAGGGCTCCGGGCCCCTTAATGTTCCTGGCCCTGTAGCAGCCGCTACTGCGGCTACCCTGGTATTTACGCCCCTGGGGTCAAGATTAATGTAGGAAACGCCTGTCATGATAAATTTCCCCCACTGTGCCTAGTGAGAAGAGCTAAAAACTTAGAGGAAGCGTTAGCACAATCTCTGGAAAGCACTTCTGCCTAAGAGTATCGGGAGGACAAGCCCTTCTCTGATTGAAGAGACCCCCGTGATCAGCTGTCATAGAGGCTCTCTGCTCTTTCTAATAAGGGGAGAGGGATCCTAAGTGGGGGATAGCCAACTCTCACATCAATATATCTTAATAGGTCGCATGTAATAGGGTTTTCTTTTACAGTCCAAAAAGGGTAAAAACTTACAGAGGAATGTATCAAAACTAGAGCTAATGGGTAGCTTCTTATGGTCACCATTCAGATTTTAGCTCTGAAGCCCTTTTTTTTTTTTAAAGAAAACACCATTTTTTTTGCACCAATTTTGATCAGTCCTCTTTATTTTTGGCAGCAGTAGTTTCCACAGATTGTGAGCAACAGAACCGCGACAAGGTCCTTCCCATGTCTGTTGAAAAATTTTGGTGGAGCTCTGCCCTGCTCCAAGCTGATATAAAGAAAATTGTATATTAGAAATGATATGGATATAAAATAATACTTACTCCTTACTGTTCTCCCATGTACAGAGTTTCATATCCATGATATAATCCATATCAATCCTACAATATACTAAACCGCAACATTGTACATACATATACACATACAATCCCATAATTACACCGTATGTAAATATTACCGCATCAAGCCATCCAGATATCATTAATGGACCGGGGAGATAAGTAAACAACTAAAATAGTCTTACTCACCTCTTCTGAGATCCAAGCGGGGATTCTCGATCCCTCATCATCCTCTTCCAGGATCCTGAATTGCACTGAGCCCTGTGATTGGTCACATGAGGCCACCAACCTCATGATGCTTTGATGTAAGGTGAGTATGACTGTATATAATTTTCCACACCTCCACCAGACCCTCACTTATTACACCCTGGGATCTGAAGAGATCCCAGAGGGGTTCCTGGCTTGCAAACCCCCAAAATGTCAAGTTCAACCAATCCCAAAATTTTGGGAAAATTATTAACAAACATGGATCGTTACAAGCGGGTTTGCCCATTCCTACTGAGGGCAGGGATGTCACATAGTCTATGCAAAAAGTCAGCCTGCGACTGGATGGTGATGTCAAAGAATGAGAGTAACAAGGTCACAGTCTCTGAAGAAGCTTAGATTGTGAGTGAATGATGATGTCACAGAGTGAGTGCAGTGAGGTCACGGTTTATGCAGCAGATTAGTCTATGATTGGATGATGATGATGTCATAGAGAAAGCGCAGTGAGGTCACAGTCTATGCAGCAGGTTAGTCTATGGTTGGATAGTGATTTCATAGAGAGTGCAGTGAGGTCACAGTTTGAGCAGCAGGTTAGTCTATGATTGGATGATGATGATTTCATAGAGTGAGTGTAGTGAGGTCACAGTTTATGCAGCAGGTTAGTCTATGATTGGATGTTGATGAGGTCATAGAGAAAGTGCAGTGAGGTCACAAAATTTATCCAGCAGGTTTGTCTATGTTTGGAAGATGATGTCACAGAGTGACGTCACAGAGTGTATATACATGACACAGACATGATTAACAGAAGAAGCACACAATATTATTACAACACGTAATATGAAAGATACAACATATAATAATATAAAATAATATAAGAACTTGTTTTGTTTCAGTTAATATCAGATTTTTAAAAAACACCAGCCAAAGAAATATCATAGTCCATGTAATATGTTTCACCATAGAGATCATTTTATAACTTTTTGACTTTACTTACTTACTTTAATAATTTTTGTGTCTACTTTACCTATAATCCCGGTGGGACCCTCTGGATATACTTTATCCACTCTGAAGACCCAGCATCCGGGGACGTTCACATTACTGGTGGACGTTATATTAATAATACTTGCTGATAGGGACCCTGGGATTATGTAATAACCAGTATAGTATCCGCTATTCACTCCGGCCTGATGTGAAGTAAAAAAAATATATATAATATTAAGGGCAATTGCAGATAAAACAGTTGCAGTGATCCTGTGGTAAGTCCAATATTCTGATAATTTTTAATGTATCTTAATAGGGATCAGAGCTCTGTTTTCTTACACAGAGGTCCAACCCTTCAGGATAAACATAGTTATTTAATAAAATGGTTTTCTCTCTGCACCCACCACTAGAGGGAGCTTAAGAGCTTACTGCCTACTGTGGTGGACATTCACCTTATGGGGTTGTCCAAAGATTTGAGCTTATCAGTGATCAATAATATAGGTAACAGGTGTCTGATAGTCAGGGTCTGACCTATGAGATCCCTACCCATCACAAGAACGGAGGGTCCTATTTACCCCATAGGAATAGACACCATGCCCAACTGCTACATTCATACCTGTGGACACAGGACTCCCAGCCTCATAATCCTTGGTGGTCCCAACAGTCAGACCCCCACTAATCTGACGTAATGCGTAGGACTGTTAAATACACTGAGAACCCAACAAAAGCCAGGTAGACTTCAATAAATTGTGAAAATATTGTTAAAAACAGAAGATAATACGGTAGTGTGAATGAAGTCTTATCACTGCACGTGGCCGAGTCGGTTTCTATGGTATGAGAAGGTCTGGCACTTACCAAAGCTGGGATCCCGCCAATTCCTTTGCTGTCCCCACCACTTGTTGACCCTGTAGTCCATAGAATGGTCTTATAGTTAAACATAATAAAAGTAAGTCTTCCATCAGAGGTCAGGACGGCCTGGAAGGTGTTCACCTGCAAGTATACAACAAAGGCAGGACATGATCATCCACCATGTAGTATATATGACTGGTGAAGTGACCCCCAAAACCAAAAGGCTTTGTTACACTTTAAAATTCAGGAATTATTTTGGTGCTCCTTGGATGACCCTGAGACATATAGCCATTGATATTTTGGTAAGTAAATGATGTCACAGAGTAAATGTAGTGAGGTCATATATTATCAGCTTGCTGTCTTCACCCAATGACATCACAATGACAAACAGACTTGCTACATAGAGCGACACACACAGTGACATCACACAGTCTATGTAGTTCTCAGTGTGTGATTGGTTGATGATGTCATAAAATGAGAGTTCTGAGGTCACTCCGTCTACATAGCGCATACTGAAATAGAATTACCATGCTGGAGGAAGAGCTAGATCCACAAAAAGCCACACTGTCCCAGGTGGCCACAAACACCAATGTCGCCGAGAAGCTCGGGATACTGAAGTAAGAACGGATATCAGATGTTGCCTGGCTGAGAAGCAAAGGGTCATCATTGCTCTGCCGGTAATAAATGTTGCCTGATATGGTGTTGTCAACATCAGCCCAAAATGGAGCCAAGAAAGGGTCACTTTCCACCACTGGAAGATCTTTTGGTGTGAATAATGCGATGTTGGTCTTGAAGGACAGCAAACCATTATTATTTACCTACAACAGATAGAGAGAGAAGAGGCATTATCCATCTGTATAGGTTTTTTCTCTATATATTATCTATGATATCTATCTATCTATCTATCATCTATCCTTTGTTCCATTTTAGTCTCTCATTGACCATGTATTACTCACATAAAGTGATGACCACAGATTCCCAAAAAGTGTAATATTAGAATAAAGCTGTATCGCATTTGAGGAGCCGTCGTCTGATTTTGGGCTGGTGATATCATTGTCGGTTGCATACGGGTAGAGAAGACCTACTGTAGTGGTCAGAAGATTTAGTGAACAATCAGTAACAATGTCATAGAAATCTTATTGTTGAAAATGAGATATTTACCTGCAGGTGAAGGTGTCGCTTGTAGCACAATGACTCCAGCTGGAAAAGAACAGTAATCCGTCATGTCATGTAGATAGAGGGCGGTCATGATACATCGTGAGCTTCTCGAGGTTGTGGAAGATCTGTACAATCTCACCATGATACATCAATCACATGGAGAGGTCACTGATCATGTTCCATCTATCACCAAAGGGGGCGATAAAGAGAATGGTGAACATATACAAGGTGACATACAATGGTGTTCCTGTTGGCAACCAGTTGGGAAATTGTAACCATCACTTGTAAAACCACAACATCATATGAATACGTCCGTAGCCCACAAGACTTACCTAGTGCAATGATAATAAAAACAGTGCAGATGGCCATTTGCAACAATCAGTAGTAGCTCATGAATGTAGTCGTCTTGGGAATCTATACAGGAAAAAGGCATCATATCATCTACAAGATGGCTGCCAGTTCACTATCTATATTATAGCCATAGAGTCAATAGAGTTGCACATATTTTAAGGACTTCACCAAACAATATTTGTACACAGTATCTGTACATAGAGGATCCACAATATTTTAAGTTTAGTTGCTCAGCATTTTATGGAAATAAATTTGCTTGCTTGCAGTACCACTTCCTACCACTAGTACTAGACACATTACTGAAGACAGACTCAGCAGCACCTCCTTCTCCCAGCTTAAAATGTAGTTAATGTCTAACACAATGCAGGAATTCAGGGTCTAGGCGCAGGACACATTGCCAACTGGACAATGGAGTTTAACAGGAGCCCAGGAGCTTCAAGCTACAGCTCTGCCCTCAAGGGCTATTTTCCCCTCTACAGCCCCTGTTCAGACTCCTCAGGACCGTAAAAGAGTTTCCAGGCTATAAATATTGATAACCTACCCTAATATCAGATCAGTGGAAGTCCAACACCCAGCACCCTCACCGATTACCTGTCTTCAGCTGCTAATACACAGAGAATGGAGCAGGAAGCAGACAGCTCTGTTCTCTATGTAGTGGCCAAACCAGGTACTGCAGATCAGCTCCCATTCACTCACACCTTAGCTGCAGTGACTCCTGCTCCATTCTCTGTGTATCAGTTTCTGGGAGCAGCTGACTGGTGGGGGTGCTGGGCAAAAACCAGACTAAAACATCCACACATCACATTATATACCGGACTCAATAAGATATATAGATTGATACAATAGATATGAGATAGATAGATGATAGATAGATAGATATGCCAGATAACCTAGAAACAGAGAAAATAGATGATAGATACATAGATACAGATAGATAATTTGCAAAATGATTAGCCAAGTATGAGATAAAAAGAAATATAGATAGATAGATATGAGATAGATAGATATATAGATAGTAGATAGATATGAGATAGATAGATAGTAAATAGATAGATAGATATGAGATAGATAGATAGATAGATAGTAGATAGATGAAGAGGGATGAGATAGATAGATAGATAGATAGATAGATAGTAAATAGATCGATAGATAGATATGAGATAGATAGATAGATAGATAGATAGATATGACATAGATAGATAGATATGAGATAGATAGATAGATAGATAGATAGATAGATAGATAGATAGATAGATATGGTGATACCCTTAGCTTGTTTTAGTTAAAGTATAAAATAAGGTAATTTCACTAGAATCTAAAGCACTGCATTGCAGGTGCATCTCAATAAATTAGAATATCTTTGTAACGTTCATTCATTTCAGTAATTCAGTAATACAATCCATAATCAGCGTCTTCCATGATTGTGTGTCCTACTGAACCAGACTGAGGGACCATTTACAGGCTTAGGAAACCTTGGCAGGTGACACTGAATTTACAATACTGAACTGAATTTACAATATTCTAATTTTCTTAGATTTGGGTTCTCATTACCTGTAATCCATAATCAACATTTACAGACATAAAACACTTGAAATAGAACAATCTGTGTGTAAAGAATCTAGAAAATATAGGAGGTCACTTTTTTAATTTAATTACTGAAAGAAAGAAATGTTTCAAAGATATTCTAATTTATTCAGATGCTCCTGTATTTTAGTCTTCTGTTTCACACTTCTCACAGCTCTCAGAGCTCGGTGTAATGTGCGGAGTCCTCACCTCTCTATGTAGTCCCGGATATACCGAGTCCTCTGCTCTGATCCTCTCTGAATGAAGCTGTTGGTCTCTGCTGCTTCTATGTCAGCTCTGGACAGACTTCTTCACCGCTTGTCTAGATAGTGGAAATCCTTCAGCAGGTGACCATATATACCCACCGAACAGTGTCCAATGAATGACTCCATGGGTGGTGTGAAATCCATAATGTCTTGGGATAACATTGTTAAGGGCGTGCGTTTCTGTAATAAGATAATTACAACTTCCACAATCCACGCTCAGTTCAGATCAGGTTTTTTTTTTTTATATCCGTTTAGCAGAAGCAAATAATGAACACAAACAAAAAAAAATAATTGTATGTCTTTTTTTTAGAAGATCCCATAAGCATGGTATACTATGTTTTTGTGTCCTTAAAAAAACGGATCCGTTTCTGCCCATTTTTTTAAACATTACTGTCTATGTAAAGGGATGTCCATCCATTGCATCCGATTTGAATTGGAATTGTTAAACATAATCTGAATGGAGACTAAAAGTAATGTCACAACACCCTGTGATAGTCCATGAGTCTGACTACATGGACACAAACATGTGCCGTGTCCATGGGTATATGGATGATATCCACGTGCCACCTGTGCCTCCGCTGACCCACAAACATACAGGAATAGGACTGTAGCACTCCAGTGCGTCCCATGTCCCCTTTATAGTTTACCTGGTATCACAGCTCACAACTGCTTCTTCCCATACAAGTAAATGAGACTGAGCTGTAATACCAGGCACAGCCACTACCAAGTGCATGGAGCTGTACCTGGTAAGCCGTGACAGCGACCCAGTGCTTGCTATCAGCAGAGATGAGACCCATTAAAACAGGTGATCGGTGGGGGTGCTAAGAGACAACCCCCCACACATATACTATTAATGGTCTATTCTAAGGATACATTATAGAAATTTTACTATATTTGTCACAAGTGAAATAAAGTTATGACATTGTTATTATAACCCATTTTCCTTATTGTGCCAACATATTCCATATCAGATTCTGTTTCTTGTGAGACATACATGAGATCTTCAATGTGAAGTTCTCTATTGTCAGATACCTTCACAGCAATGTCCTTATACAGTATATACGGTACTGGGGACATTAGACACAGTCCTGAGGTCATTGTGGTCTGTGGTGCTGACCTCATCATGGAGCAGCTCAGTACAAGCATGTAATGGAAGACAAGTGACCGTAGCGTGAATGAAAGGTTATTGTCCTTAGGGCTTCACACCCCGATGATGCCCCCTGCCCTCTGGTGTTAGTCACACTGCCAGGAGGAGGATCTGTGCCCTAGTGCTCGCTCTACTCCATACACATCACACCATTGTCCCCACTGTAATATATTGTACTATATGATTATAATCATATAGTAATATAATTATATATATAGTTTATATATATATATAAATATATATATATAGTAATAATAATTATGTATCACTTTGCTATAATGTAACACTTTATTATATTGTACTATATAATTATATATCACTTTGCTATAATGTAACACTTTATTATACAGTATTGTACTATATGATTATGTATCACTTCATTATAATGTAACACTTCATTATATTATATTATATGATTATGTATCACTTCATTATAATGTAACAGTTTATTAACACCAATAACAATGGTCAACAGCCAAATTGGTTCAGACATGAAAACAGTTGATCTTAACTAATTTTGGGGTGCTGAGATCGAATGCTCAAATTTTGAAATTGGCTCTAATGTTCATGATACAGAGGTGCTTTTGATATTTCTCATAGCCTTTAATACAATACTGGGAGAAGTTTGCATCATCAGTATTGCATCATCTCAGAATGACCAATAGAAAGATGCCAATAAAGGCCAGGTGATGCAATCCTAATTATACTTGCATGACACAACTTTATATATTCTCCCTCTATCAGCCATCCAGCACTTGTTACACTTCGGCTTACATCGTTCAGTCTTTATACGTTCAGCGATGCCTCAGACTTGCATTAATAAAGCAGATCATTTCTACTATATACAGGTGCATCTCAATAAATTAGAATATCTTTGGAATGTTTATTTATTTCAGTAATTAAATTAATAAAGTGACCTCCTATATTTTCTAGATTCTTTACACACAGAGTCTTCTATTTCAAGTGTTTTATTTCTGTAAATGTTGATTATGGATTACAGGTAATGAAAACCCAAATCTAAGATAATTAGAATATTGTAAGTTCAGTTCAGTATTGTAAATTCAGTGTCACCTGCCAAGGTTTCCTAAGCCTTTAAATGGTCCCTCAGTCTGGTTCAGTAGGACACACAATCATGGAAGACGCTGATTATGGATTGTATTACTGAATTACTGAAATGAATGAACGTTTCAAAGATATTCTAATTTATTGAGATGCTCCTGTATGTGGTGAAATGACTTTTGCATCACAAAAGCGAAGTTTGACTCCAAAACATTCTGGTTATACTGTATACATATTCCAGGAAATCCTGCCTAAAATATCTCGACATTAACTCAGAAGATGGCTAAACAATTTAATTTCAGCTTTTCACTGTTAAAATCACCATAGAAACAAGGAACTTGCAGAAGAGTGTTTTCAGAATTATACAGAGTATATTATTACTACACTTGCTTAAGAATTGTCAACTGTGAGCCCAAAGGTGGTCTAAAAATAACAGTAACACAAAATTAAAAAGTAAAAATGATATAAAAAAAAATTATAATAATAAAAAAAATTCAAATCACCCCCTTTACCTAGAACAAATATAAAAATACACACATTAGAAATCTCTGCGTCTGAAAATGCCCAAATTACAAACTTATAAAAATATTTTAAAAATTACCATATTACCTCCCTTAAAAATATTAATAAAAAGTGATCCAAACATCAGACATTCCCCAAAGTAGTATAAATAAAAAGTACATCTGGCCCCCCAAAAAAGATTCCTTGTGCAGGTCTATATATGGAAATATATAAAAGTTATGGGTGTCACGATATGACGACTCCAAGAAATTCATTTTGGATTTTTTAAGGTGTTAAAGCATGGCCCAAAATATATAAATTTGGTATTGCTCTAATTGTGCCAACTCTCAAAATATAGGTAACATATCGTTTTGGATGCACAGTAAAGGCCATAAAAACAAAACCCATAAGAAAGTGGCGCAAACACAGTTTTTCTCTAACTCCACCTCATTCCAAATATTTTTCTAGATTCCCAATTTATCTTACGCAATATTAACCCCTTCTTGGCATCCACTGTACTATTACGGCAGATGTCGGTTATTTAAATATGGTGGCCACTCAGGATCTGAACGATCACCATAGCCGCTGGATCACTGCTGTATTATACAGCAGAGACCTGGTGCTAATGGCCACAATCAGTGCCCGAATTTTCCTGGCAGTGCATGGGCACCGCCATTTTGAGGTGGATCGCCAGCGTCTTGAACAATCTGCTGCCATGACAACCAGGAGCCTATTGCAGTGATTAGTGATCCAACCCCCTGGGTTTCCAGAGCCCTAGGGGGACTACTTATTAAAGATTAAAAAAAACTAAATAAATAAAAAGAATAAAAAATTTGAATCAACCCCCTTTCCCTAGAACACATATAAAAGAACTTAAATGCAGTGAAACACATACACATTAGGTATCCTTGTGTTTGAAAATGCCTGGTTTACAAACTTAACAAGTATTTTTCCCATATGGTGAACGCCATAGCAAGAAAAAAAAAATCAAAAGAGCCAAACCCCTGTTTTTTTGCTATTTCACCTCTAATAAAAATTGGAATGAAACGTGATCAAAGCAATAGACATTCCCCAAAATGATATTAATAAAAAGTGCATCTGGCCCCCGCAAAAAAGATGCCATATGCATCCCGTAAACATAAGTATAAAAAAGTTACGGGTGTTAGAATAATGTGACTCTAACAAATAAATTTTTTGCAAATCTTTGGATTTTTTTAATAAGTTAAAATGTAAATAAAATTATATAAATTTGGTATCACTGGAATTGTACCAACCCATAGAATACAGATGACATGTCACTCTGGCTGCACAGTCAATGCCGTAAAACAAAGCCCCTAAGAAAGTCGCACAAATGCACTTTTTTTTCCAATTCCACCCCATTCTGAATTTTCTCCAACTTCCTAGTACATTGCATGGAATATTAAATGGTACTATTATGAAGAACAATTTGTCCTGCAAACATTAAGCTCTCATATGGCTCTGGGAATGGAAAAATAAAAATGATATGGAGTTTGGAACCCGGGGAGTCAAAAATGAAAATCGAAAATCAAAAAATGCCAGCAGCGGGAAGGGGTTAATTGGTACAGTCTGTACCACAAAAAAATAAGACCTCATATGGCTCTGTGAATGGAAAAATAAAACAGTTATGGCTTTTGGAAGGAGTGGAGTAAAAAACAAAAATCAAAAATGGTTGCAGCAGGAAGAGGTAAAACAATAAGATTTTGTTATACTCTGTCAGGAGATGTCTACCCTATTTCCTCAGCGGTCCCCTGAGGAAGCCCCATTCAGGGAGATACATGTGGGGCTTCTGTACCCTGGTTTCCTGGGATATTGTTGACAGTGGCAAAAAACTTTCTTATGTTACTGTTATGTTATTTGGTCACAGTGTCATTGTCCTATTATTTGCTGTAATACTGATCATTGAGCACTATTGACCACCACTATTTGATAATAATAATAATAATAATAATAATAGTCCTTTAATAGTCCCACAGTGGGGAAATTCAGTGTGTTACAGCAGCAAAGATAAGATAAGATAAGCAGATACAAATACAAATACAACATGTACAGGAATGTTCCAAGGTGAGAGGCATTACATTAATAGCAGACAGACAGATAGGACGTAGCAGAGGGGGGGGGGGGGATTTAACAGGCAGAGAGATATTTCAGTTCTCTGTATGTAATGATCTCCGCTTAGGTCGGTGTTGGTTGTACAGCCTAACCGCGGTGGGGAGGAAAGACTTCCGATAGCGCTCCTTCTCACACCTAGGGTGGAGCAGTCGGTCACTGACAGTACTGCTCAGCGCGATCACAGTCTCATGCATGGGATGGGACTTCTTCTTCTGCATGGAGCTCACCACGGACAGTATCCTTCTGTCACCCACCACCTGCACTGGGTCCAGTGGGCTCCCCAGGACAGAGCTGGCCCTTCTAATCAGCTTGTCAAGTTTATTTCTGTCCCTGGTTGATATACTGTATATTTGTGGGAAGTCAGCCATTTATGGGCTCTTCATTAGCACTAGTGCTCAGGGGCGTAACAAAAATCTTGTGGGCCCCGATGCGAACTTTTGTCTGGGGCCCTCTATCCCCTCCCTACAGCAAATTCTTGACAGTTACTGTTATGGGTGCTGCAGTGATATCTCAGATACTTGAAAGGGATATAGCTGTAGTTCCCACAACTGCAGTTATCAAGAATATGATGAGTGAGCAGCGCCAGACATATAAAAACAATACTGAGCTGTGTGCTTTGGGAAACAGCTGATCTGCAGGGTCCTAACAGTCTAAGAGATGTAAGAGACCAGTGGGGGTCCAAAACCTGCAGTCCCTGCTGATCAATTCTTTGAAGTTACTGTGGTGCTTTTGTGAGCGCTGTGACTCCTTCCCTATTTACATTGCACAGCATCAGTTTTATTATCACCAAACAATGTTATTACAGCCTGTAATAATAGTGTACGGCTGCTATAAAACAGATGGCATATGATGTGAATAGTGAAGGGGCCCCACACAGTATTATATGCTCCAGAGTGGCCCCCACACAGTATTATATGCTCCACAGTGGCCCCCCACAAAGTATTATACACTTCACAGTGGCTCCCACACAGTATTATATGCTCCACAGTCGCCCCCACACAGTATTATATACCGCACAGTGGCTCCCACACAGTATTATATGCCCAGCAGTGGCCTCCACACAGTATTATATGCTCCACAGTGGCCCCCACACAGTATTATATGCTCCACAGTGGCTCCCATACACTATTATATGCCCAGCAGTGGCCCCCACACATTATTATATGCCCAGCAGTAGCCCCCACACATTATTATATGCCCAGCAGTGGCCCCCACACATTATTATATGCCCAGCAGTGGCCCCCACAAAGTATTATATGCTCCACAGTGGCTCCCACCCAGTATTACATGCTCCACAGCCTCCCTCTGCTCCGGTGCTATTATTATACTCTGGGGTCTCCTCAGACCCCAGAGTATAATAATTAGAGGCCCAGGAAATGTGAATGAAAATAACAAACACTGAGACTCACCTTGCTTTCCCCAACCGCTATCATAGTGGTCCGGGGCCCTGGCCATCTCCAGCTGACCGTGGGCCCCTTACCCTGCAGGGCCACCTGCGACCACGACGTTACGCCACCTCTAGTGCTCTTTCCAAACCTGTTTTAGACTAAGGCTCCACGTGGCATCCCGCAGCAAAAAAGAGCTGTGGGAAAAGCCACGGTGGCAACTGGTTCTTCCCGCAGTGCCCCATACAAATACATTTCTTCTCCTTTGTTTACCATAACCAATCATATACCATGTTAGAGCATGTACAATGTTTTCCAGGGTAATCAAATGTACTTTATGTTTTTAATTGTTTTTAACTCACTTGTGCCAATAAAGTTATACTTTTTCACTTTCTATAAACAATTTTCTTGTTGAGTGGCCCTTCTACAGTATATGCATGCTTCTTTTTGCCCTCTTTTTTTATCCCTTGTTACTAGCTCATCATCACCTCATATATGTTATCTTTTATTACCAATGTTCCAACATTGTATGTCTATTATCCAGTAACCAGCACTCCACTATCACATACATGTTATCCCATGTTACCAGCACTCCACTTATATATTACCATCATATATTACAATTGCTTCACTACCTCATTATTCATTTTATTCCTCCTCCTTCTACGTCCATATCATGAGGATACAGGTGAGTAATTGGGATGAGCAAACCAATTCAGATGGAACCAGATTTGACCTGAATTTTCCAAAAGTTTCAGGTTTGACCCGAGCCCAAAACTTTTGGGGTTCGCCACCCACGAAACACTAGAGACAGAGTTTGCCCATCTTTAGTGAGTATTAAATGAAATGTTATTACTTTGTAGAAACCTTGGTGCTATGGTGCGCACTGTGACTTATGTAAAAACATGAAGAATATTATTAACATTTTTCACTGAATTGAAGGGTAGTTGTGTTGTTACATTGTGATCATTGTATTGTAATAGATACAATTATGTATCACTGCAGATTAGAGATGAGTAAAACAATTCTGAATGAGCCAGTTTCAGCTCGAATTTCCCAAAGAAAGCAAAATTTTTGCTTTTCATCTCGAATGAACACATAAAATAGGTAGAAGAGCAGAAGAGGAGGATCTCATGTCCCATGTGTGACCTAGATGGGGCTTCTGGCATCGCCAAGTGTCGGGTGAAGAGGTCACAGTGCTGATGTCATATCAGCATATAAGATACTGGGAAGAAAAAAGAAGAGACATTTTGTGAGAGAACAGCAGGAGAGAAGAGCCAGTGCAGCTAGCAGTGCCAGCACAGTGATAGTGAAAAACCAACAACATTGCAATAGTACTACTGAATTATGAGAGGAGGATCAGTGGAGCCCAGTTAATAGGATTATGGGAGGAAGACTACTGGAGCCCAGTTTATAGGAATATGGGAGGAAGACTAGTGGAGCCCAGTTTATAGGATTATGGGAGGGGGCAGTTTAGTTAGATTTAATTAATTATAGTCATAGAGGTATTTTTGTCTTTGTGAACCACTGCCACTCAGTCAGACATGTCCTATGGCCTGCTCCATCACATGCTACTATTCCACACTGTTGCTGCCACAGTGCTAGCATACCCCCCACCCAAAAAAACAAACAAAACAAAAAACAAAAAAAAAAACAAGTCATCGATTCTTCCAATATTAATGCCATATTGGGGTGGCATCTTCATACGCTATGTTTTATAGATATAGGATTAATCCAATGAATCCTGATAGTGTCATACATTATGTTTTATAGCTATAGAGTCCTGGAAACCCTGACAGTTTCACACATTATGTTTATAGATAGGTTCCTAGGTGCCCCATCAGTGTCATACACTATGTTTTATAAATAGATTCCTATGAGTCCTGACAGTGTCATACACCACGCTTTATAAATAGAGTTCTAGGAATCCTGATAATCTCATACACTATGTTCTATAGATATGGAGTCCTAGGGACCTTGACAATGTCATACACTATGTTTATAGATAGAGTTCTAGGAGTCTGTTTTAAGATAATCTAAACTCTGCTTTGTAACTAATTTATTCAACCTGAAGCAAATCTTTGCAATGAATTACCCAAACCCAAAACTAAATGAATCTTCAGTGGTTTTCCCATCTCTAGTGCTCACTGTAAGGTGAGTTTCCTATTCTGAAAATACAGAGAGGTATGAAAACCCGCATGAAAGCCGGAATTCACGTTGTCAGATTATAAAAAAAAATTTCATTTAGTTAGCACAAAACTGAGCAAACATTCTACAAACTATAAAAACACAAAACATTTCTAAATTGTTATTTCCTTCTTTGAGACTTCTGTAGAGGAAATGTCAATGGGGTAACAATCAATGGAAGGTTTTAGGAGTAAAGAGGTTGTACAAGATTAGACAAAATATAAGCTCTTTATTCTAAAAAGAGGTCCATCTGGTGCTGTGTGGTAACTTCACAGAATAGCGACAGTCACTGTGCTGTCCCTGTAAGTATTCTATCACCAGTTCTTCTGTTGTGCCTCCTGGAAACATTGGTGGAGCCCCCCAATCAGTACCAGCCCCTTTCCTCTTTTTGTGTCTTAATTCCCCCTGTGTCACTGATTGGACCTCTGCTCAATTGTTTTTGGTGGAGTTTTTTTTTTTTTTTTTTTCCCTAATACTCTAATTTCTAGTTAGATGTAGTTAGATTTGCTCTGTATATAAATAGAACGCTCTATAGCAATCTAAAAATTTTAGATAACTTTTCGGACTAGGTCTAGTATTTTTTTGTAAAAATCTAAATTTAGTTACATTTAAGTAGCTTTTAAGCTGGGGCCCCACATTGAGAATACGCAGCGTTTTAGCAAAATTAATAAAAAAATTGAAGATTAAAAATCTGCAGCAGAAATTCTGCGATTTCAAAAAACATTATGTTTTTGTAATCGTAGCATGTCAGTTATACCTACGGAAATGCTGGAGTTTTCCATACATAGGTATAATAGAGGCAGAAAGACCACAGAAGAAAACTCTGCAGATTTTTGTAAAAAACAGTGTGTAAAAAACTGCGATGAGTTTACATCGTGGTCTTTTCCACAGCGTTTTTCGACTGCGGCTCGCTACGTGGGGCCTTAGCCTTAGGGAGCTTTTAGGACAGGGTCTTTTTTTTACTGTAGTACACTTTTACACTACGATTAATACTTTAGCACACAAGCCTTCTCCTTGTGTGCATCCTGCGGCGATGACGAGCACTGGTCAGTGACTTACATTACCGACCGGCATCTGCTCAATTTTTAGCCGCAGGAATATACACGTGTAAAAACACAGCACAAATACAAAATGTCCAAAAGTTCCCAAACATCCCAAAGACTGCACTCAGCAGAGGAGGTGTATGCTGACACTGATACGGCCAGTGAGGGAGAAGAGGAAGATGCCCCATTCCTCTATATTTCCTGAGGCAACTCCTGAAATTACTGACCCAATGTGGACCCCTGAAAACTATAAGACTCAGGAATCCAGATTGAGACTGAAAGCTTTAGAGAAATTGACTTTTTCTGTTGATTTTATAGATTTTATGGTGGCCCAAACAAATTTATATGGCCAGCAATTTATAGAAACTATATTATAAATGCCCCCTTTCATATACGAGAACCCAGAGGTGGACCCCAGTAAGTGCAGCAGAGATGAAAATATTCTGGGGTCTTGTGCTGTATATGGGACAGTATTGCAGTACAGACGTCTTGTATAACACTCCAATCTATAGAATGGCCATGACCAAGAGACACTTTAAAGTGATCATGAAATTTCTGCATTATAACAATAATACACAGTGCCTGTCCTGAGATCCCCTCAACTTTGACCACCTATTCAAAGTCAGGTCACTCATTGACCAATTTAGCTCCAAATTTCAGCATCTTCCATCCCTGATCAGAACATTTCTATAGATGAGTCTCTGATCAGTATCAAAGGGAGGCTGAAACTCTGCCAATACCTGCCCAGTAAGAGGGCACGGTGCGACATTAACATGTATAAACTGCACGAGAGCAACTCAGGTTGCACCTACATGTTTTGGGTTTATGGAGGAAGGGACAAGAATTGAGCCCCCAAAATGCCCCCCAATTCTAGGAGTTAGTGGGAAAATAGTGCAGCATTTGCTGCACCCACTGCAGGACCAGGGGTATCACCTATATACAGTTTGTATATCTTCTACACCAGCATCTCACTCTTTAGGTGCCTCAGATCCAGAGAAACTGCAGCTTGTAGGACAGTGCGAGTAGGGGGTGAGAGTAGGGCGGTCTGCAATGAGAATATGCCGTTGGTCAAGTATAAGGACAAGAGGGATGTCCTTGTACTGACCACAATTCATGGTAACCGCAGCACCCCTGTCCCTTTTCTTGGTACTAGTACCCTCACTCCCAAGCCAGACTGCATCCTGGCATATAATAAGTACATGGGAGGAGATGATCTATCTGATCAAGTCCTGAAGCCGTACAGTGCCATGAGGAACACGAGAGTATGGTGCAAAAAGCTGGCCGTGCACATCGGACAGATGGCGGTGTATAACGCTTTTGTGATATCACGATGTGCAGAGCATTCCTTCCATTTCAGGAGGAGGCTCTCAGGACCCTGATATTTGGGGACCAGTAAGTGCCCGGCCCCAGTACTTCTGAAACTGAAGGTGTCCGTATTGTACCAAGGCAACACTTTCCCAGTGAAGTCCCACAAACCTCAAAGAAAGGGAAGACCCAAAAAAGGGGCAGAGTGTGTTCCAAAATAGGGATAAGGAAAGACAGTTTATCAGTGTGACACCTGCCCCGAAAAATCTGTCCTGCGCATGAAGGATTGCTTCAGACTGTACCACACATCCATGGATTAATGTTATAATTTATTTTCCCTGTTATATCGCCTCCTTATACCGTCATGTACTCCGCACAGATTTACCTTTCAACCTCTGTTGTCCATCAATTTCTGGAAAATAAATTAATATAATACCTGTGGGGACCCAATGCTCGCTATACCCCTTGATAAATTTCTTGAGGGGCCTAATCTCCAAAATGGGGTCATATTTTGCATTGTTTTGACACCTTGGGGGCTCTGCAAATGGTGCCTGAAAACTATTGCAACAAAATCTGCCCTCTAAAAAGTGCTCTGTCGCCCCATCTGCCCATACATCAGTTACATCCACATGTGGGACATCTCCATAGTCAATAAAAAATGCTTAACAAATTGTGGGTGCATTTTCTCCTTTAAGGTCTTGTGTAAATGCAAAAATTGGGGTTAAAGCAACATTTTATAGGAAAAAATCATTTTCACAACCCAGTTCTGTGAAACACATGAAAGATCAAAGTACTCACTATACCCCTTTATAAATTCCTTGAGGGATCTAGTTTACAAAATGGGGTCATTTCGGGGGTTTCCACTGCTGTGGCACTTCAGAGGCGCTGCAAATTCAACATGGTGGAAACAGACTCAAGCTAAATCTGCCCTCCAAAATCCCAATAGCACTCCTTCCCTTTGGCGCTCTGCGGTGTGCCCATACATCAGTTTACACCCACATGCGGGATAATTTCATGCTCGGGAGAAATTGCATAACAGATTGTGGAGTACATTTTCTCCTTTAACCCCTTCTGAATGTGTAAATTCTAGGGCTAAATGAATGCATTATTGACAGAAATTGAAATGTGTACATTTCACCTCCATTTTGTTTTAATTCCTGGTAATTATAGTTATGAAGTAATTTGGGTAGTATGACTGTATGAAAGGCATTTAATTTCAAAGTTTGAAAACTGCATTTTCTTCCAAATTTTCACCAAATTTCCTATTTTTTTATAATTAAAGACAAAACATATTGACCAAAGTTTACCACTGAGACAAAGTACAATATGTCACAAAAAACTCTCAGAATCATTTTGATAAGTTAAAGCATCTCAAAGCTATTACTAGATAAAGTAACACATGTCAGATTTGAAAAATTAGACTGTCCTTAAAGGGATTTTCCTATCTCCCTGTTTCAGCAGCTTTGCCTGCTGTCTCTTCTTCTCACTTCCTGTACCCCCCCCCCCCCAGCTTGCTGAACAGAACACTATGAAGTATCACAATACTTATTATGATTACTAGAAATCTAATAAAAATGCATATCACATAATATGCACATGCTTCTAGAGAACGGACTCAGTGTTATCTGTGTGCTTACATAACAGACAGGGCTTTATCAGCAAACTGAAAATAGCTGAACTGATTGTCCTGCCTGCAGAGCTGTAGATAACAGTGAGAGCAGTGAGTGATGTCATCTGTCCTGTCTTATTACACAGGTCCGGCGCTATGGAAACACGGTACAAACAATAGGAGGAATAATTTCAGCAGGAAAACAAAGCAGTATTGCTAAAGCAATATATTTAGGAAAACTCTTTAATATACATAAGCTACCTGTATAGATAGGATCCTTGAGATGGGAATACAACTTTAAGGTACTTTTAGGCTGTGTGCTTAAGGGGTTACATTTGTAGGGAAATAAATTCACCTATAATGTTCGTGCAGTTTTGCTGGAGCAAATTGATATGACTGGCGAAAAACGTGCGGTTGTTTATTTGCAAAACCTGCCTACTGTATGTGGGTGTGGTTTTTGGATGCATGTGACAGTCACTATTTTAGAGATTACCCTTACAGTGCTCCACCACCTCATACATGTTATCCTATGTTACCAGTACTCCATTACATCATACATGTTATCCCATCACCTCATACATGTTATTCTGATACCAGTGCTCCACCATCTCATACATATTATCCTTTGTTACCAGTGTTCCACCACCTCATAGATGCTCTCCTATGTTACCAGTGCTCCACCTCATGTTTCGAGTGGTCCACCATCTCATACAGGTTATCCTTTGTTACAAGCACTCCACCACCTCATGCCTATTATCCTTTGTTAACAGTGCTCCACCACCTCATACATGTTATCCCGTTACCAGCACTGTACCACCTCAAATATGTTATCCTCTGACCAGCACTCCAGCACCTAACAAAAAATTCCTTTTGATGATTTAGCAAACTAAACAAACGATCTTTATAGTTAGGATAACACAAACCATTTGCAGATTTGTAATTTTTTTTTTCCTAGTCTTGGACAGCCCTTTGAGCATTTGCTTTAAAATTTTGTTTAGGAATAAAATTCAGCCATGTTAATGGCTGTGCGATTTTGCAGGAAAAATTTGGTACAACTGGTGACAACATGTGCTTCATGAGGTAGTCACCCGGAATGGTTTTCCAACAGTTTTGAAAGAGATCCCGGAGATGCTGAGCTCTTGTTGGCTGTTTTTCCTTCATTCGGCATCCGATTCATGGGTTTAGGTTGGGTGACTGTGTAGGCTATGTCATCGAATAGACTATGGACATCATCCATAGTCTTGGACAGCCCCTATGAGCCTTTGCTTTAAAATTTTGGTTTGGAATAAAATTCTATCATGTTAATGGCTGTACTATTTTGAGGCAGTCACTTGGAATGCTTTTCGAACAGGAAATCCCAAAGATGCTGAGCTCTTGTTCTCTGATTTTCCTTCATTCGGCAGTCCAACTATTGAGTTTAGGTTGGGCGATTGTGGAGGCTATATCATCGGACAAACCCCTCTATCACTTTCCTTCTTGATCAAATAACCTTGAACCAACAGTGTCACCATCAAAACACCCCCACACCATTATACCTCCTCCTCCCTGCTTCAGGAACCACACATATATAATCTTCTCATCTTTTTGGCTCACAAAGACATGGCAGTTTGAACCAAAAATCTCACATTTTGATTCATCAGAATAAAGTACAGATTTCTTTGTTCTAACACCCATTCCTTGAGTTTCATGGCTCAAGCAATTCTCTTCTTCTGGCTCTTGTTCCTCAGTTGTGTGTTCTTTGCACCATTTTGACCATAAAGACCTGCTTCTCGTAGTCTCCTCTGAACAACTGATGTTGAGATGTGTCTGGTACTTGGTCTCTGAGAAGAATGTCTTCCATTGCTGGGGCAGTACTCAAGAAAAACAGTTTCATCATGGTGTTTGATGGTTTTTGTGACTGCACTTGAGGTTACGTTCAAAGTTTTCTGTATTGAGTGACCATCACGTCTTGATTAATGATGGACTGTAGTAATGATTTCCCTTAGTTGAATGGTTCTTACCACAGGGTGAGCTAAAGACTGTATGGAGATGTGTAGCATACCTCTGCACAACACAACTGATGGTCTGAAACATATCATGAGGGCAAAAAATTACATAAATGATATCTTATCTAGGCATCCCTGTTAATTGAAAACTATTACGGGTGACTACCTCATAAAGCTGTTTGAGAGAATGCCAAGAGTGTGCAAAGTTGTCATCGAAGCAAAAGAAAGAATATATAAAACATATTCTGGTTTGTTTAACATTTATTCTTTACTACTTATTTCCATACAGATTCCTTCATAGTTTCCATGTCTTCAATATGAATGTCCATGTCACTGTTCAGTCCTCTTTGAATGAGCTGCAATACCAAGCACAGCCACTAGATGTATAATGCCGTGCTAGGTGGCAGTAAAACGGCTACAATGCTTGTCTGTACAGGTCATCAATATCAGACCCATCAGGTCATCAATATAAAATCCTGTTTAAGGGGCATAGATAGCCTTCCATCACTTTCTTTTTTGGTGAAATTGCCTTGAACCAACAGTGTCACCAGCAAAGCTCCCCCACACCATCACACCTTTCTCCTCCCTGCTTCTTGGTGGGAACCACACATTTAGAATCTTCTCACCTTTTTGGCTCTTAAAGAGGACCTTTAACGTCCTCATGTATATGCTGTTTTATATACCGCTAGAAAGCTGACAGCGCACTGAATTCAGCACACTGCTGGCTTTCCCGGTATGTGCCCCGGGGCTGGAGATATCGGCGGTGTAAGTTTCACGGTTTACTGTCAGAAGGGCGTTTCTGACAGTCTAGCTTCGCTGTGAGGAACGCCCTCCCTGACAGTTCTTGTAGACTTGTACTGGGGGGGCGTTCCTCACAGCTCAGCGTCATCGCCGGGCAGTAAGGAACGTCCCCTCTGTCTGTACTTGTCTATAGCGCTGTACTGTCAGAGGGGCGATGACGCTGAGCTGTGAGGAACGCCCCCCCAGTACAAGTCTATGATCGAGAACTGTCGGGGAGGGCGTTCCTCACAGCACAGCTAGACTGTCAGGAACGCCCTTCTGACAGTAAATCGTGACACTTACACCGCCAATATCTCCAGCCCCGGGGCACATACCGGGAAAGCCGGCATTGCGCTGAATTCAGCGCGCTGTCGGCTTTCTAGCGGTATGTAAAACCGCATGTGCCTGAGGACATGAAAGGTCCTCTTTAAAGACATGGCAGTTGGATCCAAAGATCTAAAATTTTAATTCATCAGAATAAAGTACAGATTTCCCTAGTTCTAATAGCTATTCCTTGTGTTTCTTGTCCCTAGCAATTATTTTCTCCTTGCTGATGTTCCTCAGTTCTGGCATCTTTGCAGCATTTCGACCATAAAGATCTGATATTCGTGGTCTCCTCTGAACAATTGATGTTGAGTTGTACCTGGGACTTGATATCTGTGAATCTGAGGTGCTGATGATTTTTGTATTCTGAGGCTGGTAATTCTAATGAACCTATCCTCTGCAGCAGAGGTAACTCTTGGTCTTCCATTCCTGGGCTGTCCACCAGAGAGCCATGGTGTTTTATGGTTTTTGTGACTGAACTTGAGGATACCTTCATAATTTTCTGGATTGAGTGACCTTCATGTCTTAAAGTAATGCTGGCAGGGGCGCACCGCTAATGAGGTGAAGTGAGGCGACCGCCTCAGGCGGCACTATCCGTCACTGTCTGGGGGGCGGCATTTTTACTATTCAATGTAAACCAGCCCAGGACAGGCCGCTTTAAAAAAAAAACAACGCTGATCGGGGCCTGTCCTGGGCTGGTTTACGAGACGTCCGCATCACAGCGCAGGCGGCGATACAATGACGTCATCACGCCACCTACGCTGAGACACAGACGTCGCGAACAAGAGGAGGCGGCAGCTCCATCAAGGGAGGTAGGTGAGGATAAGTTTTTTTTATTTATATAAATAGGCCGTTACCTACTGGAGTAACCCCAGCAGGTAACGGCCTATTTATTTACCTACCCCGCGTCTGCTCGTGGCCGCCCCCCGCTTCCCCTTCTGCTATGGGACGCAGAAGAAGAAGTGTATGCCGCTGTGAGCAGCCACGGGCATCGGTAAGTGAGGCCGCAGGCCTCAAATACTACTATTATTATACTCCGGGGTCTTTTCAGACCCCAGAGTATAATAATCGGAGACCCAGGGGAGGTGAGGGAACATAAAAACATATGCTACTTACCTCTCCTGCAATCGGTGTTACTCCGAGCAGGCTTGGGCGCTCTGGTGACGTCATAAGGTCGTGTCGCTGTTCTGATCATGTGACGTCTGTGTGCAATTAGACAGGGCCGAAAGCTGCCTGGAGTGCACCGGTGTCCAGGATAGGTAAGTAACACTGATTTTTATGTTTGTCAGCTCCCCTGGGTCTCCGATCATTATACTCTGGGGTCTGAAAAGACCCCAGAATATAATAATAGATTGTGGGTGGGCAACTATGAGGCACAATACCGTGTGCAGGGGTCACTATGGAGCATAGTACCGTGTGCAGGGGCCATTAGGGAGCATAATACAAGTGCAGGGGCCACTATGTAGCATAATACCGTGTGCAGGGGCCACTAGGAAGCATAATACCGTGTGCAGGGGCCAATATGGAGCATAATATAAGTGCAGAGGCCACAATGGGGCATAATACCGTGTGCAGTGGTCACCAGGGAGCATAATACCGTGTGCAGGGGCCACTAGGAAGCATAATATAGTGTGCAGGGGCCACTAGGGAGCATAATACCATGTGCAGGGGCCACTATGGAGCAGAATACAAGTGCAGGGGCCACTATGGAGCATAGTACAAGTGCAGGGTCCACTAGGGAGCATAATACAAGTGCAGGGGCCACTATGGAGCATAATACCATGTGCAGGGGCCACTAGGGAGCATAATACTGTGTGCAGGGGCCAATATGGAGCATAATACAAGTGCAGGGGAAACTATGGGGCATAATATCGTGTGCAGGGGCCCTAGGGAGCATAATACTGTGTGCAGGGGCCACTATGGAGCAGAATACCGTGCAGGGGCTACTATGTAGCATAATACCGTGTGCAGGGGCCACTAGGGAGCATAATACCGTGTGCAGGGGCCAATATGGAGCATAATATAAGTGCAGAGGCCACAATGGAGCATAATACCGTGTGCAGTGGTCACCAGGGAGCATAATACCGTGTGCAGGGGCCACTAGGGAGCATAATATCGTGTACAGGGGCCACTAGGGAGCATAATACCGTGTGCAGGGGCCACTATAGAGCAGAATACCGTGTGCAAGGGCCAATATGGAGCATAATACCGGTGAAGGGGCCACTATGGAGCATAATACAAGTGCAGGGGCCACTAGGGAGCATATTACAAGTGCAGGGGAGACTAGGGAGCAGAATACAAGTGCAGGGGCCACTATGGAGCATAGTACAAGTGCAGGGTCCACTAGGGAGCATAATACAAGTGCAGGGGCCACTATGGAGCATAATACCATGTGCAGGGGCCACTAGGGAGCATAATACTGTGTGCAGGGGCCAATATGGAGCATAATACAAGTGCAGGGGAAACTATGGGGCATAATATCGTGTGCAGGGGCCCTAGGGAGCATAATACTGTGTGCAGGGGCCACTATGGAGCAGAATACCGTGCAGGGGCTACTATGTAGCATAATACCGTGTGCAGGGGCCACTAGGGAGCATAATACCGTGTGCAGGGGCCAATATGGAGCATAATATAAGTGCAGAGGCCACAATGGAGCATAATACCGTGTGCAGTGGTCACCAGGGAGCATAATACCGTGTGCAGGGGCCACTAGGGAGCATAATATCGTGTACAGGGGCCACTAGGGGAGCATAATACCGTGTGCAGGGGCCACTATGGAGCAGAATACCGTGTGCAAGGGCCAATATGGAGCATAATACCGGTGAAGGGGCCACTATGGAGCATAATACAAGTGCAGGGGCCACTAGGGAGCATAATACAAGTGTAGGGGAGACTAGGGAGCATAATACAAGTGCAGGGGCCACTATGTAGCATAATACCATGTGCAGGGGCCACTAGGGAGCATAATACCGTGTACAGGGGCCAATATGGAGCATAATACAAGTGCAGGGGCAACTATGGGGCATAATACCGTGTGCAGGGGCCACTAGGGAGCATAATACTGTGTGCAGGGGCCACTATGGAGCAGAATACCATGTGCAAGGGCCAATATGGAGCATAATACCGGTGCAGGAGACACTATGGGGCATAATACTGTGTTCAGGGGTCACTATGGAGCATAATACCGTGTGCAGGGGGCCAATATGGAGTATAATACCATGTTCAGGGGCCACAATGGGGCATAATACCATGTGCAGTGGCCACCAGGGAGCATAATACCGTTTACAGGGGCCACTAGGGAGCATAATACCATGTGCAGGGGCCAATATGGAGCATAATACCATGTTCAGGGGCCACTATGGAGCATAATACCGTGTGCAGAGGCCACTATGGTGCATAATACCATGTGCAGGGGCCACTGCGAGGCATAATAACGTGTGCAGGGGCCACTGCGAGGCATAATACCGTGTGCAGGGGCCGCTGCGGGCCGTAATACTGTGTGCAGGGGCTTCTGTGGAACATCATAGTGTGCGTAAATGGGGCGGTATGAACAGGGGCTATGGCGCCTGTTTATATCACACGCTGTCTGTTTATAGTGACCATATGATGTAATTCCAGCCTTGTCACATAGACGTGTATAGGACGAGGCTGTAGTTACATTACATGGCCGCTATGAGATGAATGACACTATGTAAACAGAGAAGAGGTCACGGCACTTACACAGGTACCATTCAAACAACTGATCAGTGGGGGTCCTGGGTTTTTGAGCCCCACTGATTAATGTATTAATGACCTGGAAAACCTTTTAATTAGTTAACACCTGGGGCATTATTAATAGGGGGCACTATTTATACAGGGTACACACGGACATTATTAATATAAAGATGCACTTGGGGGTATTATTCATTATGGAGGGTTATATCATATATTATATAATTGGGGGTAGCAGCAGGATGGGTGTGCAGGTGAGGACAATGTGGGTTGGTGCCTAGAAAAGTGAGGAGTCAAAGATGTCTGTGCTGCAAACTTTACAGAGACAAGTCGCAGCTGGAAGAAGTGGTCATGGCGGTCCAAAGGGAAGAGAAGGGAAATGTGACCGATTAGTCAGAGACGTCTCCTGTAAGTCACAAAATGTTACTGCCCTGTATTCACCTAAATGATAGAGGATAAATACCTGAGTGATGGGGGTCTGTCTGCTGAGACCCCCACTGAGCCTGAGAATTGGGTTTTTTCCCCCACTGGGTGGGAATTCAGCCTGACCGCAGCCATATATATAGGTGTGTCACTTGGTGGATGGACGAAATGGGAGTGCCAAAGATACCCGAAGTCCAGTACTCAGCTATCTGCGGCCTCCTATTATAGAGAATGGGGGCCACGTGGGCTCGTCCATCCACCAAGCAGATGATGTGTGAAGTTACTTTCATTGTTAATGCCGTGTTGTTGATCTGATACTGAAGTAATACAGGAAGAAGAATTCTTAAAAACTGTTTTATAACTTTGTGTATTGTGTATATTGTGCGACGATAACAGCGTGTGAAGCTAGTAGCATGCAAACTCTATTTTTTTTTTGGGGGGGAGGCGTTATTCTATAGTCCGCCTCAGGCAGCAAAGAGGCTAGGGTCACCACTGAATGCTGGACTGTAATTTCCCTTAGTTGCGTAGTTCTTGCCATAATGGGGTTTACAACAATAGGACTAAAAACTGTATGGAGCTGTGTACCAAACCTCTGCACAGCACAAACACATCAAACACATCATGAAGGCAAGAAATTCCATAAATTAACTCTTGTCTATGCAAAACTGTTAATTGAAAACTATTACAGGTGACTAACTCATAAAGCTGTTTGAGAGAATGCAAAGATGCAATGCAAAGTTGTCATCCAAGCAAAAGGAAAAATCTAAAATATAAAACATATTCTGGTTTGTTTAACATTCATTCTCTACTACTTATTTCTGTATGGATTCCTTCATAGTTTTCATGTATTCAATATGAATGTCCATGTTTGAATGAGCTGCAATACCAAGCACAGCCACAACATAATGTATAGTGCTATGCTAGGGGGCAGTAAAATGACTACAATGCTTGTCTTAACAGCTGATCAGGTCACCAATATGACAGTTCTGTAAAACCCCTTTAAGGAACATAGATATAGGGGATGCAGAGGTAATATGGGACAAGGAGGGGCAATGGTAAAAATAACAAAAGAAGCAATGCTTACCTGGTAAAGCCCCCAGCACTCTGTTGCTCCCTACCCACCTAGATGCAGTGATGACTACCATCATGCATCCAAAATTCAGCAGGACCAGATTTTGGGTGGGGTAGGTGGTATATCCTGGCTTCAACTCTATCTCCATCTTCCAGATACAGATACATTGACGTACAATGGTGAAGTAGGAAGCTGTAAGCCCCATGCTTCATCATTCACACCTTGTCCGAGCTGCCAGGTCTTTGGACACCGACAGGCCCGATGCAGTGACATTACTATTTTTATTTATTATTATTTTTCCTTCCATTTTACTGTGTGGGAGCCACAGGGGGACATAATATAGTGTGCTGACCACAAGGAGGGGCATTACACTTTGTGGGAGAGACAAGGAAGGGGCATTATACTGTGAGCAGGTCACAAGCTGGTGGCATTATAATATGTGGAGGCCAGAAGAGAGAAATATCATAAGTGAGGCACTATACTGTGTGCAGGCCACATGGGAGCATTATTCTGTGTTAGTGTCACAATGAGGGGACATTCTACTGAGCGTGGGCCAAAAGGAAGGGACATTAGACTATGTGGAGGCCACTTGTAGTGGAGCATCATACTGTGTGGGGTCCACAAGAAGGGTATATTTTACTGTTTGGAGGCCACAAGGAAGGGGCATTATACAGTATGGGAGCCACTCTGAGGGAGCATTATACAGCATGGAGGCCAAAAGGAAGGGGATACTATACTATATGGGGGCACAACGGGACCTTGTACTGTATGGAGGCCACAAGGAAAGGACATTATACTGTTGGGGGGGGGCACAAGAGGACTCTATATTTGGTGGGGACCACAAGAAGGGAGAATTATACTGTGTGGAGGCTACAAGGGGACATTATATTATGTGGAGTCCATTGAAGGAATAATATACCACTTGGGAGATTTTATACTTTGTTATGACCATGTGGGGCCTTATACTGGGTGGTGCACACAAGGGGGTATGATACTGTGTTGGGTCCTTAATAGGGGTTTAATATTTTGTAGGGGACACAAGGAGACATAATACTGTATGGAGGCACTTAGGGGGTATTATACTGTGTTGAGACCCAAAGGGACTAGGTTGGATCAATGGGGCATGGACAGGATTAGAGGTGTGGCCTATCAGTGATTGACGACTATCTCTGTATGTATAGTCATCTAGTCATGGGGCATTCACAGGCTCGCTTCTATGACTTGCATGCAGAGATAACTGTCAGTCATGGATAGGACGACCTCCTTGACTTCTCAACATAGAAAGAGCAGCGATTCACTGGATAAATAACAGGTTATACTGAATCTTTTCCCACACACCAATCCATCAATCTAACTCCTCCTGTTCTATAACATGCTGCCTGCAAACTGAACAGTATTTTTCATGTGACAGGTTCCCTTTAATCACTATACATATAAAATCAGAATTTACATATACAGAATTTTGGACATAGTTAAATTAAACAAAATGTTGTTCAAAGGGGGGGGACGTTCACTTAGTAGGGTCCATGGTCTATATAGTCTTCTCATCTCTTATCGATGTTGCTGCTCTCGGGTTGGCATTTCTTACATGGCTCCATCTCCTGTATTTGCATGAAGCAAATATCAAAGCACATTTGACATTTCCCAGTTTAGAAAAGAGATAAGAAGAAGCTCGATGTCATCAACTCATCGAGACAGGCAGAAAGGAATGAAGACCAGCCAGAAATGTTGTTCCACGCACCGTATAAAAGCCAGAGAAGGAATTGTGATGTGACCATTATACGATGTACAGGACATGAAGCACAGGTAAGAGAGAGAAGATCTATATAATGATCATACATCCATCTCATATACTGTAAATGGGATGTCATATCTATCTATCTATCTATCTATCTATCTATCTATCTCATATCTATCTATCTATCTATCTATCTATCTATCTACCAATCATAAGTATCTATCTATCTACAGTATCTATCTATCTATCCATCTATCTATCTCATATCTATCTATCTATCTATCTATCTATCTATCTCGTATCTATCTATCTATCTATCCATCTATCTATCTCATATCTATCTATCTATCTATCTATCTATCTATCTCTATCTATCTCATATCTATCTATCTATCTATCTATCTCATATCTATCTATCTATCTATCTATCTATCTATCTATCTATCTATCTATCTATCTCATATCTATCTATCTCCCAATCATAAGTATCTATCTATCTATCTATCTATCTATCTATCTATCTATCTAATTATCTATCTCATATCTATCTATCTATCTATCTATCTATCTATCTATCTATCTCATGTCTATCTGTATATCCATCGACAACACTCTCCAAAAGTTGTGGGAAAAATACTGTAATGTAAGAATGCTTCCAAAAATAAAAGAGACCCCAGAGTATAATAGCGGTTTTTGGGTGACAAATCCCCAAAATTTCCAGGTTCAGCCAAACCCAAAATTTTTGCAAAAATTTTAACAAACCCGGCTCCTTACAAATTGGTTCGTTCTTCCCTACAATCTAGCTAGCAGCTAGCTATGTCATATGTATGTATCACATGTGAACCGAGAGCAAGGCAGGTGGTTTGGACTCCGCAACCAGAAATGAACGCACACGAGGTAGTTCAAGAAAAAAAAAATATATTTACTATAAGTTAATAAAGGCTAGTTAAAGGTAAAATGACAGGGCTAAAGACAAGCAAAATATACAATATAGCATGAACAATTTCAAGGCAAATTCTGCAATGGTTTCTACTTTTACTCTGTCCACTTCTGCAGTATAGACACTGAATGAACAATATACTCAAAACTATCCCTAACTGACCCTGACTTCACATTTGGGTGCACCCCCTTTTCCCCAGTGGTCCAGGTGGACCGCTTACAGTCCGTAGAAGCGCGCGGTGGGGCCCAAAGTCGGTCCTTTCTTTTATAGTGAAGCGTCCTCTCCTCACGGTTATCAGGATCTTGGGAGAAATGAAGTCCTCTTTAACAGACAGGGAAACCAACTGAATGCAATGTAATCCAACAGCAGATTCCACTCAGCACACTGACAGTCCTGCCGAATCCATACACTGAGCTGGGATGTAAGCCGGGATTTAGCAGGTGCCGTCCAGTACATCAACAGCACTGCGAGTCTCTATCTGTGGTATCCATATACACAGTCACAATGTCAGTCTCACTGATCAGCCACTGAGCACAGTTCCTTTCACGTGGACTCACTAGTCCTGTTGTCTCTTTACACTCTGTTTGTCTCTGGACCAAGATACAGCTTAGCTGTACAGAATAATCTCCACACCAGTTCAATACAACACTTGCTAAGATGGCTGCTGCTCTCTGTCTCGTCACTTCCTGCTTCTCTGCTCACACTCTGTCTGCAGAACAGGCAGGCTGACATAAAAGGGGGGGGGGTCTCACTCCAGCATCATGTCACAATTACAATGGCTGCTGTCTTAAAGGAACAGAATCACAGAAATACATTCAACATTAACAGTTTATACAGACAAATGAAGCTTAAGACAACATTGGCTGTCTCTTACACACATACATTTTTTTTAACACTACCCGGTCCCCCGCTTACTATACTTTGGGTTCTGAGGAGTACATCAATGATTCATGAATGGCAAAAAACAAAAATCTCTGCTTAGGCCAAACCAAAATTTTTAGGAAAATTAGTAACAAGCCCAGCTTGCCACAAATCAGTTCGTCTCTACTGCTTACACATTCCCTTCTCGGCCCATGGCTTTGGGACTAGGCATTTGTGGACAAGGAGTAAAACCTTGACAGGGTATTGGTATTCTCATAGTGTTTACCTGGTCTGTGTTCTACCAGAAAATTGTAATCTTGCAGTACCACAGACCACTGTTTTAACCTGGGACTATTCCTTATTTTGTTTTGACTCATTCATCTTATTGGAGGACAATCTGACATCAACCAAATTTTTCTGCCTAGTAGATAATACCTGAGAGAATCCAGTGCCCATTTTATGGCCAAACATTCCCTTTCACACGAGTGGAGTTTTCTGCTAAGATAAACTACAGGATGATCTTCTGCATTCACCTTCTATTACATTATTGCTCTTAAACTCACATCTGAGGCATCTGTCTGACCAATAAATTTCTTGGAAAAATCTAGAGTTTCCATCACTGGTTGACTGCAAAGGCTGCAGCAGCTATGTGTGGCAGCTAAAGGGTTTCATAGAGGACATAGGTAGTTCAAGACCAACAAACATCTAGGTCATTGCTGCATCCTTCACCACATGTGGCAAGGTCAGTGTCGAAGAGGTAGAAATTTTTAAGAGACAACAATTTAATCAGTCAACTTATGTGAAATTGCCATGTCCTACAATGTGATATATCATTGGGTCCATTGTTGCCTATGAAGTCAAAAATAGTCTATAGACGTGTGCCAACAATGAAGAACATTTAGTGAGAAGCCATCTTGGAGAGAAGTCCAGTGGGGGTCCAGAAAAAGGCTTTTGCTTTCCCACAAGTGGTATCAGAACATTACAACTAATAAGCTAAACGTCTTCTACTCCAGGAGCGATTAAAATGTAAAATATAAGATGAAGAAGAGGATCAATACACAAAATGTTGTCTACCTGCCGGAATGTGTGAATGGATAGATACCAACACATTGGGTGGACTGGTAGACAGTGAAGAACCAGATTAAACAACCATGTAAATAATATTGAGATGGACTCATGCCCTGTGGTTTATTACCCTCCTCCATGATGTAGGAGTGGAACCCTAATGGCCATAGAACTAAAGGAGGGGTGGAAGATATCATAAGAAACTATCACAGTAGGAGATTGAGTTGATATTGCCACCAAGTGGAGGTAGAACTAGATATAAACTGGTATATTGAGACATAAAGTAATGTCTGTGATCTGTGTCTGATGGACCTGTAATCATGTGTAGAGATCTTTGTGGAACTGGAATCTGGAATGGTGACCATAGAGGAGGATGGTAAGGGGAAACTGGTTCGGTAGCATTGTGGTTCCACAAGAAGATTTTTACCAGGTGTTAATCCTGTAAGTGTGTCAAGGAAGGATATGAGGAAACACTTTCATGTCTGGGTCCTCGCAGAGATTTCTGCTCTGTCCTAAAATGCTGTGACAGTGAGCGGCCAAGGAAAGCTTGTACCCCAGTCACCTGCTGGAGGATTTCTACTATCTGGATAATTATCTGGTAGGATCAGACCAAGGAAAGTGAATTCTGTCCAGAGCTGACATAGAAGCAGCAGAAACCAGGAGCTTCATTCAGAGAGGATCAGAGCAGAGGACTCAGCTTATCTGGGACCACATGGAGTGGTGAGCACTCCACACATTACACCGAAGCTCTTCTATATGTAACCAGCATCTCAGAGGCCAACTGTGACTGAGGAAAAGTGGGAAACAGAAGACTAAAGTGATCCAGTGTTGGATATTAGATAGAAGAGAAATTACCGTATTTTATATTACCCATTACTTATCTATTTCATATTTATCTATCATTATGTTTATTTGTCTCATATCTATATATTTATCTATCTACAGTCTATCTCCTTCTATCTATCTATCTATCTACAGTCTATCTATCTATCTATCTATCTATCTATCTACAGTGTATATCTATCTATCTATATGTCGTATCCCATATCTATCTATCTACAGTCTATCTATCTATATATCTAAAAGTAGCAGAGAAATTAGAGCAGCACCATGTATAAACTACAGTAGGGGTGCAAATCCATGGGGTCCAGAAAATTATTCTTTTAATAATAAGCAAAAATATGCAGCACTCCAGGATGCTGAATACATTCTGATGTGAGTTTATTCCAAGAACCTTGATCCTTGTTCTTGGAATAAAATCACATCAGAATTTTTTCACTACCCTGGAGTGCTTCCTATTTTTGCTTACTATCTATCTATCTACAGTCTATCTATCTATCGATCGATCTATCTATCTATCATTTATCTATGTCTCTCATATATTTGAACCCATATCACTACAGCTAGTCGCAGTCTGGCATATAATGCACTGTCTGGATATTTTAGTCTTGTTTATGTCCAGTGTGTACTATCACTCAGTGTTAATGTCACATACTGAATTATAATGTTTACATAGACTAATCCTCTGTCAGACACGGTGAGTCTTGTTACTTATAGATGTCTGCGGCTCTGCCATTGTTTTCATTGTGGCGTTTATTGAAGAGTATGAGACACCTCTGCAGTAACTTGTAACCGCCATTATGAAAGAGACACTGGGGCATGTCTATCACTAGAAGTCTGACACTTTTCTGTCTACTTTTGTGCCAAAATTTATAGTGAACAGCATTTACGATATATTCATGAACAGTGCGCACCAGAAAGAACAGAGAAATATGAGAGACTCGACACTTTTATAAAATGTGCCTCAGAATGGTCACGGTTTAGAAGTGTCTCACTTTACGACACATTTCTGAAGCACAAAATAACAAATATGGCGCAGATTTTCTTGTGTAAAGTATAAATGTACAACAATTTACTTTGTGTGCCATGTTATGCACCAAATACTTGTATCATGGTGAAGCTCAACACTGTTAGCTAGATGGTATTTGAGTCAAAATTTTGGGGCTTCTAGAAACTCTCCATATTTATGAAGGTCTGTACAACGATTCATAAATATGTCTAAAACTACAAACGGGATTCGTAGTTTAGTAGTGCAAAGCTCAACAGTATTGATAAATGTGACCCACTAAATGAGAAGCTGATCTGATGGGGACAGACCCCCTCCAATCTAAAATGAAGTATAAATTTTATGACAGCAGATAATCCCTTTAAATCTGGAGCCTTCTCTTTTGAGATGCTGTTTCTTCTAGTAGCAGTCTGCATGGTGTCTTGCACCTAGACCAGAGTTCCTTAGTTGTGTCATACATTAGGTACATTTCAATAAAAAGTGGAATGATGGAGGCGCTGTTGAGTCTGTCTTCGATAATTAATCTAGCACTTTTAGTGGTAAGAAGAGATACTGCAAGTAAAAACTATTTTATAAAACTTAGGACAAAAGAATTTAACATATTGTGGATTTCATACGTACAAATATTGTGTGCAAATATCGATGGGTGAAGTCCTTAAAAATGTGTGCACCTCTAATGACCCTATGTTATAATATAGTTAGTGAACTGGCAGCCATCTTGTAGCTGATGTGATATGATTTTTGTCCTGTTGTTATAGATGAGTATAGATTCCCTGGAATACATTCATGAGTTGATACACACTGCTGCGAATGGACGTCTTCACTGTTCTTATTGTCCTTGCTCTAGGTAAGTCTTGTGGGCTACAGACGTATTCATCTGATGTTGTGGTATTACAAGTGATGGTTAAAATTACTCAAGTGGTTGCCAAGAGGAACACCATTGTATTTTGCCTTTATTATTATATGTTCACCATTCTCTCTATCACCCCCTATGGTGATAGATAGAACATGATCAGTGACCTCGCCATGTGATTGATATGTAGCATGGTGAGATTGTACTGATCTCCCACAACCTCGAGAAGCTCACGATGTATCATGGCCACCCTCTATCTATATGACATGACGGATTACTTTTCTTTTCTAGCTGGAGTTATTGTGCTACAAGCAACGCCTTCATCTACAGGTAAATATCTCATCTTCAACAATAAGATTTCTATGACCTTGTTACTGGTTGTTCACTAAATCTTCTGACCACCAGGTCTTCTCTACCCGTATGGCCCAGAGAATAATACCATCAGCCCAAAATCAGACGATGGCTCCTCAAATACGATACAGCTTTTTTTCTAATATTAAACTTTTTGGGAATCTGTCATCATCACTTTATGTGAGTAATACATGGTCAATGAGAAACTAAAATGGAATAGATGATAAATAGACTAAAAAATATGATTGATAGATAGATAGATAGATGCAACCTTTCTTGGATTTGGTAATCTACGAGACTTGGGTCTTGGTTTTGTTTCTGGCACCCATCCCATACTGAGTGCTACTTATACATAGATAGATAAATCAAATAAATAGAGAGATACATAGAGTCTAAGGCTACCCCATGGTATCCACCAGATTCCACCGCAAGGCAGGATGGACTTTGTGGCTCAAGACCCAGGTTGCAACCCCTGAACAAGGTCCCACAAATCAGATGCACTTGCAGGCCTAGGACCAGTCCAGAAACCCTATTGCGGGCAGAGAGTAATATACAAGGGAGGGTCAAAAACCAGGAGAGTATAAGAATATCCAAGAGGGATATCAGATGTCCAGGAGGTAACAGATAAAGCCAAATCAGCAAGAGAGGGGATATCCATAAGAGCAAGCCAAAATGAGTAAACCAAGGAATCAGAAGAAACAGGGAAAGGAATTGGGAGTAAGTTCTGAGAACACAGAGCCAGAAAACTAATGTAATCACAGGCACTGGAGTAAGGAAAGTGTCAGGTTAAAATATCCTCCCTGATTGGATGCTGAAGTACAGCCCTGATTGGCTCTGTAGCTCAAGTTTGACTGGTAGGCATGGCAACCTTAAAGCAACAGCCATGTGGGAATTGCAGATGCCGTACAAAATCTACTCCAGCAGAAAAGCACAGAAGAAAATGATGACTGCTGGGTGGAATAGTAGGAGTGCAGATATTTAGACTCCTTATAGATAGATATTGGATAGATAGATAGATAGATAGATAGATAGATAGATAGATAACATAGATAGATAGAAGGCATACAGAGATAACTGTTCTTGCTTTCTTTGTGTTCTAGGTAAATAATAATGGTTTGCTGTTCTTCAATGCCTCCATCTCAAAATTTACACCAAGTGATCTGCCAGTGCTGGACAGTAACCCTTTCTTGGCTCCATTTTGGGCTGATGTTGACAACACCATATCAGGCAACATTTATTACCGGCAGAGCAATGATGACCCTTTGCTTCTCAGCCAGGCAACATCTGATATCCGTTCTTACTTCAGTATCCCGAGCTTCTCTGCTACATTGGTGTTTGTGGCCACCTGGGACAGTGTGGCATATTATGGATCTAACTCTTCATCCAGTGCGGTAATTCTATCTCACAATGTGTAGTTATCTAATAATCTATCTATCTATCTATCTATCTATCTATCTATCTATCTATGTCCTATCTATCTATCTATCTACCTCACGTCTATCTATCTATCTATCTATCTATCTACCTCACGTCTATCTATCTATCTATCTATCTATGTATTATCTATCTATCTATCTATCTACCTCACGTCTATCTATCTATCTATCTATCTACCTCACGTCTATCTATCTATCTATCTATCTATCTATGTATTATCTATCTATCTATCTATCTACCTCACGTCTATCTATCTATCTATCTATCTATCTATGTATTTCTTCTATCTATCTATCTATCTATCTACCTCATGTCTATCTATCTATCTATCTATCTATCGAAATACAATATATGTACAACAAAATGAAGCCTTAGGGTCTTACACACCCATGAGACCAACTTTTGATACTAATCACAGACTAACCTGCTATATAGACTGTGTGACTTCACTTCCTTCACTCTGTAACATCATCAACCAATCACAAACTGACCTGCTTTGTAGTCTGTATGACCTCACTATACTCACCCTGTGATATCATCAACCAATTACAAACTGATTTTATGTAGCAGTTTGTGACTGGTTGATGATGTCACTGGGTGTAGTCAGTAAGGCGACATAATATATGACCTCACTGCATTCAGGGTCGTTTTAACATATTGGTGGGCCCAGTGCAAAGGTTTCATAAGTGCCCCCCCATCACCAATACTTAGAAATACCTGACTTGCACAAATTATATTGCCCTCATACAGTATAATGCCCGCTAGTGGCCCCATACAATATAATGTCCCCCTCTAAGTACATTCACAGTATAATATCCCCCTCTAGCTATCCCCACAGTTTAATGTCCCCATCCATCTTCCCTCACAGCATAACGTCCCACTCCAAGTGCACCCACAGTATAATGTCCACCTCCAGCTGCCCCCTTCTCAGTTTAATTTCCCCCTCCCACTGCCCCCATTTTAATATCTCTCTTCAGCTGCCCCAGTTTAATGTCCCCCTCCAGTTACCCCCACAAGTATAATGTCCCCCTCCAGTTACCCCCACAAGTATAATGTCCCCCTCCAGTTACCCCCACAAGTATAATGTCCCCCTCCAGTTACCCCACAAGTATAATGTCCCCCTCCAGTTGCCACCAGTTTAAAGGTACACTCCAGTTGCCCCAAGTTTAATGTCTCCTTGCAGTTGCCCCCTGTTTAATGTCCCCCTCCAGCTTCCCCCACAATATTATGTCCCTCTCCTACCAAACAAAATTAAAAAAAAAACACTGATACTCACCTCTCCTCGCCCCCTGCTGTTTTTTTCTTGTCTCTGCTCCGGAGTCTTCAGGGAGCTGCAAGTTTAATGTAAGTGACATCATCACATCGCGCTTACATCTTCCAGGGAAGAGAGGGGATGAATTGTATGCAAGTCTTGCTGAAGTTGGGGCAGCCCAAAACAGCAGGACAGCAAATGCAGGACTGTCCCGTTGTCCAAAGGAGGCCCACGCTACCATTGGGCCCGGTGCAAGTGCATCATTGGCCCTATAGTTAAAGCAGCCCTGACTGAATTCACTCTGTGACATCATTTACCTATAATCCTATGTTACTGGGCGTGACCAATCAATCCATACAATATAATGTATGCCACAGCTTTTGGTTTTAAAGCTCAATGGAAATTGGTACATATAGACCCCCCCTGTGTTACCTTCTGAGAGGACTATATGACTTCCCTTTAAATCAGCTGCACTTATGTAGTTATATACCAGCAGCTCTTCTCTATCTGTGACTCTTCAGCTCTTGTGAAACTACAACTCCTGGCATTTTATGGCAGCCACAGTAGCTGGAGAGGCCTGGGATGGAGACCACGAATCCAGTCTACCCTATCACATGAGATAACCAAGGAGAGGACCTGTGATGACCATCATATATATTACATAGTGGATGATCCTGAATAGATTTGACCAGACCATATTGTGTATCTGCAGGTGAACACCTTCCAGGCCGTCCTGTCCTCTAATGGAAGTCTTACTTTTATTATGTTTAACTATGAGACCATTCTATGGACAACAGGGACAGCGAGTGGAGGAAACAGTGGGGGACTTGGAGGAACTCCAGCTTTGGTAAGTACCAGACTTTTTGATACTATAGATATCGACTTATGTAAGTGCAATGGTAAGGTTTAATTCACACTACCATATTGGCTTCTGTTCTAAACAATGGTGTCATGACCAGAATGACAGATACCTGGCTTATTGAGGTTTATCTGTTTTCTATTGTTACATTATGAATGGTTATATAGATTATATCTGATTAGAGGAGGTCGATCCCTGGGATCCCCCGGGATTACAAGACTGCGACTCCTGTGTCCCTACAGTATATGACTTTAGCATCAGTCGGACATGCTCTTTGCCACTTCATTCATCTCTATATGGCTGCCAAAGAGAAGTACAGCACTCAGTCCTCATTCTGTACACTGGTAGCCTCTTATCTACAACCTAGCAGTGTTATAAAAACAAATAATACCAGAGTGCAGAAGCAGCAATTATTTGAGTGTCTTTTCTATTCCCCTCCCCTCTCCATAGACTAATATGTAGAAAGTGCCTGAAAAGTGTAGAAGAAAGCTGATTGTTTTAAAATAGGAAATATTACAAAGTTGCAGATTTTAACCCATTCTATTCATTTATGAAAAGGTAACACTTTAGATGCTGTTAACACTTTAGATGCTGCGGTCAAATGTGAACACGGCATCTAAAGTGCGCAGGTGCCATGGGTGCTGTCATCTTTACTCGATCGCCACTCTCAGAAGGTCATCGGAGGGCGGTGATCGTTTGTCATGACAGTCGGGAGCCTATTGAAGGCTGGTCAAGGGATTTTACAATTCACTACAATACATTAGTTTTGCTCAAAAATGCCCGAACTATTAAAATATTAAAATATTCATCCCATACGGTGAACGGCGAAGCGGGAAAAAAAATCAAAATAGCCAAATGACTGTTTTTTTCAATTTTTTGACTCCTATAAAAAATGGATTAAAAAGTGATCAAACCATTAGAACTTCCCCAAAATGGTATCAATAAAAACACCATCTTGTCCCTCATAAAAAGACGCCTTACCCACCTCCATACACATAAATATAAAAACGTTACAGGTGTCCCAATATAACACTAAAAAAATGTTTTCTATTTTGCAAAGTTTTGAATTTTTTAAAAGGTATCAAAACATTATAAATACTATAGAAATTTGGTATCGCCGTGTTTGTTCTGACCCGCAGAATACAAGTAACATGTCATTTTCACCACATAGTGAACTGCGTAAAAATTAAACCCATAAGAAACTGGCGCAAATTAGGGTTTTTTTTCCAATTCCATCTCATTCTGAAGTTTTTTCCAGCTTCCCAGTACATTGTACAGGATATTGAATGGAGCCCTTACAAAGTACAATATATTTCACAAGCAATAAGCCATCATGTGACTCTGTGAACTGATAAATGGGGGGAGGGAAAAACGGAAATGCAAAAGTGAAAATTGGCCGTGGCATGAAGGGGTTAAGAAATAATAACCAGAACAGAATTTTGGAATTGCCACAGATTCACTGCACACGTCTCTGTTCACTTTACTATAGATATTATATTTTTTCTATACTATTTTTCTCACAGGCCGGAGTGAACAGCGGATACAAAACTGGTTATTGCAAAATCCCAGGTTCCCTATCAGCAAGTATTATTAATATAACGTCCACCAGTAATGTGAACGTCCCCGGACGCTGGGTCTTCAGAGTGGATAAACTAAATCCTGAGGGTCCCACCGGGATTATAGGTAAAGTAGACACACAAAAAAAAAAAACGAAAGTAAAAAAGTCAAAAAGGTATAAAATGATCTCTATGGTGAAACATAATACATAATACATGGACTATGATATATCTTTGGCTGGTGTTTTTATAAAATTCTGATATTAACCGAAACAAAACAAGTTCTTATATTCTTATATGTTGTATCTTTTATATTACATGTGGGTTGTAATAATGTCATGTGTTTTCTCTGTGTAATGTCTGTACTGATACATGGACTCACCCTGTAACAGATTTACCGTCCATGTATATAGACTGTGTGACCTCACTGCACTCACTATATGACATCATCATCCAATCACAGACTGACCTGCTGCATAGACTGTGTGACCTCACTGCACTCACTATGTGACATCATCATCCAATCACAGACTGACCTGCTGCATAGACTGTGTGACCTCACTGCACTCACTATGTGACATCATCATCCAATCACAGACTGACCTGCTGCATAGACTGTGTGACCCTCACTGGTGACTCACATCCACTCACAGACGACCTGCTGCATAGACTGTGTGCCCCCACTGCCCCCACTATGTGACATCATCATACAATCACAGACTGACCTGCTGCATAGACTGTGTGACTCACTGTGCTCACTTGGTGACATCATCATCCAATCACAGACTGACCTGCTGCATAGACTGTGTGACCTCACTGCACTCACTATGTGACATCATCATCCAATCACAGACTGACCTGCTGCATAGACTGTGTGACTCACTGTGCTCACTTGGTGACATCATCATACGGACAAAGACTGAAATAGACTGTGTGACCTCACCGCATATAACATTGCGGCTTACATAACATGAGACATGCTGAGAATTTTTTAAATAGTTTAAAAAAATATTTGATGCCATCACTAGGAGGAAGATAATAATAGTAATAATAATAGTAATGACATCATATTAATAATTACAAAAATAATTTAATCCTTTAAGAACCCACAATGAAAACAAAGGTAAAGTCAGTGTAAAACTGAAATGTAAAATATTCAGTAATACACAAGGATTGAAGTAGGTTATATAAGCAATCAAGTTTAAGAAAAAGTGAAAAAAAAATGTTGAAAAATATTTGAAAAAACGAAAAAGGAAAAAAAAATCCATTTTCCCCATTAAAATTGCTTTATGATGAAAAGAAAGAAAGAAAGAAAGAAAGAAATACACATAATTGGTATTGATGCGACAATAGTAATCTGAACTATATAATTGTCGTGTTATTTTACTATGTGGTGAACACCATAAAAATAGTAAACCATAGAACAAAGCTAAAATTGTTATTTTCTGGTCACCTCTTGAGAAGTAAATAAAAAGGGATCAAAGCGTCACAAAATGGTACCAATGGAAACATAAGTTATTCTGCAAAAAACAAGGCCTTAACAAGCGCCATAAGCAAAATATAAATCTATAAATAAATAAATAGTAACAAATCTCAGAATATAAAATATGTATTATATACTATATGTTTTATAAAAATGTTTTATTGTACAAAAGTAGTAAATTGAAAAAAAAAAAAAAAAAAAAAATCTAACTTTGGTAATGCTGTAATCAGACCGACCTGCAGAATAAAGGTAACATGTTATATAAACTGAATAGTGAACTATGTAAAAATGAAACTGAAAGAGCAAAACCAAAAAATTGCTAAAATCCAGTTTGTTTTTTGGTTATTTTCTTTAATTTCCCTCCAAAAAGAAATTAATAAAAGCTAAGCAATATATTATATAGCCCCCAAAATGGTGCCTTTGAAAATTTTACGTTGTTTCACAAAAAAAGAAGCCTTCGTAGCGCTTAGACTCTTAAGACTCTTAGTAGGCAGGTCCTGTTGAATTTATTTTTTGTATTTTTATTTATTACTTTAATGTTAATTTCCAAAGATTTTCAAAAACAACTGCAAAAATTGTGCAATCGTTATAAAAGGAAATTACACATCCAGTGTAATTATGGGATTGTATGTGTATATGTAATTACCATGTTGCGGTTTAGTATACTGCAGGGTTGATATGGATTATATCATGGATATGAAGCTCTGCACACGGGGAGTGCAGTAAGGAGCAAGTATTATTTTCTATACATACTGTATAATCTATGTTACTTTATATCAGCTTGGAGCAGGGCAGAGCTCCACCAATATTTTTCAACAGACATGGGAAGGACCTTGTCGCGGTTCTGTTGCTCACAATCTGTGGAAACTACTGCTGCCAAAAATAAAGAGAGTCACCACCTCTCAAAACTAATGTAAAAAAACTGGATTTCCAATTTAAAAATAGGGCTTCAGAGCTGAAATCTGAATGATGACTATAGGAAACTATAATTTGCCCTAGTTTTGATACATCCTCCTGTAAATTTTTACCTTTTTTGTCTCCATTTTTGAATCGGCCTGTAAAAGAAACCCTCTTTGCAGATGACCTATTAAGACACATTGACCTATTAAGACACGTTGGGGGTCCTCGACTTAGGACTCTCTTCCCTCTATTAGAAAGAGCAGAGAGCCTCTATCACAGCTGGTCTCTAAGGGTCTTAACCCATGGACGGCTTCAATCTGAGTAGGGGTTGTCTTCATGAGACTCATTTATTAGGCAGTAGTGCTTTCCACTGATCGTGCTAACGCTTCCTCCAAGTTTTTATCTCTTGCGAATTTATGAAGAGCGCCTTTTCCTGCACCAGTCTTGACCCCCACCTGTGCGCCAGAGTGGAGATGCACTTGATTTACTAATAAGCGGAGACATTTTTACACGCTTCATGCTAAGAGGTGGAATAGATTTGAGCTAGAATTTATACTAGTCTCTGTGCCTCTTTTTTATAGCTGCTTCCTCCTCCTCCCCCTTCCCCTCTCCATAGACTAATATAAGCATGAGCTGTAACCTGATCCCTCAGCGAGCTGATAATCCATCTCATGCCTTTGGAAATGGATTTTATTATTCTGAGTGATGATCAGTGCAGGAAGCAGTGTGGGTAGAGATGGAGGAGAGGAGCCTCATAAGTGGAGAAATAAGCACTATTCTAGAGTAAGATATATCACAAAATTTCTTATCACCATTATGTATTGATGATTTATGGAAAAAAAATATTAAACAATGGCCACTCCTTTAACCACTTTATGACTAGGCCATTTTCCCTGGTTCATGACCAGACACATTTTCAGGCTTTTTTGGCACATGTGGTTTTGAGGGCTATATCATCTTTTTCACTGTGGTTATTAAAATAATTTTCAGCCTTTTCTATTTTTTATGTTTTTTTAATATCTGGAGAAAATGGAAACAAAAAAAAAAAAAGGAAGGGAAACGTCTCTTTTTTTTTCACATTTTTATGTTATTTTAATAGCACTAAGTAGTAAAAAATAAAATCTAAAACATTCTTCCCTCTTTGATACGGTAATTTTTATATAAGTGACACATGATTTTATGTCGTCAGGGGCGGGGCTAGAACCTGTGATGTGGGCATGGAAGTAGGAGTTTTTTTTATTTTAGTTAGTTTTTTTTGTTTTATTTCATTTAATAATTTAATTTTACACATTCGACAGTTCGATTCGAAGTTCCAAAAAAACTTGTTTCGATCCGAATTACTTCACGGCGAATAAACAGCTATTTCCGGTCTGCAGAGAGCCGGGGTGGGCAGCAAAATTGCGGAAGCCCTTGGATGCCGCGGTCATGTCTCTCTCTCTCTCCAGCACGGACAAGTTTTATTCATGTAGAAGGATCTGCTATCAAGCAAAGACACGCCTACCCAATGACATCACTAGAGAACATCATGTGACCATCTGATGTCACAAAGGTCCTTACTAAATATTCATTACCGCGAAGCAACAGGAAATCCGGAATTGTGATGAATTGAAGATTTCCTGAAATTCAGATCGAATTCCACTTCTGCAGAATCGATTCACTCATCTCTAGTTATAATAGACCTCTTGGGATGTCTGCCTGTTAATAACTGGATCGTCATAGCCCATCGGTCAGCTGATCGCTGACCCCCTACTCATTTGCTATTGAGATCCTAAGGATAGACCAACAATATTATTATCCTGGAAAACCCCTGTAAAGAGGAGTGACAATTTTTAACTTAAAGGAGTATTCTCATCAGTGGAGATCCGATTGCTGGGCCCCGCAGAATCAGAAGAATGGGGGAGCTTTGCACCCTCGTGTGAATGGAAAAAGTGGTCGGAAATGTGTTCCCCATTCATTTCAATGGGACTGCTACAGATAGTTGACTGCTGTGAAAACAGAGTAACTTGTGACCGAACTACTCCTTTAGTTTTGAGTAGGGTCCCCGATCTAATGTTCAAAGTTATGTAAATTTCCGAGGTTTTCAGCTCAGATGTGATAAAACCACTTTAATATCTACTTATATACAATGAGAGGGTATCCACAATGTAATAGTAAATCACTGACAACTGTGTTGCATCTAATAACGGGTTTATTTAATGAGCAAATTTACATATGGAAAATATAGACTTTGGTGCAAAATTTGACTTTTTAACTATACCAGAGTTTTAGGTTCAACATTCTGTACCCTTTTTCCTAATACAGAGCTCCAAATCCATCACCACTAGGGGGAGCTTACTGCATACAGTGTTACCACAGAGGTCACTGTACATACAGTATGCAGTGAGCTCCTGAGCGCCCTCTAGGTGTGTGAATTTTATCATGTAACTTTACAGAATTGATTGTTTAAAACTGGCATGTAGTACTCCAGTCTTACTCATCAGCAGCATTGGAGATATAGAAAGAAGCACAAGCTCCTTAAAGGGAGTCGATCACCTCCTCCAAGCATATTCAACTGCCACCACCATGTTACAGAGCACATTATAGTGATAAAAAATATAGTTTTGTTATATATGTCACTTTTTTTAGATTTGGCAAAAAACAACTTTGAAGTCTTATGCAAATTAGATAGTTGGTGCACTGGGAGTGGGACTTCAGTCCTTGGAGCACTGCTCTTGCTGCTGAAGGAGGATGGGTGATGTCACAGCAGTGGGAGGATCAATTCTTACTGCATGGGTAGGCACAGGCAGGAGGTGGTAGGGGTCTGAGTTGCAAGTGCAGTGCTCCAGGGAGCAGCAGTGCACCAAATGCCTCATTTGCATAAGATATTGTTTTTCTTCAAATTTACAAAAGGGACATCAAAGTTATGTGGTTTATCTCTGTAATGTGCTCTGTAACAGTGGCGATAGCGGAATATGCTCGGGAGAGGGGGTGTCTGGTGGTCCGTGTGCCAGAATCTGGACGAGCTGGTGTAGATTTCAGCTGTGGTTTACATCAATTTCTAGCATACATAATATACATTTGTCGGGGCTCCTATTTGCCCATGACTTGCACATTTAAAAAAAAGTGGTAAGCGTGGCACGGGAAAAAAGGTGTAAATTTTTGCACAAAGGGGAATTTGCAAATAAATTTCTACACCTTAAAAGTGGCATAAGGGGAATTTACAACCAAATCTATATCTGTGCAGGGGATTTGGAACTTTGCATTAGAAAAACTATTTCTCTAGCCATTATTGATATATGTAGTGTAAGCTTTGCACATGGTTCTTAGATGTTTCAGGTTTTACGAGACCAACAAGGAGGATCTAAGAGGATAAGACGGATTTGCGATAGTTCGGTAATCACTGGTAATAACAGATCTCCAGGGTCAAACCCCACCCTACATCACCCTCACTGGATCACTGGAGACTTGTTCTTCCCATTGGTTTCCATATTGTAGACAGTTCATTTACCGGAGACAGTCACCATTTGCTATCGTGTCTTGGATCCAGTCCAGGTAGTTGCACAGTCTAGTGAATACTGCTGGGCTATTGGCTATGGCACATGGGATGCTACCCCAAGATGTGATCCCAGATAACTGTGAGTTACACACTAGGGGTCCTCCAGAGTCGCCCTGCAAGAAAAACGGATATAACTTATCCATATGGATATGTGGCCTCTATTGGTCTCCCCATTATGCCCCTATCACATGCATTTATTCTTATCTTCAAGTCACTGCCCCCCACAAAATCACCACACTCATCTCCTAAATCTTCTACATTGCTGATCACAAAAATTTTCCCCAAAAAAGGGAATGTTTTTCAGAACGTACCTGACAGGTGTCTTTCCCGCCCTCTGTTACTCCAGCACAAAACATGTTGTCCGTCATCTCACCCGGATAAGCATTCCTGCAGATATCATCGGAAACAGTCTCCACGTTCACACAGCGCAACGCAGCTGGATAGTTTCCTGCATTGATAGGAAATGTGTCAGAGGTCCTCATGGTTGTGTTATAGGGCACACATCAGGGATTAATGGTGGCCTAATTCTCTAAATCCCAGAATTATATGCCAAATGTGAAGGATATTTGTTGAGGGGGGGGGTTATACAGTGGTGGTCTATGATGGATATTCCCAATAGGCAGAGCTTAAAGGGTATGTCCCCTTTTGCACTTACCAAAATTTGCATCCCAAATTATGAAACATTCTAAACCCTCTACCCAGTCGAGCCATGAACACACCTAATACGACCCCCTTAAACCACATTAGCCTTAATTCCGTCCCATGTAATATCTTTTAGCAGGACAGCCCTGTCATAATTCTTCATTTATTCTATATTTAATAGGTTAGTAAAAAGTCGGGGTCTGATGGAGTAAAATAACAGTTATTTACAGCTTCAGACTACATTGAGTTTGTTTGTAGTCTGTAACCATGGAGACAAATGGATAACAAAAAAAAAAATAACGAATATTAAAGCAATAAAAGTTGGACATGATTTAGGTTTTATAGACCTGGTAGAAATATAATATAACCAGCTGTTATATAAAGTATATAGGGTAGATGACGATGTAGGCAGATTATAGGGGAGAAGAAAGTAACGAAAATAATCTATAGATTGGATACAATGGGAAACCATTATCACCCAGTATAAGAGCTTCTTACCCTCAGGGCTGGTGATGGTCCCCCATCCTGAGGCAAGGCAGATGGTCCCATCGGGGGGTAGAGGGCAGCCAATGGAGATGGTCTTTACGTTCTCATTGAGGGTGACAGGGGAGGCCAGTTTTAGCAGCATGATGTCATTGTTAAGGGTGCGACGGTCGTATCCTTTGTGAGGACATATTTTATCAGCGTAGGTGAACTGCTCCGTCCCTTCATACTCCTCTACATTATGTTCTCCAAGGCGAATCTGCAGACTCCTAAGGAGGACAAGAAATATCAAGTTAACAGAATGTACATTTAAAGGGGAACTCTAGTCATCACATATCACAGAGCTTGACCCCCAGCAGGACAAATATAAGGATTACGATTGTGAATTGTACAATAAGAATGTAGATATGTTTTTCATTTGAGTCACCACCTATGAAGCATCATTTCCATCAGCCATCTTCTAACCCTGGGTGGGGCTTAGGTATCACATGACAATTGACATCTGTATATGGACAGAAAAACTAACACAATGGAGTGGAGTCTGGCCCATATCTGCTGATGTGATGCATTTTCATAGTACTCAAGGTCTATACACATAGATGATACACTGGGACAGCTGGAGGACGTTATGGGGTTCACAGCCCATCTTTTGGAAAGAGGTAAAAAGAAAGCAATAGTTGTTATAGATCATGGTGTCAACCTCTGCCTAAATAATACCGCCCCACAGTGCCCACATAATACTGTCATAGGCTTACATAATTTTACCATACAATGCCTGTATAATAGCAATGTATATAAGTTTTGCATATGATGTGCTTGGTGGGGATATCGAGGAGGGTCCCCATTAACTCTTACCCACTGAAGGATGGGAGTACTTACGGCAACTGGCAATGTGCTGCGGTCAGGACCCAGTTTTTGTCTATTAGGACTCCTCCGCAAATGTGCTCGTTAAAATAATGAAGGGTGACTTGCCATGGCTGAGAGTTTCGTACACACTCATAACCCCCAATAATCCGGTTGTAGGAACGTCCATCCACTACAGTGAAACAAAGACAGGCTTAGATAGATAGATAGAACAATATGTAGATAGATAGATAGATAGATAGATAGATAGATAGATAGATAGACACACATGGACAAAATTTTTGGTACCCCTCGTTTAATGAAAGAAAAACCCACAATGGTCACAGAAATAACTTGAATCTGACAAAAGTAATTTGCCAAACTACATGTTGACAAGCCACAAAGCTTCTGGGAGAATGTCCTATGGACAGATGAGACAAAAATTGAAATTTTTGGCAAGACACATCAGCTCTATGTTCACAGATGGAAAAATGAAGCATATCTTGAAAAGAACACTGTCCCTACTGTGAAACATGGAGGAGGCTCTGTTATGTTCTGGGGCTGCCCTGCTGCATCTGGCACAGGGTGTCTTGAATCTGTGCAGGGTACAATGAAATCTCAAGACTATCAAGGGATTCTAGAGAGAAATGTGCTGCCCAGTGTCAGAAAGCTTGGTCTCAGTCGCAGGTCATGGGTCTTGCAACAGGATAATGACCCAAAACACAGCTAAAAACACCCAAGAATGGCTAAGAGGAAAACATTGGACTATTCTGAAGTGGCCTTCTATGAGCCCTGACCTAAATCCTATTGAACATCTTTGGAAGGAGCTGAAACATGCCGTCTGGAAAAGGCACCCTTCAAACCCGAGACAACTGGAGCAGTTTGCTCATGAGGAGTGGCCAAAATCCCTGCTGAGAGGTGCAGAAGTCTCATTGACAAAAGGTTGTGCAGCAAAATATTACGTTAAGGGAACCATCATTTCTGTCCAGGTCTGTTTCATGAGTTTTCTTTTTTTTTTTATTCTGTTGAAGCCTGGTTGGAAAGCAATGTCTGACTTTCAGTTCATTTTCATAGAATTTTTATATATTATTACTTTTGTCAGATTCAAGTTATTTCTGTGACCATTGTGGATTTTTCTTTCATTAAACGAGGGGTACCAACAATTTTTTCCACGTGTGTAGATAGGAGATAGATAGATAGATAGATGTGCTGTCCTTTTTAATGTATTTGGTCCATTAAAAACAGACAGGACACCAATGTCACCTGCATACTGTCTGTTTTTTTCACGGACCCATAGACTTTTATGGGCATCCATGATCGGTAAAACCAATCAAATAGAGAATATCTCTGTTTTTACTATTACAGACTCATGGTCCATAAATAAAAAAATTACATGTGAATAACTACATTGAGAACAGTGGTGTCTGTGTTCAGTGTGTAAAACATATGGCTGGTCCATGTACGAAAAATATGGCCATGTAAATAAGCCCTAAGGCTTGTGTGAACACCTGAGGATCCTAGAACACAATCATGCAAATAATGAGATTAACATATAATTACCGCACACTGGTCTTGTGCGTCCTGCTGCTTGACCTGACAACTTTAACCTTAAGGCCTTATTCACACCTGAAGCTACATTCACACAACTATTGGTCAAAACAGCTGTGAAAAAAGTCCATTTATCAGGGCTGTTTTGCACCCTAGAGGCGCCTGTTTTTTCCCTCATGCATTTGAGTGTATTGAGGGATCCGTGAAACTGGACAAAAATTGGGCATGTTCCATTTCCATGGACCGTCAAAAAATCAGTCATGTGATTAACCCCTATTCACATGCATTGAATTTAATGCGCCTGTTTGACAGCCATTAAAAAACCAGCCGCCATATGGCCATTATTCACCGTTGTGTAACTATAGGGTCAGGACATGTGTACACTTTTAGATTTCTGAAAATAAAATCAGGTGCTATTTCTTTTTATATTTTTCAATCCACTCTTGGTTTTGGGGTTCAAGAACTGCATCTGAAAACCTGAACGTGTAAACACATCCAAAAAAAATGCATTCAATAAAACTGAATTTTTTGTAGTTTTTCTTTTTTCTTTTTACTCCCATTAAACTCAGTATTGCCACAGAAATACCCAGCGTGAATACATTATAAGCCCACATGCTTTTCTGAGTAGTCGACATACCGACAGTCCCCAGGAGAGCGGCCACCAGCAGTAGGAACATGATGCGGTACTAAGTGCTCAAGAACTTTCCCTCTTCTGACACCGCTTCTTTGTCTTCTACCTGAGATTAGGGCGTAAATGATTAACTGAGTGACCCTCTGTTTTCTACAGATTATCTGGGAAGGTGCAGCGGATCAGAGAAATATTTACCAGCTGCTAATACTGTATATATATATATAGGAAACATCCACCCAGTAGTCACTATTGGTCACATGACGTTAATATCTATCAGATCTGAAATTCTCTATTTACGTCATTTGGAGGCTTCATACATTACTACTAATCTATGAACTTTCTTTCAACTCCAGCTGTGATACTTAACAAAAACTCACAAGTGGTGCAGTGGAAACAGAGGGCGTATTCAGACTGGGTCATCAGTGGGGTGCCACAGGGGTCAGTATTGTTGAGGCCACAATCACCAGTGGGATGCAGAGGGGTCAGTATGGGAGAGATAGTGGTTACCAGTGGGGTACCACAGGGGTCAGCATTAGAGAGGTCACAATCACCAGTGGGGTGCCGCAGGGGTCAGTATTGGAGGGATCACAGTCACCAGTGGTATGCCAGAGGAGTCAGTATGGGAGAGGTTACAGTTACCAGTGGGGTGCCACAGGAGTCAGTATTGGAGTGATCACAGTCACCAGTGGGGATTCTAGTGGACAGTAAGCTTACCTTTAGTGACCAGTGCCAGGCAGCTGCTGTCAAGACAAATAAAATTATGGGATGCATCAAAAGAGGTCGAGACACTCCATGACAAGGACATAGTTATGCCTCTATACAAATCACATAGAATATTGTGCACAATTTTGGGCCCGAGTGTACAAGAAGGACATAACTGAACTAGAGAGCGTGCAGAGAAGGCAACCAAGATTATTAGGGGAATGGGTGGATTGGAGGTCATGGAGAGATTGATGAATTTGGGGTTGTTCAGTTTAGAATAAAGACGTGTACGGGGAGAACTAATAACAATGTACAAATACATGAAGGGACAGCACAAAGAACTTTTTACTCCTAGGCCAGTGACAGTGACAAGGGGACATCCTCTACGTCTAGGTCAGTGATAGTGACAAGGGGACAACCTCTACACCTAGGCCAGTGATAGTGACAAGGGGACATCCTCTACATCTAGGCCAGTGACAGTGACAAGGCGACATCCTCTACATCTAGGCCAGTAACAGTGACAAGGGGACATCCTCTACATCTAGGTCAGTGACGGTGACAAGGGAACATCCTCTATGTCTAGGTCAGTGATAGTGACAAGGGGACATCCTCTACATCTAGGCCAGTGACAGTGACAAGGCGACATCCTCACATCTAAGCCAGTGACAGTGACAAGGGGACATCCTCTACATCTAGGCCAGTAACAGGACAAGGGACACCTCTACGTCTAGACAGGGAAAGTGACAAGGGGACATCCCTACACTAGGCCAGGACAAGGGAACCCTCCACATCTAGGTCAGTGACAGTAACAAGGGGACACCCCCAAAATCTAGGCCAGTGACAGTGACAAGGGAACACCCATGTCTAGGCAGGAGGAAGGGGCACCCCTTACAACCAGGCCAGGACAAGGTGATATCCCTACATCTAGGTCAGTGACAGTAACAAGGGGACATCCTCTACATCTAGGCCAGTGACAGTGACAAGGGAACATCCTCTATGTCTAGGTCAGTGATAGTGACAAGGGGACATCCCTACATCTAGGCCAGTGACAGTGACAAGGCGACACCCACATCTAAGCCAGTAACAGTGACAAGGGGACATCCTCTACATCTAGGTCAGTGACAGTGACAAGGGAACATCCTCTATGTCTAGGTCAGTGATAGTGACAAGGGGACATCCTCTACATCTAGGCCAGTGACAGTGACAAGGTGACATCCTCTACATCTAGGCCAGTAACAGTGACAAGGGGACATCTTCTACGGCCAGGTCAGTGACAGTGACAAGGGAACATCCTCTACGTCTAGATCAGTGATAGTGACAAGGGGACATCCTTTACATCTAGGCCAGTGACAAGGTGATATCCTCTACATCTAGGTCAGTGACAGTAACAAGGGGACATCCTCTACATCTAGGCCAGTGACAGTGACAAGGGAACATCCTCTATGTCTAGGTCAGTGATAGTGACAAGGGGACATCCTCTACATCTAGGCCAGTGACAGTGACAAGGCGACATCCTCTACATCTAAGCCAGTAACAGTGACAAGGGGACATCCTCTACATCTAGGTCAGTGACAGTGACAAGGGAACATCCTCTATGTCTAGGTCAGTGATAGTGACAAGGGGACATCCTCTACATCTAGGCCAGTGACAGTGACAAGGCGACATCCTCTACATCTAGGCCAGTAACAGTGACAAGGGGACATCTTCTACGTCTAGGTCAGTGACAGTGACAAGGGAACATCCTCTACGTCTAGATCAGTGATAGTGACAAGGGGACATCCTTTACATCTAGGCCAGTGACAAGGTGATATCCTCTACATCTAGGTCAGTGACAGTAACAAGGGAACATCCTCTACGTCTAGGTCAGTGATAGTGACAATGGGACATCCTCTACATCTAGGCCAGTGACAGTGACAAGGCGACATCCTCTACATCTAGGCCAGTAACAGTGACAAGGGGACATCCTCTACGTCTAGGTCAGTGACAGTGACAAGGGAACATCCTCTACGTCTAGGCCAGTGACAGTGACAAGGGAACATCCTCTACATCTAGGCCTGTGACAATGACAAGGGAACATCCCCTACGTCTAGGCCTGTGACAATGACAAGGGAACATCCTCTACGTCTAGGCCAGTGACAGTGACAAGGGGACATTCTCTACGACTAGAGGAGAGAAAGTTTAGTCAGGAAGGAATAGTAACATACACTAAGGACAGGATTCCTTTATTATTTGAGCACTAGTGCCCTTCCATGCCATTTCCCACAGATGAAGCAGGACCATTTATCCAGCTATTACTTATTAGTGCAAATACTCCTTTGCAACAGCTTAGACCATTCCACAAGCCACATAGCGCGCTGGTCACATACAAGGAAACTGAATGAGGATTTTAAATTATTCTTAATTATTATTATAGATAGACAGATTGATAGATATGAGATTGATTGAATGTAGAAAAGTCACACAACAAGACTTCTGTCCTGTCTCAATTCTGAAATACAAGGTGCCACGCAAAAACTTCTCAAGTACCCTACAGGATCCTACTTAATCCAAAAACTTCCGCTTCTCAATCAGTCTTCCTGTTTACTTTTGTTGACCTCATAGCTGTAAATGATAGAGAAGGTGGCCGGGCCGCATGACAGATCTCATCTCCACCTGCTGCGTTCTCAACTAGTCCTGTCAACACAATTGCAAAATTTTCCATGACCATGAAATAAAGGAAATGTGTTGCTATACTTATTTAAATAAATAAATGTCACTTTTTCCTAATCAGTTTTTATTTTCTGATTTATAGATTTTTTTTTTTACTATATTTTCAGTACATGATTATGGGGCGGCCATCTTGCCTGAGTTTCTCCTCTCCTCTGTTAACAGCATAATATTATATGGGTAAGTGGTGTTGTTTATAGAGGTGTTATCCTCTATTGTAATCCTGTTTGTGATGTAAATGAGGTGACTGCTGCAAAAAAAATGCCCATACAGAATTGGCAAGTGCCAATTTATTAATAGGCTTAGTGACCAGAGTGAAAATTGTAGAATTTAGTTCTTTTATATTAAAAAAAAAAAATAAAAATCATTCTTTAAAAATATTTTTAATAGTAAAACAATTTATAAAATAGGTAATTTTCTGGTGACTCAAGTTCTACATTATATTGATTCTAGAGATGAGCGAATTTCTCAAAAGTTCCATTCGAAGTTCCAAAAAAAATTTGCTTCGATCTGAATTACTTTGAGGCGTATAAACAGCTATTTCCGGGCTGCAGAGAGCCGGGGTGGGCGGGTTGAGTGGCAAAATGGTGGAAGCCCTTGGATGCCGCGGTCATGTCTCTCTCTTTCTCTCTCTTCAGCACGGACAAGTTTTATTCATGTGGAAGGATCTGCTAACAAGCAAAGACACGCCTACCCAATCACATCACTAGAGAACATCATGTGACCATCTGATGTCACAAAGGTCCTTACTAAATATTCGTTACTGCGAAGCATCAGGAAATCCGGAATCGTGGCGAATCGAAGATTTCCTGAAATTTGGATCGAATTCCACTTCTGCAGAATCGATTCACTCATCTCTAATTGATTCCTCTAGGATCAGAATCCTTTCTTGTATGTACGTAAATGGGATGTGCAGTTAAGGACACTTATCCCCTATCCACAGGGGATAAGTGTCAGATCACTCGGGGTTCGAGCACTGGGTCCCCCAGTGACCAAGAGGATGAGGGACCAAAAGCCCTATACCCTAACAGGCACAGTTTGCTGACAACAGTAACAGATGGATCACATTACAGCTTCCCATAGATGTCTATGGAGAGGGAAAGGGGAAGGAGTAAAAGTCTAGTGAGACATAGGGACAGACAGAGGGTGCTGTTGTCTATCTCACTAGAGTGATTTATTCACTAATTCTCTATAGTGTCCTATATGATGCTACTGCTTCTAAATGAGTGAGAGAGTTAGGGAGCAGAATCTCGTTTTTACCATATGTTGTCTATAGAAGATATTATATCAGCTAATCTTCACCAACCAGCTCAGGTACAACTGAGCTTTAGAAAAAGAGCCTGTGAAGGGAAAACTGCTTCAACGTGTAAAATAAAAGTCATAGAATGCAGGGGTATATAGGGCTATAGTTTGAAAACAATGGACAGCCAACAAACCCCCTTATAGTCAATGGGGTCTGTTGGGCTCCATATGTAACCGATATTTTAGCGATGTGCCTGTCCATTGTTCGGGTCCTCCGACAGACCAATACCATGGAGAGCTGATGCTAGTGTGAATCTAACGTAAACCTGAAAAGTTATCCAAGTTATAAGAAGATACATGATAAAACTGCTATGTGCTCCCTTATGATCCCTGCGACTTATGTGTACAGGGCCAGCACAGATAAAGTTTCATGACCAAACTAGTAGAGGACACAAAGCCAGAAGAACAAGAGGACTGGCCACATATAGAAGTCACTATATTTAGCTAGTTTATTGTACAGAGAAAAACATGATCATGATTAGATATATTGATTGACAGATAGATAAATAGATAATATATAGATGATAGATATAAATACATGGATAGTAGCTAAATACATAGATATAAATTGATACATAGATAGCAAGATAAATAGACAGACATGAGATAGATAGATAGATAGATAGATAGATAGATAGATAGATAGAAAGAAAGATAGATAGATAGATAGATAGATAGATAGATAGATAGATGTAGACAGAGATAGAAGTAGCTAAATATATCGATATGTAAGAGATAGATACAAAACTACATACATAGACATGAGATGGATAAATAAATAGAAAGATAGATAGTTAGATAAACAGATAGATAGATAGATAGATAGACCGACAGATAGATAGATATCTTCATATGTTTACATATTTTATTTTATTATAGTATAATTTTATATATGTTAGTTTAATTTTTACATGTAATCTCCATTAATACAAATCAGTGACACCGATCTTGATTTTCTTCAGGTCTCATTGCAGTTGTTTCCAGTGTTACATATGATGGAGCTCCTTCTAGTCGTCCCTACACACCTCCGGATCTTCAGTTTCTATCACATAGCTAATCCATTCCAGATACTTGTAAACTTTGGTGTAGACTCCAGGCTTATTGGGTTGTGCACAGACTGGATCTCCCCATGATATGATCCCACATAATTCTGACCCGAAAACCAGAGGACCCCCGGAGTCTCCCTTTGTGAGAGGAGAATGGGGTTATTTATTGATCAGGTTCTGTCACTGGTAAAGATGTGCAGATGCTCAAAGCCAAATTTTTTTGACATGGACAGAGAGGGAAGGGGAAAAAAAGGGCAATTTTACCTTACAAGAATCTTTCTCTCCTTCAAGGAATCCAGCACAGAACATGTTCTCAGTAATGCTGCCAGCTTCATAGAATTGCCGACAGTTGTCATCAGAAAAAATGGTAACATTGAGACACATCAGCACAAAGGGGTACGTCTCTAATAGGAAGAGAATATAGTGTACATAATATACCAATGTACATAAAGTACTGACACTCATCATAGTACTTTATAGTAGTTATATTCTTGTACATAGGAGCAGTATTATAGTAGTTATATTCTTGTACATAGGAGGGGAATATAGGAGGTATATTCCTGTACATAGGAGGGCCTAGTATTATAGTAGTTATATTCTTGTACATAGGAGCAGTATTATAGTAGTTATATTCTTGTACATAGGAGGTAGTATTATAGTAGTTATATTCTTGTACATAGGGGTAGTATTATAGTAGTTATATTCTTGTACATAGGAGCAGTATTATAGTAGTTATATTCTTGTACATAGGAGTAGTATTATAGTAGTTATATTCTTGTACATAGGGGTAGTATTATAGTAGTTATATTCTTGTACATAGGAGGCAGTATTATAGTAGTTATATTCTTGTACATAGGAGGTAGTATTATAGTAGTTATATTCTTGTACATAGGAGCAGTATTAAGTAGTTATATTCTTGTACAAGGAGAATTATAGATTTACAAGGGAACTATTATAGTAGTTATATTCTTGTACATAGGAGGCAGTATTATAGTAGTTATATTCTTGTACATAGGAGCAGTATTATAGTAGTTATATTCTTGTACATAGGAGGCAGTATTATAGTAGTTATATTCTTGTACATATGGGAGCAGTATTATAGTAGTTATATTCTTGTACATAGGAGCAGTATTATAGTAGTTATATTCTTGTACATAGGAGCAGTATTATAGTAGTTATATTCTTGTACATAGGAGGCAGTATTATAGTAGTTATATTCTTGTACATAGGAGAGTAAAGGAAGCAGTATTATAGTAGTTATATTCTTGTACATAGGAGCAGTATTATAGTAGTTATATTCTTGTACATAGGGGGCAGTATTATAGTAGTTATATTCTTGTACATAGGAGCAGTATTATAGTAGTTATATTCTTGTACATAGGAGCAGTATTATAGTAGTTATATTCTTGTACATAGGAGCAGTATTATAGTAGTTATATTCTTGTACATAGGAGCAGTATTATAGTTTCTTGTACATAGGGGGCAGTATTATTCTGGGTGTAGTAGTTATATTCTTGTACATAGGAGCAGTATTATAGTAGTTATATTCTTGTACATAGGAGCAGTATTATAGTAGTTATATTCTTGTACATAGGAGCAGTATTATAGTAGTTATATTCTTGTACATAGGGAGGCAGTATTATAGTAGTAATATTCTTGCACATAGAGAGTAGTTATATTCTTGTACATAGGGGCAGTATTATAGTAGTTATATTCTTGTACATAGGAGCAGTATTATAGTAGTTATATTCTTTTACATAGGAGTAGTATTATAGTAGTTATATTCTTGTACATAGGGGGGCAGTATTATAGTAGTTATATTCTTGTACATAGGAGCAGTATTATAGTATTTATATTCTTTTACATAGGAGCAGTATTATAGTAGTTATATTCTTGTACATAGGGGGCAGTATTATAGTAGTTATATTCTTGTACATAGGAGCAGTATTATAGTAGTTATATTCTTGTACATAGGAGCAGTATTATAGTAGTTATATTCTTGTACATAGGAGCAGTATTATAGTAGTTATATTCTTGTACATAGGGGGCAGTATTATAGTAGTTATATTCTTGTACATAGGAGCAGTATTATAGTAGTTATATTCTTGTACATAGGAGCAGTATTATAGTAGTTATATTCTTGTACATAGGAGCAGTATTATAGTAGTTATATTCTTGTACATAGGGGCAGTATTATAGTAGTTATATTCTTGTACATAGGGGCAGTATTATAGTAGTTATATTCTTGTACATAGGAGCAGTATTATAGTAGTTATATTCTTGTACATAGGAGCAGTATTATAGTAGTTATATTCTTGTACATAGGAGGCAGTATTATAGTAGTTATATTCTTGTACATAGGAGCAGTATTATAGTAGTTATATTCTTGTACATAGGAGCAGTATTATAGTAGTTATATTCTTGTACATAGGAGTAGTATTATAGTAGTTATATTCTTGTACATAGGAGCAGTATTATAGTAGTTATATTCTTGTACATAGGAGCAGTATTATAGTAGTTATATTCTTGTACATAGGAGCAGTATTATAGTAGTTATATTCTTGTACATAGGAGCAGTATTATAGTAGTTATATTCTTGTACATAGGGGCAGTATTATAGTAGTTATATTCTTGTACATAGGAGCAGTATTATAGTAGTTATATTCTTGTACATAGGAGCAGTATTATAGTAGTTATATTCTTGTACATAGGAGCAGTATTATAGTAGTTATATTCTTGTACATAGGAGCAGTATTATAGTAGTTATATTCTTGTACATAGGAGCAGTATTATAGTAGTTATATTCTTGTACATAGGAGCAGTATTATAGTAGTTATATTCTTGTACATAGGAGCAGTATTATAGTAGTTATATTCTTGTACATAGGAGCAGTATTATAGTAGTTATATTCTTGTACCAGTATTATAGTAGTTATATTCTTGTACATAGGAGCAGTATTATAGTAGTTATATTCTTGTACATAGGAGCAGTATTATAGTAGTTATATTCTTGTACATAGGAGCAGTATTATAGTAGTTATATTCTTGTACATAGGAGCAGTATTATAGTAGTTATATTCTTGTACATAGGGGCAGTATTATAGTAGTTATATTCTTGTACATAGGAGCAGTATTATAGTAGTTATATTCTTGTACATAGGAGCAGTATTATAGTAGTTATATTCTTGTACATAGAGGGTAGTATTATAGTAGTTATATTCTTGTACATAGGAGTAGTATTATAGTAGTTATATTCTTGTACATAGGAGCAGTATTATAGTAGTTATATTCTTGTACATAGGAGCAGTATTATAGTAGTTATATTCTTGTACATAGGGGCAGTATTATAGTAGTTATATTCTTGTACATAGGGGCAGTATTATAGTAGTTATATTCTTGTACATAGGAGCAGTATTATAGTAGTTATATTCTTGTACATAGGAGCAGTATTATAGTAGTTATATTCTTGTACATAGGAGCAGTATTATAGTAGTTATATTCTTTTACATAGGGGGCAGTATTATAGTAGTTATATTCTTGTACATAGGGGGCAGTATTATAGTAGTTATATTCTTGTACATAGGAGCAGTATTATAGTAGTTATATTCTTGTACATAGGGGGCAGTATTATAGTAGTTATATTCTTGTACATAGGGGCAGTATTATAGTAGTTATATTCTTGTACATAGGAGCAGTATTACAGTAGTTATATTCTTGTACATAGGAGCAGTATTATAGTAGTTATATTCTTGTACATAGGAGCAGTATTATAGTAGTTATATTCTTGTACATAGGAGCAGTATTATAGTAGTTATATTCTTGTACATAGGAGCAGTATTATAGTAGTTATATTCTTGTACATAGGAGCAGTATTATAGTAGTTATATTCTTGTACATAGGAGTAGTATTATAGTAGTTATATTCTTGTACATAGGAGTAGTATTATAGTAGTTATATTCTTGTACATAGGAGCAGTATTATAGTAGTTATATTCTTGTACATAGGGGGCAGTATTATAGTAGTTATATTCTTGTACATAGGGGGCAGTATTATAGTAGTTATATTCTTGTACATAGGAGCAGTATTATAGTAGTTATATTCTTGTACATAGGAGCAGTATTATAGTAGTTATATTCTTGTACATAGGGGGCAGTATTATAGTAGTTATATTCTTGTACATAGGAGCAGTATTATAGTAGTTATATTCTTGTACATAGGAGCAGTATTATAGTAGTTATATTCTTGTACATAGGAGCAGTATTATAGTAGTTATATTCTTTTACATAGGAGCAGTATTATAGTAGTTATATTCTTGTACATAGGGGCAGTATTATAGTAGTTATATTCTTGTACATAGGAGCAGTATTATAGTAGTTATATTCTTTTACATAGGAGCAGTATTATAGTAGTTATATTCTTGTACATAGGGGGCAGTATTATAGTAGTTATATTCTTGTACATAGGAGCAGTATTATAGTAGTTATATTCTTGTACATAGGAGCAGTATTATAGTAGTTATATTCTTGTACATAGGAGCAGTATTATAGTAGTTATATTCTTGTACATAGGAGGTAGTATTATAGTAGTTATATTCTTGTACATAGGAGTAGTATTATAGTAGTTATATTCTTGTACATAGTGGGCAGTATTATAGTAGTTATATTCTTGTACATAGGGGGCAGTATTATAGTAGTTATATTCTTGTACATAGCAGGAGCAGTATTATAGTAGTGATATTCTTGTACATAGGAGCAGTATTATAGTAGTTATATTCTTGTACATAGGAGCAGTATTATAGTAGTTATATTCTTGTACATAGGAGCAGTATTATAGTAGTTATATTCTTGTACATAGGGGGCAGTATTATAGTAGTTATATTCTTGTACATAGGAGCAGTATTATAGTAGTTATATTCTTGTACATAGGAGCAGTATTATAGTAGTTATATTCTTGTACATAGGAGCAGTATTATAGTAGTTATATTCTTGTACATAGGAGCAGTATTATAGTAGTTATATTCTTGTACATAGGGGCAGTATTATAGTAGTTATATTCTTGCACATAGGAGCAGTATTATAGTAGTTATATTCTTGTACATAGGAGCAGTATTATAGTAGTTATATTCTTGTACATAGGAGCAGTATTATAGTAGTTATATTCTTGTACATAGGAGCAGTATTATAGTAGTTATATTCTTGTACATAGGGGGCAGTATTATAGTAGTTATATTCTTGTACATAGGAGCAGTATTATAGTAGTTATATTCTTGTACATAGGAGGCAGTACTATAGTAGTTATATTCTTGTACATAGGAGCAGTATTATAGTAGTTATATTCTTGTACATAGGAGGCAGTATTATAGTAGTTATATTCTTGTACATAGGAGCAGTATTATAGTAGTTATATTCTTGTACATAGGAGGTAGTATTATAGTAGTTATATTCTTGTACATAGGAGTAGTATTATAGTAGTTATATTCTTGTACATAGGGGCAGTATTATAGTAGTTATATTCTTGTACATAGGAGCAGTATTATAGTAGTTATATTCTTGTACATAGGAGCAGTATTATAGTAGTTATATTCTTGTACATAGGAGTCAGTATTATAGTAGTAATATTCTTGCACATAGGAGCAGTATTATAGTAGTTATATTCTTGTACATAGGGGGCAGTATTATAGTAGTTATATTCTTGTACATAGGAGCAGTATTATAGTAGTTATATTCTTGTACATAGGAGCAGTATTATAGTAATTATATTCTTGTACATAGGAGCAGTATTATAGTAGTTATATTCTTGTACATAGGGGGCAGTATTATAGTAGTTATATTCTTGCACATAGGAGCAGTATTAAGTAGTTATATTCTTGTACATAGGAGCTGTATTATAGTAGTTATATTCTTGTACATAGGAGCAGTATTATAGTAGTTATATTCTTTTACATAGGAGTAGTATTATAGTAGTTATATTATTGTACATAGGGGGCAGTATTATAGTAGTTATATTCTTGTACATAGGAGCAGTATTATAGTAGTTATATTCTTGTACATAGGAGGCAGTACTATAGTAGTTATATTCTTGTACATAGGAGCAGTATTATAGTAGTTATATTCTTGTACATAGGAGGCAGTATTATAGTAGTTATATTCTTTTACATAGGAGCAGTATTATAGTAGTTATATTCTTGTACATAGGGGGCAGTATTATAGTAGTTATATTCTTGCACATAGGAGCAGTATTATAGTAGTTATATTCTTGTACATAGGAGGCAGTACTATAGTAGTTATATTCTTGTACATAGGAGCAGTATTATAGTAGTTATATTCTTGCACATAGGAGCAGTATTATAGTAGTTATGTTCTTGTACATAGGAGCAGTATTATAGTAGTTATATTCTTGTACATAGGAGCAGTATTATAGTAGTTATATTCTTTTACATAGGAGCAGTATTATAGTAGTTATATTCTTGTACATAGGGGGCAGTATTATAGTAGTTATATTCTTGTACATAGGAGCAGTATTATAGTAGTTATATTCTTTTACATAGGAGCAGTATTATAGTAGTTATATTCTTGTACATAGGGGGCAGTACTATAGTAGTTATATTCTTGTACATAGGAGCAGTATTATAGTAGTTATATTCTTGTACATAGGAGCAGTACTATAGTAGTTATATTCTTGTACATAGGAGCAGTATTATAGTAGTTATATTCTTGTACATAGGAGCAGTATTATAGTAGTTATATTCTTGTACATAGGAGCAGTATTATAGTAGTTATATTCTTGTACATAGGAGCAGTATTATAGTAGTTATATTCTTGTACATAGGGGGCAGTATTATAGTAGTTATATTCTTGTACATAGCAGCAGTATTATATAGTTATATTCTTGTACATAGGAGCAGTATTATAGTAGTTATATTCTTGTACATAGGAACAGTATTATAGTAGTTATATTTTTGTACATAGGAGCAGTATTATAGTAGTTATATTCTTGTACATAGGAGCAGTATTATAGTAGTTATATTCTTGTACATAGGAGCAGTATTATAGTAGTTATATTCTTGTACATAGGAGCAGTATTATAGTAGTTATATTCTTGTACATAGGGGGCAGTATTATAGTAGTTATATTCTTGTACATAGGAGTAGTATTATAGTAGTTATATTCTTGTACATAGGAGCAGCATTATAGTAGTTATATTCTTGTACATAGGAGCAGTATTATAGTAGTTATATTCTTGTACATATGAGCAGTATTATAGTAGTTATATTCTTGTACATAGGAAAAGTATTATAGTAGTTAAATTCTTGTACAAAGGAGCGGAATTAAAGAAGTTAAATTCTTGGAAAAAGGGGGGGAAAAAAAGTAGTTAAAATATAAAAAAAAAAAAAAAAATGGGGTTGGTAAAAGTAGTTTTTGGGGGAAAAGGGGGTGTTTAAGAGTAGAAAATGTGGAAAAAGGGGGGGGGGGGGGGGGGGGGGGGGGGGCCCCCGATGGGGGGAGGGGAGGGGGGGGCCCCCCCCAAGGGGGGGGGGGGGGGGGGGGGGGATAATCTTCACATAGTCATTTAGTATAGCTGGTGATGCCAGTTTCAGGAGCATAATGTCATTGTCGTATGTCCTCATGCTGAAATTCTTATGAGGACATATTTTCACAGCATATGTAAATTGCTCTGTTCCCTCAGATTCATTCAGATTATGTTCTCCAAGGCGAATCTGGATGTTCCTATTGAACATACAAAACATATTATTAGATTATCTGTATGTAGATTTTCATAGGGCTGCAGATAAGTCATCTATACCATTAGAAGGCCTTAGTTAATAAACTGAACCATGAATTCAGCTCTGCTACATCAGCTATTGATAGGTATAACCTTTTATTTTCAATGTCCAGTCTTTTGGTGTATACTCCTTGTTGAAGAGCCTGTAGATAAAGTCGATGAACAGGACACTTACGATAAGTCACAGTGAGCGGCTGTCAAAACCCAGTATTCATTTATGAGTATTCCTCCACACACAAATGTATCAAAATAGTAGATGGCCACCTGCCGGCACGGGGGGGCCCCCACGGCACTGAATGGGGGACACATCCCCCCCCCCCAAAAAACCCCCCGAGGGAAAAGAACACCACTAAAAAAAAAAAAAAAAAAAAACGTTCTGGTGAGACAAAACAAAAAAAAATTTTAAAAAAAAAAAATAAAATTATATATTTTAAATTTTTTAATATTTTAAATAATTAATTTTTTTTTTCCCAAGATGGCGCCGCTGAAGTGGCTGCCTAGTCGGCAGCTCTGAGACTCTCTCTCTCTTATTTTTTCTTTCTCTGTCTGTTTTTTATCTCTCTACTTAATGGACTTTACACTATGAAGAAATGAAGAAACAAAGACTTGGAATTGGACCTTTGTGATACTTTTTTTTTTGTTTTTATCTGTCTTTTTGTCCTGCTGAAATGGGGACTCTTGTGTCTGCAGGCATTTCTTTTGTCTACACAAGAGAGAAATTACTGCAGCTTAGAGTCACAACAACAGGGCTGCATACCATTTGCCCACCCATCCCCCAAGAACTCTGGAGAAAGAAAAAGCGGGGGAGGGGCTGCAGAGCAGGAACTCTTCAGAGGATTAAAAAGAGGCGTTACCGACCAACTGTTCCCTCCATCATCATGGGCAATGTGAGATCTCTTGCAAACAAGATGGATGAACTAACAGCGCTCACCAGGCACCATCAGGAGTTTCGGGTGTGCAGCATGATGCTACTTACAGAGACTTGGCTCACTGAAGTTACTCCTGACTCTCTGGTCTCCTTGGATGGTTTTAAACTCCTTCGGGCAGACAGGACAAGGGAGAGCGGTAAGAGGAAAGGAGGGGGGCTGGCAATGTTTGTGAATAATAGATGGTGCAATCCTAGACACATTGTGATTAAGGAGCAAACTTGCTGTAAGGACATTGAACTATTATCTGTGAGCATGAGACCTTTCTACCTACCAAGGGAACTATCACATGTCATCGTGATAGCTGCATATGTCCCCCCTCTGCGAAAGCTGACGCTGCCTGCGAGGTCCTACAAGCCACGCTGAGCCAGTTACAGTCTCAGCACCCCCAGGCCCTCCTTCTTGTGTCTGGCGATTTCAACCATGCCTCTCCATCATCCACACTTCCCAGTTTCACACAGTATGTAACCTGCCACACAAGAGACAACAAAACACTGGACTTGTTCTTTGCCAACGTGAGGGAGGCATATAACTCATCAGCCCTACCGCCCCTGGGAAGATCGGATCACAACCTAGTACATCTCCGACCTGTGTACAAGCCACTTGTACGTAGAGAACCAGCTGTCACCCGCACAGTGAGGATATGGTCCGAGGAGAGTGATGAGGCTCTGAGGGATTGTTTTGACACAACCGCATGGGAAGTTTTGCAGGATTCGTATGGAGAAGATATAGAAGGACTCACACACTGCATAACGGACTACATTAATTTTTGTGTGGACAACACAGTACCCACAAAAGTGGTGAGGTGCTTCTCCAACAACAAACCATGGATTAACGCTGATATAAAAACACTACTTAAGGAGAAAAAGATGGCATTCAGGACAAGAGATAAGGAGGGGTTGAGGGAAGTACAAAAGGAGCTGAGGCATCTAATCAGGCAAGGAAAAGCCAGTTATAAGGAAAAAATGGAAAAGCAAATGGAAAGAAAAGACATAAGGGGGGTCTGGGAGGGGCTTAAGTCAATTTCGGGTCATAAACAGTCGGTCTGCCAGATTGAGGCAGATGTTAACTGGCTTAATGAACTAAACCTATTCTTCAACAGATTTGATCACACACCAGCTCCTCCCACCCCAGAATGTCCTTCAGCTCCCCTCACCACAATGACTTCACCCCATTCACCCCATGTGGCTACTTCCCAACAGACCAGTAAATCCAGAAATCTGTCTTTATCTGACCACAGTCTGACCTTCACACGGGCCCAGGTGAGGAAGGAGATGAAAAAGATCAAGGCGAGGAAAGCCGCAGGGCCAGATGACATCAGTGCAAGGCTAATTAAGACTTGTGGGGACCAGCTGTGTGGTATAATTACATATATGTATAATATGAGCCTGAGGCAGGAAATAGTCCCTGAATTATGGAAATCTTCTTGTGTGGTACCAGTTCCAAAGAAACCTCACCCTATGGACCTCAACGACTACAGACCTGTAGCACTGACATCCCACTTGATGAAGATCTTAGAGAGATTGGTTCTCACACATCTTCGCCCTCTAGTGAGCCCCGCTATGGACCCTCTCCAGTTTGCTTATCGACCGGGCATTGGGGTAGATGATGCCATCATCCACCTTCTGCACAGGGCTCTGTCTCACCTGGAAAAACCAGGGAACACGGTGAGAATAATGTTCTTTGATTTCTCCAGTGCTTTTAACACCATACAGCCCAGGTTACTGAGAGACAAGCTGGGCCTTGCTGGAGTGGACCACCACCTCTCCAACTGGATCCTAGACTACCTCACAAATCGACCTCAATACGTGAGAGCCCAAGACTGTGTGTCAGGTACCGTGATCTGTAATACGGGGGCACCTCAGGGTACGGTTCTCGCCCCTTTCCTCTTCACACTGTACACTGCTGATTTTAGGTGCAACTCATCCAGCTGCTACCTACAGAAGTATTCTGACGACTCTGCAATAGTAGGCCTCATCACAGACGATGATGACAAGGAGTACAGAGAACTGAACCGGTTTTTTGTGGACTGGTGCCACCGGAACCACCTGAAGATTAACGCGGGGAAGACCAAGGAGATGGTGGTAGACTTCCGTAAAGGCAGATGCCCTCCAAAACCAGTGGACATCCTGGGGACAGGCATCGAGATTGTGAACACCTATAAGTACCTGGGTCTGCTCCTTAATAATAAGCTGGACTGGGCAGATCATATGGAGGCCCTGTACAGGAAGGGCCACAGCAGGCTCTACCTGCTTAGGAAGCTGAGAGCCTTTGGAATCCGGGGGGCACTTCTTAGGACTTTCTTCAACTCGGTAGTGGCATCAGCCATCTTCTTTGGAGTGGCCTGCTGGGGGAGCAGTATATCAACCAGGGACAGAAATAAACTTGACAAGCTGATTAGAAGGGCCAGCTCTGTCCTGGGGAGCCCACTGGACCCAGTGCAGGTGGTGGGTGACAGAAGGATACTGTCCGTGGTGAGCTCCATGCAGAAGAATAAGTCCCATCCTATGCATGAGACTGTGATCGTGCTGGGCAGTACTGTCAGTGACCGACTGCTCCACCCTAGGTGTGAGAAGGAGCGCTATCGGAAGTCTTTCCTCCCCACCGCGGTTAGGCTGTACAACCAACACCGACCTAAGCGGAGATCATTACATACAGAGAACTGAAATATCTCTCTGCCTGTTAAATCCCCCCCCCCCTCCTCTGCTACGTCCTATCTGTCTGTCTGCTATTAATGTAATGCCTCTTACCTTGGAACATTCCTGTACATGTTGTATTTGTATTTGTATCTGCTTATCTTATCTTTGCTGCTGTAACACACTGAATTTCCCCACTGTGGGACTATTAAAGGACTATTATTATTATTATTATTATTATATCTATTTCACCCTAGGATATCAGGGAGCTTAGACTCTTGTTTTTTAAATCTATTCAAAGAAGTTATGAGGAGATCCATGCAAGCCCTCTCTCTGTCTTGCCCCTTTCAAAGCATGGAAATAACCTTTAAATATTGAGCCATCTCTTTCCCTGGGTCTGAGGGTTGTAACAAACAACTTCTCTTGTGGTACAATTTATGGGCGCAGCTTAAGTCTGTTGATAAGAAACCATCACGTGATACAGCACCCAGAAGGTAAACAGACCTCAGAATGACCTGCACCATTTAAAGAGGACCTTTCACCACCTCCACCAATTCTAGTTCTCAGCATCTGTTAATAGGCGCCGCACCACTGACTCCAGAGCAGATGAATTTTTTCTTGAGCCATCACCGTTCCTAAGAAACAAGCGCAGTTAGTTTTGGTGTCTGATATGCTATTTAAAGTGTAACTAAACTTTTAGACAATTTTGGATTTTCTGGCAGTATTTGTGTCATTAATAAATTTTGTAATATACTTTGTTAACAAAATTTGTCTCCTTTCTGTGAAATCCTGCATTTTTTATTCTCTTCCTTGCTTCTGTATTGAGAGCTGTTCCTGCCTCTCACTGTGTATTGAGTACGGGCTTGGAATACAGGGCTGTGTAAGAGGTAGAGAAAATGAGGGGAAGGTCACTTCAGCCAGTTATATCTCGGACATTATAAAACATAGAAACTTGCTTTTGGTGTCATATGTAAGAAGAGATTCTATCTAAATTCCAGTTGTATAATATATATAATATAAAAATCCCAATTCCCTATGTGTTTTCAACCAGTGATATTTCTGGAAATAATTTAGATAGCTCTTAGGGTCACATGAAAGAAGAGAATCTTCTCTTTCATATGACACCAAAAGCAAGTTTTATAATGTCCGAGATATAACTGTTTGAAGTGACCCTCCCCTATCCTCATTTTCTCTACCTCTTACACAGTCCCGTACTCCATACACAGTAACATTCAGTGAGAGGCAGGAACAGCTCTCAATACAGGAGCCAGGGAAGAATAAGGAGAGGAAGGATTTCACAGAAAGGAGACAAAATGTATACACAAAATTTATTAATGATACAAATACTGGCAGAAAATCCAAAATTGTCTATAAGTTTAGTTACACTTTAAATAGCATATCAGACACCAAAACTAACATACACAGTAACATTCAGTGACAGGCAGGAACAGCTCTCAATACAGAAGCCAGGGGAAGAATAAAAGGGGCAGGATTTCACAGAAAGGAGACAAAATGTGTTAATAAAGTATATTACAAAATGTATTAATGACACAAATACTGTCAGAAAATCAAAAGTTGCCCGAAGGTTTAGTCACACTTTAAGGTCTGTAATGTCAGAAGGGCAGTGCCAGCTAGGAGGAGGCAGGGGGCGTGATTCAGAGCTCCAATCAGAGGCAGCCAGTGTCAGAGCTCAGAATCACACCGCGTGCCTCCTCCTAGCTGGCACCGCCCTCCTGACAGTACAGAGCCTAAACAGTATATCAGGCACCAAAACTAACAGCATTGATCGCTTGGGAACAGTGGGGGCTAGAGAAGAAATTCTAAATGTCCCAGAATTAGTGGAGCAGCAGCTATAAATGATGTAAAGAGCTGGACTTGTTGCAGGTGTTGAAAGGTCCTCTTTGAAGTCACATGAGCATGTATAGTACACAACATATCATCCAACATAGTGCAAGTACATCGTAGCACATGACAAAACATAACCAATAAACTTTACTGAGCCTAGTTGTGGTGCAGCAGCCTCATGAGCGCTGCTCTGCAGCTCCACTCACAGGCGTACCGCTCTCTGTACAACATACTAACTGTTCAAGCTGTGTATCCGCACCGCCTTACAGTTTCAGTGCCCGACCCCTTTGCACACAGAGCACCTATAAAGCTGCACATGTAGCACATAATAGGATGTGTAGTCCCGGAGTTAGGGTCTCTGTACAATGACCTCTGACGTCCTATAGTAATTCCCCTACAGCCCCATATATCATAACCTCAGCCCCATTCTGTAACCGTCTCACCTGCCGACCCCAGCAGAACTGCCAAAAGTAGCAATACCATCTCTGAGGAGATTGCACTAGTACTGTCCTATTTAACCAGGGATTTTGTTTATGTGGTGAATTATTAACAATATTAACATAGTCGGAGCAGGACATCCTACAGGCTGCAGAAACCAGAATTGTTGCCATTAGTGTCACAGGTTTTACCTTGGTGGAGGAGCCAGAAAATAACTAATCTGGCTAAGATTTCTTACATTGACCTTCCTCCTCCTGCGTGGTGATTGGCACAAAATTGCTTAAATGAGCTGAAGTTAAAAGTGACAACCAAAATTCTGACCTAGAAATGCGCACACAGCAGTTGTCAGTTCCCTTCCCCCACTCTTTGCAGCTGATACAAAGTATGTTACTTAACAGGGGACAACAGTGAGCACAGGAGGAAGTTCCTCCCATGATGATATGACATCTGTTCTTTATCCTGATGCATGCTGGGAGGATCGGGGTGTAGACAAGCTGCAGAATTATTATGTATTAGGAGTCGGGCAGGAGGTGAAGCTCCAATATCCCATAATGAAATATTGAAATGACATATTGGATATATTTCAGCTCTCAATAAAAGCAATGGCTGTATTTCTACCTGGAGCGCAGTCTTAGATTATAGCGCTCCACCCCCCGGCAACATCACTAAGACCTGGATACACACAAGTGGAATTATCTCTCCGACAGCACAAGTTACCACCTGAGCTTTTCCCAGGCACTTACTGACATAAGTGCGACCACACTCAAGGTCATAGGATATAGATTTGGCACAAAACCTTCACTGAAGGTCTGCAGTGTTATAAACCAGCAGTATCCTCGCTACGTAAAGTAGGGTGTCAATAATATTATCACATAGCATGATGCAGTAAGATGTGCAGTCCTGGGAAAAGGTTTTAGGCAGGTGCGGAAACAATGCTGCACAGTAAGAATGCTTTCAGAAATAGAAGGGTTAATGGTTTATTTTTGTCTATTAAGAATTTTTACTTTAACTCACAACTACTTCCTCTTCAATGGCAGAGTGAACCATCAAGTACGGGGTACCGCGATGGGGTGTCCGTGTGCCCCGTGTTTTTCTGGTCTTTTTTCGGGTGCTGGGAACACTCTATTGTTTTTGGAAAGGAAGAACTGGGTGGCATTCTATTGATCCTGCTATGTATATATCGATGACATCCTGGAGATCGGGGGGCAGCTCAGAACAGGCATTTGGTGGATCAGTTGAACTATAGGGATGAGATTCAACTCCGAAATTTATGCTATCATGTCACCTTTTCTTGGCTTAGCATCGGTAAAACATCCAATGATGAGCTGGCCACCATAGCCTACTGTAGACCAACAGCCATGAATTCCCTGTGATGGTGGGATAGCTGCCATCTGACTTCTGTAATGTGAGACATGCTGAAGGGGCAATATTTACACCTTAGACGGGACTGCTCCCTCTAAATGGAATTGAGATCTCAAGCAGAGCACTTACACCAGAGATTCCATGAGACAGGTCATCCTGAAGATGTCTTGAAATGGGAGGTCAATGGAAAAAGGTTACACTGAATTCCCATCACCGAGGGATTTACCATCTCTCCGGAATGACTAATCAGATTAATCACTACTTTTGACGGGGAAATGGGCACAACGAGGAAGATCATCTCTCGATATTGGAAAATTCTGAGAATGGACCCAAACCTTAGGGGTACCCACAAATTACATTTCAATGGGGCAAAAGCATTAAAGAACGACTAGTACATAGTCAGTCACCACCCACAGGTTCTTGGCTTGATAGAAGAGTGGTCAGCTGCTTCAGGTGAAGGGGTCACATACTTTGAGGTTTCATACAAACTGGCAAACAGTTTCACAGGAGGCCTTTTTGATTGGCCACTTCATCAATTGCCGTTCTAAAGGCATCACTTACCAAGTTACATATGTCAGTGTGGTCTGGTGTATGTTGGGAAGACTATTTGTGAATTCCAAAGGAGAATAGGGGAACATTTAAGTGACTTCTAGAAGAGATGGGGCACTCCGCAGGCACAACATGTATGTATGGGATATGATGGACAATTACAGACAGTGTCATTTTCTGGGATTGATCTGGTGAAAGCATCTCCAAGGAGGGAAGATTGGGATAGGAGGGTGTTGCAACAGGGGTCTTGGTGGATTTTTATACTAGATGCCATTATTCGTAGAGGACTTCATGGAAAACTCAACTATGTCTGTTTAAGGCTTGTATGTCCTCCTTTGATCACCCTTTCAGATTTTATCTTCAGGCCCCAGAGTATAATAGGTGGAGGCCAAGGGGAGATTAAAAAAAATGCTAAAAATATTTAAACCCATGATGTCATGACGCACGGAGCACCCCATGTGACAATTGAGGCCCAATCACAGGCTTCAACAGTGACCCAAGATGCATGATGTCTCCCATGAAGCTGAGAGAGAGCATAAGACACCTCAAGGAGGCCCAGAAGATGTGAGGGATGGGTAGTATGAATGTTTTTTTTTATTTTTTACACCTCCCCTGGGCCTCCACCTATTATACTCTGGGGTCTGAAGAGTCAGACATGAGAGGTCCTCTTTAAGAGTGGTCAGAAACATGTCATGGTCATATAATTAAGACCTATTCACACAACTGAGAGGGCGTCCGATGGACCATTCTGATCTGAAGAATATAGAGCTGGTCCTATCCTGGTCCGTGTCATTGGTCCAGAAGGAATCAGAAGCCCCCATAGAGGTGACTACATCACGGAATGCACTCAGATGACACTCGGGTGTCAATTTTAATTCAAGTGCATTACGCTGCAAAATTGCACCCCCCAAAGGAAGACGCCAATGACTTGAGGCCGGGAAATACCTCCCTCCGACCGGGACAGCGGAAACTGGAACTGTTCTGATGAATCTGGGGTGGTTGGGAGGTATGTACGTACTAAGGCAATCACAGAGGAGGGTCAGGGGGACACCTTATAGGGTCACAGCCCTGAGGTTAGGCTTTTAGGGCCAGGTAGGCCTCTGGATCTACTATCAATCTACTCTGGCACCTTATTAACGTGCAGAACTGTACTGTATAGAAGGTGGTAAGTGGTAAATTGTACATGGATCAGACCCTTTTAACTAATGGAGAAAAAAGTTAAGTTTTATAAATTTGCTGCACATTTTTATATACACTGTTATTAGGCACAGATTTGTAATAGTTACAGATACACACAAGAGGGTGCTTTAGCACAAATGTTACACTAAGAAACTGAACAGAAAATATAACAAGAGCAATTGTGTAAGCTCTTATAAGACAGATAGCTCTTATGAGACAGATAGCTATGGAGATAGATAGATAGATAGGAGATAGATAGATAGATAGATAGATAGATAGATAGATAGATAGATAGACAGATAGATAGATATGAGAGATAGATAGATATGAGATAGATAGATAGATAGATAGATAGATAGATAGATAGATAGATAGATAGATAGGAGATAGATAGATATGAGATAGATAGATAGATATGAGAAGAAGAAGAAGAAGAAGAGGAGAGAAAAAAAGATAGATAGATAGATAGATAGATTGGAGATAGATATGATGATTGATAGATAGATAGATAGATAGATAGATATGAGATAGATAGATAGATAGATACAGTCATATGAAAAAGTTTGGGCACCCCATTAATCTTAATCATTTAGTCTAAATATTTGGGTGTTTGCAACAGCCATTCAGATTTGAGATAGCTAGATAACTGAAGGACAGAGTAGATATTTCAGGATAGATATGAGGTTTATTGTACTAGACAGAAAATGTGCAATATGCATTAAACCAAAATTTGACCGGTGCAAAAGTATGGGCACCTCAACAGAAAAGTGACATTAATATTTAGTAGATCCTCCTTTGCAAAAATAACAGCCTCTAGTCGCTTCCTGTAGCTTTTAATCAGTTCCTGGATCCTGGATGAAGGTATTTTTGACCATTCCCTTACAAAACAATCCAGTAGTTGAGATTGATAGGTCGCCGAGCATAGATAGCCCGCTTCAAATGATCCCACGGATAGATAAATAGATATCAGGTCTGGGGACTGGGATGGCCATTCCAGATACATGTAATTGTTCCTCTGCTGAATGCCTGAGATAGATTTGGAGCTGTGTTTTAGATCATTCTGTGATAGATCAGATAGATAGATTACATATATAAGATGCAGATAGATAGATAGATAACTTACAGGATATCGTGCCGGATTACACAGCCCCAAGCATAAGGAACCTCCACATTACAGTGGGTAGCAATGTTTTTCTTGAATGTATTTTAAGGCTAATATATAAAACAAGCATAAAAGCATGTACTACATAAAATAATGTACATGTTCACAGATCTATAATATTAATTTATAATATAAACCGCAGAAGATGATGCGCACTAATATCATCGAAATTTACACCCCTCATATCTATGTGCCATGGCACATGTCTATGTTTCTATAACAGTAAACATAAATGTATCCTCCCAAAAAATATGTTGAACAATCTTGTTTTCAGATAGAGAGTAGTTTGAGGAGCTTTTATGTTACTAGAGGATTGATACAAATCTAGTATTCAAATCAAAAGGAAAGGTACCAAATCTTTGACCGGTCAAAGAATGCAATTGACATCGAGACAAAAACCCACAACCTGAAAATACTGTGCCATCAGTTATAGATATACAAAGAAAGGCGTGCAAACACCCAAAAAGAACAAAAAGATAAGATAAAGGGGGCCCAAACTTTTTAAAATGACTGTAGATATGTGAAAAAAAAAAAAAAAGATAGATAGATAGATAGATAGATAGATAGCTAGAGAATTAGGATATATGTATTAAGGAGTCAGAGACTGTTTCCAAGTATTTAAGGCTAATATATAAAACAACAAAAAGAACCAAAAAAGTACATCACAACTAATATTAATTATAATAACCGAACTAAATAAAATAGGCCATGGGTGAAGCTCCAATATCTCATAATGAATTATTGAAATGACATATTGGATATATTTCAGCTCTCAATAAAAACAATGGCTGAATTTCTACCCGGAGCGCAGTCTTAGATTATAGCGCTCCACCCCCGGCAACATCACTAAGACCTGGATACACACAAGTGGAATTATCTCTCCGACACCACAAGTTACCACCTGAGCTTTTCCCAGGCACTTACTGACATAAGTGGGACCTCAGTTAAGGTCTTGACCCCTTGGATATACAGTAGATTTGGCACAAAAACCTTACCGTAGATCTGCAGTGTTATAAACCAGCAGTATCCTCACCACGTAAAGTAGGATGTCAGTAATATTGTCAAAAACATAGTGCAGTAAGATGTAGAAGGAAAAGTCTTGGAATTCTGGAAATCCCAGGATGGGTAGACATGTAAATGATATGCAAATGAGAGAAATATGGAAACAAAATTCAGTATGGAGTGTGAGCGCCCGCACAGAAATCACCGCACTTAATGTATATGACTTATTATGTTATCAGTGAGGTTACTAGTGGTTGTCTCTGGAATGTTATGCCAGATTGGCCGCTTGTAGATCCTTTTGCAATTGCCAACCAATGATGTGCCAGATCCAGATGGGCTCAATGGGAGACAAGTTTGGAGACGCTGCAGGCCATGGGAACACGTTTAGGCCACACAGGCTGCTCACAGTAGCACAAGCAACACTTGGCCTGGACTTGTCCTGTTGAAAAATGGCTCCTGGGACACCTTGGAGAAATGTAACGCCAAGTTGTTAGTGTACCTGAAATGAAGACTAGAAGGGTCCAGCTACAGTACATTATGTTGCCTCACCATAATCCCAGGAGTAGGATTGGTGTGACACTCCCTTGTGGAGGCCTCCTTATGGCAAACCTCACAGGGTCTTCAGACCAATCTCCAGCTACCATTGCATCTGAGACAAAAGCAGGACTCATCATTAAAGAGGACAGACCTCCATTCCTGCCTCCATTGACGTCTTGCTATGCACTATGATAGCCTTTGAGAGCAGTGGTGTGAGGTCAGTGGATCAACTGTGGCTGTGATCAACTACGCGTCATTCTTCGAATCAGATGATCCGTCTGTGCACGGGTTCTCCTCCGCACACCTATTGCTATCATTCCAGTTTGTCGTTGTTCTTACAACCACCAGGACACACAACATTGACCAGCGCTGACATCTTGGCCTAGGAGCATAGCGATCTGCCAGAGTGATGAAACCTAGATCTCTGAATTCAAGAACTCTGCCTCTTTCCGTTTGTGACAAGTGACGATAACTGCCACGTCAGTCATCATCTCACACCACTTGATCTGACGTTTGAGGTTTCATGTGGCTAAAAAACTTTCTTTTTGCAGTCTGGCTTTTATGCCCCTCCCACATGCCACAGACTAGCTCTTGAAAATTTGATCATTCGCAGATCTTGGTGACACCGGCTACTACCTCAATTTGCTACTGTCCCAACCTCTAATAATAATGAGATGACTCTGCTGTCCCAACCTCTAATAATAATGAGATGACTCTGCAGTTCTTGTCCTAGTCTACTCAATAAAGCTGAGAGGTGAACTTCAGAAAACAGGAGATGCCAGTCTATCACTTTTTTTTTTCTTCAATTTTCCTTACCTGCCTAGTTATCGCTGTGGTTTGGGGGAAGGGGGGTTTTCGACACTTTTGAAAAATGTGCACCAGAATGGGCATGGTTTAGAAGTATCTCACATTTATAGGACAGAAAAGAACAAATATGTCGCAGATTTTCTTGTCCAAAGTAGACCAAGTTTAAAATGGTGTAAACTTTACGACAATTTACTTTGTGCGCCATAAATTCCCATCATGCGTCACACATTTTTCTCCTCAATAAGCGACAGATGATTTGTGTCTGCTGATGTTATGCCAAAAATTGTAGGGTTTTTAATGCGTGCATCAAATATTTGTTCCTTAAAGTGAGCGATTTAAGTTTTTTGTCCACATCTTTTGTGCCAAATATTTCTCTCATGGCGAAGCGCGACACTTTTAGTCGGATGGTATTTGAGTCAGAAATTTGGAGCTTCTAGAACTCTCCATATTTATGAAGGTCCGTACAACAGATTCATAAATGTGTCTAAAACTACCAACGGGATTCATCACAACAACTCACCCCCTTGTGGTGTTACAGTAGCTAAGCTTGTGCTAAATGGAGTTGGGGGTCACATATTATGGACTGTTGAAGACTGGATATTCGGCTTCTATCTGGCAGAGCGCAGGTAAATAATGCCGTACATAGTTTAGTCAGTAGGATTACTGCTGAGGAGGGCGATGGATTGAGAACTGAGAGCTCTGTTGACTTTGAGGGCAGCGACTGCAACAGGAACGTGTGAGAGTCACAGATACTCAGCCACAATGGCTAAATTCTCTTTTCTAACATTGATTTAGCCCATGGTGGGAAGAGGTATTACACCATTACTGCTCACTTTTACACTTCCTGCAAAAACACAAACTCTGAATAATGTTAACCCCTTCTCAACATTGGCGGTACTAGTATGTCAGATGTCAAGTCTTTTTCAACAGCAGAGATCAGGGGATACTACTCATGATCAGAGTCTTCTCAAACAGGCAGTAACTCTATAATGGGCCTCCATTTGACCCCTACCATTCATTACCGTTCCTGCCCCTGCCCCTTACATTCACTTGCCAGTGTGGCTCCTGTAAACTTTCTGAGATCTTCTGAAGACTCCCGGGCCTGCCATACTAATCTAACTGTTGAGACTTACTTGTGGAAAGCTTCAACAGTTATATAGGGATTTTACCATAGACTGTAATACAGTTGTGGTCTAAAGATCACAGATTCAAGGCCCCTAGAGGGGGATAATAAAAAGAATTGAAAAATGTGTTTATAAGATTTTTTTAAATATTTTAAAAATTTAATTTAACCTTGAAATCAACCTCTTTCTCTAGAATGCATGTAAAAATGAACAAAATAAAGATAAACATATTAGGTAATCCTGCACCTGAAAATGCCTGAACTATAAAAATAGAAAAAAAAAATTATCCCATTTAGTGAACACCATAGTGGTTAAAAAAAAAAATCCAAAATAGCTGAATTGTAATTTTTTTTTTTTTTTACTTTTCTGTCTCCCAAAAAAGTTGAATAAAAGTGATTAAAACATTGAATATTCCCCAAAATTGGATAAATAAAAAATACATCTTGTACCGCAAAAAAAGACACCTTACAAAACTCCTAACATGGAAATATAGAAAAGTTTTAAGTATCATATGACGACTAAAATTTAAATTTAAAGAAAATAACAAAAATTAAATACATTTGGTACTGCTGTTACCAGCCCAACATGAAGAATATAAGGAACGTGTCATAAAACAAAAACCGTATAAACAAAACCCACAATAAAATTTCTCAAATGCAGTTTTTTTCCACTTCCACCCCATACTGTTTTTTTCCCAGCTTCCCAGTACATTCTATATTATACAGAATATTAATTGGTACCATTACAAAGTAAAATTTGTCAAGACACCCTCTTTTTGTTTTATTGCTTAGCTTACAGATATTTACACCCTAGGATGTCAGGGAGCTGAGGATAGATATGTTTAGGATAGAATACATCTCCTTTAATATTTTATTGGTTAGGTTACACTTAAAATAAATTAAAAAATATATATATAACATAGGGGTATTGGTTTAAGAGTAAACTATTGGGCTTTATTACATTACAAACTTGTTGACTGTTTCCAATAATCAGTGACTGCAACTATGGGGTATAATACAGGCTGTAAGTAAACATCAGCACAAGTAATGTAGTGTATTTATATATTACGCTTCTATCAAACTTTTACAATTTATCTTTTTGCAAAGACCCAAATTGAGTCTCCTCCAGCCATTAAGTGGCCACTCCTCAATGTGTCAGGCAACCTCATGCTCAGACTCTATCTAGTGTGTTTATTTATATGAAGTAATCCATCAGTCTTACTAAATCTAGTAGACAACATGTAATAAGCTCTTGTGTATCTTGGAAACACTTCCCAGAAGCTGCTACAATTCTCACCACGTCAAGAGGAAAAACAAATGAAAAGGTATTAAGGGATAAAACCAATATTTGGTAATACCTTTGGCTGAGCTCCAAAAAAAATGACCAAAAAAATCTGTAGACTTTGGGAAACAATTTATAGCCTCTTCTTAAAGGGAAAGTGCATCTAAAGGTACACACGTGGACAAAATTGTTGGTAAATGAAAGAAAAACCCACAATGATCACAGAAATAACTTGAATCTGACAAAAGTAATAATATATAAAAATTATATGAAAATGAACAAATGAAAGTCAGACATTGCTTTCCAACCAGGCTTCAACGGAATTTTTTTAAAAAGAAAACTCATGAAACAGGCCTGGACAGAAATGATGGTTCCCTTAACTTAATATTTTGCTGCACAATCTTTTGAGGCAATCCCTGCAATCAAACGATTCCTGTAACTGTCAATGAGACTTCTGCACCTCTCAGCAGGTATTTTGGCCACTCCTCATGAGCAAACTGCTCCAGTTGTCTAGGGTTTGAAGGGTGCCTTTTCCAGACGGCATGTTTCAGCTCCTTCCAAAGATGCTCAATAGGATTTAGGTCAGGGCTCATAGAAGGCCACTTCAGAATAGTCCAATGTTTTCCTCTTAGCCATTCTAGTGTGTTTATAGCTGTGTGTTTTGGGTCATTATCCTGTTGCAAGACCCATGACCTGCGACTGAGACCAAGCTTTCTGACACTGGGCAGCACATTTCTCTCTAGAACCCCTTGATAGTCTTGAGATTTCATTGTACCCTGCACAGATTCAAGACACCCTGTGCCAGATGCAGCAAAGCAGCCCCAGAACATAACAGAGCCTCTTCCATGTCTCACAGTAGGGACAGTGTTCTTTTCAAGATATGCTTCATTTTTCCGTCTGTGAACATAGAGCTGATGTGCCTTGCCAAAAATTTAGATTTTTGTCTCATCTGTCCATAGGACATTCTCCCAAAAGCTTTGTGGCTTGTCAACATGTAGTTTGGCAAATTACTTTTGTCAGATTCAAGTTATTTCTGTGACCATTGTGGGTTTTTCTTTCATTAAACGAGGGGTACAAACAATTTTGTCCACGTGTGTATGTCACAAGTAGTGATAGGTGCAAGATTTGTTTCATAAATATGTTTCCTGGGGAAGATTAACCAAAAATTCTATTATACTCTGGGATCTCTTCAGTCTCCAGAGTGTAACAATCGTGGGCCAGGACGTGTGCTTCTTTTCTTGTGTCTCTTCTTCTCAATCCTCCAATTGTTATTGATGTCAATTGCCCCAGGTTACTGCTGATTGTGCCTCAGTGGCCATGTTGGTATGTTGACATCATGACGCTATGCAACACACACAAAAAATTGGTCAGCACTGACAATGTGAACAAGAAATGCAGATGCATGTTACTTTGACTGCAGTACAAGTGCAAAAAACAAAAAGTTTTTTTTTTTTTTTTTTTTATCGAAGGTCTCAAAGCTGTGCCAACGAAACACCAGTGCACGGAAAAAAGTGACGGGTGCCACTGAAAAAACGTGCAAAGGATGCGGTCTATCGCAAAACCCATCAAAAGAGAATGGGTCCTCCGAAACTCTCCACAAACTCAGAGCCAAAAGGCCCAAGAGTAAGGGGGCTGAACCAACCCAACTGCCTAGACAGGAGGGTCAGATCTTACTTGGTTTCCTCTCAGGCTGCCACCACCAAGAGTACTACCAAGCCAGCTACTTGCATCAGTCTCCTCAAGGGCTGCCACCCCAAGAGTACTACTGAGCCTGCAACTGTTGTCCATCTCCACAAAAGCAGAGACAGACACTGGAGAGCAAGGAAGGAGGGAACCCGAAGGCCACACACTCCAACCCCTAGACTTCGGGTAGGACCCAAAAGGGTTGCCGCACCCCTACATCTATACACACAGTGACAAACGGTGACAAACGTGACAAATAAAATATGAATAAATAAGTGAATAGAGTGCCAGTGTACTGGCCCGGTCTATCCGCCGCATCTATAAAAATTACCCATGCTGGATAAACCAAGCAATAGGGTGAGTGCTTCAAAAGTGTTTCAAGTGTTTGTGCAATGTGCCATACTCAGTGGGTTTCCCACGCCCAGTGAGTTCAGGCACCTCTGGAGTCACTGTCCCCAGAGGCACTTGCACCATGAGACCTTCGAAAGCTTTCCCGGCCTAATGGCCTCGATCCCAGGGCCTCCGGTCATACCCTGGTGTGGTTCTCTGCCTACGTTCACAGTCTTCAGTTGGCTCCCTACAGTGGGTTAACGACTCCCACTGGCGGAACCAACCTACTAGCTGAAACTGATAAGAACAGATACTACACTTGATCTTAGTTACTGCAAATACCTGCTGTATATAAGAATATATGAAGATGAGGTTCTTGGTTTTTACACTTTGATCAAAATGTAATTGTAAGTCCATCAGCTACATTAAGGCGACCTCTGTTAGGTGGGTCTCTACACTGAAATGAATCACTTAGTACCTTGGTCAACCATGAATTAAGGGCAAAGGCATGCTCAGCCAAACCAAGCAAACATGTGTATGAGAGTCCCTAGGATGATCTTTTGACCATCAATTATAGAAGGTGTATCTTTAGGAATGATGGGCCTTTGAACAGTAGTGTATGCAGAACCGAAATCCCTGAAGGGGTAAACGGAAGGGCTTATGGGAGGTGACACAAGGTTTAGAGTGGTTTTTGGCAAGTAGAGGGGGCCCCAGGACATTGGTTAACATTTGGTGCAGAGGAGAGGCTTGGGGCATATAATAAAGGTAGATTTCCCCTCTGGCCTTGTTCTGTTGGGTATTGTCGTGGTTCTCCCGATTCTCCTGTGTTTTCTTATCTCTTTGCAGGTGGTAAATGTTGAGCAACTTTTTAGACTCTGCAGTCTAAAGGGAACTCCATAGTCCCTCCACATTGGTAATGGATTTTGGTACTCAATAGCAATAGGATTTTCGAGGTCCCTGCCACCAGGGTAGCTGCCCATCGAGAGGGGGTTTCCAAACCAGGTAGCCCATTGGTTGTAGCTAGAGATGAGCGAATTTCTCAAAAGTTTGACTCGGCAGTTCGATTCGAAGTTCCAAAAAAATTTGCTTCAATCCGAATTACTTTGCGGCAAATAAACAGCTATTTCCAGTCTTTAGAGAGCCAGGGTGGGCAGCAAAATGGCAGAAGCCCTTGGATGCCGCGGTCAGTCTCTCTCTCTCTCTAAAGCACGGACAACTTTTATTCATGTGGAAAGATCTGCTAACAAGCAAAGACACGCCTACCCAATCACATCACTAGAGTATATCATGTGACCGTCTTATGTCACAAAGGTCCTTACTAAATATTCGTTACCGAGAAGCATCAGGAAATCCGGAATTGTGATGAATCAAAGATTTCCTGAAATTCGGATCGAATTCCACTTCTGCAGAATCGATTCGCTCATCTCTAGTTGTGGCGTAGAGGGCCCTTTAAGATGTTGTCACGGACATTGTGATGACTCTCTCCTGTCCTGCTATGATGATAAATTGTTAGATTAGAGGCATTTTCTTTAGGATTTGCTAAGAAAACACTTTAAGGCAACGTCTGTTGATATTTGGTATTAGTCAATCTAAATAATGATTATAAGATCGGAGGAGACAATTAGAAAACTGGGTCATGTGGACTGAGACATGTAGAGGAAGATTTGGAGCTGGTGTCACAAAACATCACAAGTTATGAGATTATTAGGAGGAGTATTGTTTGGCAGCCATCAAGAAAAAGTAATTAACATATCGAGCAGGAAACAAAATATACATGTATTAAAGAGGTTGTATATACGGCAATGTAACTGGATACCAGACCAGCAATGGAAAGAAGTGTCTGACACATATCTTAAGCAAATACTGACACAATATTAAGCAGAAGGAAGAAAATGTCTTGAGTGCCTCTCCAGCTACTATGGAAGTCTGAGCTAATTTCTCCAGCTCGGCTCCTAAGTTGGTGCAGTGCTGAGGGGGCTTCTGGGTACCAGATGGTGATAGACCAGCTTCGCTAATCCAGGTGATGGTGGCCTGAAGGGTCCATGATGGTAGTTGCAGAAATGACTCAGGAGACAGAATTTTCAGGTTAGCAGGTGGAACTTTACTAAAGAAATGCTACAGCAATGGTGCAGTTTACAGACAGGACAGTGGTGCAAGGGGAGTTGCACTGTAGACTGTGGGTAACAGTGAGCCAGGGAGCAGTTTCTCCACAAGGGATGCCTAGTATACTATATAGATGTCTATGTGCAGTGCCTGAACTCTCCTACTTCTCTATATCTGTTTTCTAACCTCTCTCACTATATGGGGGCTGAATAAATAAGTCCCAGGGATGCCCTGTCTACCTGTGGGGGTGCAGGATCCAAATTGTAAGGCTCCGACAAACCTCAGGTTCTCCTCTCCATAGGCCAACAGCAATAAATCTTCTCTTCATCAGGGCTGCAGATGTAATAGTGATGGGCAATGGCTCTCACTGGCAGCACTCCGCACTGTCTAGTGGCTGGATCAGACTGCCATGAGGTGACTTATAGTCTGCTCCATTTACACCAGCCAACTGTGGGTTGGGCTGGACCATGGCTCTCCCAAAAGGAGAAGGTATACCTTTATTCCAAGTAGAACGAACCCTTAGAGTAGGTGAAAAATATATAGAAGCATGCACAACTACATCGCTTTTCTCTCCGCATTTAAGTGGGTTTGGGGATGGAAACCCCGAATGTGTACCAGGCGCAGGTATGAACCCAGCCTGAGACGTGGTCATACTGTATATGCACTGGGTGCTATGAAAAAATAGTGCAGCATGCTGTGCAATTTTGTGCTGTAAAATGTCAGGCCCCCTATACACAATATTCCCCTTCGTTCCCCACACACAGTATAATACCCCTTAGAGCCCCCACAAGGCATAATGTCCATGAGTTCCCTATACATTATAATGCTCCCTTATGCCTCCCACATAGTATAATGTCCCCCACTTATTGATATGCTCACCCCACCCACAGCCTCTTCCACTGTGCCAGCACAAGTTTGCAGAATGCAGTGTGCTACCATGGAGGAGGCTGAGTGTAACAGGCTGCGGATTGGGGACCCAATGTGCTACCATACTAGTTTGACTTAGGGCCACCTCTAAGAGTGTTGTGACTTAGGGCCACCTCTAAGAGTGTTGTCTAAGCAGACTCCCTGGTACTCACTCTTGAACTCCCTATACGGGAATCTGAACTTTGCTGCATAGAGTCAGTCAGGTCACTACCTCCTGAGGTGGTCCCCGTGCAATTGACTAGGCAGGTCAGGGACTATGGTGGAGTGCTCCAATGGGTCAAAACACACAACAGACAAAATACAGAGACTAAAACAGACAAGAATTCAGAACAGAACATGCAGACAGCATAAGTCAAGATCACACACCCAAGGAATCCAAGGCAGAATATGTTGTTGTCAGAGGTACCAACATGATGGAAGTCCGAAACCAGACTCCCTTAAAACTATAGACCCCTACAAATCACACACATTGGCTTACACACACATCGCATACTCTTGCACAGCCTGTTCTCCTTCTAGCTTGAGGACCTGAATAGATGCGATTATGTGACCATACCTAGAAGTTCCTTCAACTGTGTCTAGGGTTGGACTGGCCCACCAGAATACCAGCGCACCCTCACTGGGGCCAAGCTCTGGCACAATATTGGATTACTAAAACTAAATTTTAAAAACATTTTTGAACTTAATTTTCAAATTAAAAACTTTCTACTCGCACCATTGAACCTAGAAGGTGATAAATAGGCTTATTTGTACATTTACCTCCCATCGCTATCACCAATATTCCTTTCTAATGATTGGCCTTTTTATCCTAATATTGTAAATCTGAGTTTTTGTGCTGAAATATTAAAAGTTGCAGATTCAGAATTGTTGTAAATTGTGAATCATTGTTTGATAAGGGCAGAGATGTGAGAGCGAAGGAGACGTGACCATTTTGGATTACTATATAAATACGTAAGTGTTAATAATGTAAGTGCTGAGTACACATCTTCACACATGCACGACTTAAGATTTGGTTAAACATTGTGTCCCCGCCCCCTGGCTCATAATGTATAAAATCGTATTCGGTGTGATTGTCCTCAAGCTGTGACCGATCAGACTACACAGAGGTAAGAGCACTTATAGCAGGTCCCTCCTTCGCCACCATAGTCCCAGTGATAGAGCTACCACTCAGGTGCACGGTCTCACTTGGTCAGCTGCAGCAGATCAGTCATTTGGCTAACCCAGGGCTCTCCACAAACTACTAAATTTTACAGATTTTTCAGACCTTTTGGGCCATGTACAGCCTGAAACGCATGGGTAATGGTTACATTTATTTCAATTTATCATCTTCTGCCTATAGATTAGGGGTGTGGTTATATGGGGGGGCAATAGCCCAAAAAAGGGCTAAATAAAGTATTCACTTAAGGGACATCAGGACTGTCAGAATTAATGTTATCCTTCTCCCTATCAGCATTTTAGATAGTGTTCAGCCAACGTGACACCATGTTACGAGTGACTTCATTATTGCTACTTGGTAAGTGCTATAAAAAAAAATTCTAAAATTTAAAAACAACATAAATAATTCTAATTAAAAAAAATTTTTGTTTTTTGTACAGTTTTGATTTCGAGATCAACACAATCAAGTAAGAATTTTTAACAAAATTTTTGGATTATATGTATGTAATTTTGTAATAATTAAAAAAATAGAATAAAAAAAAAATCCAAAAAAATTATCCTCATTCTGAATAATTTGGTCCAAGAGGGACGATCTATAGAATAATCCAGGTGACACTTAAAAATAATTATCTTAGAAAAATAGGAGGAGCTTGTGCACTGAGTACCGGGATTAGAAATTAACATAAATGCATAGGCCTTCCTCAGGATCCACAACACATGGAAATAGTCGACTGTAATAATGTTACGCTGTATCGAGGGACAGTAACAGTCAGGTACTTCGATTAATGGGTGTATATACGTTTTGGATTACCATAGAGTAATAATTGGTTAACCCTTTCAGAGCCATGATTTCAACTTCTATTACATTCCTTGGCATTCAGTAATTTTTTTATTCTACATTTAAAGATTTTACCTGCAATACCCGTCATGGCCATATGGTGTGCTGTAGTGAAGAAATAATCACTATCATTCAGTCATACAAAATCTTAAAGCCCCACCTACTGGTAGAAATAATTATAGCTATATTTTATTACACTATATTATACTCTGGAAGAAACTATTTCCCACTGGAACATTCCACTAATCTTCCTTTCACCTTTTTTTCTCCATCTTTACCTTCCAATATCTTACAAGATTGTATACTTGCTAGTGCATCCTTCTTATATTGAAGAAAGGAAATTTTAGTTCTTAAAATTTTACCAAAATTTTACTGATAAACTTCACTAACCTTTTAATTCTGCTCACTTGTCCCCTTCATGTAGGCTTACTTATTTTTTTCCCATGATACAGGTGATGTTCTTTACCCATATGGCTATTCTGAGGGAGACAAGGACACCCCCGTTGAAGATGATGGAACATCCGGTGAAGTTCCGTTTTCCACTGAATTTAAATTTTTTGGAAAAACTTACAAATCTCTTCACGTAAGAACATTATCTTGTTCATTATCATTATGTCACTTTGGTTACTTATTGTGGAATTTTATGACCATTTCTTTATTTTGTAAAAGTTCTTTCATGTGTTGCAAAAAAAAAAAATGACTGCCTTCATGCCAAAATTTGAGAATATAGACTAGAATAGAAGCAGTAGTGCCCATGGTCTGTAAACTATCATTATGCTACATCTAGGAAGGACCTGAATCTCCTTGTAGAGATCTACTGCAAGGCACCCTGGGGAAAAAAAAAAACATGAAAAAAAGCTCCCCTATGAAATGCAAAAATAATGTCTCTCTAGTGCCACCTATTGGCAACTGATCTGTTTGACCCCTTTAAGAGCCTTGAAATGTAACTAAGACAATAAAAAGTGAAGGGAAATACAATAATATGAGGACACTGACAACCACTAACTAAAGAGCAATCACTGGGGTAACTATAGGGCCCACGCCCAAAAGTCATGGGAGCCCAAAGGTCACCCTCAACGCACTAAGGTTGGATAGACTTCTTTGATGGCTGGCAGTCTGTGCATTGTAAATGTATCACCCGTGCCCACTGGTGCACTGGAGTGATAAGATTTATCATACACAGCCTGCCACTGTCAGAAAGGAGAAGATTAAACTTTTAATGGTCAAAGCAGCATTTTGTCAGTACATAGTCAAGTAGAGATTCTGTGGGGAGGCTGTGGCATAAAAGGGGCATTATTATGGGCACCAAGAAGGGATGGGAATGATGGCATCAGGGTCTGGTGTGACAGCCCTTGTAGCTAAAAGGCAAGGACGATAAGTATGATCAGAATCACTCGCTATCTATTGGAGAGACACAATAGGTAATGGAAGATTTGCTATGGAGGGGGCTGTCCCTACCTGCCCCTCAATTCTGCCCCTACAAGACACAACCCATGGACAGATGTGCTGCTGTTTTTGAAAAAGAAAAAAAAAATCAGCCCATCCATAAACAAGCCACCATCTTCTTCTCCCTTGTTTCTGGGGTGAGACATACTGGTGGCTTTTAGAAAGAAGCGTCACCCGCCGCCCTTTCATTACGCTTGGTGCTAATCTGGTTATCCTAACATGGTGCCATCTGGTAACTTATTTTGTGTGAACTGTCGCCCTTCTTGGTGATATACAGTCATATGAAAAAGTTTGGGGCCCCCTTTAATCTTAATCATTTTTAGTTCTAAATATTTGGGGGTTGGGCGCCCTTTTTTTTTTTATTTAATATGCTTTTTTTGGGGGGTGTTTAAATAATTTTCCCCCCTTTTGTTTCCCTCTCTCCCCTTTCCCCCGGTCCTTCCCTTCCCCCTTCTCCTCCCTCCCAAAAGAGAACAACCAATGCCACCAAATACCCCGATTAACACCTGCAGAACAAACCGACCAATTCTTGGTGATATGACTGTATTGTATATAAATCCTAACTATCTTCTACAGTTCACTAAAATGTATTGAATTTTTTTTTTTTATGTTCTACAGGTGAATAACAATGGAGTGATTTCATTCAACATGGCGGTATCGCAGTACACCCCGGATGCTTTCCCTCTCACTAATGGTGAAAGCTTTGTCACCCCCTTCTGGGGAGATGTGGATAATGATTTAGGGGGCACCGTGTACTACAGAGAAACCACAGATCCTTCTCTCATGGATCAGATATCAGAGGACATGGAGAAGCACCTGCCAGATCTGCACTATAGGGCCACATGGGCATTTGTTGCCACCTGGGACAAAGTAGCGTATTATGGGTCTGCATCCAAAAAGGTCAGATTTATAGCGGACTAATATAATAATATCAATGTGGGAGGATATTGATAATGGCCTAGCAAACCAATGACAGAGAATAAATAGATACACATTAGATACAAGAGAAAAAGGTAGGTAGATAGATGATAAATATATAATAGATAGATACCATATATAGATAAATAGATAGGTAACAAATAGATAGGATATGACTAGATAGCTAGATGATAAATAGTAGATATATAGAAGATAGATAGATGATAGTAGATAGAGATAGATGAGAAGTAGATAGATAGATAGATAGATAGATAGATAGATAGATAGATAGATAGATGATAGTAGATAGATAGAGATAGATAGAAGATAGATGATAAATAGTAGATAGATAGTAGATAGATAGATGATAGTAGATAGATGATAGATAGATAGATAGATAGATAGATAGATATGAGATAGATAGTAGGAGATGAGATAGATAGGTAGATAGATAGATAGGTAGATAGATAGATAGATAGATAGATAGTAGATAAATAGATATGAGTTGATAGATAGATAGATAGATAGATAGATAGATAGATAGATAGATAGATAGATAGATAGATAGATATGATACGGATGATAGATATGACATAGATATAGATATGAGATAGATAGATAAGCATTAGATAGATTTGTTTCAGTATCATTGTTTTCTCTCAGCTTTTAGTTCCAGGATAGATAATCCTCTGATATTTCCAGTATCCGTCTATATAACCTTTTATTGTCCTTTTCTGCTATTTTCCCACATCAGACAAACACCTTCCAGGCCGTCCTCACCACTGACGGTTACCATTATATCGCCATCTTAAATTACGGTGACATCCAGTGGACAACTGGAACTGCCAGCGATGGAGACCCTGACACTGGGATGGGTGGGATCCCTGCTCAGGTAGGTCAAGACAAGTGTTAAGTGTTTTCTTTAGTAAATATCAACTCCTGTGTGTTACTGCCACCTGCTGGTAATTCTTGGTATTTCAGCCACATCTTCTCCAGTTATGTCAATGCAGTATAACATGTAGAGTGGAATCTCATAAGAATAAAGTAATACAGGCTTGTTATTAACCCATTCATTTAGGCTGGATTTAACAGTGGAGATGATACTCACTATTTCAACATCCCTGGGTCCAGAACTAATGAGGTTATAAACATTCAGTCCACATCCAATATCAACTACCCTGGCCGATGGGTGTTCCAAGTCGATGACTTTAAGGTTCCTGGAGGCTGCATTTATAAAGGTATCTATCTCTATATCTCATATCTATCATCTATCTATTATAAATGATAGCCAGAGACATAGCCTGTGCCCTTATCCAAAAAAAAATACAAACACATAAAAACTCCATCATAATGGTTTGGTCAGTTACATGAAGAACCAATTGATTTAAAAGAGCAATGTGTAATGCCTGGTTTCCCCTGTAGCGGCGCTGCAGTGAAATTGAACACTGCTGGATTTCCCCACTGATCTCAGATGATCGCTGGTTGATCCCAGCCAGGGATTCCCTGTAAAAGGTCCCATTGAAAGTCTGTGGAGGAATGCTCAGTCGTACTTTCCCTTACAATGTCCTCTGTTTCTTCAGCAAACTTTGCTAAAGAAGGAGAAGATTTCTGGACAGAAGAAGTCTGCAGCACTAAGTGCACCTGTAAGGATAGCAAGGTGTCCTGTGTGGAGGAGGTCTGCCCCGAGCACAGCACCTGCGAAGCCTCAGGATCCTTCTTCACCTGCAAGATCGAGGAGAAGAAATGCCACTAAGATGTCTGACCTCCCCAGCGTCCTGACGTCACGCGCCTTACTAGCTTAGTTCCAAGTGCAATATCAAAACAAGTGGAAAACATTTCACTTCCCCTGTGTCATGGCCTACAGCAACCAACCAGGGGCCAGCGAAGGTATAGGACCCATGGAGAGGTGCGGAGGCTGAGCTCATGTTGTGAACCTATATGGTGGTTACCCCATTATGATCTATAATGCCCCTATGTACACCCCATGTGCCCCCCTGATTGGTTGCTATGGGATACCACACATCAATGACTGAAATATCTATCATATATGTCACCATAGTGACACATACCATGTAATAAGTAGATGTAGAGCATCATGTGATCAATAAAAGGCTTCTGACAAGACATTGTGTTCTCTGAATATTCACTTCCATCCCCTTGGCCTCACTCCCCTCTAGTAACCGTATACACCTGGTATATTAGACTTTCATACTATGGTTATTTCTAGTCTTTCATTTTCACATGCGTTAAGTCAGGTCGCCTAGCAACCTCTTCACTTCCTGTCTGGGTGACTACCACTTGTTACTATGACGTGAAGTGGTCACAGGAAGTTCCATGTGCTCTACAATAGGCTGCCTCTCTGTACTGCACAGACATGTTATAGGTCTATTAGGATCAGGAAACATGCGGGAGTCAGTAGACAAAGGTTTTGGAGAGATGTATAGCATTACCATACACTCACATGTGAGGCTATATCATGCCAATGGCGCAAAGGCGTCTCTACAAGAAGATACCAGTGTTATAGATAGCAGATGGTAAGTGGGGGTCCTGTTAAACATATTGCATTGAGGCCCTGGAGCTTCAAGTTATGCCTCTGCAGTAGACCCACCCTAAATCCTTCTCCCCTACTGTGTATGACCTGTCCAACCCTTCACCTCCCCCATTATGAGCTAGGATTGCAGATAAATGTCTGATCGCTGGGGGTCTGCCCACCGGGGTCCCAAACCATTAGTAGAAAGGACAACCTCAACCTCCATGTGAATGAAGTAATGGTAGACATGTGTGGCCACCACTCCATTCACCTATATAGGGTTTTCAGGTTTATCCAAGCCTTTTGTGATCCTACCACATCTTATACAAAAGAAGAAGGATCGGCCTTCTCAGGTTGTTCACTTCTCTTTGAGACAGCAGTAAGTCATCATCAAGGTAACTCGTCCAGCCCCCCTACACCAAAAACCTATAATAAGTGAAGGGCTAACCTCACAATATGTGTTTTGCAAATATTTCAAAGTCTATCTGCAAGTACATGGAGGCCTAGGGTGCCTTGGTGCAGAAAAATAACAAATCACTGATACTGACCTTTTCTGGGCTCCGCTGCAGCATCCGCTCTTCTTTCCCGTCTCTTTGGCTCTCCCATGTGATGTTAGTGGGAGCTGGGAAATAGGAACCATCTTAGGATTGAGGGCACAAGGGTCTGCACGACCATAATGAACTAGTGGACCTTGAGGGTATGTTCACATGGTGGATTTTGGAGAGCAATTTGAGGTAGTGTTCCGGCTCAAAATCCTCTCCAAAAACTGACCCTGTGGAACCCACGGCAGAAAGTTGTGACCAAGACTCAGCTTTCCGCAACGGGTTTTCACGCGAAGATTAGCCTCTTACAATGGGGCTAGTCAAGTGTGAGGTCTCATGACAGTTTCGTCCGTCATTCAGCCCCAGAAGCTGTGGCAAGATCGAGCAGGACACCTCTTTCAGTGCACGGTTTCAAGAGGCTGGCTCCAGACAAGAATGCCTCAAATTCCTCTCCAAATTATACCATGTGAAAATACCCTTACTGTTCACCATCCCTGACAGAGACCCAATCACAGGCCTCAGTGGTGACCCAGGGAGCGCTGGCGTGACAGGACCAGGGACACCGAGGAAAGTAGTCCAGATCGCATGATGGAGACCAGGAAAGGTGAGTATGAGTGGTTTGTTATATTTCTGCATCTTCCATGTGCCTCCCAATATTGTACTCTCGGATCTGAAGAAACCATACAGTATACCAATGGTTCATGTATGGAGAACCCCAAAAATCTCTGGTTTGACCAAAGCAAAAATTTTTGGAAAATTCATAACAAGCCCAGTTCTTTACAAACGGGTTTGCTCATGTCCACCTGTAATATTTGTGTATCATGAAATAACACTCGCCACTGGTTCTATGGCCAGGTCAAACAGCAGGGGCGAAGAGGACACCTATGCCGTGTTCCTTTAGGCCAGGGGTCAGCAACCTTCAGCTGCTGTGAAACTGCAACTCCCAACATGCTCCATTCACTTCCATGGGACTTCCAAGAACAGTAGAGCAAGGGAGTTGTAGTTTTACAATAGCTGGAGTGCCAAAGGTTGCCTACCCCTGCTCTAGGCAAAGAGAATTCTCCGACAATGCTCCATTCACCTGTATACAGGTCTCCAGTGCATTGTATCACATCTACACATCGTCCCAAACCCAAACGTTACAGAAGTCAATGCACGAAAAAGGAATAGAGCTTCCAGATGATAAGTCTTATCCAATGGATGATAGACCAAAATTTCCACCATTTTCTAGTATAAAAACATTTGCAAGATCTCTGCTTGCTGTCAGGAAATAGGAACCATCTTAGGAGTATATTGTGAGCACAAGGGGCATTTATTCGGGTCTGCACGACCTGCCCTGCCCACACGTAACCTTTGATCCTCCCAAGACCATCTCCAAGACTTCTCCCGTGCATCCCCCATACTCTGGAGCTCACTACCACATTTTTGTGTATTGTAAGTAAACCCTCAAATGTACAGCACCATGGAATTAATATAATAATGTACAGCACCAGATAGGGAATAGCATTCTGTTAGCAAGGAGCTATGTCTATAGGTAGAGTACGCACAGCTCACCAGTAAAGTGGAGAGGTGGCCATGCATGGAGGTGGCTTTCTCCACTGAAGGCACTGACTTGCTAGCCCAGCTGTCTCTGTAAGAATATGTCCACACATCGCCAATTTGAGATGGATTTCCATGCCTAAATCCATATCAAATCTGACAATGATCACCCTCCCGTGCATGGGAAGGGGGTACCTATGACCCTATTTAAAAGCATAGGAAATTTTCTAGGAGGATTGTTTTCCCCACTGTGGTGAAATGTCCACCATGAAAATAAGCAGCATGCCGAGAACTAGCCCTATTGACCAACAATGAACATAGCCTAACAACCATTGACTTTAGCAGAATGAAGCATGGGTGGCCACCTCTACTTTATTTGGCTGGTATAAAATGCATAGATAGTTACTTCCCAGGGGTAAGATTGTTTTGTCCAGGGGCCTCACCAACCTTAATGGGGTTCTCTGAGTCTTGACATTGATGGCCTAACTTTGGCATAGGCATCACTGTTGGATCAGTAGGGGTCCGACTGTCAGCACCTCCAGTAGCCTAACTAAACCCTTGGGGGCCCCACTGCAAACTTTTACCAGGGCCCCCTTGCTACAGTGTACTCTTGAGAGTGATGGTTATGGGTGCTGCAGAGGTATCTCAGACACTTGATGGGGATTCAGCTATAGGACCCACAACTGCGGGTATCAAGAATACGGTGAGTGAGCTGCAAGGTGCCCAGCATGGAAGAAATACTAGGAGCTGCATGTTCTGGGGAAAAAATGATCTGCGGATACTGTGGTGCTTTTGCGAACGCCTTCACCCCTTCATAATTTTACATCACACAGGATCTGTTTTATAGTGATCGTGCAATCACATGTCCCAACAGTGACCCCTGGGGCGCGTGACCTCAGTTACAGACCGGAAGAGCCCCAAAGAGGATGCTGGGAATGGTCAGAAGTCCAGGAGAGGTGTGCGGTGACCAGATGGAAGGTAACGCTGCAGTTGGGATTGCGGGGGTGCAAACAGCGCAGACTTGTCACGGTCTCTGGGCACGAGGGCGCAGCGCTGGTGCTGTCCCACGTTACCACCACTGGTACCGGTGATGAGGGGGCTGCACAAATGTTGGTGGTGGTTGTTCCCCCGGGGCGCTTCCCCTATACTGTGCCGACTGGTGGTGTTTGGGGCGCCCTGATGTTGTCGGTGCAGAGTCAGACACAGAAACGCTTGTAAAGTTGAACTTTTACTTCCATGGGTGTGGAGGCACAAATGCTTAAACAGTTTCTTCAATACAAAACAATGGGGTACGCCTGGTGACACAGCAAAGTCCTGGGGTGCAGGGTAGACTTGATGAAAGGTGTTCCTAGCCCCTTATACTTCAGTGTTACAGCCCTGAGGTGCGTCTGGGCTCCTATTTGGCTCATAGGAGGATGCCCACCATGATACTAGTACATAATATTCCCCACTCACGTTATGTGGTCCTGATAGCTCAGAGTTTCGGGGTGCAATAGTCAGGGTGGCAGGATATTCCACAGGTCTGGCCTTGGCCCCTGGATCCTGTGATACTGGCTATGGAGCACGTGTTCCAGAATGTTCTCTCCACAGTCTCAGGCTGACAAGATAATGATGCTTGACTTCCTTCAGGGCGATGGCTAGGCAGACAGGGGACAGGATCTTCTGAATAGCTGCAGTATGTCAGCTCTCCAACCTTCCTGGGCCTGTCTAGGACTTGAGATTCCTGCACTAAACTCACTGCTTTCTTCACAGGACATCACACTTATCTCCTCACCTCCTCCTCCTAACACTCCACACTTCTAACTCCTCACACGCAGGACCTTCCTGCAGGGGTGTTACCATGGGGACCCAGTGATCAGCTGACTCCTCCCCTTTTCCCAGGCAATGTCCTCCCATTGGACATTTGGTTACTATTCAATCCTATGGGAGGTGTAATGCATGTGTGAGGCTCACTAGGTGGCGCTGTGTTGTGTGAGACTCAGGACCCCCTGCTATGTCACACAGGCTATGAAGCAACAGGAAATAATACAATGCACAGAGATCCCCCTCAGCCCAGCCATAGCCAGCTCTGGGATGCCACAGGTGCATATAAGTATTTGTTATCTTTAATCACCTCCCCTGGGCTGGCTATTATTACATGCCGGGGACCTTTCCACTGACAGTATGTATAGTGGTTGGAGAACCAGGCTTTCCCCGATCGCTATCATGGTGCTGCGGGGCCCTGGCCATCTCCAGCTGGCCGCTGGCCCCTTACCACTCTGGGGACAGGTACAGTCACAACCCCCTGCGACTGCGATTGTTACGGCCCTGGGCACCTTCACTTATAAGCATGTTTTGGCACTCTGTGTAATGGTCATACTGCACTATAAGAGCAAGTACACACAGAGAAATTTGGAGCTGATTTTGAGGCAGATTCTGCTAATCTAGACTCTCCTTGTAGCGCATTTCATGCATGACATGGGGCATTCTTAAAGGGATTCATTCAGAGCTTGTCATACTTATCAACTCTCAAGTTTGTAAAATCTGAACGAGAAAGTCCCTCCCTTGACCACGTCCTAGACTACTGCGCCCACCCCTAAAGGAACTGGGCCCACTCATTTTGGAGTTGAGATTTGTGTTTCACACCCCTTTTTCTGACCAGGACATGCTAAGCTTATAGGGGCTGTTCCTGAAAATTAGGGACAGACCCATAAAATTCAGAAGAAATGACAAGTATGGTTGTGTGTGGTTCCCATACACTTGGAATTGAGGGGCAGAGCACAGGCTCCACCACCACTCCATTCACTCCATTCACACTCTGCCTGACTATTGCCAAGTTCTGCCAAAAACTGCCTGAAACTATACCGAGAAGAACTGATGGAAGGCAAAGGGCAAAGGTCACATCAAATATTCATGGGATTTACATTACTCTTTTCAATTTCACGAAAAATGTGAGAATTGTGAGTTATGTTCCAGCAACTCTAAGAAAAAATTCATCAAACTAATTTTTTAGTTATATCGAAATTCTGGGATGCCTCTACCTCCACTCCTGCTGGCAGCCAGTCAGGGGGAGGTATAAGATTATCTGATGCTGCAGAGGACCTTTGCTTGGCTAAATTCAGAGGAGTACGTTGAAGCTCTTAGGCCCCAAATCAAATTTGTAACCTCCCCACCTACCATTTAGAATGCTGTTGTCTATCTATGAGATCTTTGGGTATTTCTATTTGTCACCTCTGAATTATGTTCTCAGATCTTGATTCTGACAAAATAATTTCATCATCAGTTTCTGAGAAGTTCAGTCAAGGGTGACAATCAAAATGGCCGCACTTCCTGTTACTGCTTTTGTCAAAAGCAAATAATGCCACAACAAAACATACGCCACTGCTCTGGAGATCTTCTTCATTAAAGAGGTTGACCAAGACAGGATATTATAGGCCTGTTTGGAGCACAGTATACTTGAATGGGAGTTTAGCTGTAATAGTATAGCATGGTCTACTGAGTCGAGATCAGCTGATCGGTGGTAGTGCCGGGTGTTGGACTGCACTGATCGGATATTGATGACTTATCCTAAAGATAGGCCCTTAATTTCTGGTCTTGGATAACCCCTTTAAATGGGGTGAATCAGCTAAACTGCAAAACAACCATCTGTTTCTCTATTTGTTTTGTTAATAAAGGTTTGTCATCCTTAAAGAGGTTGTCCGGGATAAAATCAGAATTAACCCGTAAACTAAACCCTCTCCCCCCGCCTAACTTGTAATTTACTTTGTTTAAAAAAAAATGTATGATGGGGTGGAGGCACATTTTCTGATAATCCAGTGATGTTCCGTTTCCCCATTTCCAAAACAGAACGTCACCAGTCCTTCCCTCCCCCCCATCCAACCCATCATACTTATGTGTCTTCCTGTGTGGGAACAGCTCCTCCTTCTTTCATTCTGCTAACGCTTGCACAGTCCAGAGTTGCCTCCGAGACACATACGCAGTAGAGATGGCACTCCATCTGTGCTGTGCAGGTGTCAGAGGCACTTCTGGGCTGTGCACGTGCCATCAGAGGTGCCATGTCTACTGCACAGGTGTCTAAAGCCTGCGCACAGCCAGGAGAGTGAAAGAAAAGGAGGAGCTGTTCCAGAAGGGAAGTCTAAAGAGGAAGACATGTAAGTATGATGGGGTAGAGGGGTGAGCTGAGTTAGTGTAATAGGACATTTTTTTTTCCACAAAATCATAGTGTCTTATTGATGTGATATGACAGGGTTAATGTCTTATTGATTAATCTATATGTGTTTTTTGTGTGTGTATATATATACTGTATATATATACTGTATATATATATATATATATATATATATATATATATATATACAGTACAGACCAAAAGTTTGGACACACCTTCTCATTCCAAGAGTTTTCTGTATTTTCATGACTATAAATATTGTAGATTCACACTGAAGGCATCAAAACTATGAATTAACACATGTGGAATTATGTACTTAACAAAAAAGTGTGAAACAACTGAAAATATGTCTTATATTCTAGGTTCTTCAAAGTAGCCACCTTTTGCTTTGATTACTGCTTTGCACACTCTTGGCATTCTCTTGATGAGCTTCAAGAGGTAGTCACCTGAAATGGTCTTCCAACAGTCTTGAAGGAGTTCCCAGAGATGCTTAGCACTTGTTGGCCCTTTTGCCTTCACTCTGCGGTCCAGCTCACCCCAAACCATCTGGATTGGGTTCAGGTCTGGTGACTGTGGAGGCCAGGTCATCTGGCGTAGCACCCCATCACTCTCCTTCTTGGTCAAATAGCCCTTACACAGTCTGGAGGTGTGTTTGGGGTCATTGTCCTGTTGAAAAATAAATGATGGTCCAACTAAACGCAAACCGGATGGAATAGCATGCCGCTGCAAGATGCTGTGGTAACCATGCTGGTTCAGTATTCCTTCAATTTTGAATAAATCCCCAACAGTGTCACCAGCAAAGCCCCCCCACACCATCACACCTCCTCCTCCATGCTTCACGGTGGGAACCAGGCATGTAGAGTCCATTCGTTCACCTTTTCTGCGTCGCACAAAGACACGGTGGTTGGAACTAAAGATCTCAAATTTGGACTCATCAGACCAAATCACAGATTTCCACAGGTCTAATGTCCATTCCTTGTGTTCTTCTTGTGCTTGTTGTTCTGTCCTTAGCAGTGGTTTCCTAGCAGCTATTTTACCATGAAGGCCTGCTGCACACAGTCTCCTCTTAACAGTTGTTGTAGAGATGTGTCTGCTGCTAGAACTCTGTGTGGCATTGACCTGGTCTCTAATCTGAGCTGCTGTTAACCTGCGATTTCTGAGGTTGGTGACTCGGATGAACTTATCCTCCGCAGCAGAGGTGACTCTTGGTCTTCCTTTCCTGGGGCGGTCCTCATGTGAGCCAGTTTCTTTGTAGCGCTTGATGGTTTTGGCCGCTGCACTTGGGGACACTTTCAAAGTTTTCCCAATTTTTCGGACTGACTGACCTTCATTTCTTAAAGTAATGATGGCCACTCGTTTTTCTTTACTTAGCCGCTTTTTTCTTGCCATAATACAAATTCTAACACTCCATTCAGTAGGACTATCAGCTGTGTATCCACCTGACTTCTGAACAACACAACTGATGGTCCCAACCCCATTTATAAGGCAAGAAATCCCACTTATTAAACCTGACAGGGCACACCTGTGAAGTGAAAACCATTTCAGGTGACTACCTCTTGAAGCTCATCAAGAGAATGCCAAGAGTGTGCAAAGCAGTAATCAAAGCAAAAGGTGGCTACTTTGAAGAACCTAGAATATAAGACATATTTTCAGTTGTTTCACACTTTTTTGTTAAGTATATAATTCCACATGTGTTAATTCATAGTTTTGATGCCTTCAGTGTGAATCTACAATTTTTATAGTCATGAAAATACAGAAAACTCTTGGAATGAGAAGGTGTGTCCAAACTTTTGCTCTGTACTGTACATATATACAGTTGAAACCAGAAGTTTACATCCACTATATAAAAAGACACATATGGATGTTTTTCTCAATATCTGACATGAAATCAGAATAAACCTTTCCCGTTTTAAGTCAATTAGGATTACCAAAGTTACTTATATTTGCCAAATGCCAGAGTAATGAGAGAGAATTTTTAAGGCATTTTTATTACTTTCTGCAAAGTCAAAAGTTTACATACATTTCCTTAGTATTTGGTACCTTTGCCCTTACACTGTATGACTTGGGTAATACAAATTCCAACACTCCATTCAGTAGGACTATCAGCTGTGTGTCCACCTGACTTCTGAACAGGTTGGATCTCCTTCCACAAGCTTCTCACAATAGTTGGTGTGAATTTGGGCCCATTCCTCCTGACAGAACTGGTGTCACTGAGCCATGTTTGGAGGCCGCCTTGCTCGCACCTGCCTTTTCAGCTTTGCCCATAAATTTTCAATAGGATTGAGATCAGGGCTTTGTGATGGCCACGCCAAAACATTGACTGTTATCCTTAAGCCACTTTGTAACCAGTTAGGCAGTAGCTTCGGGTCATTGTCCATGTGGAAGACCCATTTGCGCCCAAGCTGTAACTTCCTGGCTGATGTCTTGAGATGTTGCTTCAGTATTGCCACATAATGTTCTTTCCTCATGATGCCATCTATTTTGTGTAGTGCACCAGTCCCTCCTGCAGCAAAACAACCCCACAACATGATGCTGCCACCCCCGGGGGTCATAGTTAGGATGGTGTTTTTAGACTTGCAAGCTTCTCCCTTTTTCCTCCAAACGTAACAATGGTCATTATGGCCAAGCCTGAGAACACCATTCAAGCAAGGCGGCCTACAAACATGGCTCAGTGACACCAGTTCTGTCAGGAGGAATGGCCCCCAATTCCTACCAACTATTGTGAGAAGCTTGTGGAAGGAGATCCAAAATGTTTGACCCAAGTCATACAGTGTAAGGGCAATGGTACCAAATACTAATGAAATGTCTGTAAACTTTTGACTTTGCAGAAAGTAATAAAAATGCCTTAAAAATTCTCTCTCTCTCTCTCTCATTATTCTGGCATTTGGCAAATATAAATAATTTTGGTAATCCTAATTGACCCAAAACGGGAAAGGTTTATTCTGATTTCATGTCAGATAGTGAGAAAAACATCCATATCTGTCTTTTTATACAGTGTATGTAAACTTCTGGTTTCAACTATATATGTATACACATGTATACTTTATTTACCATGTGGAGTTATTGTAGTTCTTTCCTGCTCATCTGTTTGTCACCCTTTGTTATGGCCATATTCCAATGTTTATGGCCTTAACAGGTTTCCTGTGAATACACACATTCCTTGGACAAGGTGTGATTTTCTTTGTATCTTGGTCCTTTCATGTTAATGCTTTTGTTCAGCTGTTCAGACACAGACAACCGAAAGCCCCTAGTTTAGATTGGTATAAATTATACTTTAGTTCAACTTCAGCATTGGACAATGTGCGCCATGTGTGGCATCCCAGAGCTGGCTATGGCTGGGCTGAGGGTGATCTCTGTGCATTGTATTATTTCCTGTTGCTTCATAGCCTGTGTGACATAGCAGGGGGTCCTGAGTCTCACACAACACAGCGCCACCTAGTGAGCCTCACACATGCATTACACCTCGCATAGGATTGAATAGTAACCAAATGTCCAATGGGAGGACATTGCCTGGGAAAAGGGGAGGAGTCAGCTGATCACTGGGTCCCCATGGTAACACCCCTGCAGGAAGGTCCTGCGTGTGAGGAGTTAGAAGTGTGGAGTGTTAGGAGGAGGAGGTGAGGAGATAAGTGTGATGTCCTGTGAAGAAAGCAGTGAGTTTAGTGCAGGAATCTCAAGTCCTAGACAGGCCCAGGAAGGTTGGAGAGCTGACATACTCAGCTATTCAGAAGATCCTGTCCCCTGTCTGCCTAGCCATCGCCCTGAAGGAAGTCAAGCATCATTATCTTGTCAGCATGAGACTGTGGAGAGAACATTCTGGAACACGTGCTCCATAGCAAGTATCACAGGATCCAGGGGCCAAGGCCAGACCTGTGGAATATCCTGCCACCCTGACTATTGCACCCCGAAACTCTGAGCTATCAGGACCACATAACGTGAGTGGGGAATATTATGTACTAGTATCATGGTGGGCATCCTCCTATGGGCCAAATAGGAGCCCAGACGCACCTTAGGGCTGTAACACTGAAGTATAAGGGGCTAGGAACACCTTTCATCAAGTCTACCCTGCACCCCAGGACTTTGCTGTGTCACCAGGCGTACCCCGTTGTTTTGTATGGAAGAAACTGTTTAAGCATTTGTGCCTCCACACCCATGGAAGTAAAAGTTCAACTTTACAACCGTTTCTGTGTCTGACTCTGCACCGACAACATCAGGGCGCCCCAAACACCACCAGTCGGCACAGTATAGGGGAAGCGCCCCGGGGGAACAATCACCACCAACATTTGTGCAGCCCCCTCATCACCGGTACCAGTGGTGGTAACGTGGGACAGCACCAGCGCTGCGCCCTCGTGCCCAGAGACCGTGACAAGTCTGCGCTGTTTGCACCCCGCAATCCCAACTGCAGCGTTGCCTTCCATCTGGTCACCGCAAGAAAAACTGGCGTCACGAACAGGATACGGGTGTGTGCCATTTTGAGAAAGTCGCCACGAAAAGTGCGCCAAATTGTCTCCAGAGCATCGGTCTTTATTGTGGACTTTGCTAAGATCAAGTTTATTCCCTGAGAGTGCTTGCCACAAAGAGGGGGGAGCCCTATACCCCTGAAGTAAGCCCTAAAGACTGTCCTCTCAGTGTGTTACAGCCCTGGAAGAGTTAAAACACCCAGGACTTGTTTGCTGCGCCACATCGCTGTGTAAGAACGCCCACAAAGGGTTAACTGAACCTTGCAAAAGTGCGGGAGATTTTTAGCACTGCCCATGAGGCCAGGAGACCCATCTGCCGCCATCTTAGGAGAGCCCAGAATGCTGAGCGCAATGCTCCAGCGCACCCATACAAGAAAGTGAAAGGCGAACGTGCCAGCGCCATTTCTGACTCTCCGGTGCCGCATCACCGTCCCTGCTGTGCACCGCTGATCTCTGGTCCACGCTGCAGTTGCTGTCAGTGAGTACTGTGCCTCCCTGTCCTTGTCTTCAGTCCTCCCACGGCCCCAGCGAGTGTTTTCCGTGTACAGTGTCCGTGGGGAGTGCCACCATTAAAGAGGGGGAGCACACCGTCAGCCTGCATCACAGTGACTCTGTTAATAGCTACAGCATTCTTAAAGGGACAGCATTCCAAGTTGTAGTCTCCATTCCCTGCCAGCAAGAAGTTGAGTTTCTTAAAGAGACGGCGACCTAATTTCAGTCATACCTGCAAACAACATGACTGAGCAAAGTGACATTGTGCCATCTGTTTCTAGTGATCCAGCAGTGCCCATGGCGAGCAGCCTACCATTCTGCATGCCATTTTACCCTGGCGCCCCCATGGCTGCCGCGCTACAAAGGGGGGGGGCCCCCCCCCAGGGGCTTTTTGGAAAAAGCGGCCCCCCCTCCCCCCCTTCCCCCCGGGTGAAGGAAGGCGGGGGGAGGGCCTGCGGGGGGGGGGGGGGGGGGGGGGGGGGGGGGGGGGGGGGGGAAATCCTGGCCTGCCTCTGACAAAAGAACCCCTGGGCAAATTCTGGACAAACTCCAGGTGAACTTTGACGTGCGATCTGTCTCCGAGGTAAAGATGCGCTTCTTTTCCAGACGACAACTACCTGGTGAGACCCTGCGGGACTATGCTTTATCCCTCCAAGAGGCGTTCAGAGCTGTGGTGCAAGTGGATCCACGTGAAAATGTGGACTCTGATAAAATCTTGCTTGACCGCTTCATAGAAGGGGCGGGTACCACATTACTCCAGAGTCAGTTGCGAATGCTTGCTGCACAACATCCCAGCATCACGTTTGCTGACTTCAAGGCCCTTGCCATCCAGGTCTTGGGACAGGAGCAGCCCCAGCCGAGCCCAGTCATCTGTGCTCCCTCACCTGGACCCTCAACAAGCATTGCTCCAGTTGTCCTGCCACTACCTCTGGGTACCTCACCTGCTGCCCAAACTGCGCAGACTACACCAGCAGACTCCAGAGATGACCTTCTGGCCCAAGTAGCCGAGCCTCTGAAAGAGTTGTTGCGCGGTTGTCCCAGAGAAAACTACAACCGAAAGCTTCCGGTAGACTGGACAGCGCGTCAAGAGGAAGCCTTTCAAGCGCTTAAAGCACTTCTGACGCAACCACCAATTCTAGCCTATCCCGACTACAGTCAGCCATTCCGCTTGTACACAGATGCAAGTCACCAAGGTTTGGGTGCAGTGTTGTCCCAGGTTCAGGACAACAAAGAGCGAGTCATCGCCTACGCCAGCAAGAGTCTGAGAGGTGCGGAGAAGAACGACCAGAACTATAGTTCTTTCAAACTCGAACTTCTGGCGCTTGTCTGGGCCGTGACAGAGAAGTTTAAAGACTACCTGGCTGCCACACCCTTTACCGTGTACACAGATAACAATCCGTTGGCGCATCTGGACACTGCTCGACTGGGAGCCCTTGAACAACGGTGGGCCTCAAGACTCGCGAATTACAAGTTCTCTGTCAAGTATCGCAGTGGCAAGTCCAACGCTAACGCTGATGCACTCTCAAGGTTGCCTGTGGGAGAAGAACCACCCCGAGAAGACATCTGGGAAGAGGTGGAGATGCCACCATTCTACAACAAGTTTGCCCAACAGGTTGCTATTGGTGTCCCTGTAGAAGGAGAATCTCTGACGAAAACAGCTGCCGAATCCCTCCAGGAGCCATCTCTGTGGAAAACGTTCCAAGAAGAGAGCAGAGTTTTAGGAGAATTGTCAGATTTCCTGCTTACAGGAAGAATACCAACCCGTGTAAAGAGAGGTCTTCATGACGTGGAATTAAAACGCCTTTGGCGACAGAGGAAGCGCCTGTTTGTCCAACGAGGCCTTCTACATAGAAACACTCTTGATCCTGTCACAGGTGAAAGGCTTCATCAGATCCTCGTACCAAGAAGAGACGCACAGATGATACTTGAGGCGTATCATGACAGATCCGGTCACTTCGGGGTACAAAAGACCGAAGCTACCATCCGTCGTCGCTTCTGTTGGGTTGGGATGAGGAGTGACATTGAGAGTTGGTGCCGAGAGTGTCCCGCCTGTAGTATCACCAAGGAAGGTCGAAGAGATCAGAAGGCCCCTCTACATCCAATTAAGACTCAAAAGCCGTGTGAAATTGTTGCTCTGGACCATGTGAAGTTGGGTCCCACACGTTCCGGCTACAGCTACGCTCTGACAATGGTGGATCATTACTCCAAGTTCCTTGTCATCGTGCCTGTCAGAGATCTTACAGCAAGAACTACGGCTGAGACCTTCTACGCAGAGTTTGTCCGCCATTACGGTTGTCCTGAGCATATCCTCACCGACCGTGGATCGGCGTTTGAATCCCAATTGTTCCGTGAGCTGTGTCAGTTCCAAGACTGCAAGAAGTTGCGAACCACAGCGTATCACCCTCAAGGGAATGGTATGTGCGAGAAGGCAAATCAAGTGATCATCGGCATGCTAAGAACAGCCGCAGTTACACCTGGTGTTGAGTGGCCTGAGCGTATCAAGGACTTGGCCTATATTTACAACAACACACCCCAAACATCTACGGGATATGCACCATTTTATCTAATGTTTGGAAGACAAGGTCAACTTCCTTCAGACTTAACCCTTGGTGTGAAGGTCCCTGACACCATCAAACCACTACTCATAACAGACTGGGTTGTTGAACACCGCCGACGTATGGAGGAAGCTAAAGAGATAGTTGAAACGCGCATGGATGAGGTTCGTAGGAGACAACAGGAGGATTACAACCATCACGCCCATGCAGCGCCCCTGAAAGTTGGCGACCGTGTATGGTTAAGGAATAACCATCGAAATGGGAAATTGGATCCATTCTGGGAGAAAGAACCATACAGTGTCATCTCCATACCATATCCTGAATCCGACGTGTATGAGATCTCTAAACCTGGGAGACAGCCCCAAGTAGTACACCGAAACCGTCTGAAGCTGTGCCTTAAAGAAGGACTACCCACAGAGGTGCCCCCAGCTGAGACAACGAGTACAGAGATCTTGTCACCTTCTGAAGCGAAAGAGAGACCCCCAACGTTAACTGAGCTTATGTGGGCGCCTAAACTACTACCATTTAGCTGTTATCCACCAATTGCTCTAGTGCAAGAGAACCCTTCGACAGATGATTTAATTGATTTCAGTGACTCTGTTCCTGATTCAAATCTTGTTCCACTTAGGCGTTCTGAGCGTACCACAAAAGGCGTACCTCCAACACGTTATAGTGATGCCATGGCTGTCCTCGGGTAAAAGAGGTTAACTGTCTCTGCTTCTGTATATATGTTATTCCTGCTCTGATTACATTAATGTTTTTCCTGTGTGTATATACAGTATATATATAATATCTTGCCATGTAATATAGTATTTACATTTATATGCAACAATCCAAGCCATAGTGCCTGGCTCACCGAGCCAAGGAAGTTCTGTTACCCCATTGCGGTATGGACATTCGTGCTAGAGTGCCTACTCTTCCTTACAGAAAGGACTGTTTATTATTTCTCAGAGAGACTCTCATGATAATGGACACTCACAAAATTTGTGCCAGAGAGCCTCTGGACCCATTTGCACTACTGTTGTTTCTATATGGACTGTCTGATGGTACCGCCAAAAGGTTCCATAAGTCTGAGTTTAATTATCTCTCCGTTACCCTTCAGACTTCTCATGGACATTCCAGGACTATGCCGGGAGGTCTTACCTCAAGTTTCTAGGTATTATATTTTTCTAAACTGTTAGTGACATTTGCACTTTATTCGTATTTATTAACGTTATGTTACATTTCTCACCTTCACCCCAGCCCGTCGCCGAGGTCGGCTCAGTGAAAGAGGGGGAGTATGTGGCATCCCAGAGCTGGCTATGGCTGGGCTGAGGGTGATCTCTGTGCATTGTATTATTTCCTGTTGCTTCATAGCCTGTGTGACATAGCAGGGGGTCCTGAGTCTCACACAACACAGCGCCACCTAGTGAGCCTCACACATGCATTACACCTCCCATAGGATTGAATAGTAACCAAATGTCCAATGGGAGGACATCGCCTGGGAAAAGGGGAGGAGTCAGCTGATCACTGGGTCCCCATGGTAACACCCCTGCAGGAAGGTCCTGCGTGTGAGGAGTTAGAAGTGTGGAGTGTTAGGAGGAGGAGGTGAGGAGATAAGTGTGATGTCCTGTGAAGAAAGCAGTGAGTTTAGTGCAGGAATCTCAAGTCCTAGACAGGCCCAGGAAGGTTGGAGAGCTGACATACTCCAGCTATTCAGAAGATCCTGTCCCCTGTCTGCCTAGCCATCGCCCTGAAGGAAGTCAAGCATCATCATCTTGTCAGCATGAGACTGTGGAGAGAACATTCTGGAACATGTGCTCCATAGCAAGTATCACAGGATCCAGGGGCCAAGGCCAGACCTGTGGAATATCCTGCCACCCTGACTATTGCACCCCGAAACTCTGAGCTATCAGGACCACATAACGTGAGTGGGGAATATTATGTACTAGTATCATGGTGGGCATCCTCCTATGAGCCAAATAGGAGCCCAGACGCACCTTAGGGCTGTAACACTGAAGTATAAGGGCTAGGAACACCTTTCATCAAGTCTACCCTGCACCCCAGGACTTTGCTGTGTCACCAGGCGTACCCCGTTGTTTTGTATTGAAGAAACTGTTTAAGCATTTGTGCCTCCACACCCATGGAAGTAAAAGTTCAACTTTACAACCGTTTCTGTGTCTGACTCTGCACCGACAACATCAGGGCGCCCCAAACACCACCAGTCGGCACAGTATAGGGGAAGCGCCCCGGGGGAACAATCACCACCAACATTTGTGCAGCCCCCTCATCACCGGTACCAGTGGTGGTAACGTGGGACAGCACCAGCACTGCGCCCTCGTGCCCAGAGACCGTGACAAGTCTGCGCTGTTTGCACCCCGCAATCCCAACTGCAGCGTTACCCTCCATCTGGTCACCGCATATTGCCCTATTTAATGTTTGCAATTCGGGAGGTACCCCAATCCTCCACAGGTTTTTCTCCATTTGAGTTGGTGTATGGTAGACACACACGTGGTCTCCTAGACATAGCTAAGGAAATCTGGGAACAAGAACAAACTCCTTACAGGAGTGTAATTGAACATATTACCCTGATGCAGGATACAATTGCAGCAGTAATGCAAATTGTGAAGGAACATATGGAGCAGGCCCAAATGGCTCAGAGCCGTGTCTATAACAGAACGGCCAATCTTAGGACCTTTAGTCCAGGTGATCGGGTGTTGGTATTGGTTTCCACGGTAAAAAGTAAGTTTCTGGCCAAGTGGCAAGGTCCATATGAAATTATTGAGAGAGTGGGAGAAGTGAACTATAAGGTATACCAGCCGGGCAAGAGGAAGCCCAAACAAATATACCATACAAATTTACTAAAACCGTGGAAGGACTGGGAAACATTGACAGTAGTAGGTACCCCTGGCAAGGTTACTATTGAAAGGGTAAATGCTCCAGGTAAGGCTTCACCCGAGGTGCAAATAGCCGAGACCCTATCTAAGGCACAGAAACAGGAATCAAGAGTTTGTACAGAAAAATAAAGATGTGTTTTCTGAGTTGCCTGGACGCACTAATATGATAGAACATGACATTGTCACCAGGCTGCAGGTACGGGTTAATCTAAAACCATACCGGATACCTGAAGCTCACAGACAAGCCATATCTGAAGAGGTCAAAGATATGTTGGAACTTGGGGTAATCGAGGAGTCCAAGAGTGACTGGTCCAATCCTATTGTTTTGATTCCTAAGCCAGATGGTACCATAAGGTTCTGTAATGATTTTCGTAAGCTAAATGAAGTGTCCAAGTTTGATGCCTACCCGATGCCCAGAATTGATGAGTTCGGGGGGGGGGCGCCCCGGGGGCCCCCCCCAGTTGAGGAGGCCCAGCAGAGGTAAGAACTAGGTGAGTATAACTGTTTGTTATTTTACCTTACTTACCCCGGGCCTTCGAATATTATACTCTGGGGTCTGAAGAGACCCCAGAATATAATATAATAGCACTGTAGGGCCCCTGTGGAGCATTATACTGGGGGCCCCCTCTGGATAGCATAGTATACTGGGGAGCCCCCTCTGGATAGCATATTATACTGGGGGGCCCCCTCTGGATAGCATAGTATACTGTGTGGGGCCACTGTGGAGTATTATACTGGGGAAGGGGCCCCTCTGGAGATAATGTTATATTCTGTGGGGCCACTTTGGAGCATTATGCTCTCCAGAGGGGCCCCCAGTATATGCTCCAAAGTGGCCCCACAGAATATAACATGCTCTCCAGACCCCCCCCCCACTTTATAATACTCCATAGAGGCCCCGCAGAATATAACATGTTCTCCAGAGGGCCCCCTCCCCAGTATAATGCTCCACAGTGACCCCACACAGTATAATACGCTCTCCAGAGCCCCCCCCCCTAGTATAATGCTCCACTGTGGCCCCACACAGTATAATATGCTCTCCAGAGGGGCCCCCCAGTATGTTATACTCTGCAGGGGCACCGTGGAGCATTATACTGGGGGGGGGCTCTGGAGAGCATGTTATACTGTTTTGGGCCACTGTGGAGCATTATACTGGGGGGGGCTCTGGAGAGCATATTATACTGTTTTGGGCCACTGTGAGTATTATACTGGGGAAACCTCTCTGGACAGTATTTTATACTGTGTGGAGGCCATTCTGGAGCATGTTATACTGAGTGGGGTCACTGTGGAGCATTATTCTGGGGGGGTCATCAGCAGAGCATATTATATTGTGTGGCGCCACTGTGGAGCATTATTTGGGGGGGACTAATGAGCATTATACTAGGGGGCCCTCTGGGGAGCATATTATACTTCGTGGGGCCTACTGTGGAACATTATACTGGGGGGACGCTCTGGGGAGCATAATATATTGCGTGGGGCCACTGGAGAAAAATACTGGAGGGGGGACTGTGGAGCATTATACTAGCGGGGGCCCTCTGGGGAGCATATTATACTATGGACCACTGTGGAGCTTTATACTGGGGGAATGGACAGTGTGGGGAGCCTGTTATACTGTGTGGGGCCACTGTGGAGTGTATTATATTGTGTGGGGCTTTTCGGGAGCATATTATACTCTGTGGGGCCATTGTAGAGCATTATACTGGGGGGGACTGTGAGGAACATATTATACTGTGGAGGACCACTGTGGACCATTATACTGGAGGAACCCCTCTGGGGAGTATATTATACTGTGTGGAGGTCATTATGGAGCATGTTATAACTGTTAGGCCACTGTGGAGCATTATACTGGGGGGGCATTGTGGGGTGCATATTATACTGTATGGAGCATATTATATTGTCTGGGGCTGCTGGGGAGCATATTGTACTGTCTGGGGCCACTAAGGGGTAGTATACTGTGTGGGCCACTGTGGAGTATTATACTGTGTGGAGCCTTACAAACCATGTGGGACCACAATAGGGGGCTCAGGGGAGCATTTTATACTGTGTGGGGTCACTGTGGAGCATTATATACCATGTGGGGAAAGTGGAGGGCTCAGGAGAGCATTTTATACTGTGGAGCATTATATACCATGTAGAGCATTATACTGTGGGGGGGGGGGGCTCACAATTCCTGCTGGCAGCCCTGTGTGCTATGTCTGCATCACAGCTCCCTCACTATAATCTTGCACATACGTGTAGTGCTCCATGGCCATGTCATTCCCCATACAGTACTGTGCATGAGCTGACCATGGAGTTATTGGGACCTGCACGGTACAATAGGGGCTGACTATACTGGGAACATACTCAGTAACACCAGATAGTCAGCACATATGTAAGACTTCAGTGAAGGAGCTGAGGTGTAGGCTATTAGCAGGAAGCTGTTGGGTGGGGCCCCAGAACAAGATCCTCTGGTGGGCCTAAGGCCCTTCAGTCCGACACTGTATAACGGAGAACTATTATATATAAGGGTGGGTTACTATATATAATTGGGAAACTTAAGTATGAGGGGGCTATTATAAGGGGGAACTATTTATAAGGGGGGTATAATTAAGTGGGCTTATTTATAAAGGGGGCTATTAGTGATAATGGGGATTTTTATTTATAAGGGTAACTATTATTTATGAGGGGGCTATTATTTATAAGGGAGCAGTATTATTTTTACGGGGTGTCTGTTACTGATAAGGGGGATATTACTGATACAGGGCACTATTTATCATTTATAAGGACACTATTACTGATAAAGGTGTAATATTATTTATAAGCAGAGACTATTATTTATAAGGAGGTACTATAATAACTGATGACTGGGTGCAAAAATCTAATAGGTGGTACAAAGGTGCTCATTTGAATTGTGTGATGTAAAATAGGGCTTGTTATTACTGTTTTGTTGGCAGAAAGGAGGCGTTATTATAGAGGCTGCCACTGCAAGACGATGGTGTTGTTTGCATATCAGCATTTGGGGCCCCGCTTTTAATTTTTGCCCAGGGCCCCACTTTGTCTAAAACTGGCCCTGACTGGCAGGTGCCGCTCACTAAAGAGGCCAGAGAAAAAAACGGCATTTGTCACCCCAGATGGCCTATTCCAATAAGTGACTATGCCGTTTGGTTTACACGGGGCTCCAGCAATGTTCCAGAGGTTGATGGACAGAGTCCTTAAGCCCCATCGAAGGTATGCTTCAGCCTACCTAGATGACATTGTCATCTTTAGTACGGACTGGGAGAGTCACTTACCAAAAGTTCAGGCCGTACTAAATTCTCTCCGGGCAGCCGGTTTAACAGCCAACCCAAAAAAATGTGCTTTGGGTCTTGAAGAAGCCAGATACCTGGGGTATATAATAGGAAGAGGGGTAATAAAACCCCAGGTTAATAAAGTGGAGGCCATTCAAAATTGGCCCCAACCCTTGAATAAAAAGCAGGTCAGAGCTTTTTTTTTGGGAATCGTCTGGTATTATCGTGGGTTCATCCCTAACTTTGCGACTATTGCAGCCCCGCTGACAGACCTGACTAGGGGAACTAGCTCCGTAATGGTCAAGTGGAGTGAAGAGGCTGAGGGGGCCTTTCAGGAGTTGAAGTCAATTCTCTGCAAACAGCCGGTGTTGGTCACACCTGACTTTACAAAAGAGTTTGTGGTTCAGACTGACTCCTTTGATGTGGGGTTAGGCGCAGTTTTGTCCCAAATGGTGGGTGGTGAAGAACACCCAGTTACCTATCTGAGTAGGAAACTTACACCACCAGAGAAAAATTACAGTATTGTGGAAAGGGAGTGTTTAGCCATTAAGCCTCGAATCCCTGAGGTATTACCTACTGGGCCGACACTTTAAATTGGTCACTGATCAGTTCCCCCCATACATGGATGTGCCGCCCCAAGGAGAGAAACGCCAGAGTCACCAGATGGTTTCTGATGTTACAAAACTTTAAGTTTACAGTGGAACACAGAGCAGGCAAGCTGCAGGGGAATGCCGATGCCCTGTCCAGGACCCATTTTATGCTGGCTAAAGGTGTCCGCCCCTACAGGTCCGAACAAAGGGAGGGGTATGTGAGAAGGTGACTGGACATGTACTGGAAGCACGCTATGTAAGCCCCAGGTTTCTGACCTATGTATGGTCCAGGGCGGGTCTTGCATAGGCCTCAGCCCCAGGTGTAGGTCTTAAGGCTCGTTAAAGGGCCATAAAAGGTCTCAGAGCCTGCACTTCAGGGCAGATCCTGAGGAGTGAGGACTGGCGGCTGGATCTGTCTTGGCACACTATAATGCTGGTACTGTGCGTGACTACTGTTTTGTTTTGTTTTGTTTGTGTAGCTGGAGCAAGCCACACGTATAGTTAGGAGTGTTTTTGTTTAGTTAGTAGCTCGGACGAGCAGGAGTTTATTTATTTTTTGTGCCTGAAGTTAAGGCTGTAATTTACTTTGCCTGTTTTACCTGAAGTGAAGGTTTATTTATTTTGTCACTTTTTTTTTTTTTTAATAAACCTGTTGCACCAGAACTTTGTGTCCCTGTCTCTGATTGTTTGGGTCCGTGCCTGTGCTGCTACCAAGCTACCTCCCCCACAACACACATAGCTCTCCTGCACAGTATATAGACACGTATGGCTCCCCTGCACAGTATATAGACACGTATGGCTCTCCTGCACAGTATATAGACACGTATGGCTCTCCTGCACAGTATATAGACACGTATGGCTCTCCTGCACAGTATATAGACACGTATGGCTCTCCTGCACAGTATATAGACACGTATGGCTCTCCGGCACAGTATATAGACACGTATGGCTCTCCGGCACAGTATATAGACACGTATGGCTCTCCGGCACAGTATATAGACACGTATGGCTCTCCGGCACAGTATATAGACACGTATGGCTCTCCGGCACAGTATATAGACACGTATGGCTCTCCGGCACAGTATATAGACACGTATGGCTCTCCGGCACAGTATATAGACACGTATGGCTCTCCGGCACAGTATATAGACACGTATGGCTCTCCGGCACAGTATATAGACACGTATGGCTCTCCGGCACAGTATATAGACACGTATGGCTCTCCGGCACAGTATATAGACACGTATGGCTCTCCGGCACAGTATATAGACACGTTGGCTCTCCGGCACAGTATATAGACACGTATGGCTCTCCGGCACAGTATATAGACACGTATGGCTCTCCGGCACAGTATATAGACACGTATGGCTCTCCGGGCCCCGCACAGTATATAGACACGTATGGCCTCCGGCACAGTATATAGACACGTATGGCTCCTCCGGCACAGTATATAGACACGTATGGCTCTCCGGCACAGTATATAGACACGTATGGCTCTCCGGCACAGTATATAGACACGTATGGCTCTCCGGCACAGTATATAGACACGTATGGCTCTCCGGCACAGTATATAGACACGTATGGCTCTCCGGCACAGTATATAGACACGTATGGCTCTCCGGCACAGTATATAGACACGTATGGCTCTCCGGCACAGTATATAGACACGTATGGCTCTCCGGCACAGTATATAGACACGTATGGCTCTCCGGCACAGTATATAGACACGTATGGCTCTCCGGCACAGTATATAGACACGTATGGCTCTCCGGCACAGTATATAGACACGTATGGCTCTCCGGCACAGTATATAGACACGTATGGCTCTCCGGCACAGTATATAGACACGTATGGCTCTCCGGCACAGTATATAGACACGTATGGCTCTCCGGCACAGTATATAGACACGTATGGCTCTCCGGCACAGTATATAGACACGTATGGCTCTCCGGCACAGTATATAGACACGTATGGCTCTCCGGCACAGTATATAGACACGTATGGCTCCTCCGGCACAGTATATAGACACGTATGGCTCTCCGGCACAGTATATAGACACGTATGGCTCCCGGCACAGTAATAGACACGATGGCTCTCCGGCACAGTATATAGACACGTATGGCTCTCCGGCACAGTATATAGACACGTATGGCCCCCCGCACAGTATATAGACACGTATGGCTCTCCGGCACAGTATATAGACACGTATGGCTCTCCTGCACATATAAAAAAGTATATAGACACGTATGGCTCTCCTGCACAGTATATAGACACGTATGGCTCTCCTGCACAGTATATAGACACGTATGGCTCTCCTGCACAGTATATAGACACGTATGGCTCTCCGGCACAGTATATAGACACGTATGGCTCTCCGGCACAGTATATAGACACGTATGGCTCTCCGGCACAGTATACTAGACACGTATGGCTCTCCGCACAGTATATAGACACGTATGGCCCAGTATATAGACACCTCTCCGGCACAGTATATAGACACGTATGGCTCTCCGCACAGTATATAGACACGATCTCCCGGCACAGTATATAGACACGTATCTCTCCGCACAGTATATAGACACGTATGGCTCTCCGGCACAGTATATAGACACGTATGGCTCTCCGGCACAGTATATAGACACGTATGGCTCTCCGGCACAGTATATAGACACGTATGGCTCTCCGGCACAGTATATAGACACGTATGGCTCTCCTGCACAGTATATAGACACGTATGGCTCTCCGGCACAGTATATAGACACGTATGGCTCCCCGGCACAGTATATAGACACGTATGGCTCCCCGCACAGTATATAGACACGTATGCCTCCCCGGCACAGTATATAGACACGTATGGCTCCCCGCACAGTATATACACACCCCCCTATGCTCCCCTGCACAGTATATAGACACGTATCGGCCTCTCCCCTGCACAGTATATAGACACGTATGGCTCCCCTGCACAGTATATAGACACGTATGGCTCCCCTGCACAGTATATAGACACGTATGGCTCCCCTGCACAGTATATAGACACGTATGGCTCCCCTGCACAGTATATAGACACGTATGGCTCCCCTGCACAGTATATAGACACGTATGGCTCCCCTGCACAGTATATAGACACGTATGGCTCCCCTGCACAGTATATAGACACGTATGGCTCCCCTGCACAGTATATAGACACGTATGGCTCCCCTGCACAGTATATAGACACGTATGGCTCCCCTGCACAGTATATAGACACGTATGGCTCCCCTGCACAGTATATAGACACGTATGGCTCCCCTGCACAGTATATAGACACGTATGGCTCCCCTGCACAGTATATAGACACGTATGGCTCCCCTGCACAGTATATAGACACGTATGGCTCCCCTGCACAGTATATAGACACGTATGGCTCCCCTGCACAGTATATAGACACGTATGGCTCCCCTGCACAGTATATAGACACATAGGGCAGATTTATGAAGACTGGCATTCTCAGCTCCAGTCTTCATAACCACATTGATGCTGGAGGAGACGCTTCATATATTACGAGGCGCACACCTTCTCATAAACGAGGTGCACCCTCTGCTGGGCAGTGTGTCTGGAGGGGAAATGTATGCCAGTTTATCAATCTGCCGGGGTGGATACCCTCACTCCCTGCCTGTCCTCGCCATGCCCCCTATTCATGGAAGTGAGGAAGGGGGTATAAAAGTTAAACAAATTGCATACAAGGGATAATAAATCTTCCCCATAGAGCTTTACTGCACTGTACATAGACACACACACAGCTCTGCTGTGCAGTAGCTGTATACAGACATAACTCTGCTGCAGGTGATAGCGGTCATAAATCTCTGCACCCTGTACTCTGCGCTCATGCTGACTCCTTCCATGTTACTGACAATGTCCTCCCTCTTTCCAGGGTCTCTCACTGCTGCAGCCTGGGGTCTGTGTATGTCACAGTGCGGACTAGGAGCTGATCCCGCTGACCATCCAGATACCCGCAGGGTCAGGAGGGAGATCTGTGCATCCTCTGCCTGATCATAGAGGAAGCTCTCAGGGGGCTTTACCATTGACTTCATCAATCTTTTTCGTGTTTTCTAGTCCTATATATATGATACCCCTCATCCTCCGGCAGCCCCTGCCCCAGACATAATTCCTATACAACTTGGAAACTGCTATAGATGCAACTTACTAAATTATTACAAGCACCGACTCACCATGGTAAACCCACGCTGCTGACCACATGATTCTCGTAAAGATGGCACTGCTGACAGCAACATGTCGCCAGATCTGCCAATCGGCTGTCTCCATGGATAAGCGCGGGAAAATAGTGCGCGCTTTTTTTAGTTAATGTTTATCTACAATCTATACAGTACGGACGACTTCTGGTTTTCTTCGGCAATAAAAGAGATTACCTTGTCTTAAATGATGCGGATATGTGCAGCGGAGACCGGGTGTTTAACCCTTAAACTACCAGGGGGTTTTGGACTTTTTGCACCTCTGGTTCCCAGGACAATTTTCACACTTTTTGGCTCATAATAATAATATAATTATTATATTTTTTTTTTTCTACCACCGACATATTCCGTTACGTAAATGGCAACATAAAAAATCATAATAACCCCGTAGACCCAAATATTTTCTGTAATTAGACACCTGGCGCATTGTTATGCTGCTCAACACTTCATACACACCGGCACCTTCGTGCGATTTTGTATCAAAGTGTAAATTTTTTTTATTTAAAAAAATGCACAAAAACATTAAAGGCTAAAGCTGGGACCCCAGGTTGCGAAAAAACGCTGTGGCAAAAAAACTTTGCGTTTTACAGCACCTGCAAAGTGGATGGGATTCTGGCTAATCCCATCTACACATTGCAGAAAAAAATCTGCAGTGGATATGCTGCGATTTCAAAAACACTCACCCGAGGAAATCACAACATATCAATTATACCTGCAGAAACGCTGCCATTTTCCGTATAGGTATAATAGAGGCAGAAAGTCCGTAGAGGAAAACTCTGCAGACTTTCTGTGAAAAACTCTGTGGAAAAAAACGCGATGAGTTTCTGCTGCAGTCTTTTCCGCAGCGTTTTTTGGCTGCGGCCCACTTAGCCTAAAAGTGTAACCCAAGCAAAAAGTGCTAGAAGTTCACCATGTGCAGAGTTCATGAGCCCCTTTAAACTCGAGATTTTAAGAAGTAACGACGTATAATATATAGAGGATTATACACCTTGAAAAGTAAGTGCACCCCAAAACTCTTTGGGGTGTATGTATTAAGATTGATGTCTTAAAAGTAACAATTGGGTGCAGGAAATGAGATGTGCCACTGTGTGCCAAAACTGTGCCTAGCTGAGGTGCAGTATTGGCCACTTTCTTATGAAAAATCTGGGCCTATATATTTCTTGAAAGAAGACAACCCTACAACCCGAAACCCTAAGAACCTGTCTATAAAACATAGTGTAGAACACACTTAGGGCTCCTAGGAACCTATCTATAAAACATAGTGTAGAATACTCTTAGGGGTCCTAGGAACCTATCTATAAAACATAGTGTAGAACACTCTTAGGGCTCCTAGGAACCTATCTATAAAACATAGTGTATAACACTGTCAGGGCTCCTAGGAACCTATCTATAAAACATAGTGTGGAATACTCTTAGGGCTCCTAGGAACCTATCTATAAAACATAGTGTAGAATACTCTTAGGGCTCCTAGGAATCTATCTATAAAACATAGTGTAGAATACTCTTAGGACTCCTAGGAACCGATCTATAAAACATAGTGTAGAACACTCTTAGGGGTCCTAGGAACCTATCTATAAAACATAGTGTAGAACACTCTTAGGGCTCCTAGGAACCCATCTATAAAACAGTGTAGAACACTGTTAGGGCTCCTAGGAACCTATCTATAAAACATAGTGTAGAATACTCTTAGGGCTCCTAGGAACCCATCTATAAAACAGTGTAGAATACTCTTAGGGCTCTTAGGAATCTTTCTATAAAACAAAGTTTGCTATGGGTCTCAGTCTTTATTAGTTATGCCCATGGGTGAATACTAGGGAGGTTACTTAGACAATTACCTTAGGGGTGACCTAAAGTCAAACTTTTTTTTGGGACACAGTGGACCCCTATCCTACTGATGATGTCAATTTCAGTTTCTGCTGCATGAACTGCTAGAAAGAAGTTTCAGATTTAGGCTTGGCTTGTGCATCTTACTGCAGCAGTCACTACTGGGCCCTGGAGGATGAGGAGGCCCAAAGGCTTTATTACAGTATAATATCCCCACAGGACAGGGGCGTAACTACCGGGGTAGCAGCAGTAGTGGCTGCCACAGGGCCCGGGACATTCGGTGGGCCGCAAACCCCACAAACACTGCTATCATTATACTCCGGGGTCTTTTCAGACCCCGGAGTATAATGATCGGAGGCCCAGGGGAGGTGAGGGAACATAAAATAACACTGTAACTTACTGTTCCTGTGCTCCAGCAGGCTTCGGGCCTGTTTGGTGTCGTCCCAGACATCAGCCGATGTCATTATGCGTTGCGACGCCTGGCTCACGCGAGATCTGGTCCAACATTGAAGATGCCGAAGTAGCAGGGAGTGCATCGGAGCTAGGGAGAGGTAAGTAGCATTGTTTTTTTTTGTTTGTATCCTCCCCTGGGTCTCCAATCATTATACTCTGGGGTCTGAAAAGACCCCAGAGTATAATAATTGTTCATGGGTGGTCTACAATGGGGCATAATACTGTGTGCAGGGCCCACTATGGGGCATAATACTGTGTGCTGGGGCCACTATGGGACATAATACTGTGTGCAGGGGCCACTATGGGGCCTAATACTGTGTGAAGGGGCTACTATGGGGCATAATAGTATGTGCAGGAGCCACTATGGCGTATAATAGTGTGCGCAGGAATGCGGTTTGTGCGGGGGGGGAAGTTGGAGGTGGTGGGTCCGGGGGTGTTGGGGGGGGGGGTTCAGGGGCCACTATTGGGCGTACTGGGTGCGGGGCCCTGGGGCTATACTGTGTGCAGGGGCCACTATTGGGCATAATACTGTGTGCAGGGGCCACTATGGGGCATAATACTGTGTGGGGGGCCACATGTTACGTGTGCAGGGGCCACTATGGGGCATAATACTGTGTGCAGGCGGCCACTATGGGGCAAATAGGGGGCGGGACTAGGCGGGGGCCCGGGGAGGGGGGGGGGGGGGGGGGGGGGGGGGGGGGGGGGGGGGGGGGGGGGGGGGGGGGGGGGGGGGGGTGGGACATAATACTGTGTGCTGGGGCTACTATGGGGCGTAATACTTTGTGCAGGGGCCACTATGGGGCATAATACTGTGTGCAGGGGCCACTATGGGGCATAATACTGTGTATAGGGGCCACTATGGGACATAATACTGTGTGAAGGGACCACTATGGGGAATAATACTGTGTGAAGGGGCCACTATGGGGCATAATACTGTGTGCAGGGGCCACTATGGGGCATAATACTGTGTGGAGGGGCTACTATGGGGCATAATACTGTGTGTAGGGGCCACTATGGGGCATAATACTGTGTGCAAGGGCCACTATGGGGCATAATACTGTGTGCAGGGGCTACTATGGGGCATAATACTGTGTGCAAGGGCCACTATGGGGCATAATAGTGTGTGCAGGGGCCACTATGGGGCATAATACTGTGTGCAGGGGCTACTATGGGGCATAATAGTATGTGTAGGGGACACTATGGCGTATAATAGTGTGCACAGGAATGCGGTTTGTGCTGGGGGGGGGGATTGGAGGGGGCGGTCCGGGGGGGGGGGGTTGTTCGCCACTGCCTCAGGACTATACACTGGACATGGTAAGTGGGGGCTCTGCTACAGATTATGCATCAGGGCCGCGCAACAGATTCTAGTTACACCTCTGTTAAAACTGGCATACACGGAAAAGCCATTGCATTGTAGCAACCAATCACAGCACAGCTTTCATTTTTCAAGAGCAAAACATGAAGTGAAAGCTGCGCTGTGATTGGTTGCTATGGACAACAGCAGTTCTTAAACTTTTTTACATATTAAAGGGATTATCCAGTTTATAATATTGATTAGCTATCCTTAACCCCTTCCTGACATCCTCCGTGCTATTATGGCGAATGCTGGGTATTTAAATATGGCGGCGACTCAGCTCCTGAGCTGCTGGGTCTCTGCTGTATTGTTCGTGGTTCTCTGCACTGATCCTGGACATTTCGTCTTCAGCGGCTTGGCCAAAACTGACTGAGGCACCATTTTTGTGAAGGTGTGCGGGCGCCGCCATTTTCCTGTAGATCACTGGCCACCGGCCGACAATCAGTTACCATGGCAGTCGGGAGCCTATTGAAGGCTCCCAGGTTTGTCTCTCATTGATTTGTATTACAGGTTGCTCTATAGTGATCTAATAAATACAGTAAAATAAAAAAAAATGTTAAAAAAAAAAAAAAAACATTAAAAATTCAAATGACCCCCTTTCTGTAGAACACGCTTAAAAGTAAAAAAAAAATACTGTGAAACACACACATTAGTTATCCCTGTGCCCGGAAACGCCCGGTCTACAAAGCTCTAAAAATATTTTTCCCATACAGTGAACGCTGTAGCAGAAAAAAAAAAAAATCAAAAGAGCCGAACCGCAGTTTTTTCGCTGTTTCACCGTTTTTAATAAAAAGCCATCAAAGCAATAGATATTTTCCAAAATGATATAACTAATAAATATATCTGGCCCCGCACAAAGGAAAAAAAAAAAAAAGAGGCCCTAAGCACGGAAATATAAAAAAGTTACGGATGTCAGAAAATGGCGACTCCAAGAAAAAAAAACATTTTTCTGCAAAGTTTTGGATTTTTTTTAAGGGATTAAAACATAGATAAAACTATATAAATTTGATATACCCTGAATCGTACCGACCCATAGAATACAGGTGACATGGCATTTTGGCTGCACAGTGAATTCCAGTTTCTTATGTTGATGACCTATCCTTAAAGGGGTTATCCAGTTTCTAATATGGATGACCTATCTTTAAAGGGATTTATCCAGTTTTTAATCTTGACGGCCTATCCTTAGGTTATTAGATCTGTGAGGGTCCGACACCCAGGATGCCTGCAGATCAGCTACTTTGGCAGCTGCGCTGTGTAGTGGCAGGTTTTGGTACTGCAGAGCTGTCCCATTGAAGTCTTTATAAAAATCATTGGAAGCCGATGGGTCCCCAATCAGCAGATCTGTAAGGGTTTCAGGCTAGGTTCACACCTGCGCCTGCTGCCCACTAGGGGATTCCATTCCCCATTTTCTCTCCCCATTTTTCACTATTTTTGGGAGGAAAACCGGCAGACCCCATTATAGTCTATAGTCTAGGGTTTCTATGGGTAACCACTTTAAGTGGATTAGGTTTCCATTCAGTGGGGGTCCCCAAGTGGACCCCCCCCACCGAACGGAAAACTGAATGCAGATGTGAACCTAGCGTCAGCCTTCTACATTAGAAACTGGATAACCCCTTTAATCTCTTACCGTCCAGTTTTGACCTTTAGGGCACAGCAACTTTTTTTTTGTCGTCGTTTGTTGTTCAAACAACAACAAAAAATTCTAAAATATTTTGTGAGTAGCGATATAACGCTGTCATTCTTTATACATATCCGTCCAGCAAACCGTCATCATTTTCACTGTATGCCTTTACATTATTCCATCATTACATCTTCATGGCTTTGTTGCAGCAGACTGACTCTGAGAAACCACCTTAGTCAATGATTTTTATGGCCATTTTGCAGGATACAGAAGAATTTGATATAATAATTTAATTACTATAGTGATTTGAGCTTATAAATAGAGTAATATTAACCAACGGCCTTTGCCTTAGAAATTATTTTATTAGCATTGAAATCACTGTAAGATATAATGTAATCTCTAGAAATCTTCAGAACTGATAGTAGTGAACTAGTCATAAGAATGTTTATTAGTTTAGTCAAAGCCCAAAATTTCTTTAATCCGGCATTAACAGGCACCAAATTATCAAGTATTACATTTGTTCAGTAGACATGGGTGTACCATATACGCCCCTTCACTTGGAATGAGTCACATGCTATAGTGCCATGAGTCCTATAAGAAATGGGAAGAGTCCGGAGGGTGGGATTACATCCATTTGTTTATCTTTGTTCATATTGCTGACAACTTATCTTTGTAAAGGGTGACATTTAAAGCGGATATGTTTAATCTCTATCTGAGGGCAGAAAATGACAGAGGGGAAAATTACCAGCTCGGGGATATATATATTTCTATAATTTCATTGTGTATTTTCAAGAAAAAAAAGCTGTCAATAGAGAAAGCCTGTGAGTCCTGCTTACTCCACCCACACAGGATGACTGACAGTTGCTCCACTATGATGTGCATACTTGTAGAGCTGTCAATCACTGTAAGTGGGCGGGGCAGCAGGACTCACAGGCTTTCTCTATGAATGGTTTTTTACATGAAAATACTCAATCAAATCATAGAAAACTATATATCTCCAAATTCAGCATCTCTTCCTCTATCTTATGCTGCCCTCAAATGGGACCCCTTGACAGATCCACTTTAAGTGTTTGGGTTCTCTAAGAAGACATCAAATCTGATAAAAAATAATTGTAATTGGCCAACTCCATGGTCGTGTCACAGAAATAAAGTGCAAGATTACTGTAAGTGCCGGGCTATGAAAAGGGAACTAAAGGAACTTTCCATTTATATGTGTTTGCAGTGTAATGTATTGTGATGGGCTACAGACTGACAATACAAATGCAAGGACTATAGTGGTGATTAGAATTGGATGGCATTCCCCTTTATTGGCATGTAATAGTACAGGTGAGCCGCACAAGATGTATATACGAGTCTTCCCTATATCACTAAATGTGACATCAAATTCTATGTTAATTCTTCAAGCTATATAAGGGTTCTTAAAGGGAAAATCCACTCAAAAATTTTCTGCTGACATATCATGTATACATATCAGATATCAAATAGTAATGTCACCTAGAAAAGGCATCACAGATAGAAAGCCTTATCCCGAAAATGACTGACTCCACTGTCTAGAGCTGGGCATAGACGTTAGATGTGTACTGGCCGAATCCAATGATTTCAACAGGACCAGGGAACCATCTAAGGCCTATGGCACCCTCCCAACTCTCCACCAATAGCAGATGTTGGGGGAGATATTGTGAATTGGGAGACTTGAGCTGTTGAATTTCAACTCCCCCATCCATTTGTGCTGGAGGAGATAAGCTGCTGCCAGAAGTGTCTTATAAACCTCTCACCGTTCAGGACACCGCTCAGCCTAGCTGGGAATGCATGTGTACAGGGGAGTCAGGCAAGATAGTTGTCAGCCGAACAAGTGTTCAGGGGACAGCTATCTGCAGTGTATGGTCGGCTTAAGCTTCTACCTCTACAGGGTGGCAGGAAATCTTCCAAGTTCCTGCTCAAGTTTTTGGTCAAGTTGTTGGAGAACCTTCTTCTTTACGGACAAGGTGCCATCAGTGTCCAACATCGAACGCTCCAATTTCTTGTCCAAAACCTTGAACAGGAAGTGTGACATACTAACTCCCCATTCTCAAAATCTCATCTTTTCCTGTTTGTGGATGATGAAGATTGTTATGAAGATGGGCACTAGAGAAGTAAGAGAATAACTGCAGAAAGACAAGAGCTGAGCTATTTTTTTAATATTGGTTTGGCTAAAATGATAAAGCTGTTGTGAATTATTATATGTGATGAAAGCGGAGGAAAGATAGTTCCCGTTGACTGACTTGTTTCTTTCAGACCATGGTTGAGAGGTCTGGAGACCAGAGTAGGACACCATGGAATGTATCAAAGAGAAGTCTTCTTCCAATCAAGGACTTGGCTGGATTTCCATCATGTAGCCTCAGACAAGATGGAGTCTGGACAATTTTGTGGACTTTTCATGTGATATGATAGTGAAACATAAATGGATAGGTTTATTCTGTGTATCTGTTATACCTAAATATTATGTAGAATAGCTGATAGACTGAGAGAGGAATGCAAGCAAGGGAAGCAGGCCCAAAGCCCTGTCGCCCAACACAACTACTGTAGGTGGCGACCTAGCAGTCTTCCTCGTCGATCTGGCACAAGTAGTGTCGTCCTGAGGACTGACAGACAAGACTTTCATCACATGGAGTTTCTTCACACTGCACTTTCCCGTTGTGCTTACAGGAACATTTTTCTTTGCAAGATTCCTCAGTCCATATGACTTGTCCATAATTTAGAAAACTATCTGTAGATAGAAGATAAGCAAATAAGGAGCTTTATGAGAAGGGCCAATATATGATTTCCACAAAATCCTTACTCATATCTAAATTAGTCTCTTATTGGAACGTTGGTGACATCGCTCCTAAAGTTTCATTCTTCCATTTTCTAAAAACAAAAAAACTCCATTGTAAGGCTACATTCTGCTCCTAGCTGTGATATTTTTGTGTAATGCTTAGCCTATTTTCTAGTTGCCTACATACAGCCCAGAGACAACTTAGCTTTGAGCTATGCAAGATGTCCTGTCCCTAGGAACCAGTCTGCCTCGAATAACTCAGCTGAACCAGCTTGAATCCCTAGAATCAGTCAAGGTCCACCAACTGGGAACCCAACCAAACCCAAGAACAAAGGGGCTGTCTTACCTTCACACCCCAGATGTGTATCAACCACACCTGTCAATTTCAATGGGACTGAACAGGCAAAAGGGATTTGAAATGCCCAATCCTTTGGTTCTAGGGAGATAAGCTGTGCCCGGCAGTGGTTTACAACCCGTCTCGCAATTCGGGACACAGGCACCAGTCACTCTAGCCTATGTACTGTATATCCACTTGGTCCACAACTGTCTGAAGGCTAACGGCCAGTTTTAGCTTCTAGATCTCTACAATTTGCCAGGAATTCTTCCACATTCCTGCTCAAGTTATCGGTCAAGTGCTTGAAGTGAAGGGTTGAGGAACCATCAATGTCCTACCCCAAAAGCTCCAACTTTTTGTTCAAAAATTTGAGCAGAAATGATGGTGTATTGAGTCTCCATTATCAAATTTTCTCCTTCTCCACAGGAATGATTAATCTATTGATGAAATATCTCGAAGATAAGTCAGGGTTCAAGAAATGGGATCTCAACCAATCCACAAAAAAAAAAAAAAAACCCAAGAAGAAAGGAGCTGATGTAGCTCCACACAATGAGTTCTGTATCCGGTGTACCAAGTGAGTAGCCTGCAGTGCCTATACAGTTAGGTCCAAATATATTTGGACACTGACACAAATTTAGTTTTTTTTACCTGTTTACTGAAACATTTTCAAGTTATATTTATATAATGGACATGGACATAAAGTCCAGACTTTCAGCTCTCATTGTTCATTGTTTTTAAAGGGACCAAAAGTAATTGAACAATTAACTCTTGGGCTGTTTCATGGGCAGGTGTGGGCAATTCCTTCCTTATGTCATTCTCAATTTATCAGACAAAAGGCCTGGAGTTGATATGAGGTGTGGTGCTTGCATCTGGAAGATTTTGCTGTAAAGAAAACTTGCGGTCAAAGGAGTTCTCCATGCAGGTGAAACAAGCCATCCTTAAGCTGCGAAAACAGAAAAACTCATCCGAGAAATTGCTACAATATTAGGAGTGTCAAAATCTACAGTTTGGTACATCCTGAGAAAGAAAGAAAGCACTGGTGAAGTCATCAAAGCAAAAAGACCTGGACACCCACGGAAGACAACAGTGGTGGATGACCGCAGAATAATTTCCATGGGGAAGAGAAACCCCTTCACAACAGCCAACCAAGTGAACAACATTCTCCAGGATGTAGGTGTATCAATATCCAAATATACCATAAAGAGAAGATTGCATGAAAGTAACTACAGAGGGTTCACTGCACGGTGCGAGCCACTCATAAGCCTCAAGAATAAGAAGGAAAAAAAAAATCTAAAAAAGCCAGCACAGTTCTGGAAGAACATTCTTTGGACAGATGAAACCAAGATCAACCTCTACCCGAATGATGGAAAGAAAAAAGTATGGCGAAGGCGCGGTACAGCTCATGATCCAAAGCATAGCACATCATGTGTAACACGGCGGAGGCTGTAGTGTGATGGCTTGGGCAGGCATGGCTGCCAGTGGCAGTGGTCACTAGTGGTTATTGATGATGTGACACAGGACAGAATCAGCCGGATGAATTCTGAGCTATTCAGAGACATACTGTGTGCTCAAATCCAGCCAAACTGATACATAATACAGATGGACAATGACCCAAAACATAAAGCCAAAGCAACCCAGGAGTTTATTAAAGCAAAGAAGTGGAATATTCTTGAATGTCCAAGTCAGTCGCCTGATCTCAACCCAATTAAGCAGAATTTCACTTGTTAAAGACTAAACTTCAGACAGAAAGGCCACAAACAAACAGCAACGGAAAATCGCTGAAGTAAAGGCCTGGCCGAGCATTAACCAGGAGGAAACACAGCGGCGGCGTCTGGTGATGTCCATGAGGTCAAGACTTCAGACAGTCATTGCCAACAAAGGGTGAATAACCAAGTATTAGAAAGTAACATTTAATTTACAATTATTTCATTTGTCCAATTACTTTTGAGCCCCTGAAATGAAGGGATTGTGTGTAATAAATGCTTTATAGCTCTCACATTTTTATACAATAATTTTGTTCAACCCACTGAATTAAAGCTGAAAGTCTGAACTTCAACTGCAAAATTCATTGGGGTACTGTACAGACCCAAAATGAGAAAAATGTTGTCTCTGTCCAAATATTTATGGACCTAACTGTATATTGTTGGGTCAGGAGTGGTGCTAAGGTGAAGAAGAGCCTTTGGTACCCCTGTGCATTACCTAGTGCTGCAGAATCTTTACTCTAAAAGTCCAAATTTGGACCCCTACTGATAGAACATGGGTGGAATAACATACTAATGACATCATTCAGATTTTTGGAGCAGCAGCAAACATGCGTGACCGGCATTCTATATAAACTCCTTCTCAAACAGTTGTCCCAGGGAGGAGGAATGGGGGACCCCCAAACATCAGAGGACAACCTCTATAAACTCTAGATACATACCGTCGTGGATGCAGCCACCGGGCACCCTGAAGTCATCTACTCGGAAGATCCAACGTCCAGGAATGCCAATATTGGAAGTAAATTTAATATTTATGACATGTTCGCTTCTAGAGAGGGGCATGTTGAAGTATTTCTTCCCTGTGTTGAACCCAGACTATAGGGGAAAAAAAAGTCTATTAATTGTACAATATTCATTAGTCTACCTCTCATAGGGGTACAATAGTACTGGTACATTGAGGCAACTAATGGTCTTCATATTCAGACTCTACCCCCTAATGTGCATTCCCCTTTACAGATGTCATGTAAGAATTACATGTATATCGGGGAAGGGAAAGGAAGGAATAGAATGCAATGAAATATAACTTGTATTAAAATAACTATATCATAAAAATGTCTATTGAACTAAGAGGGTCACCAAATGGAGCTTATGCTATTGTAAGGGGTGGTCCCTGTGCGTCATGTACGAATAAAACTCCACCTAAACGTGTGTAAAAATGTCAGCTAGAAGCGATGTATCCCCGGAGAACAAAAATGTTACTTTATTTTTCTTTGCATTTATGGACTGCCTTTAAATGTTTCCTATTAGAAATGAACAGCTGCTCTTTGCCTTTAAGAGACGTTCTCTATATACGTACCTGGGCAGCGGTGCCTCCAAGACCGGTCGCAGGGTGTCCTCCACTAGCTGTGCCTGTTGTCCACTGAATGTCATGGTAGTTGAATATAACAACAGACCTGAGAGCGTCAGCTAGAAGGACGGCCTGGAAGGTGTTTGTCTGGCAAAGGAAATTAGAGAAGAGCATTAGGTTGGGGCCTTATGTTGCGGAAACGCAGCTTTATTTTTTATTTATTTTTTTTTTTTTTTGTTGCAGATTTTGCTGTGGTTTTTTGAGCCAAGGGCAAGAGTGGATTGAACAGAAGGTAGAAATATAATTCCTATATACAGTATCTCCCATTCCTTTTGTAGCCATTCTTGGCTTTGGCTCAAAAAAATGCAACAAAATCTTCAACATAAAAAGCCAAAAGTAAGGTGACCATTCTAAGCGCCATCAGACAACTTTGACAAAAGTCAAATAGTGATCTCCAGGGCTGTAGACTTGCTAGGCTAAACCACCGTCTCTAAGGTCAGGTATAACCAACCTATGTGACAGAAGGAGCCTGTACATCCATGCCAGGATGATCCAAACATGTATTTTTGTGGAAGGAGATTTAAAAAAAAAATAATTTACAATAGGATGAGGAAAATCTAATATATTTATCTCCCTATCTTATGTATCCAGAGTTGGACTGGGATGTCCAGGGCCCACCAGTGGAATTGTTTCTAGAGGCCCACTGCCCACAGCCAGGACAGGATTGTAATGACACAGCATGGCTACAGGTAACAATGCCATGCTGCTCACCTGCCATACAATGTGCCCCACTGCACTACCTTTACCCACCACTACACTCTGTATGGCAAGTGAGCAGCATGGCTCCTAGAATTCTTACCATTACCTGTAGCCGCAGTGTCCTGGAAAAGCTGATCTGCAGGGACCCCGGCTGTCGGACCCCCACAGATGTAATATTGTGCGACCTATCAACATTAGAAAGATGGATAAAGGAGTTGTCCAGGAATAGGAGAAACCCATGTGGCGAGCAAGAGGTGTAAAATTAAAAAGAACAAAAACAAACAAAAACATACTCATCTGTCCCGCCAGCTCAGCTCCCATTGACTTCAGTAAGTGCTGAGTTGCAGTAAAGGTGCTAGCCCTTATACAGTGAATGGAGCTTTCCGCTTCCGGCCCCCCAGGGGCGCACCGCTAATGAGGCGAAGTGAGGCGGCCGCCTCAGGCGGCACTGTCCGTCACTGTCTGGGGGGCGGCATTTTTACTATTTAATGTAAACCAGCCCAGGCCGCTTTAAAATAAAAAACAGAGCTGAGCGGGGCCTGTCCTGGGCTGGTTTAAGAGACGTCGCATCTCAGCGTAGGCGGCGATACAATGACGTCATCATGCCGCCTACGCTGAGACACAGACGTCGTGGACAAGAAGAGGCGGCAGCTGCATCAAGGCATCGCAGGTAAGTATAACTTTTTTTTATATATAAATAGGCCGTGACCTGCTGGAGTATCCAGACCCCGGAGTATAATAATCGGAGGCCTAGGGTTGGTGAGGGAACATAAAAACCAATGTTACTCACCTCCTGCGATCCGATGTAACTCCGAGCAGGCTTGAGGCCTCTGGTGACGTCATCAGGTCGTGTCGCCGGCTTGATCACATGACGTCTTTGCGCAATTAAACAGGGCCGAAAGCTGTAGTGCACCGGTGTTCAGGATAGGTAAGTAACACTGGTTTTTATGTTTCTATCCTCCCCTGGGTCTCTGATCATTATACTCTGGGGTCTGAAAAGACCCCAGAGTATAATAATAGTTCATGGGTGGCCCACTATGGGGCATAATACCCTGTACAGGGGCCACTATGGAGCATAATACCAAGTACAGGGGCCACTATGGAGCATAATACAAGTGCAGGGGCCACTATGGAGCATAATACCAGTGCAGGGGCCACTATGGAGCATAATACCAGTGCAGGGGCCACTATAGAGCATAATACCAGTGCAGGGGCCACTATGGAGCATAATACCGTGTGCTGGGGCCACTGTGGAGCATAATATGGTGTGCAGGGGCCAATATGGAGCATAATACCGTGTGCAGGGGCCGCTGCGAGGCATAATACAGTGTGCAGGGGCCGCTGCGGGCCATAATACTGTGTAATACTGTGTGCAACTGCTGTGGAACATTATAGTGTGTGTAAATGGGGCGCTATAAACAGGGGCTATGGCACCTGTTTATATTATACGCTGTCTGTTTATAGTGATGTAATTGTAGCCTTGTCACATACTGTAGACATGTATAGGACGAGGCTGCAGTTACATTACATGGCCGCTATGAGATGAAATACACTATGTAAACAGAGAAGCGGTCACGGCGCTTACTCAGGTACTATTCAAACAGCTGATCAGTGGGGGTCCTGGGTTTTTGAGCCCCACTGATTAGTTTATTAATGACCTGGAAAACCTTTTAATTAGTTAACACCTGGATCATTATTAATAAGGGGCACTATTTATACAGGGTACACACGGATGTTATTAATATAAAGATACACTTGGGGGTATTATTCATTATGGGGGGGTTATATCACATATTATATAATTGGGGTAGCAGCAGGATGGGTGTGTACGTGAGGACAATGTGGGTCGGTGCCTGGAAAAGTGAGGAGCCAAAGATGTCTGTGTTGTAAACTTTACAGAGACAAATCACAGCAGGAAGAAGTGGCCATGGCGGTCCAAAGGGAAGAGAAGGCAAATGTGACCGATTAGTCAGAGACGTCACCTGTAAGTCACAAAATGTTACTGCCCTGTATTCACCTAAATGATAGAGGATAAATACCTGATTGATGGGGGTCTGTCTGCTGAGACCCCACTGAGCCTGAGAATTGGGTTTTTCCCCCCACTAGGTGGGAATTCAGCCTGACCGCAGCCATATACTGTATATAGGTGTGTCACTTGGTGGATGGACAAACCCGCGTGGCTCTCATTCACTGCAATGGGAGTGCCAAAGATACCCCGAAGTCCAGTACTCAGCTATCTGCGGCTTCCTATTATAGAGAATGGGGGCCACGTGGGCTCGTCCATCCACCAAGCAGATGATGTGGGAAGTTACTTTCATTGTTAATGCCGTGTTGTTGATCTGATACTGAAGTAATACAGGAAGAAGAATTCTTATAAACTGTTTTATAACTTTGTGTATTGTGTATATTGTACGACAATAACAGTGTGTGAAGCTAGTAGCATGGAAACACAAATTTTATTTTTTTTTTTTTTGGGGGGGGGGGCGTCTTTCTATAGTCCGCCTCAGGCAGCAAAGAGGCTAGGGTCACCACTGCGGCCCCCTATTGTGTACAGGACGTGTGCCAGAAGTAGCTTCGTACAGCTGACTGGGCCGCGTGTCGCCCCCAACGACCAATTAGCAATTAATGGCCTATCCTGAGGATAGGCCATAAATAAATTAAGTCCAAAAAACCCCTTTACTATTCCCTCTCTAATACCTTACACACTTTAATGCCACTGTAGCCACTGTATGGGTGGCGGGGGGGGAATAGTGAAGAGGCCACTGTATGCAGTATTAGGTCATTACTTACCTGTCTGCTCCCCGGTCCCGCTCCTTCTTGCTCCAGGCACACTGTTGTGATGTCATGTGCGTCCAGAGCAGGAAGGAACAGAAGGGCCAGAGAGCGGTCAGGTACTGTAAGTACTGGCACTCAGCTTGTAGGTCATAGGATCAATGTGACCTGTGGCCTACAAGTCGGAGACTGTTAGAGCAGGAAGCCTGTGGTTTTCTGCTTTACATTAGCAGAACCAGGTCAGGCACCATTTCTCCCCGGTTTTGTGATCTGGTTGTATTTTTAACAGAATCGGGGAGAAATGGCTCTGTTTACTTACCAATCCCCGCTCCTGCTCGCAGCCTCCGCTTGCCTCTTCAGTATTCAATGGGCCCAAACGGCACACGGAAGCCCCCTGGAGGCTGAAGATAAGTAAGTTAATATAGGCTAACGGACCTCCACTGACTATTAAAAAGCAGTGGGGGTTCAGTAGGGCCCCTTAAAGACCCAGTGGGCCAGTCCGAGCCTCTATCTATCTATCTATCTATCTATCTATCTATCTATCTATCTATTCTCTCTCTCTCTCTATCTGCAGATGTAGCAGAGTTAATCTTATCTTCTGTAATTGGTTAAACTGCTGCAGTGTGATCTCTTCTCACAGAAGACAAAAAAAAAAAAAAAAAAGTCATTGAAAAATGTTTTTTCCAATGATTTTTCATTGTTTTTTGTTGTCTTCTGTGATAAGAAATATCTATCTGTCTTGTCTGTAATGTTTAGAAGTAGCTTTTCCAACATCTAGGACCTATAAATGGGTTCAGGTCCCACATAGGAGAACAAGGGTCCCCTGACCACTGCTCTGCTAAGCAAGATAGTCACATCTCGCCACAGACTGAAAGAAGGGGCGGCTGCAGCTGCGAACCTTAGGATAGGCAATCGATATAAGATCAATAAAGGTCCAACTGTCCACACTAAGTGGGGGCTCCCTTTACAACACACTGGGGTCCTGCAAACTAAAGTGTGGGCTGCCAAAAAACACCTGCCTTTGCTGTATACCTATAAGGCCTAATAGTAAACTGACAGGCAGTCTACTGACAGGCAATAATGTTTTAGTTTACTACATATATCAGTAATCACAAGATCACATTGTGAGGTCCACTAGTACACGAGTAACTTTTTTTCCATAAAAAATGGTTTTATTTTTGTAAAAAGCCCACACATATATGTTCTTTCTGCAATTGTCATAACTTGACTCAGCCAAAAACGAAGTCCTCATATGGCTACTTAGTAAAATATACAGGATTTTGTCACATATGTTAGAAGAGTCAGGATATCTGTACTGTGTGCGTAGCAACTGCATGTTTATGTAGTGTGTATGCAGCAGAGCTGTGTGTGTGTACCTACTGTACATAGAGCAGTGCGCTGGGTATATTCTGTGTTCTGCAGTGTGTGTATGAATATATAAACTGTGTGTAGCCACGGTGCGCTACTTTGTGTGTGTATATAATGAGTGTACTGAGAGCTGTGTCTGTATATACACTTTGTGTAGCAGAGATGTGTGTATCTACAGTATGTATGTGGCATCCTAGAGCTGGCTATGGCTGGGCTGAGGGGGATCTCTGTGCATTGTATTATTTCCTGTTGCTTCATAGCCTGTGTGACATAGCAGGGGGTCCTGAGTCTCACACAACACAGCGCCACCTAGTGAGCCTCGCACATGCATTACACCTCCCATAGGATTGAATAGTAACCAAATGTCCAATGGGAGGACATCGCCTGGGAAAAGGGGAGGAGTCAGCTGATCACTGGGTCCCCATGGTAACACCCCTGCAGGAAGGTCCTGCGTGTGAGGAGTTAGAAGTGTGGAGTGTTAGGAGGAGGAGGTGAGGAGATAAGTGTGATGTCCTGTGAAGAAAGCAGTGAGTTTAGTGCAGGAATCTCAAGTCCTAGACAGGCCCAGGAAGGTTGGAGAGCTGACATACTCCAGCTATTCAGAAGATCCTGTCCCCTGTCTGCCTAGCCATCGCCCTGAAGGAAGTCAAGCATCATTATCTTGTCAGCCTGAGACTGTGGAGAGAACATTCTGGAACACGTGCTCCATAGCAAGTATCACAGGATCCAGGGGCCAAGGCCAGACATGTGGAATATCCTGCCACCCTGACTATTGCACCCCGAAACTCTGAGCTATCAGGACCACATAACGTGAGTGGGGAATATTATGTGCTAGTATCATGGTGGGCATCCTCCTATGAGCCAAATAGGAGCCCAGACGCACCTCAGGGCTGTAACACTGAAGTATAAGGGGCTAGGAACACCTTTCATCAAGTCTACCCTGCACCCCAGGACTTTGCTGTGTCACCAGGCGTACCCCGTTGTTTTGTATTGAAGAAACTGTTTAAGCATTTGTGCCTCCACACCCATGGAAGTAAAAGTTCAACTTTACAACCGTTTCTGTGTCTGACTCTGCACCGACAACATCAGGGCGCCCCAAACACCACCAGTCGGCACAGTATAGGGGAAGCGCCCCGGGGGAACAATCACCACCAACATTTGTGCAGCCCCCTCATCACCGGTACCAGTGGTGGTAACGTGGGACAGCACCAGCGCTGCGCCCTCGTGCCCAGAGACCGTGACAAGTCTGCGCTGTTTGCACCCCGCAATCCCAACTGCAGCGTTACCTTCCATCTGGTCACCGCAAGAAAAACTGGCGTCACGAACAGGATACGGGTGTGTGCCATTTTGAGAAAGTCGCCACAAAAAGTGCGCCAAATTGTCTCCAGAGCATCGGTCTTTATTGTGGACTTTGCTAAGATCAAGTTTATTCCCTGAGAGTGCTTGCCACAAAGAGGGGGAGCCCTATACCCCTGAAGCAAGCCCTAAAGACTGTCCTCTCAGTGTGTTACAGCCCTGGAAGAGTTAAAACGCCCAGGACTTGTTTGCTGCGCCACATCGCTGTGTAAGAACGCCCACAAAGGGTTAACTGTACCTTGCAAAAGTGCGGGAGATTTTTAGCACTGCCCATGAGGCCAGGAGACCCATCTGCCGCCATCTTGGGAGAGCCCAGAATGCTGAGCGCAATGCTCCAGTGCACCCATACAAGAAAGTGAAAGGCGAACGTGCCAGCGCCATTTCTGACTCTCCGGTGCCGCATCACCGTCCCTGCTGTGCACCGCTGATCTCTGGTCCACGCTGCAGTTGCTGTCAGTGAGTACTGTGCCTCCCTGTCCTTGTCTTCAGTCCTCCCACGGCCCCAGCGAGTGTTTTCCGTGTACAGTGTCCGTGGGGAGTGCCACCATTAAAGAGGGGGAGCACACCGTCAGCCTGCATCACAGTGACTCTGTTAATAGCTACAGCATTCTTAAAGGGACAGCATTCCAAGTTGTAGTCTCCATTCCCTGCCAGCAAGCAGTTGAGTTTCTTAAAGAGACGGCGACCTAATTCCAGTCATACCTGCAAACAACATGACTGAGCAAAGTGACATTGTGCCATCTGTTTCTAGTGATCCAGCAGTGCCCATGGCGAGCAGCCTACCATTCTCCATGCCATTTTACCCTGGCGCACCATGGCTGCCGCGCTACAAAGGGGAGGCGCATACCCTCAGGGACTTTCGTGAGAAGATGCTGTCTCTCTTCCAGTTCTATCCTCTGAATACAGAACAGCAGATACAGATCCTGCTGGGCCAGCTTGAGGGTGCTGCAGCTAGGGAGGTCAAATCCTGGCCTGCCTCTGACAAAAGAACCCCTGGGCAAATTCTGGACAAACTCCAGGTGAACTTTGACGTGCGATCTGTCTCCGAGGTAAAGATGCGCTTCTTTTCCAGACGACAACTACCTGGTGAGACCCTGCGGGACTATGCTTTATCCCTCCAAGAGGCGTTCAGAGCTGTGGTGCAAGTGGATCCACGTGAAAATGTGGACTCTGATAAAATCTTGCTTGACCGCTTCATAGAAGGGGCGGGTACCACATTGCTCCAGAGTCAGTTGCGAATGCTTGCTGCACAACATCCCAGCATCACGTTTGCTGACTTCAAGGCCCTTGCCATCCAGGTCTTGGGACAGGAGCAGCCCCAGCCGAGCCCAGTCATCTGTGCTCCCTCTTCTGGACCCTCAACAAGCATTGCTCCAGTTGTCCTGCCACTACCTCTGGGTACCTCACCTGCTGCCCAAACTGCGCAGACTACACCAGCAGACTCCAGAGATGACCTTCTGGCCCGAGTGGATCATCTGACCCGTGCCATGGAACAGATCACCGTCCGTCTAGATCGTCTGACCCAGCTGTCTTCATCGTCCAGTGATCCTTTGCGAAGTCTCAACATCTCACCTGAGTCGCCACCCAGACGTCCGTCTTCAGTGAAACCTCCGCAGAGTGAGAGGCCATACTGTACCTATTGCCATAGATATGGACACACCAGGCCTCAGTGTTTTCAGTTAAACGGGCCACCCCCGAGGCAGCGGGCCGCCCCTCGGGAGGAAAGAAGAAGGGCCCAGGTGAATCTTCAGTGCCATTGTCACACTTCGTCTCAGCCTGCCCACACATCACAATCCGGGTGAACGGCGTCCCTCTGACAGCGTTGGTGGACACTGGATCTCAGGTAACAACCCTGCGCAAGCAGGTGTTCCTTGAACATTGGGACTTAGGTGTGTTGAATAGAACACCTGACACATGGATAAATCTGTGTGCCAGCAATGGACAGCCCATACCACAGCAGGGTTATTGGGAACCCACTATCCAGATTGGGGACTTGAAACTGCTTAGACAGGGTGTAATTGTCACTGATGTAGAGGATGATAGGTTTGCAGTTGTAATATTAGGCATGAATGTTTTATGCCATTGCTTTGCAGAAGTGTTGGATGCCTTGCATGCCTCTCTCCTTACAGCTTCTCCCAGTGACCAGCAGACCATTCAGCGGGCCATTCGTGTACTCAATGCCCAGCACAAGTTCGCCAACAAACAAGGTGAAATTGGTCGAGTCCGGATCCAAGATACCCGTCCAGTAACCCTACAGCCTGGAACAGAAACTATGGTGTGGTGCCGTGCCCGTCCGGGCATAGAAAATCAGGACTACGAGGCCTTGCTACAACCCATACAGGTAGATGGCCAACCACTTGTCATGGCTGCCCGCAGCCTTGTCACAGTTTCCAATGGACGTGTTCCTGTCCGCTTAGTCAACTTGGGCGATGCTCCCGTGAACCTCCACAAGTTCCACTCTGTGGCCCTGCTACACCGGTTAGCACCAGAAGACATTCTCTCTGGTGATTCTACCGCCACACAGCGTTCCACCCAAGCTGCTGAGAACATTCAGAATGGAGCCACGAAGTCCTGGTGGGATGAATTGAACGTGGGAGACGCCAATACCCCTATAGAGCACATCAATGGGGTTCACAATGTGGCCAAGCGTTACCAACAGGCATTCAGCAAACACCCATTGGACTTTGGTAAGACCACGACCATACAACATCGCATTCTGACTGGTGACCACCATCCAATCAAGGAGCGTCACCGTCCAATACCACCAGCGATGTACCAACCGGTGAAAAAGTTGATCCAAGAGATGCGAGATGCTGATGTCATCCGGGAGAGTAACAGCCCCTGGGCAGCCCCGCTAGTCCTTGTCAAGAAGAAAGACGGAACCCTACGATTTTGTGTGGACTATCGTAAACTCAACAACGTCACGCACAAGGACGCATACCCATTGCCGCGGATTGAGGAATCTCTAACGGCTTTGGGATCAGCTACCTGTTTCTCGACCCTGGACTTAACCAGTGGATACTGGCAAGTCCCTATGGCGCCTGAAGATCGTGAAAAGACTGCGTTTACGACCCCGATGGGACTCTTTGAATTTAATAGTATGCCATTTGGGCTATGTAATGCCCCAGCCACATTCCAACGGCTTATGGAGAGGTGCCTCGGCCATGAGAATTTCCAGAGTGTGCTACTGTACCTGGACGATGTTATTGTATTCTCCCGGACATACCAAGAACACCTTCGTCACCTGTCCGAGGTATTCAAGGTACTTATACAGCACGGCCTAAAGGTGAAGCCCTCCAAGTGCTACCTGTTGAAACCCCAAGTTCACTACCTTGGGCATGTCGTGAGCGCACAAGGCGTCCAACCTGATCCTGAAAAGATCACTGCAGTCCAGAACTGGCGAAGACCAACTACCGTCAAAGAAGTCCGAAGCTTCCTTGGATTCGCAGGTTACTACCGGCGTTTCATACCACACTTCGCCCAAGTAGCCGAGCCTCTGAACGAGTTGTTGCGCGGTTGTCCCAGAGAAAACTACAACCGAAAGCTTCCGGTAGACTGGACAGCGTGTCAAGAGGAAGCCTTTCAAGCGCTTAAAGCACTTCTGACGCAACCACCAATTCTAGCCTATCCCGACTACAGTCAGCCATTCCGCTTGTACACAGATGCAAGTCACCAAGGTTTGGGTGCAGTGTTGTCCCAGGTTCAGGACAACAAAGAGCGAGTCATCGCCTACGCCAGCAGGAGTCTGAGAGGCGCGGAGAAGAACGACCAGAACTATAGTTCTTTCAAACTCGAACTTCTGGCGCTTGTCTGGGCCGTGACAGAGAAGTTTAAAGACTACCTGGCTGCCACACCCTTTACCGTGTACACAGATAACAATCCGTTGGCGCATCTGGACACTGCTCGACTGGGAGCCCTTGAACAACGGTGGGCCTCAAGACTCGCGAATTACAAGTTCTCTGTCAAGTATCGCAGTGGCAAGTCCAACGCTAACGCTGATGCACTCTCAAGGTTGCCTGTGGGAGAAGAACCACCCCGAGAAGACATCTGGGAAGAGGTGGAGATGCCACCATTCTACAACAAGTTTGCCCAACAGGTTGCTATTGGTGTCCCTGTAGAAGGAGAATCTCTGGCGAAAACAGCTGCCGAATCCCTCCAGGAGCCATCTCTGTGGAAAACGTTCCAAGAAGAGAGCAGAGTTTTAGGAGAATTGTCAGATTTCCTGCTTACAGGAAGAATACCAACCCGTGTAAAGAGAGGTCTTCATGACGTGGAATTAAAACGCCTTTGGCGACAGAGGAAGCGCCTGTTTGTCCAACGAGGCCTTCTACTTAGAAACACTCTTGATCCTGTCACAGGTGAAAGGCTTCATCAGATCCTCGTACCAAGAAGAGACGCACAGATGATACTTGAGGCGTATCATGACAGATCCGGTCACTTCGGGGTACAAAAGACCGAAGCTACCATCCGTCGTCGCTTCTATTGGGTTGGGATGAGGAGTGACATTGAGAGTTGGTGCCGGGAGTGTCCCGCCTGTAGTATCACCAAGGAAGGTCGAAGAGATCAGAAGGCCCCTCTACATCCAATTAAGACTCAAAAGCCGTGTGAAATTGTTGCTCTGGACCATGTGAAGTTGGGTCCCACACGTTCCGGCTACAGCTACGCTCTGACAATGGTGGATCATTACTCCAAGTTCCTTGTCATCGTGCCTGTCAGAGATCTTACAGCAAGAACTACGGCTGAGACCTTCTACGCAGAGTTTGTCCGCCATTACGGTTGTCCTGAGCATATCCTCACCAACCGTGGATCGGCGTTTGAATCCCAATTGTTCCGTGAGCTGTGTCAGTTCCAAGACTGCAAGAAGTTGCGAACCACAGCGTATCACCCTCAAGGGAATGGTATGTGCGAGAAGGCAAATCAAGTGATCATCGGCATGCTAAGAACAGCCGCAGTTACACCTGGTGTTGAGTGGCCTGAGCGTATCAAGGACTTGGCCTATATTTACAACAACACACCCCAAACATCTACGGGATACGCACCATTTTATCTAATGTTTGGAAGACAAGGTCAACTTCCTTCAGACTTAACCCTTGGTGTGAAGGTCCCTGACACCATCAATCCACTACCCATAACAGACTGGGTTGTTGAACACCGCCGACGTATGGAGGAAGCTAAAGAGATAGTTGAAACGTGCATGGATGAGGTTCGTAGGAGACAACAGGAGGATTACAACCATCACGCCCATGCAGCGCCCCTGAAAGTTGGCGACCGTGTATGGTTAAGGAATAACCATCGGCATGTGAAATTGGATCCATTCTGGGAGAAAGAACCATACAGTGTCATCTCCATACCATATCCTGAATCCGACGTGTATGAGATCTCTAAACCTGGGAGACAGCCCCAAGTAGTACACCGAAACCGTCTGAAGCTGTGCCTTAAAGAAGGACTACCCACAGAGGTGCCCCCAGCTGAGACAACGAGTACAGAGATCTTGTCACCTTCTGAAGCGAAAGAGAGACCCCCAACGTTAACTGAGCTTATGTGGGCACCTAAACTACTACCATTTAGCTGTTATCCACCAATTGCTCTAGTGCAAGAGAACCCTTCGACAGATGATTTAATTGATTTCAGTGACTCTGTTCCTGATTCAAATCTCGTTCCACTTAGGCGTTCTGAGCGTACCACAAAAGGCATACCTCCAACACGCTATAGTGATGCCATGGCTGTCCTCGGGTAAAAGAGGTTAACTGTCTCTGCTTCTGTATATATGTTATTCCTGCTCTGATTACATTAATGTTTTTCCTGTGTGTATATACAGTATATATATAATATCTTGCCATGTAATATAGTATTTACATTTATATGCAACAATCCAAGCCATAGTGCCTGGCTCACCGAGCCAAGGAAGTTCTGTTACCCCATTGCGGTATGGACATTCGTGCTAGAGTGCCTACTCTTCCTTACAGAAAGGACTGTTTATTGTTTCTCAGAGAGACTCTCATGATAATGGACACTCACGAAATTTGTGCCAGAGAGCCTCTGGACCCATTTGCACTACTGTTGTTTCTATATGGACTGTCTGATGGTACCGCCAAAAGGTTCCATAAGTCTGAGTTTAATTATCTCTCCGTTACCCTTCAGACTTCTCATGGACATTCCAGGACTATGCCGGGAGGTCTTACCTCAAGTTTCTAAGTATTATATTTTTCTAAACTGTTAGTGACATTTGCACTTTATTCGTATTTTTTAACGTTATGTTACATTTCTCACCTTCACCCCAGCCCGTCGCCGAGGTCGGCTCAGGGAAAGAGGGGGAGTATGTGGCATCCCAGAGCTGGCTATGGCTGGGCTGAGGGTGATCTCTGTGCATTGTATTATTTCCTGTTGCTTCATAGCCTGTGTGACATAGCAGGGGGTCCTGAGTCTCACACAACACAGCGCCACCTAGTGAGCCTCACACATGCATTACACCTCCCATAGGATTGAATAGTAACCAAATGTCCAATGGGAGGACATCGCCTGGGAAAAGGGGAGGAGTCAGCTGATCACTGGGTCCCCATGGTAACACCCCTGCAGGAAGGTCCTGCGTGTGAGGAGTTAGAAGTGTGGAGTGTTAGGAGGAGGAGGTGAGGAGATAAGTGTGATGTCCTGTGAAGAAAGCAGTGAGTTTAGTGCAGGAATCTCAAGTCCTAGACAGGCCCAGGAAGGTTGGAGAGCTGACATACTCCAGCTATTCAGAAGATCCTGTCCCCTGTCTGCCTAGCCATCGCCCTGAAGGAAGTCAAGCATCATTATCTTGTCAGCATGAGACTGTGGAGAGAACATTCTGGAACACGTGCTCCATAGCAAGTATCACAGGATCCAGGGGCCAAGGCCAGACCTGTGGAATATCCTGCCACCCTGACTATTGCACCCCGAAACTCTGAGCTATCAGGACCACATAACGTGAGTGGGGAATATTATGTACTAGTATCATGGTGGGCATCCTCCTATGTGCCAAATAGGAGCCCAGACGCACCTCAGGGCTGTAACACTGAAGTATAAGGGGCTAGGAACACCTTTCATCAAGTCTACCCTGCACCCCAGGACTTTGCTGTGTCACCAGGCGTACCCCGTTGTTTTGTATTGAAGAAACTGTTTAAGCATTTGTGCCTCCACACCCATGGAAGTAAAAGTTCAACTTTACAACCGTTTCTGTGTCTGACTCTGCACCGACAACATCAGGGCGCCCCAAACACCACCAGTCGGCACAGTATAGGGGAAGCGCCCCGGGGGAACAATCACCACCAACATTTGTGCAGCCCCCTCATCACCGGTACCAGTGGTGGTGACGTGGGACAGCACCAGCGCTGCGCCCTCGTGCCCAGAGACCGTGACAAGTCTGCGCTGTTTGCACCCCCGCAATCCCAACTGCAGCGTTACCTGCCATCTGGTCACCGCATGTATACATAATGAGTGTGCTACAAAGCTGTGAGTCTGTATATATACACTGTGTGTAGCAGAGCTGTGTGTGTGTATATATTATCAGTGCGCAGCAAAGCTGTGTGTATATATTATCAGTGCGCAGCAGAGCTGTGTGTATATATTATCAGTGCGCAGCAGAGCTGTGTGTATATATTATCAGTGCGCAGCAGAGCTGTGTGTATATATTATCAGTGTGCAGCAGAGCTGTGTGTATATATTATCAGTGCGCAGCAGAGCTGTGTGTATATATTATCAGTGCGCAGCAGAGCTGTGTGTGTATATATTATCAGTGCGCAGCAGAGCTGTGTGTATATATTATCAGTGTGCAGCAGAGCTGTGTGTATATATTATCAGTGTGCAGCAGAGCTGTGTGTATATATTATCAGTGCGCAGCAGAGCTGTGTGTATATATTATCAGTGCGCAGCAGAGCTGTGTGTGTATATATTATCAGTGCGCAGCAGAGCTGTGTGTTATATATTATCAGTGCGCAGCAGAGCTGTGTGTATATATTATCAGTGCGCAGCAGAGCTGTGTGTGTGTATTATGAGTGTTCTGCAGAGCTGTGTGTATATATTATCAGTGCGCTGCAGAGCTGTGTGTATGTATTATCAGTGAGCAGTAGAGCTGTGTGTATATATTATCAGTGCGCAGCAGAGCTGTGTGTGTATATTATCAGTGCGCAGCAGTGCAGTGTGTGTGTATATATTATCAGTGCGCAGCAGAGCTGTGTGTATATATTATCAGTGCGCAGCAGAGCTGTGTGTATATATTATCAGTGCGCAGCAGAGCTGTGTGTATATATTATCAGTGTGCAGCAGAGCTGTGTGTATATATTATCAGTGTGCAGCAGAGCGTGTGTGTATATATTGTCAGTGCACAGCAGAGCTGTGTGTATATATTATCAGTGCGCAGCAGAGCTGTGTGTATATATTATCAGTGCGCAGCAGAGCTGTGTGTGTGTATATGAGTGTTCTGCAGAGCTGTGTGTATATATTATCAGTGTGCAGCAGAGCTGTGTGTATATATTATCAGTGCACAGCAGAGCTGTGTGTATATATTATCAGTGCGCAGCAGAGCTGTGTGTATATATTATCAGTGCGCAGCAGAGCTGTGTGTATATATTATCAGTGTGCAGCAGAGCTGTGTGTATATATTATCAGTGCGCAGCAGAGCTGTGTGTATATATTATCAGTGCGCAGCAGAGCTGTGTGTATATATTATCAGTGCGCTGCAGAGCTGTGTGTATATATTATCAGTGCGCAGCAGAGCTGTGTGTGTGTATATATTATCAGTGCGCAGCAGAGCTGTGTGTGTGTATGAGTGTTCTGCAGAGCTGTGTGTATATATTATCAGTGCGCAGCAGAGCTGTGTGTGTATATATTATCAGTGCGCAGCAGAGCTGTGTGTATATATTATCAGTGCGCAGCAGAGCTGTGTGTGTGTATGAGTGTTCTGCAGAGCTGTGTGTATATATTATCAGTGCGCAGCAGAGCTGTGTGTGTATATATTATCAGTGCGCAGCAGAGCTGTGTGTGTATATATTATCAGTGCGCAGCAGAGCTGTGTGTATGTATTATCAGTGCGCAGCAGAGCTGTGTGTATATATTATCAGTGCGCAGCAGAGCTGTGTGTATATATTATCAGTGCGCAGCAGAGCTGTGTGTATATATTATCAGTGTGCAGCAGAGCTGTGTGTATATATTATCAGTGCGCAGCAGAGCTGTGTGTATATATTATCAGTGCGCAGCAGAGCTGTGTATATATTATCAGTGCGCGTGTGTGTGTATATATTATCAGTGCGCAGCAGAGCGGTGTGTGTATATATTATCAGTGCGCTGCAGAGCTGTGTGTGTATATATTATCAGTGCGCAGCAGAGCTGTGTGTGTGTATATATTATCAGTGCGCAGCAGAGCTGTGTGTGTATATATTATCAGTGCGCAGCAGAGCTGTGTGTGTTATCGGGCAGCAGAGCTGTGTGTGTATATATTATCAGTGCGCAGCAGAGCTGTGTGTATATATTATCAGTGCGCAGCAGAGCTGTGTGTGTGTATTATCAGTGAGCAGCAGAGCTGTGTGTATATATTATCAGTGCGCAGCAGAGCTGTGTGTGTATATATTATCAGTGCGCAGCAGAGCTGTGTGTATATATTATCAGTGCGCAGCAGAGCTGTGTGTGTATATATTATCAGTGTGCAGCAGAGCTGTGTGTATATATTATCAGTGCGCAGCAGAGCTGTGTGTATATATTATCAGTGCGCAGCAGAGCTGTGTGTGTATATATTATCAGTGCGCAGCAGAGCTGTGTGTGTATATATTATCAGTGCGCAGCAGAGCTGTGTGTATGTATTATCAGTGCGCAGCAGAGCTGTGTGTATATATTATCAGTGCGCAGCAGAGCTGTGTGTATATATTATCAGTGCGTAGCAGAGCTGTGTGTGTGTACATAATGTCATAAAGCAAAAAAATAGTAATACTTAAAACCATAAGTTACATACAGTAAAGCAAAAGGGATAAAGCAAGACAAGCAGACACTACAGAGCGATATGGAGGAATTACATGACAGCAGACACAGTTTCTTATTTAATACTTTTTTCCTATTTTTTGCTGTCTAAAGCCGGGGTGAGAAAAATATGGTACATTTGACATTCTGGAATATGAGAAAGCTGGGTGACAACTGCTGTGGAAGATTTGGAAAAGGTTAAATACCATACAGTACAGCTGAGAGAGAGTGATGCTGTGTCAGAGGTATAGCAGAGTGGACATGGTGTACATAGACCCCAGCTTGTTTTGGATACTCACCTTGTTGGATTCAGTTCCGTGGTACGCCACCTTGTCCCAGGTCACAATGAAGCACCAGTCTGCGTTAAAATCGAGACCCTCATACACCTTATTTACGTCATCAGATATTTGCTTCAGTAAATCTTTGTTGCTTGACTGCCCAAAAAATACGTCCCCTCCGCATTCATTGTCAACATCTCCCCAGAAGGGGCAAATCATACAGTATTCAGAAAGGGGGAACGCATCGGGAGTATAAGCTGCTACCGGCCCTTTAAATGAGACTGCCCCATTGTTGTTTACCTGCCAGCAAAGGAAAGGAAAGGAAAGTTAGCAAATGTCTAAAGTTAGGAAAGGTCTAAACTAAAATGTGGTGCCTATATGATAGGTGGGGATCAGGCTGCTGGGCCCAACACCAAGAGAGGGGGTCCCTTGTCTGAATGGAGCAGTGGTCACACAGGCACGCCGTGCACCATTCAATGCTATGGGGCTACCAAATAGTTTCTATTTGATATTATTATTGTACAGTGAATTATGGGATTTCATGTATATATTCAGAATTTGTTACATGTGACCCCATAAATAGTAAAAACAGAACCGGAGTGCCAAAATAGTCAGTGCCAGGCAAAGAATATATCCATTAATAAAGTCAGAGTGCCCCATAAACAGTGGCAGCCTGAGAGTACCCACATGATCAGTGCCAGACCAAGAATCTGTCCATTAATAAAGTCAGAGTGCCCCATAAACAGTGGCAGCCTGAGAGTACCCACATGATCAGTGCCAGCCCAGGAATCTGTCCATTAATAAAGTCAGGGTGCCCCATAAACAATGGAAGCCTGAGAGTACCCACATGATCAGTGCCAGCCCAAGAATCTATCCATTAATAAAGTCAGGGTGCCCCATAAACAGTGGCAGCCTGAGAGTACCCACATGATCAGTGCCAGCCCAGGAATCTGTCCATTAATAAAGTCAGGGTGCCCCATAAACAAAGGCAGTCTGAGAGTAACCGCATGATCAGTGCCAGCCCAGGAATCTGTCCATTAATAAAGTCAGGGTGCCCCATAAACAATGGAAGCCTGAGAGTACCCACATGATCAGTGCCAGCCCAAGAATCTGTCCATTAATAAAGTCAGGGTGCCCCATAAACAATGGCAGCCTGAGAGTACCCACATGATCAGTGCCAGCCCAGGAATCTGTCCATTAATAAAGTCAGGGTGCCCCATAAACAGTGGCAGCCTGAGAGTACCCACATGATCAGTGCCAGCCAAAGAATATATCCATTAATAAAGTCAGAGTGCCCCATAAACAGTGGCAGCCTGAGAGTACCCACATGATCAGTGCCAGCCCAAGAATCTGTCCATTAATAAAGTCAGGGTGCCCCATAAACAATGGAAGCCTGAGAGTACCCACATGATCAGTGCCAGCCCAGGAATCTGTCCATTAATAAAGTCAGGGTGCCCCATAAACAAAGGCAGTCTGAGAGTAACCGCATGATCAGTGCCAGCCCAGGAATCTGTCCATTAATAAAGTCAGGGTGCCCCATAAACAGTGGCAGCCTGAGAGTAACCGCATGATCAGTGCCAGCCCAGGAATCTGTCCATTAATAAAGTCAGGGTGCCCCATAAACAGTGGCAGCCTGAGAGTACCCACATGATCAGTGCCAGCCCAAGAATCTGTCCATTAATAAAGTCAGGGTGCCCCATAAACAAAGGCAGTCTGAGAGTACCCGCATGACCAGTGCCAGCCCAGGAATCTGTCCATTAATAAAGTCAGGGTGCCCCATAAACAAAGGCAGTCTGAGAGTAACCGCATGATCAGTGTCAGCCAAAGAACTCCTCCATGAATACTGATAGAGTGCCCCAAAAACAGAGTCAACCAGAGAGTATCCAAAAAATACTGCCATCCAGAATGCCCCAAAGAGTGCCCCTATATACAGTGAGAACCCTAAAACGAACACAGGGACCATGGTTTGTTCAACCATGTAGTTAGTGGGAGATGTTTTTTGGGATAAACCTTGAGGACTAGTGATAGTTCTGATATTCCCAAGAAGGTCACATACTTACACAAGCCTTGGACACTCCTGTATGAATGTGTACCCACGTGGGCTCAAGTCATTAGATTCTAGGTGGAGTTACCCTTTAGATTTGGTTGGCTATGGATCTAATAAGTGTCTGGTGTTGGGTTTCGTCTATTGGCGGGGTCGTGTCGTAGACTTACGTAAAGGCTTCTGTATATGTCTCCAAAGTAGGTAAATGAGTGTGTGAGGGCGATTTCGTCTGTGCCGCCATCATCCTCAGTTTCAGTGACCATGTGTCCATAAGCTGGCCCGTAGGGGTAAAGGAGCGAGCCTGCGGGAGAGACACAGAGATGTGACAGCGCCCTGGGGTACAACAATCCCACATTTATGACAAATCCCTACGAGATGCCTCTACTCACGGTACCTGGGTGTGTATATGCAAGATTGCCTGAAGCTGACGCTGACGGCAGCGCTGCAAAACAAGTGTGAACAGAGTTTAGTAACTTGTAACCATTAAAGGGGCAGGAAACCTCTCATGTCTATCAGCTGGGAATCTGAATGTGATTTATTGTTCTCTGTTATCAGCCACTTCAGGCCATTGAGAAGATGACTGTCATATTAGTAACTTTTCCATACCTATGTTTGACTAACATCAGTCACTCCTTTTACAAGACTGACCACTTTGTGGTTTCCGGCCCTTTAAGTAAGAGTCAATGGCAGTATTACACACAAGCCCCGCAGTCCATTTACTTACCCAGAAGCACGCCTAATAAACAGGTCCAGGTCCTCATGTTAGCCTCTGGTTCCCCTATGGAGCACAGGAGGATGATAGGGGTTGTAGTACAATGATAGGAACAAGTAAGAATGAGCAGTGGATTATAATCCTATAATGTACAGGACGAGCATCACATGTGATACACAGGACCGACATTACACCCCACATCGGGAGATGGTATCTAGACCTATCCTGTGTGGTGGTGTCTGCTCAGTTGGGTATCTAAGCCCATCATGTGTGATACAGTCTGCTGAGTTGCATATCTAAGCCTGTCATGTGTGATACTGTCTGCTGAGTCATGTATCTAAACCTATTATGTTTAATACTGTCTGCTGAGCTGGTGAATCTAAGCCCATCATATATAATAACGGTATAGCTTAGGCTAGGTTCACATCTCCATTGGAGTCTCAGTAGGAGACCGCAGATTTCGTCAAAAATCGGCAGAGACAAAAGTCCTGCATTATAGTCTATGGAGTCCGCTGGTGTCCGCTGGTATCCACTTTTTTAGCAGACAGGCTGAACCTAGCATAAGCCTATGATGTGTAATACAGTGATGCATCCAAATCCATCATGTGTCAAACTGTCCGCTGAGTCATGTATCTAAGCCTATCATGTGTAATACTGTCCGCTGAGTCATGTATCTAAGCCTATCATGTGTAATACTGTCCGCTGAGTCATGTATCTAAGCCTATCATGTGTAATACTGTCCGCTGAGTCATGTATCTAAGCCGATCTTGTGTGATCCAGCCTGCTGAGTTGTGTGTATGTAAGCTTGATGTGAAATACTGTCTATTGAGCCAGTATATCTAAGCCTAAAAAGTGTGATACTGTCTTTTTAGACACTATATAATAAGCATATGTGTAATACTGTCTGCTGAGCTGGTGTATCTGAGCCTATCATGTGTGATACTCTATGCTTAGCCAGTATATCTATGACTATAATGTGTAATATTGTCGGCTGAGTTGTGTATCTAAGCACATCATGCGTAATACTGTCTGCTGAGTGATGTATCTAAACCTTTCATATGTTGTACCATCTGCTGAGTTGGGTATCTATGCTCATCATGTGTGATACTGTCTGCTGAGTTATGTATCTAAGCCTATCATGTTTGAAACTGCCTGCTGTGTTGTGTGTATCTAAGCTTATGACATGCAATACTGTCTATTGAGCTAGTATATTTAAGACTAAAAAGTGTGATACTGTCTGCTTAGCTACCTTATAAAAGCCTATGATGTGTAATAATGTCTGCTGAGTTGGTGTATCTAAGCCTATCATGTGTGATACAATCAGCTAAGCTGGAATACCTAAGCCTAATCGTGTGACATCCTATCTGTTGAGCTGGTGTATCCAAGCCCATCATGTGTGATACTGGCTGTTGAGTTGTGTATCTAATCCTATCATGTGCGATACTGTCTGTGATGTGTATCTAAGTCCATCTTGTGTGCTACAACAATGTACCTGTATAAATCATAACCGCACAAGTCAGTAAAATGTGACATATTTGGAAATAGAGAGCACTTAACACTGTAAGGCTGTGTTCACACCTGTACGAAGTCTCCGCAGTGTCTTTCAGAAATCACCAGACGGAAAAGTGCTGCAAGCCTGACTTTTTCTTCCAACAATTTCAGTTAAAAGAAAATGGACACCCAACGATGGACCCCATTATAGTCAAGGACACAAGGGGCACCCTGGGCTCCATTCCAGTCCACTATTTTCGCGGTGAGTTTTTCTGCTCTTCTGGTCCTCCAATGGACCCGGCACAGATATGAACGTAGCGTAACTAATAACATTCTCATCATAAGATCGCCACATTCTGCCGCTCTCCTCGACATGAAACATTCAGTAAACATTATGCATGGGCTGCTATAAAGTTCCATAATATTTGATTCTCCATTCACATCCAAAGCTGCATCAAGAATTTGTTAAAATCCAATAAAATGTGGATTTTGAGAGCTCAGATAAACTGTTGGGCACATCTCTGGATGTCATTGGAGAGAGAAGCAAGAAACCACTCAGTACTAACCTGTAATGATGCTGCAGAGCTGAAATTAGAACGCTGCTGAGTTAACATGATGAAAAACCTTTATCAAACTGCCACCATGGTAACACTGACCTCTTTTATGGCAGTAGGACCACTGGCCCACCTTAGGTATAAGGGTAGGGGCAGCTGCCACCATGGTAACACTGACCTCTTATATGGCGGTAGGACCACTGGCCCACCTTAGGTATAAGGGTAGGGGCAGCTGCCACCATGGTAACACTGACCTCTTATATGGCGGTAGGACCACTGGCCCACCTTAGGTATAAGGGTAGGGGCAGCTGCCACCATGGTAACACTGACCTCTTATATGGCGGTAGGACCACTGGCCCACCTTAGGTATAAGGGTAGGGGCAGCTGCCACCATGGTAACACTGACCTCTTATATGGCGGTAGGACCACTGGCCCACCTTAGGTATAAGGGTAGGGGCAGCTGCCACCATGGTAACACTGACCTCTTATATGGCGGTAGGACCACTGGCCCACCTTAGGTATAAGGGTAGGGGCAGCTGCCACCATGGTAACACTGACCTCTTATATGGCGGTAGGACCACTGGCCCACCTTAGGTATAAGGGTAGGGGCGGCGGCCCCCATGGTAACACTGACCTCTTATATGGCGGTAGGATCACTGGCCCACCTTAGGTATAAGGGTAGGGGCAGCTGCCACCATGGTAACACTGACCTCTTATATGGCGGTAGGACCACTGGCCCACCTTAGGTATAAGGGTAGGGGCAGCTGCCACCATGGTAACACTGACCTCTTATATGGCGGTAGGACCACTGGCCCACCTTAGGTATAAGGGTAGGGGCAGCTGCCACCATGGTAACACTGACCTCTTATATGGCGGTAGGACCACTGGCCCACCTTAGGTATAAGGGTAGGGGCAGCTGCCACCATGGTAACACTGACCTCTTTTATGGCAGTAGGACCACTGGCCCACCTTAGGTATAAGGGTAGGGGCAGCTGCCACTATGGTAACACTGACCTCTTATATGGCGGTAGGACCACTGGCCCACCTTAGGTATAAGGGTAGGGGCAGCTGCCACCATGGTAACACTGACCTCTTATATGGCGGTAGGACCACTGGCCCACCTTAGGTATAAGGGTAGGGGCAGCTGCCACCATGGTAACACTGACCTCTTATATGGCGGTACGGCCACTGGCCCACCTTAGGTACAAGAGTAGGGGGCAGCTCCCACTATGGTAACACTGACCTCTTATATGGCGGTACGGCCACTGGCCCAACTTAGGTACAAGGGTAGGGGCAGCTGCCACTATGGTAAGACTGACCTCTTATTTGGTGGTACGGCCATTGGCCCACCTTAGTTATAAGGGTAGGGGGCAGCTGCCACCATGGTAACACTGACCTCTTATTTGGCGGTATGGTCACTGGCCCACCTTGGGTATTAGGGTAGGGGCAGCTGCCACCATGGTAACACTGACCTCTTATTTGGCCGTATGGTCACTGGCCCACCTTGGGTATTAGGGTAGGGGCAGCTGGCACCATGGTAACCCTGACCTCTTATTTGGCGGTACGGCCATTGGCACACTTTAGGTATTAGGGTAGGGGGCAGCTATCACCTCTGCACCCACAACAGGCACAACACTGTTTAAGATAATGCGCATTTTGTAAAATAACAAAGTGAGCTCTGCTACATCTATGTATACCAGGGATATATTATTTACACAAGGATGACCTAAAATCTGCTCTGGTGCCAGTGCAAGCAGTCTGTATTCTGCACCATTATAATAACTAGTATATAACACATAATATATAATATAATATAATATATATCCATCACATCCCCTCCCAGTGCTCCTACCTCCTCCTGTGTGCTCCGCTGTACAGTGAAGGGCAGTGTCTGCAGATGTCACACATCTTATAACTGTGGACCTGGGGGAGTAGCTCACGGCTGCTCGAGGAGTTTACATATTAATGATGCTTTACATTTTGTAGGTCGAGCTCCGGTTTGCAGCCACTTTACCTATCATGTCAGGGAACTGCCCTTTAAGCAATTTTATTACCAGGCTAAAACAGTCAGGTAATGGGATGAATTTCCTATGAATCGGGACAGAAAACGAAGCCCCCTGTTTACCACTGGAGAATTTCAATGTATAGCTTTAAAAACTCCACCCAGAAATTTTGGTATCATGTCCCTTTAAAATAGCATAGTGGATTATTGTTCAAAGCCGGGGCTTTAAGAGAGAATATTCAAGTAATTCACAATAAACCTTGTGGAGATCCCTGGACTAAGGTTTGTAGGGATGATAAGGAGAGAGCAAATAATACTGCCATACAGTGTCTATAATATCACAATACAGTGTTATAATACTGCCATGCAGTGTCTATAATACCATCATATAGTGTCTATAATACTGCCTTACATTTTACATAATACCGCCATGCAGTGTCTATAATATCACCTGTCCATAATACTGCCTTACAGTGCCCATAATACTACCTTACAATGTATATAATACTGCCATATAGTGTCTATAATATCACCTTAGTGTCCATAATACTGCCATACAATGTCTATAATAACATCATATAGTGTCTATAATATCACCTTACAGTGCCCATAATACTGCCATTCAGTGTCTATAATACCGCCATATTGCGTCTATAATATCACCTTACAGTGCCCATAATGCTACCATACAATGTCTATAATACCATCATATAGTGTCTATAATATCACCTTAAATTGTCCATAGTACTGCCATACAATGTCTATAATACTGCCACCTAGTGTCTATAATATCACCTTACAGTGTCCATAATACTGCCATACAGTGTCTATAATACAAAGTAACAGTGCTATACAGAACCTGAATTATATCTCTATATAGCACCCATACAGTGCCCTACACTGCCTTTTATAATAGCAGTGCTAATAACAGTGCTATACAGAGCCTAAATTATACCACCATATAGCACCTGTATAGTGTTATACACCTGTGCCATGGAGAGCTTAAATATGACCACCATACTGTGTCCTTATTACAGGGGCACATAGTAGCCAATAACAGCAGTTCTATATACACAGCCCAAATTATACCACAATATATCACCTGTATAATTCCATATCCTTAAAGCACAGTGGAGTGATCTATACTATACTATGGAGCTCCCTTCCCTATTGTCAAAGAGGTTCTGCAGCAGTTAACATAACGTGCAGCAGCTCCTGAAACACTCCGTGATGGCAATGTCGGGGTGATGATTGGAGAGGAAAGAGTAGGAACCACTAAGGGGACATTATATTATGTTTGGTGGACCTAAGGGGACAGTATATTGTGTGTGTGTGTGTGTGAGGGCACTAAGGTGGCAGTATACAGTGTGGAGGTTCTAATGGGGCATTATATTGTGTTTGGGGGCACCAAAGGGACAGTAGTCTGTGTGTGAGGGCACTTAGACGGCAGTATACAGTGTGTGGGGTTACTTGGGGGGCATTATAACTCTGCTTGGGGCCCCAGGAATGCCAGATCCGCCCATGCTCCTCCCACTGAGTGGTAGTCACTCAGACAGGAAGTCAGGCAGTTGCTAGGCAACTCCATACTCATACATCATGTAAATAGCACTAAGATGGAGCTGTAAGAAGATAAATAAATGAACAATATTACTAAATAAAACATATGTTATCACAGTGGACTTTGAAGGGGCATTTCCACCTGAAATTTTTATAGCATATCCTCAGCTTTGGATATTGATTGCCATCTATTATGAGAAAGGGGATCAGACTCCAAGTGGTCAGCGCATCCAAGGGGCAAATGAATGGGGAGATGGTCACACATTTAGGGCTCTCATAAGGGGGTTATCCACTTTCTTAAAACTGATTTAAAGGGGTTGTCCAACCATATAAATTGTAAAAAAAAAATGACGTTGCGCATATCTCCCAACTTTCAAAGGACAGAAAGAGGGACAGAATGTGCTGGGATCTCTTTAGACACCAGCGTACAATAGATGGAGGCCCAGGAGAGGTGAAAAAAAATAAAAAAAACATCCATACTCACCTTCCATCACTTCTCATGGTGACATCATGTGCCCGGTGTCACCACTGAGGCCTGTGATTGGACCACATGAGCGTCACCTAGGAGATAGAGAGAGCACTGGATGCCGCGAGAAGGCCCAAAAGAGGTAACGGAAGGTGAGTATAAATGTTTTTTATTTTTTACATCTCCCCTGGACCTCCACCTATTATACTCTGGGGTCTGAAGACACCCCAGTGTATAATAATTTCACTTCCCACATACTTGTTCAACGTGAAACAAATCAGGGACCTGAGCCACGCGAACCCAAAACGAATCTTGGGAGGTTCGCCCACCTCTAGTCACTGCCCACGCCAGTGAGGGACTGCAATGGTCAGATGTTGGTCAGACGTCTATGTTGGGACATCGTTTATGGCAGAGAACCAGGGAGTGTTAGATCGGGTGCGACTGGGTTTAGTAAGGTGAGCATGGCTTCTTTTACTATTATATACCAATCTATACATTTTTAACACGTCTGGACAACCCCTTTAATTCAAGCCCATGGTGACCAGACTAGGTTGCCTGGCTCTATAGTCACACATATAGACCACCGCCTGTCTATTCTGCCAGGTATCATAATGAAAATATCCCAAAGAAATATCTAAGCTACCATAGAAACTTACCCCGAAAAGTAACCACTGGTAACCCTATACGTGAAGTCACATGTCCCTGATCCTCAGGGCTATACATGGGATGAACACGCAAAACTACAAATGTAAACAAGGAAAAGTGATCACTCATCTGCGACGCGGTTCGCCGGCAGCTTCTAATCCGTAAAGTGTGTGTGCACAAGGGATTTGCAAAGGTTAAAATAATTATAGGTGTACCTGTGTGACTTTCACAGCCGCTTCATTGGTTACTTCCATCTTCCAGCTTCATGGTTTTGGCCATGATGGTCCACAAGTCACGGATCTGTTTGAACAGTCATCCATCATGCAAACCTTCCAAACTGCAAGGATTAAAACTAATGAAAAACACAACAAAAACACCATTTACCTTAATGTGGGGATTCTCCAGCCTGACTTCATTAGTATAATGGACTTGACTTACGTCTTTATGTTGGGGAGGAGTCCATTGGTCAACTTTTTGGGTTGGTGCCACAGACTTTGGATGAAACTGAGAAACATTGGAAGGGAGTTTTTTGATCCAAAATATACTTTGAAGTATCGTCCAAGGAGGTCACTGCTTAGGCCATTGAGAGGTGTATTTTGGTTCATACTGTTTTTGGATTTTGATGGGGCACTTGGAAGAAACCTATAGATTGTGCTATGTGCAAAAAAAAAGTGGCAAGGTAAACTTTTTGAAATCTGTTCACAAGTAGAAATGAGGAAACCCCTTTGTCATAATTTTTAACAAAACTGAACAATTTGGGATTCATCTCAAAAGAACTAAAATGGCTGCTGTAAAGTGAAATTGTTATACACTGGGGTCTCTTCAGACCCCAGAGTATAAAAGGTGGAGGCCCAGGTGAGGTTTAAAAATTAAAAAACATTTATACTCAACTTCCTCCATCTCTTTTGGGCCTTCTTCGTGCTCTCCTGGTAACGTCATGACGCTTGGTGTGCCCATGTCACTGCTGAGGTCCAATCACAGGCCTCAGCAGTGACCCTGGACGCATGATAGCGCCAGACATCACAAGGAGGCCCAAAAGAGGTGAGGAAAGGTGAGTATTATTTTTTACACCTCACCTGGGCCTCCACCTATAATGCTCTTTTCAACCCGAAACAAATCATGGACCCAAGCCACCCGAACCGAATCTTGGGAGGTTCGCCCATCTCTATTCACAATGGTGACTGCAATTTCTGTGGTGCTGTGCCTGTGGGGTGGCCCAGAGCCTGGGGGCTTAGGCTGGGAGCAGGGGTGCTGTTAGACATCTGGATGGATCCTCATGTGGCCCCGCATTCAATACAGTAGGGACCTGCTATACAGAGGTCATTGTGAAGTGGCTGGTGGGCTTATACACCTTGATCAAAACGTATACTAAGAACCTTATGTTCATTTTTGTAGATTCTGCTAAGAAGCATAAGATCAAGGTATAATAAATACTAGGATGTCCGGTCCTTGTCTTTTTTCTAAAATGGGTGTACCCATACAAAAAAGTGCAAAAAGATGCAGTCTATTGCAGGCCTTCTTTTAGAAGCTAGAGGCCCCTATAAACCTTCCCAACGCTCTGAGTTGGAAGGCCATATAAAAGTCAAGGATTTATAGTTTCCCCTCTCTGGAGCTTTAGGAGACCCACCAAAGAGCCGATGACCTGTTGCACCTTGTGAAGCTACTGTAGTTGTGCAATTTGCCATGGATAAGGAATCATATGTAATCATTCTCCAAAAGCAACTTTTCCCAAACAGCCAGGAGACATTCGATGATGAACAATGCTTGATCGTGCACCATGTCACAAGACATAAGTGATGTAGCTCAGTGAACACAAAAGAAACATTGAAAATTTGGTTCCATAGCCAGGAACCTTCCCAGATCTCAATCCCTTTGAGAAACTGTGGTCAATCCTTAAAAAGTGGGTGGGCAAACAAAAACACAGAAATTGTGAGAAACTCCAAGAACTGAGTAGATAAGAATGGGTTGTCACCGGTCAGAATTTGGCTCAGATATGGCACTCTTTTAGAAGCTACCAGCCCCTATAAACCTCACTGGAGCAACTCCAGATCTTCTTGGTTAGACTAAAACTCTTGGCCAAAAGTTTTAAGACTGTCACAAATTTTGGTTTTGCTACTTCAGTGTTTTTCAGTGTTTTTCAGTGTGTTTCAATTCAAAGTACAATTCTAAGCATTTCAGAAGTTTTTACACTTTTATGGACAAATACATCAAGTTTACGTATAGACTCGATATTTCCAGTATTGACCTTTATTTTTCAAGACGTCTGCCCAGTGGTGAGCCTAGCCTCTTTGCTGCCTGAGGCGGACTATAGAAAGACGCCCCCCCCAAAAAAAAAAAAAACAAAAAAAAACTGAGTTTCCATGCTACTAGTTTAACACACTGTTATCGTCGCACAATATACACAAAGTTATAAAACAGTTTTTAAGAATTCTTCTTCCTGTATTACTTCAGTATCAGATCAACAACACGGCATTAACAATGAAAGTAACTTCACACATCTCCTGCTTGGTGGATGGACGAGCCCACGTGGCCCCCATTCTCTATAATAGGAGCCCCGCAGATAGCTGAGGACTGGACTTCGGGTATCTTTGGCACTCCCATTGAAGTGAATGAGAGCCACGCGGGTTCGTCCATCCACCAAGTGACACACCTATATATATGGCTGCGGTCAGGCTGAATTCCCACCTAGTGGGGGGAAAAAACCCAATTCTCAGGCTCAGTGGGGGTCTCAGCAGACAGACCCCCATCACTCAGGTATTTATCCTCTATCATATAGGCGAATACAGGGCAGTAACATTCTGTGACTTACAGGTGACGTCTCTGACTAATCCTTCACATTTCCCTTCTCTTCCCTCTGGACCGCCATGACCACTTCATCCAGCTGTGACTTGTCTCTGTAAAGGTTGCAGCACAGACATCTTTGGCTCCTCACTTTTCCAGGCATCCAACCCACATTGTCCTCACCTACACAAAGCCCCCATCCTGCTGCTACCCCAATTATATAATATATGATATAACCCCCCATAATGAATAATACCCCCAAGTGCATCTTTATATTAATAACATCCGTGTGTACCCCCATAAATAGTGCCCCTTATTAATAATACCCCAGGTGTTATCTAATTAAAAGGTTTTCCAGGTCATTAATAAACTAATCAGTGGGGTTCAAAAACCCAGGTCCCCCACTGATCAGCTGTTTGAATGGTACCTGTGTAAGCGCCGTGACCGCTTCTCTGTTTACATAGTGTCATTCATCTCATAGCGGCCATGTAATGTAACTGCAGCCTCGTCCTGTACATGTCTACAGTATGTGACAAGGCTACGATTACATCACACGGTCACTATAAACAGACAGCGTATAATATAAACAGGTGCCATAGCCCATGTTTATAGCGCCCCATTTACACACACTATAAAGTTCCACAGCAGCCCCTGCACACAGTACTACACAGTATTATGGCCCGCAGCGGCCCCTGCACACTGTATTATGCCTCTCAGCGGCCCCTGCACACGGTATTATGCTCCATAGTGGCCCCTGCTCACGGTATTATGCCCCGCATTGGCCACTGCACACGGTATTATGTTCCACAGCAACTCCTGCACACAGTTTTATGCCCCATATTGGCCCCTGCACACGGTATTATGCTTCATATTGGCCCCTGCACACTGTATTATGCTCCACAGTGGCCCCAGCACACGGTATTATGCTCCATAGTGGCCCCTGCACTGGTATTATGCTCTATAGTGGCCCTTGCACTGGTATTATGCTCCATAGTGGCCCCTGCACTGGTATTATCCTCCATAGTGGCCCTTGCACTGGTATTATGCTCCATAGCGGCCCCTGCACTTGTATTATGCTCCATAGTGACCCCTGCACCCGGTATTATGCTCTATAGTGGCCCCTGCACTTGTATTATGCTCCAGAGTGGCCCCTGCACAGGGTATTATGCTCTACAGTGGTCCCTGCACAGGGTATTATGCCCCATAGTGGCCGATCCATGAACTATTATTATACTCTGGGGTCTTTTCAGAGCAGAAGGGGAAGCGGGGGCGGCCACGAGCAGACGCGGGGTAGGTAAATAAATAGGCCGTTACCTGGTGGGGATACTCCAACAGGTAACGGCCTATTTATATATATATATATATATATAAAAAAAAGCTATACTCACCTGCGATGCCTTGATGCAGCCGCCGCCGCCTCCTCTTCTTGTCCGTGACGTCTGTGTCTCAGCATAGGCAGCGCGGCCCCGGGGTGATGATGTCATTGTATCGCTGCCTGCGCTGAGATGTGACGTCTTGTAAACCAGCCCAGGACAGGCCGCGCTCAGCTCTGGTTTTTTTTGTTTTTTTTTTTTTAAAGCGGCCTGTCCTGGGCTGGTTTACATGAAATAGTAAAAAAGCCGCCCCCCGGACAGTGCCGCCCGAGGCGGACGCCTCACTTCGCCTCATTAGCGGTGCGCCCCTGCGTCTGCCATTCTGACTGATGACAACTCATTCTTGTCTACTCACCTTGGCATTTATCACATTTTCGGTTTTCATTTGTCTACCCACTTTTTGAGGATTCTTAGTAGAATTGAGATCTGGAGAGTTTGCTGGCCATGGACCCAAAATCTCAATGCTTTGTTCAACGAGCCACTTAGTTATCACTTTTGCCGTGTGACATGGTCTCTATCATTGTGGAAGAAGCATTGTCCATCACCAAATGTCTCCTGGATGGTTGGGAGAAGTTGCTCTTGGAGGATCTTTACATAGCGCTGGATGAAAAGCCACCCCACACATGGATAGTCTCAGGATGCTTTACTGTTGGCATGACACAGGACTCACCTTTTCTTCTGTGGACAGCCATTCTTCAAGATGACCAAATCGGTCTGAAGGGGGTGTCAGTAGAGAAAATACCCTTCCCCAGTCCTCTGCAGTCCAATCCCTGCACTTTCTGCAGAATGTCCGTCTGTCCTTGATGTTTCTCTTGGAGATTAGTGGTTTCAGAAAGAATGGTTATCTGGAGAAGTAAAGATGAGTGCTACTGTGATGGTGCATTATATCATCTTTTATACTGAAACATATACTATTGATGTTATACTGATATTTTTGATATAGTGTGCTGGATTTTCTGTAAACTCTGCCTTTTCTGTCCTATGTCCCGTCTGTCACACCAGGAACTGAACACTATGGGTGAGATAACTCATCTTAGCTGAATGGTGTCTGGTCCCCTTGAGGACCACTTGTGGGGCTCCACCTTTGTGCCATGTCTGACTCTCAATATGCTGGATAAAAGAAGGGGTATGGGAGAGAGAGGAGTGAGTTCCAGTTGGAGTTACTTCTAGAGGCCTTACCTGTTGGGTGCCTGTTTTGACGCCAGAACCCAAAGGTAGACAAGGAGAAGATCTACTATCCTGAGGAACCAGGAGGGAACTTGGAGGAGGACTTGTGCCTGCTGATGTTTGTGGGAGCGGAGAATAGTCCTTGTGGCCTGAGAGAGCGGCCTGGAAAGTCAGTGGAAAGTTCATCCCCTGTGTGCTCTCTTAAGGGACTGTTTTTGGTTACAGAAAGTGCTTTGATATGGACTGTGTTTTGTTGTAGTGTGACTTGCTAGCTTATGCGTCATCTTTTGTGGAATAAAGTCATTGGGCTGCCCCATCCTTGCTCACTCTGTTGATTCTTGATAACGTCACCATGAGTCTTGTGTCAAGCCAACAGTAAAGCATCCTGAGACCATTCATGTGTGTGGTTCCTTTTCATCCATGGAGTGGATTTACTCATAAGAACATGGCCATGAATAAAGAATAGTATCTAAACATCCTCCAAGAACAACATCTCCAAACCATTCAGGAACACTTTGGTGATAAACATTGCTTCTTCAACCATGATGGAGCACCATGTCACTAGTAAAATGTGATAACTAAGTGGCTGTGAGAAAACATTGAAATTTTGGGTCCTTGGCCAGGAAACTCACCAGATCTCAATCTTATTGAGAACCTGTGGTCAATCCTCAAAAAGCAGGTGGTCAAACAAAAACACAGAAGTTGTGATAAACTCAATACAATGTTTAGGGCTGGAATGGGTTGTCATCGATCAGGATTTGGTCCAGAAACTCATACGTAGTATGCTGCGGGCAAATTTCACAAGTCTTAAAAAACAACAAATAATCTTCTTGCTGCTTCACCGATTGTCCTTCCTTGGAGAACCTTTGGTAGGTACCAACCACTACATACCAGGAATCTCCTACAAGACCTGCCATTTTGAAGATGTGCTAACCCAGTCTTCACCATCATAATTTGAGCTTTGTCACAGTTGCTCAGATCCTTACACTTGCTCTTATATCCTGTTTCCGACACATCAACTTTTAATAGCTGTGTGTTGACTTCCTGCCTAATATAGATTCTCTCTTCACCAGTGACAGTGACACTAAACCTACACTGTCACCAAGCAAGTATTGCCCTGTGGTGCTGGATATTTGGCTGTGATGCCCACACTCCAAAAACATACTGATAGGGAATGTAGATTATGAGCCCCATAGGGACAATGTCTGTAAAAGCGCTGCGGATGGCGCTATATAAGTAAGCTAAATAAATAATATATACAAATAATTTTTATTAAACAATGGGGGGGGGGGGGCGGGAGATTATTTTTTAATGGGATTGCATGTCTTGAAAATAAAAATGGACGCTCCACAGTGAGGGCCCTCCCGCTCCAGGCGGCTAGATTATGTGGAGTATCCATATATTACATCATGATCAACCATTTATTTTCATTTATCCAATCCATTAGAAATATCTTCTCTTTAGGTTTAACCAGGAAAGGTTTGCAAGGTGGAGAACGATGAGTCAGATCTTAGAGAAGGTAAAGTTCATAGAGAACACCCAAGATCCTGGGCAGAACCAGCAGCATCTCCCAGTCCTCTGGCTGCCCCGGCCATCTGTATTTCACAACCACTGACCATATCAGATGCCTGTAATATGCTTTATGGAGCACGAAGAAAGCTGTCCGAGAGCCAGCACACAAAAACAAACTTTCCCTCAGCGATTTGACTTAGCTTATGTAACCCATTTATACGTGTACAAGAATATAACTACTATAATACTGCTCCTATGTACAAGAATATAACTACTATAATACTGCTCCTATGTACAAGAATATAACTACTATAATACTGCCCCTATGTACAAGAATATAACTACTATAATACTGCTCCTATGTACAAGAATATAACTACTATAATACTGCTCCTATGTACAAGAATATATCTACTATAATACTGCTCCTATGTACAAGAATATAACTACTATAATACTGCTCCTATGTACAAGAATATATCTACTATAATACTGCTCCTATGTACAAGAATATAACTACTATAATACTGCTCCTATGTACAAAAATATAACTACTATAATACTGCTCCTATGTACAAGAATATAACTACTATAATACTGCTCCTATGTACAAGAATATAACTAGTATAATACTACCTCCTATGTACAAGAATATAACTACTATAATACTGCTCCTATGTACAAGAATATAACTACTATAATACTACTCCTATGTACAAGAATATATCTACTATAATACTGCCCCCTATGTACAAGAATATAACTACTATAATACTGCTCCTATGTACAAGAATATAATTACTATAATACTGCTCCTATGTACAAGAATATAACTACTATAATACTGCTCCTATGTACAAGAATATAACTACTATAATACTGCTCCTATGTACAAGAATATAACTAGTATAATACTACCTCCTATGTACAAGAATATAACTACTATAATACTGCTCCTATGTACAAGAATATAACTACTATAATACTACTCCTATGTACAAGAATATATCTACTATAATACTGCCCCCTATGTACAAGAATATAACTACTATAATACTGCTCCTATGTACAAGAATATAACTACTATAATACTGCTCCTATGTACAAGAATATAACTACTATAATACTGCTCCTATGTACAAGAATATAACTACTATAATACTGCTCCTATGTACAAGAATATAACTACTATAATACTGCTCCTATGTACAATATAACTACTATAATACTGCTCCTATGTACAAGAATATAACTACTATAATACTGCTCCTATGTACAAGAATATAACTACTATAATACTGCTCCTATGTACAAGAATATAACTAGTATAATACCTCCTATGTACAAGAATATAACTACTATAATACTGCCTCCTATGTACAAGAATATAACTACTATAATACTGCTCCTATGTACAAGAATAAAACTACTATAATACTGCCCCCTATGTACAAGAATATAACTACTATAATACTGCTCCTATGTACAAGAATATAACTAGTATAATACCTCCTATGTACAAGAATATAACTACTATAATACTGCCTCCTATGTACAAGAATATAACTACTATAATACTACTCCTATGTACAAGAATATAACTACTATAATACTGCTCCTATGTACAAGAATATAACTACTATAATACTGCTCCTATGTACAAGAATATAACTACTATAATACTGCTCCTATGTACAAGAATATAACTACTATAATACTGCCCCCTATGTACAAGAATATAACTACTATAATACTGCTCCTATGTACAAGAATATAACTACTATAATACTGCTCCTATGTACAAGAATATAACTAGTATAATACTGCTCCTATGTACAAGAATATAACTACTATAATACTGCTCCTATGTACAAGAATATAACTACTATAATACTGCCTCCTATGTACAAGAATATAACTACTATAATACTCCTCCTATGTACAAGAATATAACTACTATAATACTGCCCCTATGTACAAGAATATAACTACTATAATACTGCTCCTATGTACAAGAATATAACTACTATAATACTGCCCCCTATGTACAAGAATATAACTACTATAATACTGCTCCTATGTACAAGAATATAACTACTATAATACTGCTCCTATGTACAAGAATATAACTACTATAATACTCCTCCTATGTACAAGAATATAACTACTATAATACTGCCCCTATGTACAAGAATATAACTACTATAATACTGCTCCTATGTACAAGAATATAACTACTATAATACTGCCCCCTATGTACAAGAATATAACTACTATAATACTGCTCCTATGTACAAGAATATAACTACTATAATACTGCCCCCTATGTACAAGAATATAACTACTATAATACTGCTCCTATGTACAAGAATATAACTACTATAATACTGCCCCCTATGTACAAGAATATAACTACTATAATACTGCTCCTATGTACAAGAATATAACTACTATAATACTGCCCCCTATGTACAAGAATATAACTACTATAATACTGCTCCTATGTACAAGAATATAACTACTATAATACTGCCCCCTATGTACAAGAATATAACTACTATAATACTGCTCCTATGTACAAGAATATAACTACTATAATACTGCTCCTATGTACAAGAATATAACTACTATAATACTGCTCCTATGTACAAGAATATAACTACTATAATACTGCCCCCTATGTACAAGAATATAACTACTATAATACTGCTCCTATGTACAAGAATATAACTACTATAATACTGCCCCCTATGTACAAGAATATAACTACTATAATACTGCTCCTATGTACAAGAATATAACTACTATAATACTGCCCCCTATGTACAAGAATATAACTACTATAATACTGCTCCTATGTACAAGAATATAACTACTATAATACTGCCCCCTATGTACAAGAATATAACTACTATAATACTGCTCCTATATACAAGAATATGTATCACTCAGTAATTAGACTTAGCACCCCCCCCTCCTATTTATGTCCAGTATTGCGGATGTGCTTCCATGGCCCCTATTCATTGAATGAATGGGTCCGTGGAAGCACGCCTGGTGCACGGATTACATCCGTGTGCAATCCACACACCAGCCGTACCGTTCAATGGCCTTACACTGAGTGAAGATTGTGACCTCTCCCCTGACGCAGGTGCGAGGACGTCATTCATCAGCGCCTGCAGTGCAGTGGGAGGAGATTATCCTGCTGCTCTTCATAGAAGCGTACGTAAGTACAGGAGTATATTATACTGTGTGGGGGGCCACTGTGGAGTATATTATGTTCCAAAGTGCTCTGGCACAGTATAATGTACTTCATAGTGGCCCCCACACAGTATAATATGCTGTGGAGACACTGCTCCTGTGGAGCATATTATACTGTGTGGGAGCTACTGTGGAGTATATTGTACTGTGTGGGGGCCACTGTGGAGCATATTGTACTGTGTGGGGGCGCTTCACTATTTATAATCACACAGTATCTGTTTTATAGCAGACGTGATATTAGTACAGGCTGTAATAACATTGCACGGTCACTATAAAACAGATCCTGCGCGATATAAATAGTGAACATTAATTGTTCAAAACTATACCAAATGCAAAGCTCTCTAAAGCCCCATTCGCAAGATCGTATTTTGCAGGTCCGTAACTGTCTGCAGTTGTGGATCCGCACAGTATTAAGGTTAAATTGCCGTGTTGGCACTTTGTGATAATTTAGTGGGTTTTGGGTTGCAGTTTGGGCATTCGGTCTCTAAAAGGTTCACCATCATTGCCCTAGAATATCCATAGTAAATATAAAAGTCACTGGGATAAAATAATGATTATTATTCAGCCTTTATTAAATTGTCAGGAAAAGAAGTTTCACAGGGCTCTTCACACAGCTTTCCTAGATTCCTGAATGACAGTGCGAGAGTCGCCATATTGGACATTATTGAAAAGTTGATGATGGTTGAGTATAATGTTTAAAGACTTTTTAAGGGGTTATTTGAGACGGAAAGAAACAGCACCACCCTTGTCCACAGGTTGCATATGGTATTGCAGCTCAACCTCACTCATTTAAAATAAGAGCTGCAATGCAATACTAGGAATAACCTATTAGACAAGAGGAGGCGCTGTTACTATCTGTTAATAGGAGGAGGTCATAAGAACGTGAAGCTCCGAGGAATTTTATCTGGTTTTATTTTATTAAGTAAAACATATTACTAAAATAAGTTTTCCCCAACCATAAAAAAATTCATTATTTTTTCCTGTTTGGGTCACATGTCTATATAAAAAGAAATATACCCTACACAACTATTCCGTAAAAACCCATTTTCACCTAAAAAAAACTTTTATAGAAATGGACTTATAACCTTAAAGTGACGGTACACTATTAACGAAGATATGTTATGTGACTATACCGTGCCAGGAACGTAACGCTTTTCTATTAGGCTAAGATGCGACCAAAAATCTCCATGTCCCCCTGGGTCTACATGGCAAAATCGCCAAGTAAACCCAGCCTTAGTCAGGAATGACTGACAGTCTACTGTCTATACAGCCTGTCCAAAGGGGCAGGAGGAGGGCCGGAGCGCTCTTTTCCTAAATACAATAGTCACATAAGTTTGGGTTCACTGTATTCTTTTATCGCTGCTTACACAGGGCAGCATATTTGAAGTGACAGATCTGTTTGGAGGTGGAAACCATCAACAAGCTGTTGCTAACAGACCTGATATTCTCATGTGCCTCTATTTAGTACTTTGAGTGCACAAGGGTATCCTGTTGGATATTCGTGACCATCAGGCAATGGGCCAGGCGTCTGTGGACAGTCATACAAGCCAGAGCTAGTTACAGGATCAAGCATAACAAGAGCAGAAGCCAGCCTGCTTGTTGACGGTCTCCTTTTAGCCACAGAAAGTGAACTGAAGGGCGGACAGTCACTATGAGAAGCAAAATAAAACCACTTAAATTCTATATATACAGTACAGACCAAAAGTTTGGACATACCTTCTCATTCCAAGAGTTTTCTGTATTTTCATGACTATAAAAATAGTAGATTCACACTGAAGGCATCAAAACTATGAATTAACACATGTGGAATTATATACTTAACAAAAAAGTGTGAAACAACTGAAAATGTCTTATATTCTAGGTTCTTCAAAGTAGCCACCTTTTGCTTTGATTACTGCTCTTGGCATTCTCTTGATGAGCTTCAAGAGGTAGTCACCTGAAATGGTCTTCCAACAGTCTTGAAGGAGTTCCCAGAGGTGCTTAGCACTTGTTGGCCCTTTTGCCTTCACTCTGCGGTCCAGCTCACCCCAAACCATCTCGATTGGGTTCAGGTCTGGTGACTGTGGAGGCCAGGTCATCTGGCGTAGCACCCCATCACTCTCCTTCTTGGTCAAATAGCCCTTACACAGTCTGGAGGTGTGTTTGGGGTCATTGTCCTGTTGAAAAATAAATGATGGTCCAACTAAACACAAACCGGATGGAATAGCATGCCGCTGCAAGATGCTGTGGTAACCATGCTGGTTCAGTATTCCTTCAATTTTGAATAAATCCCCAACAGTGTCACCAGCAAAGCCCCCCACACCATCACACCTCCTCCTCCATGCTTCACGGTGGGAACCAGGCATGTAGAGTCCATTCGTTCACCTTTTCTGCGTCGCACAAAGACACGGTGGTTGGAACCAAAGATCTCAAATGTGGACTCCTCAGACCAAAGCACAGATTTCCACAGGTCTAATGTCCATTCCTTGTGTTCTTTAGCCCAAAAAAGTCTCTTGTGCTTGTTGCCTGTCCTTAGCAGTGGTTTCCTAGCAGCTGTTTTACCATGAAGGCCTGCTGCACACAGTCTCCTCTTAACAGTTGTTGTAGAGATGTGTCTGTTGCTAGAACTCTGGGTGGCATTGACCTGGTCTCTAATCTGAGCTGCTGTTAACCTGCGATTTCTGAGGTTGGTGACTCGGATGAACTTATCCTCCGCAGCAGAGGTGACTCTTGGTCTTCCTTTCCTGGGGCGGTCCTCATGTGAGCCAGTTTCTTTGTAGCGCTTGATGGTTTTGGCCAATGCACTTGGGGACACTTTCAAAGTTTTCCCAATTTTTCGGACTGACTGACCTTCATTTCTTAAAGTAATGATGGCCACTCGTTTTTCTTTACTTAGCTGCTTTTTTCTTGCCATAATACAAATTCTAACACTCCATTCAGTAGGACTATCAGCTGTGTATCCACCTGACTTCTGAGCAACACAACTGATGGTCCCAACCCCATTTATAAGGCAAGAAATCCCACTTATTAAACCTGACAGGACACACCTGTGAAGTGAAAACCATTTCAGGTGACTACCTCTTGAAGCTCATCAAGAGAATGCCAAGAGTGTGCAAAGCAGTAATCAAAGCAAAAGGTGGCTACTTTGAAGAACCTAGAATATAAGACATATTTTCAGTTGTTTCACACTTTTTTGTTAAGTATATAATTCCACATGTGTTAATTCATAGTTTTGATGCCTTCAGTGTGAATCTTTTATTTTTATAGTCATGAAAATACAGAAAACTCTTGGAATGAGAAGGTGTGTCCAAACTTTTGGTCTGTACAGTATTACTCCATGATGTAGTCCTAAAAAAATCTAGGGGATCGATTCGCAGTGACAGGTCAGGTCCAGTCTTTGTTAGAAAACTTCTGCTGTATACATCTTTGGTTGTAGCATGCAGGATGATATTTGAGGTCTAATGTCAGTGACTTCTAAAGGTGAACGGGAATAATTAATAATTAAAAAAAAAAAAAAAAAGATAAAAAGGATTTGTTTCTGGGAAACCAACATGGCTGACAGGGGTAGTCACCCAGCTTTCCCAGGGTTCTAAATGGAAATTCTGCTTAGCTATGTGCCAATGCATTCCCTGTGCTGAGACAGACAGATTTACCATTAAGGTCTCCAGAAAAGATGGATGAGAAACTTTCCAGGTGTCCTATTGATCACCACCCAGCTTTCCCAGAAACAGATAAAATGGTGAACTTTTAAATGCTTAAAAGTCTTTACATAGAAAGGTTTCTCTAGATCAGATATTCTAAGGTTTACACTCCTGAGTGTATCATCAGAAGTCCACAGCCTTCAGCTTGCGAGTTTCGGCTTCACTCAGCGGTTCCTGCGCCAAAATCTTATGGTGAAGTTTATGGTGTTTGCCGATTCCGAGCTTCGGGAGACCTCGGTTTAAGCCCTCCAACAAGACGCACGCCTTACAAAGTCCCTGACTGGAGATGTAGCCGCAACGTGTGCAGGTTCCTTGCACGGGCATCCGGACGTCTTCCTTCACCGACAGGTTTTCCCCTGAATGGATGATGTCCATGATGGCGCTGGGCCGCAAAGCCTCCAGATCCTTCAGGAAGGCCCGTGCGTGGCCCCGATAGGCATTGGGGGAGTAAATACACTCGGTGGAAAAGTAGTCCAGCTTTTTAAAATAGGCGTAGAGCACAATCTCCTTCTCATAGGCGTACTTCAGAGGTTTGCACCGCGGGGATGGCGCCTTCGCTGCCGGTGGTTATCGCTGTGCAGCGCCGTAACCGCGCAATGTCTCCTCGAAGGAAATTCATCAGGACGGTTTCGGCGATGTCATCTGCATTGTGGCCTAGGAGTACAAGAATAAAGGGTTAAGTCTGTGTAGTCTGGAGAGGCGGTCTGCACTACTGCATCGTCATTGTACATGTGACTACATTAACCGCAGCACCTAAGAGGCTAACCTCCCATACCGGCTATTTCAGCCTATTTTGATCTTCAGAAGGCAGCATTTTTTTTTTTCACTCCCGCCATCCAAGTAGTAGGACTTGTATTTTGCAGGATGAGTTGAAGGTTTTTCATTGGTAATATTTTGGGATGGAACATTTTGATCGCCTTTTTATATTTTGGGAAGCAGGATGAACCATAAAAAAATAATAATAATATACATACATACAATACATACATTATATAAATATAAAATAGGAATTCATGTAGTGTTTATTTTTCAGGGTGCACACTTTTTTTTTTTTTTTTACTTTTTTATTTTATTTTTAGTATCACTATGAGACTTGACTAGGATATGATGCGGGAGGAGGCAGATTGCTCCTTATTGTACACGCCCATTACCTCAGAGACAAATGTAAAATGTGCCGCAGCCATAATGTGATTATTTGCAGGAGAAAAACTGATAGGACACCATGTATGAAGGCTTATACAGCTGATCCTAGTTTCCGCTGGAAAGTAGTAACCATGAGTTTTCACATCTGTGAGGTCCAAACCTGGCACCCCCATCGATGAGAGGTTCTCAGTAGCTGGTACACAGCAAGATGGAGCAGGAAACAGACAGCGCTGTCCTCTGTGTAGTGGCTGAACTGAGTCACTGCAGCTTAGGTCCTGTTCAAATGAATGTGAGCTAATCTGCAGTACTTGGTTTGGCCACTACTCAGAGAACAGCGCTGTCTGCTTCCTGTTCCAGTCTCTGTATATCAGCTACTGCTAACTGGTGGCTGGACGGGGTGTGGGACCCTCACCAATTTGGTACTGATGACCCGTTCTTACGATAGGTCATTAATATTTTTAGTCCAGAAAACCCCTTTAAATATATAAACAGCTTGGAATGGAGCCCATTATCCCTGCATGTTTCTTTGATACTAATGTATACATGGAGGGTACTAGTTCCTTCCCACACCCCAAAAACATACCGATAAGTTAGGGTCTGATGAATCAGGAATATGTTAGCACTATATAAGAATGCTACTAACCTGTGCATATCTTGTTGACCCCCAGCATCATGGCACCACGGTCCAGAGCTTGCCTTCTGAACACCCCACAAAACGTACAGTTGTTCTTGAGCCCCACTTGTTTGACGATCTGGTCCATGGTCCAGCCGTAAAGCTCTTGGTAAGACACGATTTTCAAGGGCAGCTCGTACTGCTGCTTGTTCCTTTTCACTGTCTCCAAGGAGTCGTCTCTATATCCGGAGATCCCTTCATCCACGGAGATCAGAATGAGTTCTAAGCCGTACTGATATCGCTCATTCAGGACCTTTAAGACGTGGGCCAGGACCGTGGAGTCTTTACCACCTGAAGCTCCAATACCAACCTTCTCTCCTGCCTGAAAGAGCTTGGCAGATACTATGGTATGGTGGACCTCCTCCTCGAAAGCATGGAAGAAGCATCCCTTACACAGCGAATTACCAGTCTTGGGTCTTCTCAAGACCGCCCGTTGTGTCTCACAACTACTGCAGTTCACAGGCATCCTGGCAGATCTCTAATAGGAATGAAAGAACGTCAAGGAATTATTACCTGGTATGTCTACTGAATGCTACCATGTCTTGGAGATAATGGGCCCTAACCATGAAACAGTAATGTCATCAGAACAAACTATGCATCCATACACTCAAAGCTGGCCTTTATCTAAAGCCTGGGGGGTCTGGGGTTAGTGGTACCAGGGTATAAATCTCATTATACAGAAGACATTGGTGGAGGTCATACCAGAAGTAGCCTTTGACCCTGCCAAGAGACATCCATCACTTGACACCCACAGAATGTAGAATCAACTTGTAACGCGTTTCAAAGTATTACAACTTCATCGGGCACAGAACCGAAACGCGTTGCAAGATGTGTGTTTTTGTTGTAGGATTACAACTGCAAAATCTGTAAGAGGGCCCCCACCTATCATCTACCATATAGAGTACTTTGTGTAGTACAAAGAGGAATCTCAGACACCAGGGTCTGGTTGTGTTATGTGGCCACATGGCTAGGCCAGTGGAGGACACCCTGTGATAGTCAGCCATCAAGGATACATATTAGATCAGATGGGACATGAGTGCCGAGATTTCTGACCGATCGCTAGGACAGAGGATCTCTATCTCTGTCCAACTGGGTAGCTGTAGCGAAGAGTTGTGTACACGCTCAAAGACTACTCGATGCTAAACAGAGATGGTAGGACTGTCTCAGGGATCTATGGTGGGTTCCCATAGGTCAGACTACCCGCCTGTTCTGACATTTTGTACCTACCTAGTACGTAAGAAATATATTTTATCACTTTTCACCAAACAAGTCAAATCACCTAATTTTTGTATAAATTTCAGCAAATTTCAACACTTTTTGGCCGCTGTTCAGATTTCTGCTTGCTGTCAGTAGATGGAAAATTTCTCAAGTGTGGATTCGGTTCTGTTCCCACTTCTGTCATATTTGCATACAGCGCTATTCTCCCTGTCAAAATGTCAGACACCATGGTGGAACTTTGTGGACCCCATCATAAGCCAGCGTGGTCTGACAGATTCAGCTGTTACTTTAGCTTTCTTATTCTTATGAAGGAACAGTAGGAGGAAAAACCTGACGGTGGTGTGAACAGGGTCTAACTGTTTTTCACCTAATCCTAATAAAGAGATACAATCCTTGGTACAAGAAAGATGTGCAATACACTAGGGCTGGGCGATTATGACCTAAATCAAAATCACGATCAGTCAGGCATTTTATCTGGATTATGATTAAAGGGGTTGTCCAGGCTAAACTTTTAAAGTTTCAATCTTCTGGGGGCAGTGAAAAAAATAAAAAAATGCATACTCACCTGTCCCCGTTGCCCCAGTGTACTCCCGAACCTCCCAGTTCGTTTGATCTCCTGGGTCTCTTCCAGCATTGTGCTGAAGCTGCTGATAGTGGTCACGTGACCACTGAGGCCAGAGGCCAATCAGCAGCCTCAGCAAGATGACCCGTGATGTCACAGGTAGTAACATTCAGGCCCTTCGCTGACTGGCCTCAGCGGTCAAGTGACCGCTGAGGCCAATCAGCGGCTTCAGCACAATTCTGGAAGAGACCCAGGAGAGCAGTCTGATCGGGAGGCGCAGGACGACAACGGAGCAATGGGACAGGTGAGTATACTTTTTTTTTTTTTTTTAATTTTTCACTGCCCCCAGCAGATTGAAACTTTAAAAGGGTTGTCCATTTTTGCCTGGACAACCCCTTTAATGGAGATTATTTAGGTCACACCCTTTTTACAGTGTATGTGTTGGGTGAGTCTCGCAAGAGCCCGCCAGTTTTGTTCACACCAAACACAGCCAAACCAGAACTGCTATTCTACTATGAGGTCTCTTCAGACCTGAGACTACAATAAGCGGAAGCCGAGGGGAGGCGATCGAACACAAAAACCAGTGTAACTCTTCTGGGCTCCGGCATGACTCCCTGCTGTCTTCGGGTCTTCTGACTGACGTCAGGGACCACTGAGGCCCAATCACAGAGTCAAGCAGCGTCGTAACACTTGTGTTGATGCAGGATTATGTCACGTGACCCGCTGAGGCCCAATCACCGGAAACAGCAGGGAGTCACGCCAGAGCCCAGGAGAGGTAAGTAACACTTTTTTATGTCTAGGGTCTGAGAAGAGAGTATAATAATAAGTTCTGATTCTGACGCATTTAGCCCATATGAAACTGCAGGTAGAACCTTGCAAATATTGTAATAACCGAATTGAAATAACCAAAGTGAACAAAATCATGACGGTTATCCTGGTTGATGTTCGGTTTTGGTTATTTTTCGATTAATCGCCCAGCCCTACAATACACCATAACAAGCTGTGCATCTAAGATCTTAGGCTACACGCACGTGAACGTGTGCACCACAGGGTATCAACTGCACACGGACGTTATCTGCATGTCCTCCTTACCGCCACTGACCCATTGATTTCCTGCAGGGAGCTTGGGCCAGATATAGGACCTGTCTTGAGTTTGCCCCGGGCTCACAGTCGTATACACAGAGAACAGTGATAATACACGGGTGTGTGAATGGGGGTCATAGAAAATAACAGGTCACTGCTAGCCTCATTCACACGTCAGTCCCCACTTCCAGTTTGGCTCTATAACAACCGGAAGAGATCTCGATGAAATAAAAATGCAACTTTATTAGGAAGTTGCAAACCCTGACCGCGGGTACACAAAGTACAGAAATATCATTTGCAAACGAAAAATGCGTTAGAACATTTATCATAAAATAGAAAACCAACATTCAACCAAGAATTAATTTAATACATGGGGCAATGCACGTTCTGTAGGTTCCTATTGGGATCCCTTTTACAGGAGTCAACGTATAGCTTTACTAGGTTACCAGTAACCAGGTGCCCCATTACAAGGTCTTGTAGGGCGACTCTTTCGTCCATCAGAGTCCACATATCTCTTGCCCCCTTAATCACGACTGCGTCTCTCAGATCTCCAGAGCAGGATGCGGTGCGATTAAAGAGGACCTTCACCAACTACACCTCTTTATATCCTTTAATAGACTCTTCTCCACCAATTCCAGCACCATTGCAATTTTTTCTCTAGCTCCCATTGTTCCCAACCAATTATGTCCAATATGTTAACTAGATTTTTTAATGTCAAGTGGGTGGTGTCAGGCAGGAACAGGCAAGGGGGTGTGATTCTGAGCTCTTTCACTGCCCACCTTTGATTTGAGCTGAGTCACACCCCCTTGCCTGCTCCTGCCTGACACCACCCACTTGACATTAGAGAGTCTAGTTACCATGTCAAGTACTGAAACTAACTGCACTGATTGCTCAGGAATGGTGAGGGCTAGATATAAAAAATTCCCATGGTGGCGATTAAAGGGATTGTCCAGGGAGTGTAGATTAACTTACCTGATCCGGCGGAGTCTTGATGATGACCCTGCGGGTGCTGACCTATGCCAGCCACCATAGCAAAAGAATTACCTGTGAGATCAGGGATGGAAGGAGGGGGTGGAGCAAACTAGGGGTCGGAACGCCGGCTCCAATCATGTGAACCCCCCGGGTATATCATCAAGAGTCCGCCAGATTAGGTAAGTCAACATGTAACACTCATTTTATTTAATTTTATTTTTTTTTGCAATTTTGTCAGGCGGTGTTTTTGTGTCCTTTTTTGTAATATATGTTAACCTATCTAACTTCCTTTCTGAATAGAAAACAGGCTGTAACCTTCTCCTTAGCAATGCTCTAACTGAGTTGTTACTAGGAAAAGTCGATACACAGTTATATTGTGAATGTGCAGAGCTGAAGCATTTACCAAAGGAGGGGGTGGTCACTTTAAATGGCTGTATCTCAGGTTTCATACCAACTAGAAATGGTTCTAGTATCACAAGAAAGCTGAGATTAAAGAACTAGCTATCCTAACAAAAGGATTATGGTTTTATGACCATATCCTCACCGAGGAACCTTTTACAGGCGCCCCGATAAATTCCCCAGATGCGTCAGTTCAGGGTGCACGATTTGAGGTCAAACTAGTCACGGTTCAAAGCCTGGAAAAGGTCCAGACAATGATCTCCTTACCCAAAGGGGATTGGTGTGTCATCCTTGGGGTCTACACGATAGGAATCTTGCCACGAACCCTATCATATCTCCTGCCCGACTCTACCGTAATCGGGCGAGGAAGCATAACGAAATGTGATTCTGAGGGATTTAGAAAGGAGGGCGAGGCTCCTCTTCCTGGTGACATCACTTAGGGAGGAGACCAGGTGAGTTAAAAGTTCTCAAACCAGGAAGAGGGGTGTCTTTTGTCTTTGTTGTTCCTGGAGGAGATGTGAGTGCAGGTCATGGTGTAGACTCCAACTGTGTGGCCTAAACGTGTGACCTAGCATTGAGGCCTGAGACTCTTTGTTATCCTGGAAGAGATGTAACAGCATGTAGGAGACACATGCTCTGGAACTTGCTTAACGAAAAACCCTGAAGCCTACTACATGGCCTCAGAGAAACAGACTATCTACTTGTTCTGGTAATTCTCTATATGTCTTCTTCTGCAAAAAGCCATCTGAACAGCATTGCCCAGAGCCAAGGGGATGCGGCCACTGGAATAGCATGCTTTTGGACTAAATCTAAGTACGCGCCCTGAGCTCAACATCCGGAGCCCAGAGAACCAATCACAGGCTTGTGTTGGTCATAATTCCTTTTCTTCTGTTTATTCACATTTTTATTTTGTGCACGTGTCATTTTGCTTTCCACTTGTATTTGCTTGGTAACCGCTACATGTATTTTCTGTATGTATCAAGTGTCTGGTATCGACCCTTTTAGGGGTTAATAGATATATAAAATTTAGAAAGCTCGTTTTGTATTATCCTATGAGCCCAGAACACTGGTGGTGGGTGTGAGGTAATTGAAGTGACCTCAGGTGTGCCGAAAGCGATTTCGGTAGGACAAGATCCTTCACACAGAGATACAGCCATCTAAAGTGACCATCTCCCCCCTTCCCCTTTGGTAAATGCTCCCACTCTTTGTACTACACCGAGTACATGTGTACAGACAGACTCCCAGCATTGCTCAGTTAGAGCATTGCTAATGGGAACTTTACAGCCTGTTTTCTATTAAAAGGAAGTTATATAGGTTAATAAAGTATACTCTACATCAGTGATGGCCAACCTTTTGAGCTCGGTGTGTCAAAATTTGTAAAATGACCGAGCATAACTCGGGTGCAGTGTCACTTCGAGAAAAATCCATAATTTTGTGATATTTGTAACGCTAATAACAAAAAGTTATATTTTTAATATATGTACTGTATTTATTAATAAAGCAAAAACTAATAATTCTTTACTTTACCACTTAGTGACTTTTTTGTTGTTGCTGAATTTCATTTGCTAAATCTTCAATTGAAGGTTGGTTTTTCGTACACTTCAAGCCCAAAAAAGCGCTACTAACTTCATCCGTCAGTCGGTTTCTTTTATTGGTTTTATTATTATTTAAGTCGAATCTACTTACCACCCTTCCCCTAGTAGTGCTGAGTGGTAACTGTGTTGGGGTACAGTGGCAGCACAGTGAGGTCTTGGTAGGGTGAGATTTTGGTAGCACTTTACACTTTAATCTAAACTCCCCAGACAATTCCTTTAAAGGGTGGAGTTGGTGAAAGGAGCTCTTTAAAGGGGGATTCCTTTCTAAGACATTTATAGCATATCCATATGTGGTGGGATTCACATCTATATCCAGACTGGGGGTATCTAAATCACTGTCCAAGCAGGCAGCCACTGGTCACCAAATCCAGGAGTGAATGAACAGAGACGTGGCCACGTACTTCTCTAGGAGTCACGAAAACAGCAAAGCTATGACTCCCACAGAAGTGAACAGAGAGCCGCCTACGTACATGGACGTCTCTCCGTTCTCCAGCCAACAGCTGCCTCACCAGGAAAGATAGTGGTCGCTGGATCCCAATTTTGGAGATAGGTGCAGGACCCACAGGTGGGTCCTGTTATTAGATCATAAAGGATGAGAAGTCCCCACTTAAAAAAAACAAAAAAAAATCTAAAACTTAAGTTTTTGTAACAGCAAATCCAGTGTGATGCAGAAGGTGAAGGTCAAGAAACCACCAAGGTGTAGAGATGTCCTTACTATCTGCGAGAAAGAGCCCGGGGGATTGGGCCAGAGGTAGGATAGAAATTAGATAACACTACTGTAATGGGGTGAATATCAACGCTTGACAGAAGATGGTGAAGAACCAGAAGGAAGAGAAGAGAAGGGACCCAAACCACCAAGGCGCACATCCCTGGCTGCTCCACTTTTTAAGACTTTGAACATCTGAGGGTGATTGGTAGAGAAATGTGTCTCCAGTGCCAGGTCCCGCACGTTCTGGCTCCGTTCTCCTGACAAGACCAAGGTGTGGCAGACCTCACAAAACATGTGCATGCTGGCAAGAAGACGGTCCCGTAAAGCTTGGCGGTATGCGTCAGACCCAGGGCTACTTTGGTTCTGCTGATCAGACTGGGAGCTAGAGGTGGTAGCTGGTCCAGAAGAAGTAATTGGAGTTATGGTGGCTTGACGCTTGGACTTGTCTTCATCCTCTTCTGAAGGAGGGGAAACTGGTCTTTTACTAGGTGTGTGGGAGTTGAGACTTCCATTACTGCCACCACACTCTGAAGAAAGGGCAGGAGATGTCATACTGGGGCCACTGTAGCCTGAAGCCACAGCTTGCTCGTAGACATCCTGCCTGGTCAGACCATGCCGCCTCTCAAGGTGAGTAAAGAGACAGGTGGTGCCAACCTTGCCTGGATTAATCCCCCTTCGTACTTTGGCTTGGCAGAGCGTACAGGTGACAACCAGTTCACGTTGTATGTTTGAGGATCCGCCAGGGACCCCAAAGAAGCACCAGGCAGGTGACCCAAAGGCGCATGGGATGGCAGTCACTCGCTCATTGTCCACAGTAGGTCTAGTAGACAGAGACTGACCCTTTTCTGAAAGATTGCTCCCCTGTGTACTAGGGTCTACCCCTGTTTTTGCACCAGAGTTGCTACTGGTCTGAGGAAGGCACGCAGTGTTGTCAGCACATCCATCCGCCACTGGAAGCAGGGACATAGCGGGAGCACTGGGATAATGGGTCACGGCAGCTATTGGTAAGGCCTCCGATACCGTCCACAACACTGAGAAGAGTCGCCTTGACGGCTATTTGTAAGATCTCCAAAACCACTGTCCCAACTGCTTCTACAGCCACAAAGAAGTCACTTGATGGATCTCCTAACAGCACTGACCCTCTGCCCTCCGACAGGAGGAGGTGTTCATCCTGTAATGAAAGCAACAAGATCTTCAGTGCCTTCCCCAGGTTCTCCAAAGAAGATCTTAAGATGTGTAGATGTAGCAAAACACTCAAGAACCCACCTCCTACTACCCCAGCCATACTGACGAGACCAGTTATTAGCCGAGGGTGCCCCCCAAAAACATTTATTACAGTCCTACTGAGTGGAGACCAATGTCGGAGCTATCTCTAGCTTATAAAAGGGGGCTCCATGCAATCAAATGTCAGTCCAAGATGCCCTACGAGGAGCTGACAGATCCATATAATCGCAATAAAACACGTCTTTCCCAAATTTACCAAGACTGAACTTTTTGCATTGCCCCATGTAGAAAATTTTGGTTAAAAGACCACAAATCTCTCTTACGCGTATCTGATAAATTAACCTAGTTTGGAAGTGGTCACCTCTCGTATACATTACATAACTACCAACCAACAGCTATTCCTCCTGATTCCACATACTCATGCACACTTGGCACAACACATGCTGCCACCAAAATCTTCTGCCAGCAGTTTACCCCCATAGGATTGGGCAGCCGAAATCCAACCTGCCTCACCCTTCTCCACATTGAAGGTACCACCTCCTCAGACAGAGATACAATGGCTTACAAAAGTATTCATACCCTTGAACTTTTTCACCTTACAACCAAACTTAAATGTCTTTTATTGAGATTTTAAGTGATAACTAACACAAAGTAGCAGATAATTGTTAAGTAGAAGGAAAATGATACATGGTTTTCAAAATTTTAATCAAATAAAAATCTGAAAAGTGTGACGTGCAAAAGTCTTCAGCCCCTCTATATCAATACTTTGTAGAGCCGCCTTTCACTGCAATTCCAGCTACAAGTCTTTTGGGCTCTCTCTTTACCAGCTTTCACATCTAGAGATGAGATTTTTGCCCCTTCTTCTTCTTTGCAAAATAGCCCAAGTATAGCCAGATTGGATGGAGCGTCTGTGAGCAGCAATTTTCATGTCTTGCCACAGATGCTCAATGGGATTTAGGTCTGGACTGTGACTGGGCCAGTCTAACACAGGAATATTCTTTGATATAAACCATTCCACTGTAGCTCTGGCTGTAGGTTTAGGGTCATTGTCTTGCTGGAAGGTGAATCTCCTTCCCAGTCTCAAGTCTCTTGTAGTCTTCCACAGGTTTTCTTCCAGGATTGTCCTGTATTTAGCTCCATCCATCTTCCCATCAGCTCTGACCAGCTTCCCTGTCCCCCCAGCATGATGCTGCCCCCTATGTGTCACAGTGGGGATGGGGTGTTCAGGGGGATGAGCAGGGTTACTTTTCCGCCACACATAGCGCTTTGCATTTTTCTATTTTTTTTTTTTTTTTCTATTTTGAGTTGGAAGGGACCTCAAGGGCCATCGAGTCCAACCCCCTGCAAAAGCAGGAATTCCTAGATCATCCCAGCTATATACCTATCCAGATTCCGCTTGAAGATTTCAATTGATGAAGAACTCACCACCTCCCGTGGCAGCCTATTCCACTCTCTCACTACCCTTACTGTTAGAAAGTTTTTCCTAATGTCTAATCTGAATCTCCTTCCCCTTAGTTTCATCCCATTAGTTCTGGTGCTTCCTTCTGCTAATGAGAATAGGGTAGATCCCTCTGCACTGTGACAACCTTTCAGATATTTAAATACCGCTATTAAGTCTCCCCTTAGCCTTCTCTTCTGCAAACTAAGCAGTCCCAATTCTTTTAGCCTCTCCTCGTAGGACATGGTTTGCAGACCTTCCACCATTTTGGTTGCTCTTCAGAGTACAGGGGGGCTGAAGACTTTTGCACGTCACACTTTTCAGATTTTTATTTGATTAAAATTTTGAAAACCATGTATCATTTTCCTTCCACTTCACAATTATCTGCTACTTTGTGTTGCTTATCACTTAAAATCTCAATAAAATACATTTAGGTTTGTGGTTGTGAGGTGACAAAATGTGAAAAAGTTCAAGGGGTATGAAGACTTTGGCAAGCCACTGTATATTCCCCCCACAGGAAGAAAGGATTGAGTAGCTGAAATCCAACATGGCTGATCTTTCTTCCCCTTCATATGGGTGCCCATACACATTAGATTATATCAGTCAACCCATCCATATTTAAAGGGGTCTCTCCAGGGAGTGTGTCAACACTTATGTCCTTTGGGGTTCTTTATGTGCAGAACCTAGGGGTTCTGGGCTGGTTCCGACCCTGGGTCACATGATCGAAATCGGCACCTGAAACAAGTCGCTCCACCTCCTGCTCCGTGTCTATTATGGGGCTGGACTTACTATTATAATGCTTATTATTTAGCCCACATAGTACAGTTAATTACAGGTGAACAGATGAAGTAAATCAGGGGCTGGTTCTGATCACATGACCCATATTCGGAACCTGCCAGGAAGAGCGTCATGATACCCTCCCTGGAGAACCCCTTCAAGACTTTAAGACTGTGTTCACACAGAGTAAAGTGTTCTGATACGACAGGAGCCATGTAGATTTGTAAAAGCCCTATTACTGTATAGTAAATATGTGAAATATTCTACATCTAAGCTAAAATGAGATAACTCACAGCCTGAGGCTGCACTACTGAGACCGGTGACGACGGTGTGACTAGTGTGCCTACACCTATGTCCCGCATACCTGCTACTAGGTCAGGTAGGTATGGATGTGGGTCATGGGTGCGGCTGCTTCTTATGGAACAGAGCTACAGCTCATTCGGCCACAGAGTCACAGCTTTTGTACGGGGGTCCCGTCTGTCAGACCCCCGCCGATGTAAAATTTATGTCTTACAGCTAGAAGCCTCCTTGACACTAAAGAGCTGCTACATGACCGTCCTCCAAATCCCAACAGCCCAGAGATACAGGCTGGCCATACAGAAGCTTTCGGGTCATGTAGTATAAGAGTGTATTCACATGATGCAGTTAAAGGGGTTGTCAGGGCTTAAGTTTATGGCCGATCCTCAGCATAAGCCATAAATACCTGATTGTTGGGGGCCGAGAGCTGAACACTAAAATGGAAAAAAAAATACATGCAGTTTTTTTTTTCAAAGCACTGACTGTCTGAACACAGCCCAATAGAGGTGGGATCTATAGTCACTGCCACATGCTTGCATTTTGGGAACGAAAAAGTAAGAGGTGGAGGTCGGTTGTCACCTCCCGGTATTGACACGGTCACATGCGACACCCCCTACATCATTTTTCAAGATGAATTGGGGCAACAAATCGCACCCAACCATAGAAACTAATGCAGTATCTATTCTTGTGTGAATGCGGCCCAATGCTGTATGTGTGTACATAGCTTACGCTCCTGTATGAGATAACTTAGCATGGACTTGCCCTTTAAACACCTAAAACCTGGGTATTACAGCAGTGACAGCTGACAACTCCACCCCTATACACAACCATGGAGATAACAAGTCCCAAGCCCAGTGGCGTAACTAGGAATGGCTGGGCCCCAAGGCGAACATTTGACATGGGGCCCCCCCAAGCCGCCGCCCCCCCCCCCCCCCCACACACAAACCGCATTCCTGCGCACACTATTATGCCCCATAGTGGCCCCTGCACACGGTACTATGCCCCATAGTGGCCCCTGCACACGGTACTATGCCCCATAGTGGCCCCTGCACACGGTACTATGCCCCATAGTGGCCCCTGCACACGGTACTATGCCCCATAGTGGCCCCTGCACACGGTACTATGCCCCATAGTGGCCCCTGCACACGGTATTATGCCCCATAGTGGCCCCTGCACACGGTATTATGCCCCATAGTGGCCCCTGCACACGGTATTATGCCCCATAGTGGCCCCTGCACACGGTATTATGCCCCATAGTGGCCCCTGCACACGGTATTATGCCCCATAGTGTCCCCTGCACACGGTAATATGCCCCATAGTGGCCCCTGCACACGGTATTATGCCCCATAGTGGCCCCTGCACACGGTATTATGCCCCATAGTGGCCCCTGCACACGGTATTATGCCCCATAGTGGCCCCTGCACACGGTATTATGCCCCATAGTGGCCCCTGCACACGGTATTATGCCCCATAGTGGCCCCTGCACACGGTATTATGCCCCATAGTGGCCCCTGCACACGGTATTATGCCCCATAGTGGCCCCTGCACACGGTAGTTTGCCCCATAGTGGCCCCTGCACACGGTATTATGCCCCATAGTGGCCCCTGCACACGGTATTATGCCCCATAGTGGCCCCTGCACACGGTATTATGCCCCATAGTGGCCCCTGCACACAGTAGTTTGTCCCATAGTGGCCCCTGCACACAGTAGTTTGCCCCATAGTGGCCCCTGCACACAGTAGTTTGCCCCATAGTGGCCCCTGCACACAGTAGTTTGCCCCATAGTGGCCCCTGCACACAGTAGTTTGCCCCATAGTGGCCCCTGCACACAGTATTATGCCCCATAGTGGCCCCTGCACACAGTATTATGCCCCATAGTGGCCCCTGCACACAGTATTATGCCCCATAGTGGCCCCTGCACACAGTATTATGCCCCATAGTGGCCCCTGCACACAGTAGTTTGCCCCATAGTGGCCCCTGCACACAGTATTATGCCCCATAGTAGCCCCTGCACACAGTATTATGCCCCATAGTAGCCCCTGCACACAGTATTATGCCCCATAGTAGCCCCTGCACACAGTAGTTTGCCCCATAGTGGCCCCTGCACACAGTAGTTTGCCCCATAGTGGCCCCTGCACACAGTATTATGCCCCATAGTGGCCCCTGCACACAGTAGTTTGCCCCATAGTGGCCCCTGCACACAGTATTATGCCCCATAGTGGCCCCTGCACACAGTAGTTTGCCCCATAGTGGCCCCTGCACACGGTATTATGCCCCATAGTGGCCCCTGCACACGGTATTATGCCCCATAGTGGCCCCTGCACACGGTATTATGCCCCATAGTGGCCCCTGCACACGGTATTATGCCCCATAGTGGCCCCTGCACACAGTATTATGCCCCATAGTAGCCCCTGCACACAGTATTATGCCCCATAGTAGCCCCTGCACACAGTAGTTTGCCCCATAGTAGCCCCTGCACACAGTAGTTTGCCCCATAGTGGCCCCTGCACACAGTAGTTTGCCCCATAGTGGCCCCTGCACACAGTATTATGCCCCATAGTGGACCACCCATGAACGATTATTATACTCTGGAGTCTTTTCAGACCCCAGAGTATAATGATCGGAGACCCAGGGGAGGAGAGAAACATAGAAAACACTGCAACTTACCTCTTACTCGCTCCGGTGCACTCCCGTGCGCTACTTCGGTCATCTTCAATGTCGGACCGGATCTCGCGCGATCCAGGCCGGCGTCGCGACGCATAATGACGTCGGCTGACGTCACCAAACAGGCCCGAAGCCTGCGGAGCGGCAGATAGGTGAGTTACAGTGTTTTTTATGTTCGCTCACCTCCCCTGGGCCCCCGATCGTTATACTCCGGGGTCTCAAAAGACCCCGGAGTATAATGATAGCAGTGATTGTGGGGTTCGCGGTAGCGACTGCCACAGGGCTCCGGGCCCCGTAATGTTCCGGGCCCTGTGGCAGTTGCTACCACTGCTACCCCGGTAGTTACACCCCTGCCCAAGCCCCTTCCAATACTCCCTCCTCACCTTCCTGATCTTCTCCCCGGTCTCTTCCATCCACACAGCTCACCCAGAGCACGCTTATTCCCCGGTTCAGCCCTAAATCCCTCCTAAAACTACAACTCCCGATAAGCACCGCGCGGTAATGAGCATTCAGTGGCACGTAAGTGGCATGCCGGGAAATGTAGTCCTTCTAATGCGCTGCGGAGCCTTATGACGAACTAGTGACGTCTGATCACATGACTCGAGTAAAACCGTATGAACTAAAGGCGGCCATTTTCTAGGAGATCAATGTCATAAGTCCTATGTGGTAGGCGCACATAAAATGGCTCCTAATGTGGAGCTAAATCGTAGGAAAATCCAATTTTACGTACGTAAAAGATCTAATAATGATTCTAGTTTATATAATTTATTATTTATTTATTCATTTATTTATTTCCTGTCGTCATCCAGTTGACAAACTTTGTACTATTATGGGTGTAATTCTACTTTGCGACACTAGAGGGCAGTATATGACCAGCTAAAAGTTATTTGGGTCAATTTTTTTTCTTATTTTAATCCAACTTTTTCCAGTTTCTGTTATATCAGCTTAAATACTGTATCAGGGAAGGTGACATTGGCAAATGAGGACGGGAAAGCATCAGGGGGGCTGCAAATCCATTTTAGGATGCCAGTGAAGCGTAAGGGTTCCCGAAAAAGTAGTTCAACCCCTTCCCAACATTTGTCACAGCAGTAGCTGATCCCGCTCTGTATATATTATAGAGCTGTCACAAGGTCGGAGATAACCGGTTAACCCTTAGACGCCATGGTCAGTAGCGAATTATCTAAGCAGTTAGAGAAGTTACACCCTCTGTCACCCGAATTGTGGGGTGCCAAGGGCTACCAAATTTGTCTAGTTTTTAATACTTTTTAAAATGTTTGAAAAATAAAAGCTTTTAAAAAAAAATTGCTTTGCTGTTTTTCACGGACAGAGCTTGTTTTTTGTGGGCTGAGCTGTAGTTTATATTTTGGTCTCGGCTTTTCTATACAGTCGCTTGTACACTACACAGTAATACTTCTCTATTGCAATGTTTTGCAGTTTTAGGCCTCTTCGCTAGACCTCCAGCTTCCAGTGGCCTTAGAATATAGCTGCATCCAGATACATTGGGGGCTGCACATGGACTTTCATTACTTCTAATTGGAAAGTACAAGTGAGTCTCAGGAAATAGCAGTAAGCGCATGTGTCCTAAAGCATCTGGTGGCAGCACTTCTGTGTTATGGTTTGTGGTATATGATAAGAGATAAGATAATCCTTTAATAGTCCCACCATGGAGAAATTCAGTGTGTTACAGCAGCAAAGATAAGCAATACAATAATAAAAATACAAAAAAGTATCCTTCTGTCACCCACCACCTGCACTGGGTCCAGTGGGCTCCCCAGGACAGAGCTGGCCCTTCTAATCAGCTTGTCAAGTTTATTTCTGTCCCTGGTTGATATGCTGCTCCCCCAGCAGGCCACTCCAAAGAAGATGGCTGATGCCACTACCGAGTTGAAGAAAGTCCTAAGAAGTGCCCCCCGGATTCCAAAGGCTCTCAGCCTCCTAAGCAGGTAGAGCCTGCTGTGGCCCTTCCTGTACAGGGCCTCCATATGATCTGCCCAGTCCAGCTTATTATTAAGGAGCAGACCCAGGTACTTATAGGTGTTCACAATCTCGATGCCCGTCCCCAGGATGTCCACTGGTTTAGGAGGGCTTCTGCCTTTACGGAAGTCTACCACCATCTCCTTGGTCTTCCCCGCGTTAATCTTCAGGTGGTTCCGGTGGCACCAGTCCACAAAATGCTGGTTCAGTTCTCTGTACTCCCTGTCATCATCGTCTGTGATGAGACCCACTATTGCAGAGTCGTCAGAATACTTCTGTAGGTAGCAGCTGGATGAGTTGCACCTAAAATCTGCAGTGTACAGTGTGAAGAGGAAAGGGGCGAGAACCGTACCCTGAGGTGCCCCCGTATTACAGATCACGGTACCTGACACACAGTCTTGGGCTCTCACGTATTGAGGTCGATTTGTGAGGTAGTCTAGGATCCAGTTGGAGAGGTGGTGGTCCACTCCAGCAAGGCCCAGCTTGTCTCTCAGTAACCTGGGCTGTATGGTGTTAAAAGCACTGGAGAAGTCAAAGAACATTATTCTCACCGTGCTCCCTGGTTTCTCCAGGTGAGACAGAGCCCTGTGCAGAAGATGGATGATGGCATCATCTACCCCAATGCCCGGTCGATAAGCAAACTGGAGAGGGTCCATAGCGGGGCTCACTAGAGGGCGGAGATGTGTGAGAACCAATCTCTCCAAGATCTTCATCAGGTGGGATATCAGTGCTACAGGTCTGTAGTCGTTAAGGTCCATCGGATGAGGTGTGTTTGGAAGTGGCACCACACAAGAAGATTTCCACAGTTGTGGTACCATTCCCAGCTTCAGGCTCATATTGAACATATATGTAATAATATCACACAGCTGGTCCTGGCAGGTCTTAATTAGCACTGATGCCTTCTGGCCCTGCGGCCTTCCCAGCCTTGATCCTTTTCAGTTTCTTTCTCACCTGGGCACGTGTGAGGATCAGACTGTAGCCAGATAACTGGTTGCTAGATTTACTGCTCTGGTGAGAAATAACAGCAGGAGGTGAGGTCAGTGCGGGAGAGAGGAATGAATGACATGCTGGGGTGGGAGGAGCTGATGTGTGATCAAATCTATTGAAGAATAGATTGAGTTCATTAAGCCACTTTGTATCTCCTTCTACCTGGGAGACAAGCTGTCTGTGACCAGATATTGACTTAAGACCTTTCCAGACCTCACAAATCTTTCTGTGTGCCATTTGCTCTTCCATATTTCTCTTATAATTGGCTTTCCCCTCCCCGATTTGACGCCTCAGCTCCGTTTGCACATCCCTCAGCCTTTCCTTGTCTCCTGACTTAAATAACATCTTCTTCTCTTTGAGAAGAGCCTTTATATAAGAATTAATCCATGCTTTGTTGTTAGAGAAGCAGATCACCACTTTTGTGGGTGCCGTGTTGTCCACACAAAAATTAATATATATTAATTAATATATGACTTTAGTTTAGGGGTCGTCAGACTTACAATTGCTCGGCACGTGTAAGCGATCAGACCCCCTAGGGTTCAAGGTCCCTAGAGGGGGTCTGAAAGTTAAAGAAAAAGTAAAAAAAAAAAGTTTTTAAAAGATTATAAACCCACAAAAAACACAAAAGTTCAAATCCCCCCCCTTTCCCTAGATCACATAAAAAAATAAACACACAATAATAAACATGAACCTCCGGCGCTCAAAAATGTCCAAACTATTAAAATATAAAAATATTTATCCCATACGGTGAGCGGCGTAGCGGGGAACAAAATCAAAGTAGCTAAATGGCGATTTTTTTTTCAACACTTTGTCTCCTATAAAAAAGGAATAAAAACTGATCAAACCATCAGAACTTCCCCAAAATGGTATCAATAAAAATGCCATCTTCTCCCGCATAAAAAGACGCCTTACCCAGCTCCATACACATAAATATAAAAAAGTTACAGGTGTCACAATATGGCGACACAATTTTTTTTTCTATTTTGCAAAATTTTTTTAATTTTAAAAGGTATCAAAACATTAAAAATACTATATGAATTTGATATCGCCGAGTTCATACTGACCCGCAGAATACAGGTAACATGTCATTTTTACCACATAGTGAATGCCATAAAAATTAAACCCATATGAAATTGGTGCAAATGCATTTTTTTTCCAATTCCACCTCATTCTGAATTTTTTTCCAGCTTCCTAGTACATTGTACAGGATATTGAATGGAGCCCTTACAAAGTACAATTTGTCCCGCAAACAATAAGCCATCATGTGACTTTGTGAACTCAAAAAAAAAAAAAGATGGCTCTTGGGAGGGAAAAACCAGATACGCAAAAACAAAAATTGGCTTGGTTAATGAAGGGTTATACAATAGCGTTAGGTGAAGGACCATTTGTTTGGATTTGTCTCTCAAACAAGTTCACTTGATCCATGTGTTAGATTTAGGCGAGGTTAACATCTGCGCCATTGGAAACTCCACCACAGAAACCGCCGAAAATCGGCAGAGAAAAGTCCTACACAGAGGCCTACACATTATAGTCTATGGGGTCCGTGGGTGTCTGCAGATAACCGCTGTCCGGCTCTCCCGCTGGAACCCAATGACGGAGAGCCATGCGCAGATGTAAACCTCACTGCTGTACCACCTTGGAATTTGCTCCATGTATGGTGTTTATTGTGTTGTCTTATCTGTTATAACAGGGGTGTCCTAACTTTTTGCAAAGAGAGACAGATTTGGTGAGGTGAAAATGTGTGGGGCCCGAAATTCTTTTAACCATTAACATTAAATGCAAATGAACTATTTTATGAATTTTTTTTTATTGCAAATGGCATACTTTTCATTTCTTTAGCCTCCATCACTGACCCCACACACTTGTCTTGGGGGACCAGTGAAGGGGCCACTGTATGGGGATGAACAGTGAAGGGGCCATTGTATGGGACATACAGTGGCCCCTTCATTGGTCCCCCCATGGCAATATTGGGTCATTACTTATCTTTTCTGTCTCCATGCTCCGGGCACACTGTTGTTACGTCATGTTTGTCCAGAGCGGGAAGAAGCGGGAGGCGCTGGAGACCAGACAGGTAAGTATTGCTATTTAGAGTGTAGGCCACAGGCTCAATGTGGCCTGTGGTCTACAAGTCAGGGAGTGGTAGAGCAGGAAGTCTTTGGCTTCCTGCTCTTCCAGTAGCAGAACCGGGATGGCGGAGTCACTTCACCCCGGTTCTGCCAATCCAGTTTTAACAACCGGATCAGCAGAACCAGGGTGAACCTGGCTGCATTCACTCACCGCTCCCTCAATGCTCGCGGCCTCCTTCTCAACCTTCAATGACCCTGTGCGCCGCACATCAGGTCACGATGATGTAATGTGTGGCGTGCAGGGTGAAGAGGGAAGAGGAGGCCGTGAGCAGGAGCGGGGATAGGCAAGTTACCAGACGTCCGCTGCTTATTAAAAAAGCATGGGGGCACTCATTGGGATCCCAGGGGGCCAGTCCAAGCCTGCTGTGGTCAACTGTGCTGGGGGCTGTATATTATGTGACAGAGGTTGTGGGTTGGTGGAAATTTGAACACGGGCCGCAATTGGCCCCCATCACGGACTTTGGACATGCGTGTGCTATAGGATATAAAAGGCTGGACCCTGTTACAATAAATTGAGACATTTCTACACCCCATGAGACTGTTTGTCTTTGTGTAGATGGCTCGTCATCCATGTTTGTTTTATAAATTAGGTTTTCAGCAGAATTTCGACTGCTCATTAAATTGCTGCAACACTAGAGAATGTGATTCAACAGGATCTCCTGACTGGTTTCCTGTACAGGCACCAGACTGTCCTGTTCTCCTAAATCACTAGTAGCGGTGGTGATTTAGGAGAACCTATACTGTTCTGCTAACAGTCTTCCCATCTTGTAGAATAACCGGACTCTAGGGTCCATCAAAAGACGCTACAGAACATAGGACAATGGCAGCTGTGACCGTTCCACACCTATATCAGACCATGAGCCATTCTTACTGAAGCCAAGAGGGTGACCCTATACATGAGGCCTGCCACCATCCACCGCCAACCTCTCAACACGTCGTAGAAGGCTCCATGAACACAACTGTAGGTGTTTTTTTCTATGCAACTCCAGATAAAGTACGGAGCCATTCATTTCTATGGGCCCATACACACAGTCGTAGTTTCTGTGGCTGCGTGTCTGGGCCATAGTGAAGAGCCACAAAATATGGAGCAGGTCCTATATCTGTCTGTATTTACGGCTCAGTCCATTCATTTCAATCAGGGCCATCTCCAGGTTTGTGTGGGCCCTTGGGCGACAGAGCCTCAGTGGGCCCCTTTTGAAGCAAACCCATGCGCACCGCAGCAAAAAAGCTACCGAAATTGGGTGGTGTTTTTTTTGCTGAGGCGGACCTAGTGGAGTGGAGTGTAATACAGTCCATTCCATACAAGTAGATAGAACCTGTTCAGATATCAGAAAGTAAAGAGGAATTTTAGGCAGACATCTGCCCCGGATTCCTCTTTATTTTCTGTCCCCGGCTCACGGTGGTGGGTACAGAACATCAGCAGGCCCTTGCGACTTTCCACCACTGAGTAGACCCAAATAAATGTGTCTAACCAGTGCGGAGTCTCAAGCCGCGGCCTCCGAATCAGCTGCAGAATCCGCAGCAAGATCCAGCAGGACAATTTTTTTTTCAGTGTCCTGCACTAATTGTTTTCAATGAGAGGCAGAATGAGGGAATAATCTGCTGCTGATTTGGGGGCAAAATCCGCGCCAGATTCCACTGTGTGAACAGGGCCTGATTCTGTTAACAGTACAATGAACGTTTTCATCTGTATTAATGGAAGTGCTCAATGCAGAAACTGAGTTGGCCCTCACAGATCCATATATAAATATATACACAGACAGGGTATCATAAATATATACAGGGACATAACTAGAAAAGATAGCATACTATATGCTATCATACTTTTGACTTGGGTCCCCCATAGCGCCTGCTTTCCTGGCCTCCACACAGTATAACGCCCCATTTAAACACACTATAATGTCCCACAGTGCCCCCTTCACAAGGTATAATGTCCCATAATGGCTCCTTCACATGGCATAATGTCCCATAGTGGCCCCTGCACACAGCATAAAGTCCCATAGTGGCCCCTTTACAAGGTATATTGTCCCATAGCGGCTCCTCCACACGTCATAATGTCCCATAGTGGCCCCATCACAATGTATAATGTCCCATAGCAGCTCCTCCACATGGGATAATGTCCCATAATGGCCCCTCCACACAGTATAATATCCCATAATGGCCCCTCCACACAGTATAATATCCCATAATGGCCCCTCCACACAGTATAATGTCCCATAGCAGCTCCTCCACATGGGATAATGTCCCATAATGGCCCCTCCACACAGTATAATATCCCATAATGGCCCCTCCACACAGTATAATATCCCATAATGGCCCCTCCACACAGTATAATGTCCCATAGCGGCCCCTTCACACAGTGTAATGTCCCATAGTGGCTCCTTCACATGGCATAATGTCCCATAGTGGCCCCTGCATACAGCATAAAATCCCATAGTGGCCCCTTCACAAGGTATATTGTCCCATAGCGGCCCCTCCACACGGGATAATGTCCCATAGCGGCCCCTCCACACAGTATAATGTCCCATAGCGGCCCCTCCACATGGGATAATGTCCCATAGTGGCCCCTCCACACGGGATAATGTCCCATAGTGGCCCCTCCACACAGTATCATGTCCCATAGCGGCCCCTTCATAATTTATAATGTCCTACAGTGACCCCTTGACACAGTATAATGTCCCATAGTGGCCCCCGCACACAGTATAATGTCCCATAGTGGCCCCTGCACACAGTATAATATTCTATTTGGTCCAAACCGAAACACGGCTGGCCCCAGAGCTTGCTCTGGGTGCCGGTGATCCCCGGCAAAAAGTCGCCACCGGTAAAATGGCACCTCGGTCAGCTTTGACCGAGGCGCCAGAGGAGTTAATGTCCACGATCAATGCAGGCACCGATCGCGGGCATTAGCGCCAGTTCTCTGCTGTATAATACAGTAGAGACCCGGCAGCTATGGTGGCCTCACAACTCCAGAGCAGCTGCCATCTTTAAACACCCGGCATCCTCCGTACTATTATGGCGGATGTCGGGAAAGGGTTAAAAAAACAAAACAAAAAGCAGTCAGCACCCGCAGCCGAGTGGACCCCCTCAGGAGCTTGGGGCACTTGCCCGGGTCGCTGGGTGCTGATGCCGGCCCTGATTTCAATGTATGGGTCAGTGAAAACTACGGATGACACACAGATACCAATCCGAGCTGTTCTTACTGACCCGTACACTGCACATGGTCGTGTACGTGAGGCCAAAGACTTTCAGCAAATTTCTCATAGACTTTGTATTATGGTTTGGCTGCAACTCCCATTGCAACACCAAAGATCGACAGCGCCCTGTGACTGCTTCACTAATGTAAGTGAATGGAGTCAAATTGCGAACCCTAGGGTGCTGCGAGTGCGGGTTTCTAATCGATTTTTTGTGATCACAGCACACTAAGGGTCGCAATGCAACTCCCTTCTCTAATATTAGTGAAGGAGTCGTAAGGACGACCCGGCAATCTGTGGTCACTAGACGGAAGTCAAGTCGCCAAGTAGTCTTAGTCTAAGTGGAAACATTCACTGTTGCCAATGAAAGGGTTTCCCGACCCTCAGAAAAAATTTAGGGGAGGGTTCAAAAACATCCATGAACACATATGTTCAATCTGTCCATGGCCCCACCATCCCAGCCGCAGCTCCCAGTCCATGATATTGGTCTTCTGTTCTGGTGCTCCAGCTGTGACGTCCATTGCACTCAACATGGCTGCTGCAGCCAATCGCTGGCCTCAGTGAGTGGTCGGTATGTCATCACTACAGAGGAAGTGTAATGGAAACCTCCGAGTCAATGACGTACCCGACAACCCACATGTGACTACTGAGGCGTCCACAACCACCTGGGGGCCCGAAGCATGTCATCCCTGGAGCACCAGGGCCTAGGACAGGTAAGTAGGCTTTCTTACATTATTTTAACCCATTCATTAAATTTTATCTGGGGGCCAGAAAATCCCTTTAAGGCTCAGGTCACACGGTGTAAAATGACTCCTGAGCTGTGGAACTTGCAGCTGAATCAGCCGTGAATCCACGGAAAAATCGAGCAGGACGGTGATTTTTTTTTTTTTTATGTCCTGCTACGATCTCTGCCTTCCATTTAAAGCAATGGGAGCAGATTCGGGACGGAATCTGCCATGAATTTGGGGGTGGAATCTGCTCCCAAATCCATGGCAGATTCCTACGTGTGAACCTAGCCTAAGGGTCTAAAGACCCATCCTGATCTAATAATTCTCAGAGCTGAGGGTTTGTTACAGTTGTAAACAACTCTCTGTCAGCTATAGAGCCTGGACTTCAGACAGATACATTTTATTTGCACCGATACACTGTAGCAAACCATCAGCACTGGAGAAAGATTTGTCTAAACTGGATACAACTGTAATAACCTGCATTTTTCAGGGTACCCACTGACTCTTATACCTATGAGCAGTCCATCAAGCAGTCCTTTAAAGGGAGTCTGTCAACAGAACCAGCATATGAACCCAGCCTCGCAGATAGATAGGTTAGGGGCACCTGAATCAATTTGGTGTTTTCTCTTTGTGAATCGCTGCCTCATTTGCTGAGATATCGCTGTTTTTGTCCATATGCAAATGAGCTCTGGAGCATCGAGGGGGCCGCCATTGCTCCAAAGTGCTCTTTTATATATTGATATCTCTGCAATGGAGGCAGCCATTCACAAGGGGAAAGCACTGTTTGATCTGCGGGGCTGGGGTGATATGCTGGTTCTGGTGACCCTAACCTATCTATCTGCAGGCTGGGGTGATATGCTGGTGACACTAACCTATCTATCTGCAGGGCTGGGGTGATATGCTGGTTCTGGTGACACTAACCTATCTATCTGCAGGGCTGGGGTGATATGCTGGTTCTGGTGACACTAACCTATCTATCTGCAGGGCTGGGGTGATATGCTGGTTCTGGTGACACTAACCTATCTATCTGCAGGGCTGGGGTGATATGCTGGTTCTGGTGACACTAACCTATCTATCTGCAGGGCTGGGGTGATATGCTGGGTCTGGTGACACTAACCTATCTATCTGCAGGGCTGGGGTGATATGCTGGTTCTGGTGACACTAACCTATCTATCTGCAGGGCTGGGGTGATATGCTGGTTCTGGTGACACTAACCTATCTATCTGCAGGGCTGGGGTGATATGCTGGGTCTGGTGACACTAACCTATCTATCTGCAGGGCTGGGGTGATATGCTGGTTCTGGTGACACTAACCTATCTATCTGCAGGGCTGGGGTGATATGCTGGTTCTGGTGACACTAACCTATCTATCTGCAGGGCTGGGGTGATATGCTGGGTCTGGTGACACTAACCTATCTATCTGCAGGACTGGGGTGATATGCTGGTTCTGGTGACACTAACCTATCTATCTGCAGGGCTGGGGTGATATGCTGGTTCTGGTGACCCTAACCTATCTATCTGCAGGGCTGGGGTGATATGCTGGTTCTGGTGACCATAACCTATCTATCTGCAGGGCTGGGGTGATATGCTGGTTCTGGTGACCATAACCTATCTATCTGCAGGGCTGGGGTGATATGCTGGTTCTGGTGACACTAACCTATCTATCTGCAGGGCTGGGGTGATATGCTGGTTCTGGTGACACTAACCTATCTATCTGCAGGGCTGGGGTGATATGCTGGTTCTGGTGACACTAACCTATCTATCTGCAGGGCTGGGGTGATATGCTGGTTCTGGTGACACTAACCTATCTATCTGCAGGACTGGGGTGATATGCTGGTTCTGGTGACACTAACCTATCTATCTGCAGGACTGGGGTGATACGTTCTGGTGACACTAACCTATCTATCTGCAGGACTGGGGTGATATTCTGGTGACACTAACCTATCTATCTGCAGGACTGGGGTGATATGCTGGTTCTGGTGACACTAACCTATCTATCTGCAGGGCTGGGGTGATATGCTGGTTCTGGTGACACTAACCTATCTATCTGCAGGGCTGGGGTGATATGCTGGTTCTGGTGACCATAACCTATCTATCTGCAGGCTGGGGTGATATGCTGGTTCTGGTGACCATAACCTATCTATCTGCAGGGCTGGGGTGATATGCTGGTTCTGGTGACCATAACCTATCTATCTGCAGGGCTGGGGTGATATGCTGGTTCTGGTGACACTAACCTATCTATCTGCAGGGCTGGGGTGATATGCTGGTTCTGGTGACACTAACCTATCTATCTGCAGGACTGGGGTGATATGCTGGTTCTGGTGACACTAACCTATCTATCTGCAGGGCTGGGGTGATATGCTGGTTCTGGTGACACTAACCTATCTATCTGCAGGGCTGGGGTGATATGCTGGTTCTGGTGACACTAACCTATCTATCTGCAGGGCTGGGGTGATATGCTGGTTCTGGTGACACTAACCTATCTATCTGCAGGGCTGGGGTGATATGCTGGTTCTGGTGACAGTAACCTATCTATCTGCAGGGCTGGGGTGATATGCTGGTCCTGGTGACACTAACCTATCTATCTGCAGGGCTGGGGTGATATGCTGGTTCTGGTGACACTAACCTATCTATCTGCAGGGCAGGGGTGATATGCTGGTTCTGGTGACACTAACCTATCTATCTGCAGGGCTGGGGTGATATGCTGGTTCTGGTGACACTAACCTATCTATCTGCAGGGCTGGGGTGATATGCTGGTTCTGGTGACACTAACCTATCTATCTGCAGGGCTGGGGTGATATGCTGGTTCTGGTGACACTAACCTATCTATCTGCAGGGCTGGGGTGATATGCTGGTTCTGGTGACACTAACCTATCTATCTGCAGGGCTGGGGTGATATGCTGGTTCTGGTGACACTAACCTATCTATCTGCAGGGCTGGGGTGATATGCTGGTTCTGGTGACACTAACCTATCTATCTGCAGGGCTGGGGTGATATGCTGGTTCTGGTGACACTAACCTATCTATCTGCAGGGCTGGGGTGATATGCTGGTTCTGGTGACCATAACCTATCTATCTGCAGGGCTGGGGTGATATGCTGGTTCTGGTGACACTAACCTATCTATCTGCAGGGCTGGGGTGATATGCTGGTTCTGGTGACACTAACCTATCTATCTGCAGGGCTGGGGTGATATGCTGGTTCTGGTGACACTAACCTATCTATCTGCAGGACTGGGGTGATAGCTGGTTCTGGTGACACTAACCTATCTATCTGCAGGGCTGGGGTGATATGCTGGTTCTGGTGACACATAACCTATCTATCTGCAGGGCTGGGGTGATATGCTGGTTCTGGTGACCATAACCTATCTATCTGCAGGACTGGGGTGATATGCTGGTTCTGGTGACACTAACCTATCTATCTGCAGGGCTGGGGTGATATGCTGGTTCTGGTGACACTAACCTATCTATCTGCAGGGCTGGGGTGATATGCTGGTTCTGGTGACACTAACCTATCTATCTGCAGGACTGGGGTGATATGCTGGTTCTGGTGACACTAACCTATCTATCTGCAGGACTGGGGTGATATGCTGGTTCTGGTGACACTAACCTATCTATCTGCAGGGCTGGGGTGATATGCTGGTTCTGGTGACACTAACCTATCTATCTGCAGGGCTGGGGTGATATGCTGGTTCTGGTGACACTAACCTATCTATCTGCAGGGCTGGGGTGATATGCTGGTTCTGGTGACACTAACCTATCTATCTGCAGGGCTGGGGTGATATGCTGGTTCTGGTGACACTAACCTATCTATCTGCAGGGCTGGGGTGATATGCTGGTTCTGGTGACACTAACCTATCTATCTGCAGGGCTGGGGTGATATGCTGGTTCTGGTGACACTAACCTATCTATCTGCAGGGCTGGGGTGATATGCTGGTTCTGGTGACACTAACCTATCTATCTGCAGGGCTGGGGTGATATGCTGGTTCTGGTGACACTAACCTATCTATCTGCAGGGCTGGGGTGATATGCTGGTTCTGGTGACACTAACCTATCTATCTGCAGGGCTGGGGTGATATGCTGGTTCTGGTGACACTAACCTATCTATCTGCAGGGCTGGGGTGATATGCTGGTTCTGGTGACACTAACCTATCTATCTGCAGGGCTGGGGTGATATGCTGGGTCTGGTGACACTAACCTATCTATCTGCAGGGCTGGGGTGATATGCTGGTTCTGGTGACACTAACCTATCTATCTGCAGGGCTGGGGTGATATGCTGGTTCTGGTGACACTAACCTATCTATCTGCAGGGCTGGGGTGATATGCTGGTTCTGGTGACCATAACCTATCTATCTGCAGGGCTGGGGTGATATGCTGGTTCTGGTGACACTAACCTATCTATCTGCAGGGCTGGGGTGATATGCTGGTTCTGGTGACACTAACCTATCTATCTGCAGGGCTGGGGTGATATGCTGGTTCTGGTGACACTAACCTATCTATCTGCAGGACTGGGGTGATATTCTGGTGACACTAACCTATCTATCTGCAGGGCTGGGGTGATATGCTGGTTCTGGTGACACTAACCTATCTATCTGCAGGGCTGGGGTGATATGCTGGTTCTGGTGACACTAACCTATCTATCTGCAGGGCTGGGGTGATATGCTGGTTCTGGTGACACTAACCTATCTATCTGCAGGGCTGGGGTGATATGCTGGTTCTGGTGACACTAACCTATCTATCTGCAGGGCTGGGGTGATATGCTGGTTCTGGTGACACTAACCTATCTATCTGCAGGGCTGGGGTGATATGCTGGTTCTGGTGACACTAACCTATCTATCTGCAGGGCTGGGGTGATATGCTGGTTCTGGTGACACTAACCTATCTATCTGCAGGGCTGGGGTGATATGCTGGTTCTGGTGACACTAACCTATCTATCTGCAGGGCTGGGGTGATATGCTGGTTCTGGTGACACTAACCTATCTATCTGCAGGGCTGGGGTGATATGCTGGTTCTGGTGACACTAACCTATCTATCTGCAGGGCTGGGGTGATATGCTGGTTCTGGTGACACTAACCTATCTATCTGCAGGGCTGGGGTGATATGCTGGTTCTGGTGACACTAACCTATCTATCTGCAGGGCTGGGGTGATATGCTGGTGGGTCTGGTGACACTAACCTATCTATCTGCAGGGCTGGGGTGATATGCTGGTTCTGGTGACACTAACCTATCTATCTGCAGGGCTGGGGTGATATGCTGGTTCTGGTGACACTAACCTATCTATCTGCAGGGCTGGGGTGATATGCTGGTTCTGGTGACACTAACCTATCTATCTGCAGGGCTGGGGTGATATGCTGGTTCTGGTGACACTAACCTATCTATCTGCAGGGCTGGGGTGATATGCTGGTTCTGGTGACACTAACCTATCTATCTGCAGGGCTGGGGTGATATGCTGGTTCTGGTGACACTAACCTATCTATCTGCAGGGCTGGGGTGATATGCTGGTTCTGGTGACACTAACCTATCTATCTGCAGGGCTGGGGTGATATGCTGGTTCTGGTGACACTAACCTATCTATCTGCAGGGCTGGGGTGATATGCTGGTTCTGGTGACACTAACCTATCTATCTGCAGGGCTGGGGTGATATGCTGGTTCTGGTGACACTAACCTATCTATCTGCAGGGCTGGGGTGATATGCTGGTTCTGGTGACACTAACCTATCTATCTGCAGGGCTGGGGTGATATGCTGGTTCTGGTGACACTAACCTATCTATCTGCAGGGACTGGGGTGATATGCTGGTTCTGGTGACACTAACCTATCTATCTGCAGGGCTGGGGTGATATGCTGGTTCTGGTGACACTAACCTATCTATCTGCAGGGCTGGGGTGATATGCTGGTTCTGGTGACACTAACCTATCTATCTGCAGGGCTGGGGTGATATGCTGGGTCTGGTGACACTAACCTATCTATCTGCAGGGCTGGGGTGATATGCTGGTTCTGGTGACCATAACCTATCTATCTGCAGGGCTGGGGTGATATGCTGGTTCTGGTGACACTAACCTATCTATCTGCAGGGCTGGGGTGATATGCTGGTTCTGGTGACACTAACCTATCTATCTGCAGGGCTGGGGTGATATGCTGGTTCTGGTGACACTAACCTATCTATCTGCAGGGCTGGGGGTTCTGGTGACACTAACCTAGCAGGGCTGGGGTGATATGCTGGTTCTGGTGACCATAACCTATCTATCTGCAGGGCTGGGGTGATATGCTGGTTCTGGTGACCATAACCTATCTATCTGCAGGACTGGGGTGATATGCTGGTTCTGGTGACACTAACCTATCTATCTGCAGGGCTGGGGTGATATGCTGGTTCTGGTGACACTAACCTATCTATCTGCAGGGCTGGGGTGATATGCTGGTTCTGGTGACACTAACCTATCTATCTGCAGGACTGGGGTGATATGCTGGTTCTGGTGACACTAACCTATCTATCTGCAGGACTGGGGTGATATGCTGGTTCTGGTGACACTAACCTATCTATCTGCAGGGCTGGGGTGATATGCTGGTTCTGGTGACAGTAACCTATCTATCTGCAGGGCTGGGGTGATATGCTGGTCCTGGTGACATTAACCTATCTATCTGCAGGGCTGGGGTGATATGCTGGGTCTGGTGACACTAACCTATCTATCTGCAGGGATGGGGTGATATGCTGGTTCTGGTGACCATAACCTATCTATCTGCAGGGCTGGGGTGATATGCTGGTTCTGGTGACCATAACCTATCTATCTGCAGGGCTGGGGTGATATGCTGGTTCTGGTGACCATAACCTATCTATCTGCAGGGCTAGGGTGATATGCTGGGTCTGGTGACACTAACCTATCTATCTGCAGGGCTGGGGTGATATGCTGGTTCTGGTGACACTAACCTATCTATCTGCAGGGCTGGGGTGATATGCTGGTTCTGGTGACACTAACCTATCTCTCTGCAGGACTGGGGTGATATGCTGGTTCTGGTGACACTAACCTATCTATCTGCAGGACTGGGGTGATATGCTGGTTCTGGTGACACTAACCTATCTATCTGCAGGGCTGGGGTGATATGCTGGTTCTGGTGACAGTAACCTATCTATCTGCAGGGCTGGGGTGATATGCTGGTCCTGGTGACATTAACCTATCTATCTGCAGGGTTGGGGTGATATGCTGGGTCTGGTGACACTAACCTATCTATCTGCAGGGCTGGGGTGATATGCTGGTTCTGGTGACCATAACCTATCTATCTGCAGGGCTGGGGTGATATGCTGGTTCTGGTGACCATAACCTATCTGCAGGGCTGGGGTGATATGCTGGTTCTGGTGACCATAATCTATCTATCTGCAGGGCTAGGGTGATATGCTGGGTCTGGTGACACTAACCTATCTATCTGCAGGGCTGGGGTGATATGCTGGTTCTGGTGACACTAACCTATCTATCTGCAGGGCTGGGGTGATATGCTGGTTCTGGTGACACTAACCTATCTATCTGCAGGGCTGGGGTGATATGCTGGTTCTGGTGACACTAACCTATCTCTCTGCAGGACTGGGGTGATATGCTGGTTCTGGTGACACTAACCTATCTATCTGCAGGACTGGGGTGATATTCTGGTGACACTAACCTATCTATCTGCAGGACTGGGGTGATAATCTGGTGACACTAACCTATCTATCTGCAGGGCTGGGGTGATATGCTGGTTCTGGTGACACTAACCTATCTATCTGCAGGACTGGGGTGATATGCTGGTTCTGGTGACCATAACCTATCTATCTGCAGGCTGGAGTGATATGCTGGTTCTGGTGACCATAACCTATCTATCTGCAGGGCTGGGGTGATATGCTGGTTCTGGTGACCATAACCTATCTATCTGCAGGCTGGGGTGATATGCTGGTTCTGGTGACACTAACCTATCTATCTGCAGGACTGGGGTGATATTCTGGTGACACTAACCTATCTATCTGCAGGACTGGGGTGATATGCTGGTTCTGGTGACACTAACCTATCTATCTGCAGGGCTGGGGTGATATGCTGGTTCTGGTGACAGTAACCTATCTATCTGCAGGGCAGGGGTGATATGCTGGTTCTGGTGACACTAACCTATCTATCTGCAGGGCTGCGGTGATATGCTGGTTCTGGTGACACTAACCTATCTATCTGCAGGGCTGGGGTGATATGCTGGTTCTGGTGACAGTAACCTATCTATCTGCAGGGCTGGGGTGATATGCTGGTCCTGGTGACATTAACCTATCTATCTGCAGGGCTGGGGTGATATGCTGGGTCTGGTGACACTAACCTATCTATCTGCAGGGCAGGGGTGATATACTGGTTCTGGTGACACTAACCTATCTATCTGCAGAGCTGGGGTGATATGCTGGTTCTGGTGACACTAACCTATCTATCTGCAGGGCTGGGGTGATATGCTGGGTCTGGTGACACTAACCTATCTATCTGCAGGGCTGGGGTGATATGCTGGTTCTGGTGACACTAACCTATCTATCTGCAGGGCTGGGGTGATATGCTGGTTCTGGTGACACTAACCTATCTATCTGCAGGGCTGGGGTGATATGCTGGGTCTGGTGACACTAACCTATCTATCTGCAGGGCTGGGGTGATATGCTGGTTCTGGTGACACTAACCTATCTATCTGCAGGGCTAGGGTGATATGCTGGGTCTGGTGACACTAACCTATCTATCTGCAGGGATGGGGTGATATGCTGGTTCTGGTGACCATAACCTATCTATCTGCAGGGCTGGGGTGATATGCTGGTTCTGGTGACACTAACCTATCTATCTGCAGGGCTGGGGTGATATGCTGGTTCTGGTGACACTAACCTATCTATCTGCAGGGCTGGGGTGATATGCTGGTTCTGGTGACACTAACCTATCTATCTGCAGGACTGGGGTGATATGCTGGTTCTGGTGACACTAACCTATCTATCTGCAGGACTGGGGTGATATGTGGTTCTGGTGACACTAACCTATCTATCTGCAGGGCTGGGGTGATATGCTGGTTCTGGTGACACTAACCTATCTATCTGCAGGGCTGGGGTGATATGCTGGTTCTGGTGACACTAACCTATCTATCTGCAGGGCTGGGGTGATATGCTGGTTCTGGTGACCCTAACCTATCTATCTGCAGGGCTGGGGTGATATGCTGGTTCTGGTGACACTAACCTATCTATCTGCAGGGCTGGGGTGATATGCTGGTTCTGGTGACACTAACCTATCTATCTGCAGGGCTGGGGTGATATGCTGGTTCTGGTGACACTAACCTATCTATCTGCAGGACTGGGGTGATATGCTGGTTCTGGTGACACTAACCTATCTATCTGCAGGGCTGGGGTGATATGCTGGTTCTGGTGACCCTAACCTATCTATCTGCAGGGCTGGGGTGATATGCTGGTTCTGGTGACACTAACCTATCTATCTGCAGGGCTGGGGGAGCGGGTCGGTGCCCCGGGCTGGGGTGATATGCTGGTTCTGGTGACACTAACCTATCTATCTGCAGGGCTGGGGTGATATGCTGGTTCTGGTGACACTAACCTATCTATCTGCAGGGCTGGGGTGATATGCTGGTTCTGGTGACACTAACCTATCTATCTGCAGGGCTGGGGTGATATGCTGGTTCTGGTGACACTAACCTATCTATCTGCAGGGCTGGGGTGATATGCTGGTTCTGGTGACACTAACCTATCTATCTGCAGGGCTGGGGTGATATGCTGGTTCTGGTGACACTAACCTATCTATCTGCAGGGCTGGGGTGATATGCTGGTTCTGGTGACACTAACCTATCTATCTGCAGGACTGGGGTGATATGCTGGTTCTGGTGACACTAACCTATCTATCTGCAGGGCTGGGGTGATATGCTGGTTCTGGTGACACTAACCTATCTATCTGCAGGGCTGGGGTGATATGCTGGTTCTGGTGACCATAACCTATCTATCTGCAGGGCTGGGGTGATATGCTGGTTCTGGTGACCATAACCTATCTATCTGCAGGGCTGGGGTGATATGCTGGTTCTGGTGACACTAACCTATCTATCTGCAGGGCTGGGGTGATATGCTGGTTCTGGTGACACTAACCTATCTATCTGCAGGGCTGGGGTGATATGCTGGTTCTGGTGACACTAACCTATCTATCTGCAGGGCTGGGGTGATATGCTGGTTCTGGTGACACTAACCTATCTATCTGCAGGGCTGGGGTGATATGCTGGTTCTGGTGACACTAACCTATCTATCTGCAGGACTGGGGTGATATGCTGGTTCTGGTGACACTAACCTATCTATCTGCAGGGCTGGGGTGATAGCTGGTTCTGGTGACACTAACCTATCTATCTGCAGGGCTGGGGTGATATGCTGGTTCTGGTGACACTAACCTATCTATCTGCAGGGCTGGGGTGATATGCTGGTTCTGGTGACACTAACCTATCTATCTGCAGGGCTGGGGTGATATGCTGGTTCTGGTGACACTAACCTATCTATCTGCAGGGCTGGGGTGATATGCTGGTTCTGGTGACACTAACCTATCTATCTGCAGGGCTGGGGTGATATGCTGGTTCTGGTGACCACTAACCTATCTATCTGCAGGGCTGGGGTGATATGCTGGTTCTGGTGACACTAACCTATCTATCTGCAGGGCTGGGGTGATATGCTGGTTCTGGTGACACTAACCTATCTATCTGCAGGGCTGGGGTGATATGCTGGTTCTGGTGACACTAACCTATCTATCTGCAGGGCTGGGGTGATATGCTGGTTCTGGTGACACTAACCTATCTATCTGCAGGGCTGGGGTGATATGCTGGTTCTGGTGACACTAACCTATCTATCTGCAGGGCTGGGGTGATATGCTGGTTCTGGTGACACTAACCTATCTATCTGCAGGGCTGGGGTGATATGCTGGTTCTGGTGACACTAACCTATCTATCTGCAGGGCTGGGGTGATATGCTGGTTCTGGTGACACTAACCTATCTATCTGCAGGGCTGGGGTGATATGCTGGTTCTGGTGACACTAACCTATCTATCTGCAGGGCTGGGGTGATATGCTGGTTCTGGTGACACTAACCTATCTATCTGCAGGGCTGGGGTGATATGCTGGTTCTGGTGACCATAACCTATCTATCTGCAGGGCTGGGGTGATATGCTGGTTCTGGTGACCATAACCTATCTATCTGCAGGGCTGGGGTGATATGCTGGTTCTGGTGACACTAACCTATCTATCTGCAGGGCTGGGGTGATATGCTGGTTCTGGTGACACTAACCTATCTATCTGCAGGGCTGGGGTGATATGCTGGTTCTGGTGACACTAACCTATCTATCTGCAGGACTGGGGTGATATGCTGGTTCTGGTGACACTAACCTATCTATCTGCAGGACTGGGGTGATATGCTGGTTCTGGTGACACTAACCTATCTATCTGCAGGGCTGGGGTGATATGCTGGTTCTGGTGACAGTAACCTATCTATCTGCAGGGCTGGGGTGATATGCTGGTTCTGGTGACACTAACCTATCTATCTGCAGGGCTGGGGTGATATGCTGGTTCTGGTGACACTAACCTATCTATCTGCAGGGCTGGGGTGATATGCTGGTTCTGGTGACAGTAACCTATCTATCTGCAGGGCTGGGGTGATATGCTGGTCCTGGTGACATTAACCTATCTATCTGCAGGGCTGGGGTGATATGCTGGGTCTGGTGACACTAACCTATCTATCTGCAGGGCTGGGGTGATATGCTGGTTCTGGTGACACTAACCTATCTATCTGCAGGGCTGGGGTGATATGCTGGTTCTGGTGACACTAACCTATCTATCTGCAGGGCTGGGGTGATATGCTGGGTCTGGTGACACTAACCTATCTATCTGCAGGGCTGGGGTGATATGCTGGTTCTGGTGACACTAACCTATCTATCTGCAGGGCTGGGGTGATATGCTGGTTCTGGTGACACTAACCTATCTATCTGCAGGGCTGGGGTGATATGCTGGGTCTGGTGACACTAACCTATCTATCTGCAGGGCTGGGGTGATATGCTGGTTCTGGTGACACTAACCTATCTATCTGCAGGGCTAGGGTGATATGCTGGGTCTGGTGACACTAACCTATCTATCTGCAGGGATGGGGTGATATGCTGGTTCTGGTGACCATAACCTATCTATCTGCAGGGCTGGGGTGATATGCTGGTTCTGGTGACACTAACCTATCTATCTGCAGGGCTGGGGTGATATGCTGGTTCTGGTGACACTAACCTATCTATCTGCAGGGCTGGGGTGATATGCTGGTTCTGGTGACACTAACCTATCTATCTGCAGGACTGGGGTGATATGCTGGTTCTGGTGACACTAACCTATCTATCTGCAGGACTGGGGTGATATTCTGGTGACACTAACCTATCTATCTGCAGGGCTGGGGTGATATGCTGGTTCTGGTGACACTAACCTATCTATCTGCAGGGCTGGGGTGATATGCTGGTTCTGGTCACACTAACCTATCTATCTGCAGGGCTGGGGTGATATGCTGGTTCTGGTGACCATAACCTATCTATCTGCAGGCTGGGGTGATATGCTGGTTCTGGTGACACTAACCTATCTATCTGCAGGGCTGGGGTGATATGCTGGTTCTGGTGACACTAACCTATCTATATGCAGGACTGGGGTGATATTCTGGTGACACTAACCTATCTATCTGCAGGACTGGGGTGATATGCTGGTTCTGGTGACACTAACCTATCTATCTGCAGGGCTGGGGTGATATGCTGGTTCTGGTGACCATAACCTATCTATCTGCAGGGCTGGGGTGATATGCTGGTTCTGGTGACACTAACCTATCTATCTGCAGGGCTGGGGTGATATGCTGGTTCTGGTGACCCTAACCTATCTATCTGCAGGGCTGGGGTGATATGCTGGTGACACTAACCTATCTATCTGCAGGGCTGGGGTGATATGCTGGTTCTGGTGACACTAACCTATCTATCTGCAGGGCTGGGGTGATATGCTGGGTCTGGTGACACTAACCTATCTATCTGCAGGGCTGGGGTGATATGCTGGTTCTGGTGACACTAACCTATCTATCTGCAGGGCTGGGGTGATATGCTGGTTCTGGTGACACTAACCTATCTATCTGCAGGGCTGGGGTGATATGCTGGTTCTGGTGACACTAACCTATCTATCTGCAGGACTGGGGTGATATGCTGGGTCTGGTGACACTAACCTATCTATCTGCAGGACTGGGGTGATATGCTGGTTCTGGTGACACTAACCTATCTATCTGCAGGGCTGGGGTGATATGCTGGTTCTGGTGACCATAACCTATCTATCTGCAGGGCTGGGGTGATATGCTGGTTCTGGTGACCATAACCTATCTATCTGCAGGGCTGGGGTGATATGCTGGTTCTGGTGACCATAACCTATCTATCTGCAGGGCTAGGGTGATATGCTGGGTCTGGTGACACTAACCTATCTATCTGCAGGGCTGGGGTGATATGCTGGTTCTGGTGACACTAACCTATCTATCTGCAGGGCTGGGGTGATATGCTGGTTCTGGTGACACTAACCTATCTATCTGCAGGGCTGGGGTGATATGCTGGTTCTGGTGACACTAACCTATCTATCTGCAGGACTGGGGTGATATGCTGGTTCTGGTGACACTAACCTATCTATCTGCAGGACTGGGGTGATATTCTGGTGACACTAACCTATCTATCTGCAGGGCTGGGGTGATATGCTGGTTCTGGTGACACTAACCTATCTATCTGCAGGGCTGGGGTGATATGCTGGTTCTGGTGACACTAACCTATCTATCTGCAGGGCTGGGGTGATATGCTGGTTCTGGTGACCATAACCTATCTATCTGCAGGGCTGGGGTGATATGCTGGTTCTGGTGACCATAACCTATCTATCTGCAGGGCTGGGGTGATATGCTGGTTCTGGTGACCATAACCTATCTATCTGCAGGGCTGGGGTGATATGCTGGTTCTGGTGACACTAACCTATCTATCTGCAGGGCTGGGGTGATATGCTGGTTCTGGTGACACTAACCTATCTATCTGCAGGACTGGGGTGATATGCTGGTTCTGGTGACACTAACCTATCTATCTGCAGGGCTGGGGTGATATGCTGGTTCTGGTGACAGTAACCTATCTATCTGCAGGGCAGGGGTGATATGCTGGTTCTGGTGACACTAACCTATCTATCTGCAGGGCTGGGGTGATATGCTGGTTCTGGTGACACTAACCTATCTATCTGCAGGGCTGGGGTGATATGCTGGTTCTGGTGACAGTAACCTATCTATCTGCAGGGCTGGGGTGATATGCTGGTCCTGGTGACATTAACCTATCTATCTGCAGGGCTGGGGTGATATGCTGGGTCTGGTGACACTAACCTATCTATCTGCAGGGCAGGGGTGATATACTGGTTCTGGTGACACTAACCTATCTATCTGCAGAGCTGGGGTGATATGCTGGTTCTGGTGACACTAACCTATCTATCTGCAAGGCTGGGGTGATATGCTGGGTCTGGTGACACTAACCTATCTATCTGCAGGGCTGGGGTGATATGCTGGTTCTGGTGACACTAACCTATCTATCTGCAGGACTGGGGTGATATGCTGGTTCTGGTGACACTAACCTATCTATCTGCAGGGCTGGGGTGATATGCTGGGTCTGGTGACACTAACCTATCTATCTGCAGGGCTGGGGTGATATGCTGGTTCTGGTGACACTAACCTATCTATCTGCAGGGCTGGGGTGATATGCTGGGTCTGGTGACACTAACCTATCTATCTGCAGGGCTGGGGTGATATGCTGGTTCTGGTGACCATAACCTATCTATCTGCAGGGCTGGGGTGATATGCTGGTTCTGGTGACACTAACCTATCTATCTGCAGGGCTGGGGTGATATGCTGGTTCTGGTGACACTAACCTATCTATCTGCAGGGCTGGGGTGATATGCTGGTTCTGGTGACACTAACCTATCTATCTGCAGGACTGGGGTGATAGCTGGTTCTGGTGACACTAACCTATCTATCTGCAGGGCTGGGGTGATATGCTGGTTCTGGTGACCACTAACCTATCTATCTGCAGGGCTGGGGTGATATGCTGGTTCTGGTGACCATAACCTATCTATCTGCAGGACTGGGGTGATATGCTGGTTCTGGTGACACTAACCTATCTATCTGCAGGGCTGGGGTGATATGCTGGTTCTGGTGACACTAACCTATCTATCTGCAGGGCTGGGGTGATATGCTGGTTCTGGTGACACTAACCTATCTATCTGCAGGACTGGGGTGATATGCTGGTTCTGGTGACACTAACCTATCTATCTGCAGGGACTGGGGTGATATGCTGGTTCTGGTGACACTAACCTATCTATCTGCAGGGCTGGGGTGATATGCTGGTTCTGGTGACACTAACCTATCTATCTGCAGGGCTGGGGTGATATGCTGGTTCTGGTGACACTAACCTATCTATCTGCAGGGCTGGGGTGATATGCTGGTTCTGGTGACACTAACCTATCTATCTGCAGGGCTGGGGTGATATGCTGGTTCTGGTGACACTAACCTATCTATCTGCAGGGCTGGGGTGATATGCTGGGTCTGGTGACACTAACCTATCTATCTGCAGGGCTGGGGTGATATGCTGGTTCTGGTGACACTAACCTATCTATCTGCAGGGCTGGGGTGATATGCTGGTTCTGGTGACACTAACCTATCTATCTGCAGGGCTGGGGTGATATGCTGGTTCTGGTGACACTAACCTATCTATCTGCAGGGCTGGGGTGATATGCTGGTTCTGGTGACACTAACCTATCTATCTGCAGGGCTGGGGTGATATGCTGGTTCTGGTGACACTAACCTATCTATCTGCAGGGCTGGGGTGATATGCTGGTTCTGGTGACCCTAACCTATCTATCTGCAGGGCTGGGGTGATATGCTGGTTCTGGTGACACTAACCTATCTATCTGCAGGGCTGGGGTGATATGCTGGTTCTGGTGACACTAACCTATCTATCTGCAGGGCTGGGGTGATATGCTGGTTCTGGTGACACTAACCTATCTATCTGCAGGGCTGGGGTGATATGCTGGTTCTGGTGACACTAACCTATCTATCTGCAGGGCTGGGGTGATATGCTGGTTCTGGTGACACTAACCTATCTATCTGCAGGGCTGGGGTGATATGCTGGTTCTGGTGACACTAACCTATCTATCTGCAGGGCTGGGGTGATATGCTGGTTCTGGTGACACTAACCTATCTATCTGCAGGGCTGGGGTGATATGCTGGTTCTGGTGACCCTAACCTATCTATCTGCAGGGCTGGGGTGATATGCTGGTTCTGGTGACACTAACCTATCTATCTGCAGGGCTGGGGTGATATGCTGGTTCTGGTGACACTAACCTATCTATCTGCAGGACTGGGGTGATAGCGTTCTGGTGACACTAACCTATCTATCTGCAGGACTGGGGTGATATGCTGGTTCTGGTGACACTAACCTATCTATCTGCAGGGCTGGGGTGATATGCTGGTTCTGGTGACCATAACCTATCTATCTGCAGGGCTGGGGTGATATGCTGGTTCTGGTGACACTAACCTATCTATCTGCAGGGCTGGGGTGATATGCTGGTTCTGGTGACCCTAACCTATCTATCTGCAGGGCTGGGGTGATATGCTGGTTCTGGTGACACTAACCTATCTATCTGCAGGGCTGGGGTGATATGCTGGTTCTGGTGACACTAACCTATCTATCTGCAGGGCTGGGGTGATATGCTGGTTCTGGTGACACTAACCTATCTATCTGCAGGGCTGGGGTGATATGCTGGTTCTGGTGACACTAACCTATCTATCTGCAGGGCTGGGGTGATATGCTGGTTCTGGTGACACTAACCTATCTATCTGCAGGGCTGGGGTGATATGCTGGTTCTGGTGACACTAACCTATCTATCTGCAGGGCTGGGGTGATATGCTGGTTCTGGTGACACTAACCTATCTATCTGCAGGGCTGGGGTGATATGCTGGTTCTGGTGACACTAACCTATCTATCTGCAGGGCTGGGGTGATATGCTGGTTCTGGTGACCATAACCTATCTATCTGCAGGGCTGGGGTGATATGCTGGTTCTGGTGACCATAACCTATCTATCTGCAGGGCTGGGGTGATATGCTGGTTCTGGTGACCATAACCTATCTATCTGCAGGGCTGGGGTGATATGCTGGGTCTGGTGACACTAACCTATCTATCTGCAGGGCTGGGGTGATATGCTGGTTCTGGTGACACTAACCTATCTATCTGCAGGGCTGGGGTGATATGCTGGTTCTGGTGACACTAACCTATCTATCTGCAGGGCTGGGGTGATATGCTGGTTCTGGTGACACTAACCTATCTATCTGCAGGACTGGGGTGATATGCTGGTTCTGGTGACACTAACCTATCTATCTGCAGGACTGGGGTGATACTTTCTGGTGACACTAACCTATCTATCTGCAGGACTGGGGTGATATTCTGGTGACACTAACCTATCTATCTGCAGGGCTGGGGTGATATGCTGGTTCTGGTGACACTAACCTATCTATCTGCAGGGCTGGGGTGATATGCTGGTTCTGGTGACCATAACCTATCTATCTGCAGGACTGGGGTGATATGCTGGTTCTGGTGACCATAACCTATCTATCTGCAGGGCTGGGGTGATATGCTGGTTCTGGTGACCATAACCTATCTATCTGCAGGGCTGGGGTGATATGCTGGTTCTGGTGACCATAACCTATCTATCTGCAGGGCTGGGGTGATATGCTGGTTCTGGTGACACTAACCTATCTATCTGCAGGGCTGGGGTGATATGCTGGTTCTGGTGACACTAACCTATCTATCTGCAGGACTGGGGTGATATGCTGGTTCTGGTGACACTAACCTATCTATCTGCAGGGCTGGGGTGATATGCTGGTTCTGGTGACACTAACCTATCTATCTGCAGGGCTGGGGTGATATGCTGGTTCTGGTGACACTAACCTATCTATCTGCAGGGCTGGGGTGATATGCTGGTTCTGGTGACACTAACCTATCTATCTGCAGGGCTGGGGTGATATGCTGGTTCTGGTGACCCTAACCTATCTATCTGCAGGGCTGGGGTGATATGCTGGTTCTGGTGACACTAACCTATCTATCTGCAGGGCTGGGGTGATATGCTGGTTCTGGTGACACTAACCTATCTATCTGCAGGGCTGGGGTGATATGCTGGTTCTGGTGACACTAACCTATCTATCTGCAGGGCTGGGGTGATATGCTGGTTCTGGTGACACTAACCTATCTATCTGCAGGGCTGGGGTGATATGCTGGTTCTGGTGACACTAACCTATCTATCTGCAGGGCTGGGGTGATATGCTGGTTCTGGTGACACTAACCTATCTATCTGCAGGGCTGGGGTGATATGCTGGTTCTGGTGACACTAACCTATCTATCTGCAGGGCTGGGGTGATATGCTGGTTCTGGTGACACTAACCTATCTATCTGCAGGGCTGGGGTGATATGCTGGTTCTGGTGACACTAACCTATCTATCTGCAGGGCTGGGGTGATATGCTGGTTCTGGTGACACTAACCTATCTATCTGCAGGGCTGGGGTGATATGCTGGTTCTGGTGACACTAACCTATCTATCTGCAGGGCTGGGGTGATATGCTGGTTCTGGTGACACTAACCTATCTATCTGCAGGGCTGGGGTGATATGCTGGTTCTGGTGACACTAACCTATCTATCTGCAGGGCTGGGGTGATATGCTGGTTCTGGTGACACTAACCTATCTATCTGCAGGGCTGGGGTGATATGCTGGTTCTGGTGACACTAACCTATCTATCTGCAGGGCTGGGGTGATATGCTGGTTCTGGTGACACTAACCTATCTATCTGCAGGGCTGGGGTGATATGCTGGTTCTGGTGACACTAACCTATCTATCTGCAGGGCTGGGGTGATATGCTGGTTCTGGTGACACTAACCTATCTATCTGCAGGGCTGGGGTGATATGCTGGTTCTGGTGACACTAACCTATCTATCTGCAGGGCTGGGGTGATATGCTGGTTCTGGTGACACTAACCTATCTATCTGCAGGGCTGGGGTGATATGCTGGTTCTGGTGACACTAACCTATCTATCTGCAGGGCTGGGGTGATATGCTGGTTCTGGTGACACTAACCTATCTATCTGCAGGGCTGGGGTGATATGCTGGTTCTGGTGACACTAACCTATCTATCTGCAGGGCTGGGGTGATATGCTGGTTCTGGTGACACTAACCTATCTATCTGCAGGGCTGGGGTGATATGCTGGTTCTGGTGACACTAACCTATCTATCTGCAGGGCTGGGGTGATATGCTGGTTCTGGTGACACTAACCTATCTATCTGCAGGGCTGGGGTGATATGCTGGTTCTGGTGACCATAACCTATCTATCTGCAGGGCTGGGGTGATATGCTGGTTCTGGTGACACTAACCTATCTATCTGCAGGGCTGGGGTGATATGCTGGTTCTGGTGACACTAACCTATCTATCTGCAGGGCTGGGGTGATATGCTGGTTCTGGTGACACTAACCTATCTATCTGCAGGGCTGGGGTGATATGCTGGTTCTGGTGACACTAACCTATCTATCTGCAGGGCTGGGGTGATATGCTGGTTCTGGTGACACTAACCTATCTATCTGCAGGGCTGGGGTGATATGCTGGTTCTGGTGACACTAACCTATCTATCTGCAGGGCTGGGGTGATATGCTGGTTCTGGTGACACTAACCTATCTATCTGCAGGGCTGGGGTGATATGCTGGTTCTGGTGACACTAACCTATCTATCTGCAGGGCTGGGGTGATATGCTGGTTCTGGTGACACTAACCTATCTATCTGCAGGGCTGGGGTGATATGCTGGTTCTGGTGACACTAACCTATCTATCTGCAGGGCTGGGGTGATATGCTGGTTCTGGTGACCATAACCTATCTATCTGCAGGGCTGGGGTGATATGCTGGTTCTGGTGACCATAACCTATCTATCTGCAGGGCTGGGGTGATATGCTGGGTCTGGTGACACTAACCTATCTATCTGCAGGGCTGGGGTGATATGCTGGTTCTGGTGACACTAACCTATCTATCTGCAGGGCTGGGGTGATATGCTGGTTCTGGTGACACTAACCTATCTATCTGCAGGACTGGGGTGATATGCTGGTTCTGGTGACACTAACCTATCTATCTGCAGGACTGGGGTGATATGCTGGTTCTGGTGACACTAACCTATCTATCTGCAGGGCTGGGGTGATATGCTGGTTCTGGTGACACTAACCTATCTATCTGCAGGGCTGGGGTGATATGCTGGTCCTGGTGACACTAACCTATCTATCTGCAGGGCTGGGGTGATATGCTGGGTCTGGTGACACTAACCTATCTATCTGCAGGGCTGGGGTGATATGCTGGTTCTGGTGACCATAACCTATCTATCTGCAGGGCTGGGGTGATATGCTGGTTCTGGTGACCATAACCTATCTATCTGCAGGGCTGGGGTGATATGCTGGTTCTGGTGACCATAACCTATCTATCTGCAGGGCTGGGGTGATATGCTGGTTCTGGTGACACTAACCTATCTATCTGCAGGGCTGGGGTGATATGCTGGTTCTGGTGACACTAACCTATCTATCTGCAGGGCTGGGGTGATATGCTGGTTCTGGTGACACTAACCTATCTATCTGCAGGGCTGGGGTGATATGCTGGTTCTGGTGACACTAACCTATCTCTCTGCAGGACTGGGGTGATATGCTGGTTCTGGTGACACTAACCTATCTATCTGCAGGACTGGGGTGATATGCTGGTTCTGGTGACACTAACCTATCTATCTGCAGGGCTGGGGTGATATGCTGGTTCTGGTGACAGTAACCTATCTATCTGCAGGGCTGGGGTGATATGCTGGTCCTGGTGACATTAACCTATCTATCTGCAGGGTTGGGGTGATATGCTGGGTCTGGTGACACTAACCTATCTATCTGCAGGGCTGGGGTGATATGCTGGTTCTGGTGACCATAACCTATCTATCTGCAGGGCTGGGGTGATATGCTGGTTCTGGTGACCATAACCTATCTGCAGGGCTGGGGTGATATGCTGGTTCTGGTGACCATAATCTATCTATCTGCAGGGCTAGGGTGATATGCTGGGTCTGGTGACACTAACCTATCTATCTGCAGGGCTGGGGTGATATGCTGGTTCTGGTGACACTAACCTATCTATCTGCAGGGCTGGGGTGATATGCTGGTTCTGGTGACACTAACCTATCTATCTGCAGGGCTGGGGTGATATGCTGGTTCTGGTGACACTAACCTATCTCTCTGCAGGACTGGGGTGATATGCTGGTTCTGGTGACACTAACCTATCTATCTGCAGGACTGGGGTGATATTCTGGTGACACTAACCTATCTATCTGCAGGACTGGGGTGATAATCTGGTGACACTAACCTATCTATCTGCAGGGCTGGGGTGATATGCTGGTTCTGGTGACACTAACCTATCTATCTGCAGGACTGGGGTGATATGCTGGTTCTGGTGACCATAACCTATCTATCTGCAGGCTGGAGTGATATGCTGGTTCTGGTGACCATAACCTATCTATCTGCAGGGCTGGGGTGATATGCTGGTTCTGGTGACCATAACCTATCTATCTGCAGGCTGGGGTGATATGCTGGTTCTGGTGACACTAACCTATCTATCTGCAGGACTGGGGTGATATTCTGGTGACACTAACCTATCTATCTGCAGGACTGGGGTGATATGCTGGTTCTGGTGACACTAACCTATCTATCTGCAGGGCTGGGGTGATATGCTGGTTCTGGTGACAGTAACCTATCTATCTGCAGGGCAGGGGTGATATGCTGGTTCTGGTGACACTAACCTATCTATCTGCAGGGCTGCGGTGATATGCTGGTTCTGGTGACACTAACCTATCTATCTGCAGGGCTGGGGTGATATGCTGGTTCTGGTGACAGTAACCTATCTATCTGCAGGGCTGGGGTGATATGCTGGTCCTGGTGACATTAACCTATCTATCTGCAGGGCTGGGGTGATATGCTGGGTCTGGTGACACTAACCTATCTATCTGCAGGGCAGGGGTGATATACTGGTTCTGGTGACACTAACCTATCTATCTGCAGAGCTGGGGTGATATGCTGGTTCTGGTGACACTAACCTATCTATCTGCAGGGCTGGGGTGATATGCTGGGTCTGGTGACACTAACCTATCTATCTGCAGGGCTGGGGTGATATGCTGGTTCTGGTGACACTAACCTATCTATCTGCAGGGCTGGGGTGATATGCTGGTTCTGGTGACACTAACCTATCTATCTGCAGGGCTGGGGTGATATGCTGGGTCTGGTGACACTAACCTATCTATCTGCAGGGCTGGGGTGATATGCTGGTTCTGGTGACACTAACCTATCTATCTGCAGGGCTAGGGTGATATGCTGGGTCTGGTGACACTAACCTATCTATCTGCAGGGATGGGGTGATATGCTGGTTCTGGTGACCATAACCTATCTATCTGCAGGGCTGGGGTGATATGCTGGTTCTGGTGACACTAACCTATCTATCTGCAGGGCTGGGGTGATATGCTGGTTCTGGTGACACTAACCTATCTATCTGCAGGGCTGGGGTGATATGCTGGTTCTGGTGACACTAACCTATCTATCTGCAGGACTGGGGTGATATGCTGGTTCTGGTGACACTAACCTATCTATCTGCAGGACTGGGGTGATATTCTGGTGACACTAACCTATCTATCTGCAGGGCTGGGGTGATATGCTGGTTCTGGTGACACTAACCTATCTATCTGCAGGGCTGGGGTGATATGCTGGTTCTGGTCACACTAACCTATCTATCTGCAGGGCTGGGGTGATATGCTGGTTCTGGTGACCATAACCTATCTATCTGCAGGCTGGGGTGATATGCTGGTTCTGGTGACACTAACCTATCTATCTGCAGGGCTGGGGTGATATGCTGGTTCTGGTGACACTAACCTATCTATATGCAGGACTGGGGTGATATTCTGGTGACACTAACCTATCTATCTGCAGGACTGGGGTGATATGCTGGTTCTGGTGACACTAACCTATCTATCTGCAGGGCTGGGGTGATATGCTGGTTCTGGTGACCATAACCTATCTATCTGCAGGGCTGGGGTGATATGCTGGTTCTGGTGACACTAACCTATCTATCTGCAGGGCTGGGGTGATATGCTGGTTCTGGTGACCCTAACCTATCTATCTGCAGGGCTGGGGTGATATGCTGGTTCTGGTGACACTAACCTATCTATCTGCAGGGCTGGGGTGATATGCTGGTTCTGGTGACACTAACCTATCTATCTGCAGGGCTGGGGTGATATGCTGGTTCTGGTGACACTAACCTATCTATCTGCAGGGCTGGGGTGATATGCTGGTTCTGGTGACACTAACCTATCTATCTGCAGGGCTGGGGTGATATGCTGGTTCTGGTGACACTAACCTATCTATCTGCAGGGCTGGGGTGATATGCTGGTTCTGGTGACACTAACCTATCTATCTGCAGGGCTGGGGTGATATGCTGGTTCTGGTGACACTAACCTATCTATCTGCAGGGCTGGGGTGATATGCTGGTTCTGGTGACACTAACCTATCTATCTGCAGGGCTGGGGTGATATGCTGGTTCTGGTGACCATAACCTATCTATCTGCAGGGCTGGGGTGATATGCTGGTTCTGGTGACCATAACCTATCTATCTGCAGGGCTGGGGTGATATGCTGGTTCTGGTGACACTAACCTATCTATCTGCAGGGCTGGGGTGATATGCTGGTTCTGGTGACACTAACCTATCTATCTGCAGGGCTGGGGTGATATGCTGGTTCTGGTGACACTAACCTATCTATCTGCAGGGCTGGGGTGATATGCTGGTTCTGGTGACACTAACCTATCTATCTGCAGGACTGGGGTGATATGCTGGTTCTGGTGACACTAACCTATCTATCTGCAGGACTGGGGTGATATGCTGGTTCTGGTGACACTAACCTATCTATCTGCAGGGCTGGGGTGATATGCTGGTTCTGGTGACACTAACCTATCTATCTGCAGGGCTGGGGTGATATGCTGGTTCTGGTGACACTAACCTATCTATCTGCAGGGCTGGGGTGATATGCTGGTTCTGGTGACCATAACCTATCTATCTGCAGGGCTGGGGTGATATGCTGGTTCTGGTGACCATAACCTATCTATCTGCAGGGCTGGGGTGATATGCTGGTTCTGGTGACCATAACCTATCTATCTGCAGGGCTGGGGTGATATGCTGGTTCTGGTGACCATAACCTATCTATCTGCAGGGCTGGGGTGATATGCTGGTTCTGGTGACACTAACCTATCTATCTGCAGGGCTGGGGTGATATGCTGGTTCTGGTGACACTAACCTATCTATCTGCAGGACTGGGGTGATATGCTGGTTCTGGTGACACTAACCTATCTATCTGCAGGGCTGGGGTGATATGCTGGTTCTGGTGACACTAACCTATCTATCTGCAGGGCTGGGGTGATATGCTGGTTCTGGTGACACTAACCTATCTATCTGCAGGGCTGGGGTGATATGCTGGTTCTGGTGACACTAACCTATCTATCTGCAGGGCTGGGGTGATATGCTGGTTCTGGTGACAGTAACCTATCTATCTGCAGGGCTGGGGTGATATGCTGGTCCTGGTGACATTAACCTATCTATCTGCAGGGCTGGGGTGATATGCTGGGTCTGGTGACACTAACCTATCTATCTGCAGGGCTGGGGTGATATGCTGGTTCTGGTGACACTAACCTATCTATCTGCAGGGCTGGGGTGATATGCTGGTTCTGGTGACACTAACCTATCTATCTGCAGGGCTGGGGTGATATGCTGGTTCTGGTGACACTAACCTATCTATCTGCAGGGCTGGGGTGATATGCTGGTTCTGGTGACACTAACCTATCTATCTGCAGGGCTGGGGTGATATGCTGGTTCTGGTGACACTAACCTATCTATCTGCAGGGCTGGGGTGATATGCTGGTTCTGGTGACACTAACCTATCTATCTGCAGGGCTGGGGTGATATGCTGGTTCTGGTGACACTAACCTATCTATCTGCAGGGCTGGGGTGATATGCTGGTTCTGGTGACACTAACCTATCTATCTGCAGGGCTGGGGTGATATGCTGGTTCTGGTGACCCTAACCTATCTATCTGCAGGGCTGGGGTGATATGCTGGTTCTGGTGACACTAACCTATCTATCTGCAGGGCTGGGGTGATATGCTGGTTCTGGTGACACTAACCTATCTATCTGCAGGGCTGGGGTGATATGCTGGTTCTGGTGACACTAACCTATCTATCTGCAGGACTGGGGTGATATGCTGGTTCTGGTGACACTAACCTATCTATCTGCAGGGCTGGGGTGATATGCTGGTTCTGGTGACACTAACCTATCTATCTGCAGGGCTGGGGTGATATGCTGGTTCTGGTGACACTAACCTATCTATCTGCAGGGCTGGGGTGATATGCTGGTTCTGGTGACACTAACCTATCTATCTGCAGGGCTGGGGTGATATGCTGGTTCTGGTGACACTAACCTATCTATCTGCAGGGCTGGGGTGATATGCTGGTTCTGGTGACACTAACCTATCTATCTGCAGGGCTGGGGTGATATGCTGGTTCTGGTGACACTAACCTATCTATCTGCAGGGCTGGGGTGATATGCTGGTTCTGGTGACACTAACCTATCTATCTGCAGGGCTGGGGTGATATGCTGGTTCTGGTGACACTAACCTATCTATCTGCAGGGCTGGGGTGATATGCTGGTTCTGGTGACACTAACCTATCTATCTGCAGGGCTGGGGTGATATGCTGGTTCTGGTGACACTAACCTATCTATCTGCAGGGCTGGGGTGATATGCTGGTTCTGGTGACACTAACCTATCTATCTGCAGGGCTGGGGTGATATGCTGGTTCTGGTGACACTAACCTATCTATCTGCAGGGCTGGGGTGATATGCTGGTTCTGGTGACACTAACCTATCTATCTGCAGGGCTGGGGTGATATGCTGGTTCTGGTGACACTAACCTATCTATCTGCAGGGCTGGGGTGATATGCTGGTTCTGGTGACACTAACCTATCTATCTGCAGGGCTGGGGTGATATGCTGGTTCTGGTGACACTAACCTATCTATCTGCAGGGCTGGGGTGATATGCTGGTTTGGTGCTTCTGCAGGGCTGGGGGGATATGCTGGTTCTGGTGACACTAACCTATCTATCTGCAGGGCTGGGGTGATATGCTGGTTCTGGTGACACTAACCTATCTATCTGCAGGGCTGGGGTGATATGCTGGTTCTGGTGACACTAACCTATCTATCTGCAGGGCTGGGGTGATATGCTGGTTCTGGTGACACTAACCTATCTATCTGCAGGGCTGGGGTGATATGCTGGTTCTGGTGACACTAACCTATCTATCTGCAGGGCTGGGGTGATATGCTGGTTCTGGTGACACTAACCTATCTATCTGCAGGGCTGGGGTGATATGCTGGTTCTGGTGACACTAACCTATCTATCTGCAGGGCTGGGGTGATATGCTGGTTCTGGTGACACTAACCTATCTATCTGCAGGGCTGGGGTGATATGCTGGTTCTGGTGACACTAACCTATCTATCTGCAGGGCTGGGGTGATATGCTGGTTCTGGTGACACTAACCTATCTATCTGCAGGGCTGGGGTGATATGCTGGTTCTGGTGACACTAACCTATCTATCTGCAGGGCTGGGGTGATATGCTGGTTCTGGTGACACTAACCTATCTATCTGCAGGACTGGGGTGATATGCTGGTTCTGGTGACACTAACCTATCTATCTGCAGGGCTGGGGTGATATGCTGGTTCTGGTGACACTAACCTATCTATCTGCAGGGCTGGGGTGATATGCTGGTTCTGGTGACCATAACCTATCTATCTGCAGGGCTGGGGTGATATGCTGGTTCTGGTGACACTAACCTATCTATCTGCAGGGCTGGGGTGATATGCTGGTTCTGGTGACCCTAACCTATCTATCTGCAGGGCTGGGGTGATATGCGGTGCTGGTGACACTAACCTATCTATCTGCAGGGCTGGGGTGATATGCTGGTTCTGGTGACACTAACCTATCTATCTGCAGGGCTGGGGTGATATGCTGGTTCTGGTGACACTAACCTATCTATCTGCAGGGCTGGGGTGATATGCTGGTTCTGGTGACACTAACCTATCTATCTGCAGGGCTGGGGTGATATGCTGGTTCTGGTGACACTAACCTATCTATCTGCAGGGCTGGGGTGATATGCTGGTTCTGGTGACACTAACCTATCTATCTGCAGGGCTGGGGTGATATGCTGGTTCTGGTGACACTAACCTATCTATCTGCAGGGCTGGGGTGATATGCTGGTTCTGGTGACACTAACCTATCTATCTGCAGGGCTGGGGTGATATGCTGGTTCTGGTGACCATAACCTATCTATCTGCAGGGCTGGGGTGATATGCTGGTTCTGGTGACCATAACCTATCTATCTGCAGGGCTGGGGTGATATGCTGGTTCTGGTGACCATAACCTATCTATCTGCAGGGCTGGGGTGATATGCTGGGTCTGGTGACACTAACCTATCTATCTGCAGGGCTGGGGTGATATGCTGGTTCTGGTGACACTAACCTATCTATCTGCAGGGCTGGGGTGATATGCTGGTTCTGGTGACACTAACCTATCTATCTGCAGGGCTGGGGTGATATGCTGGTTCTGGTGACACTAACCTATCTATCTGCAGGACTGGGGTGATATGCTGGTTCTGGTGACACTAACCTATCTATCTGCAGGGCTGGGGTGATATGCTGGTCTGGTGACACTAACCATCTATCTGCAGGGCTGGGGTGATATGCTGGTTCTGGTGACACTAACCTATCTATCTGCAGGGCTGGGGTGATATGCTGGTTCTGGTGACACTAACCTATCTATCTGCAGGGCTGGGGTGATATGCTGGTTCTGGTGACACTAACCTATCTATCTGCAGGGCTGGGGTGATATGCTGGTTCTGGTGACCATAACCTATCTATCTGCAGGGCTGGGGTGATATGCTGGTTCTGGTGACCATAACCTATCTATCTGCAGGGCTGGGGTGATATGCTGGTTCTGGTGACCATAACCTATCTATCTGCAGGGCTGGGGTGATATGCTGGTTCTGGTGACACTAACCTATCTATCTGCAGGGCTGGGGTGATATGCTGGTTCTGGTGACACTAACCTATCTATCTGCAGGGCTGGGGTGATATGCTGGTTCTGGTGACACTAACCTATCTATCTGCAGGGCTGGGGTGATATGCTGGTTCTGGTGACACTAACCTATCTATCTGCAGGGCTGGGGTGATATGCTGGTTCTGGTGACACTAACCTATCTATCTGCAGGGCTGGGGTGATATGCTGGTTCTGGTGACACTAACCTATCTATCTGCAGGGCTGGGGTGATATGCTGGTTCTGGTGACACTAACCTATCTATCTGCAGGGCTGGGGTGATATGCTGGTTCTGGTGACACTAACCTATCTATCTGCAGGGCTGGGGTGATATGCTGGTTCTGGTGACACTAACCTATCTATCTGCAGGGCTGGGGTGATATGCTGGTTCTGGTGACACTAACCTATCTATCTGCAGGGCTGGGGTGATATGCTGGTTCTGGTGACACTAACCTATCTATCTGCAGGGCTGGGGTGATATGCTGGTTCTGGTGACACTAACCTATCTATCTGCAGGGCTGGGGTGATATGCTGGTTCTGGTGACACTAACCTATCTATCTGCAGGGCTGGGGTGATATGCTGGTTCTGGTGACACTAACCTATCTATCTGCAGGGCTGGGGTGATATGCTGGTTCTGGTGACACTAACCTATCTATCTGCAGGGCTGGGGTGATATGCTGGTTCTGGTGACACTAACCTATCTATCTGCAGGGCTGGGGTGATATGCTGGTTCTGGTGACACTAACCTATCTATCTGCAGGGCTGGGGTGATATGCTGGTTCTGGTGACACTAACCTATCTATCTGCAGGGCTGGGGTGATATGCTGGTTCTGGTGACACTAACCTATCTATCTGCAGGGCTGGGGTGATATGCTGGTTCTGGTGACACTAACCTATCTATCTGCAGGGCTGGGGTGATATGCTGGTTCTGGTGACACTAACCTATCTATCTGCAGGGCTGGGGTGATATGCTGGTTCTGGTGACACTAACCTATCTATCTGCAGGGCTGGGGTGATATGCTGGTTCTGGTGACACTAACCTATCTATCTGCAGGGCTGGGGTGATATGCTGGTTCTGGTGACACTAACCTATCTATCTGCAGGGCTGGGGTGATATGCTGGTTCTGGTGACACTAACCTATCTATCTGCAGGGCTGGGGTGATATGCTGGTTCTGGTGACACTAACCTATCTATCTGCAGGGCTGGGGTGATATGCTGGTTCTGGTGACACTAACCTATCTATCTGCAGGGCTGGGGTGATATGCTGGTTCTGGTGACACTAACCTATCTATCTGCAGGGCTGGGGTGATATGCTGGTTCTGGTGACACTAACCTATCTATCTGCAGGGCTGGGGTGATATGCTGGTTCTGGTGACACTAACCTATCTATCTGCAGGGCTGGGGTGATATGCTGGTTCTGGTGACACTAACCTATCTATCTGCAGGGCTGGGGTGATATGCTGGTTCTGGTGACACTAACCTATCTATCTGCAGGGCTGGGGTGAAGCTGGGTAATCTGGTGACACTAACCTATCTATCTGCAGGGCTGGGGTGATATGCTGGTTCTGGTGACCATAACCTATCTATCTGCAGGGCTGGGGTGATATGCTGGTTCTGGTGACCATAACCTATCTATCTGCAGGGCTGGGGTGATATGCTGGTTCTGGTGACACTAACCTATCTATCTGCAGGGCTGGGGTGATATGCTGGTTCTGGTGACACTAACCTATCTATCTGCAGGGCTGGGGTGATATGCTGGTTCTGGTGACACTAACCTATCTATCTGCAGGGCTGGGGTGATATGCTGGTTCTGGTGACACTAACCTATCTATCTGCAGGGCTGGGGTGATATGCTGGTTCTGGTGACACTAACCTATCTATCTGCAGGGCTGGGGTGATATGCTGGTTCTGGTGACACTAACCTATCTATCTGCAGGGCTGGGGTGATATGCTGGTTCTGGTGACACTAACCTATCTATCTGCAGGGCTGGGGTGATATGCTGGTTCTGGTGACACTAACCTATCTATCTGCAGGGCTGGGGTGATATGCTGGTTCTGGTGACCATAACCTATCTATCTGCAGGGCTGGGGTGATATGCTGGTTCTGGTGACCATAACCTATCTATCTGCAGGGCTGGGGTGATATGCTGGTTCTGGTGACCATAACCTATCTATCTGCAGGGCTGGGGTGATATGCTGGTTCTGGTGACACTAACCTATCTATCTGCAGGGCTGGGGTGATATGCTGGTTCTGGTGACACTAACCTATCTATCTGCAGGGCTGGGGTGATATGCTGGTTCTGGTGACACTAACCTATCTATCTGCAGGGCTGGGGTGATATGCTGGTTCTGGTGACACTAACCTATCTATCTGCAGGGCTGGGGTGATATGCTGGTTCTGGTGACACTAACCTATCTATCTGCAGGGCTGGGGTGATATGCTGGTTCTGGTGACACTAACCTATCTATCTGCAGGGCTGGGGTGATATGCTGGTTCTGGTGACACTAACCTATCTATCTGCAGGGCTGGGGTGATATGCTGGTTCTGGTGACACTAACCTATCTATCTGCAGGGCTGGGGTGATATGCTGGTTCTGGTGACACTAACCTATCTATCTGCAGGGCTGGGGTGATATGCTGGTTCTGGTGACCACTAACCTATCTATCTGCAGGGCTGGGGTGATATGCTGGTTCTGGTGACCATAACCTATCTATCTGCAGGGCTGGGGTGATATGCTGGTTCTGGTGACACTAACCTATCTATCTGCAGGGCTGGGGTGATATGCTGGTTCTGGTGACACTAACCTATCTATCTGCAGGGCTGGGGTGATATGCTGGTTCTGGTGACACTAACCTATCTATCTGCAGGGCTGGGGTGATATGCTGGTTCTGGTGACACTAACCTATCTATCTGCAGGGCTGGGGTGATATGCTGGTTCTGGTGACACTAACCTATCTATCTGCAGGGCTGGGGTGATATGCTGGTTCTGGTGACACTAACCTATCTATCTGCAGGGCTGGGGTGATATGCTGGTTCTGGTGACACTAACCTATCTATCTGCAGGGCTGGGGTGATATGCTGGTTCTGGTGACACTAACCTATCTATCTGCAGGGCTGGGGTGATATGCTGGTTCTGGTGACACTAACCTATCTATCTGCAGGGCTGGGGTGATATGCTGGTTCTGGTGACCACTAACCTATCTATCTGCAGGGCTGGGGTGATATGCTGGTGGTCTGGTGACACTAACCTATCTATCTGCAGGGCTGGGGTGATATGCTGGGTCTGGTGACACTAACCTATCTATCTGCAGGGCTGGGGTGATATGCTGGTTCTGGTGACACTAACCTATCTATCTGCAGGGCTGGGGTGATATGCTGGTTCTGGTGACACTAACCTATCTATCTGCAGGGCTGGGGTGATATGCTGGTTCTGGTGACACTAACCTATCTATCTGCAGGACTGGGGTGATATGCTGGTTCTGGTGACACTAACCTATCTATCTGCAGGACTGGGGTGATATGCTGGTTCTGGTGACACTAACCTATCTATCTGCAGGGCTGGGGTGATATGCTGGTTCTGGTGACACTAACCTATCTATCTGCAGGGCTGGGGTGATATGCTGGTTCTGGTGACACTAACCTATCTATCTGCAGGGCTGGGGTGATATGCTGGTTCTGGTGACCATAACCTATCTATCTGCAGGGCTGGGGTGATATGCTGGTTCTGGTGACCATAACCTATCTATCTGCAGGGCTGGGGTGATATGCTGGTTCTGGTGACACTAACCTATCTATCTGCAGGGCTGGGGTGATATGCTGGTTCTGGTGACACTAACCTATCTATCTGCAGGACTGGGGTGATATGCTGGTTCTGGTGACACTAACCTATCTATCTGCAGGGCTGGGGTGATATGCTGGTTCTGGTGACACTAACCTATCTATCTGCAGGGCTGGGGTGATATGCTGGTTCTGGTGACACTAACCTATCTATCTGCAGGGCTGGGGTGATATGCTGGTTCTGGTGACACTAACCTATCTATCTGCAGGGCTGGGGTGATATGCTGGTTCTGGTGACAGTAACCTATCTATCTGCAGGGCTGGGGTGATATGCTGGTCCTGGTGACATTAACCTATCTATCTGCAGGGCTGGGGTGATATGCTGGTTCTGGTGACACTAACCTATCTATCTGCAGGGCTGGGGTGATATGCTGGTTCTGGTGACACTAACCTATCTATCTGCAGGGCTGGGGTGATATGCTGGTTCTGGTGACACTAACCTATCTATCTGCAGGGCTGGGGTGATATGCTGGTTCTGGTGACACTAACCTATCTATCTGCAGGGCTGGGGTGATATGCTGGTTCTGGTGACACTAACCTATCTATCTGCAGGGCTGGGGTGATATGCTGGTTCTGGTGACACTAACCTATCTATCTGCAGGGCTGGGGTGATATGCTGGTTCTGGTGACACTAACCTATCTATCTGCAGGGCTGGGGTGATATGCTGGTTCTGGTGACACTAACCTATCTATCTGCAGGGCTGGGGTGATATGCTGGGTCTGGTGACACTAACCTATCTATCTGCAGGGCTGGGGTGATATGCTGGTTCTGGTGACCATAACCTATCTATCTGCAGGGCTGGGGTGATATGCTGGTTCTGGTGACACTAACCTATCTATCTGCAGGGCTGGGGTGATATGCTGGTTCTGGTGACACTAACCTATCTATCTGCAGGGCTGGGGTGATATGCTGGTTCTGGTGACACTAACCTATCTATCTGCAGGACTGGGGTGATATGCTGGTTCTGGTGACACTAACCTATCTATCTGCAGGACTGGGGTGATATGCTGGTTCTGGTGACACTAACCTATCTATCTGCAGGGCTGGGGTGATATGCTGGTTCTGGTGACACTAACCTATCTATCTGCAGGGCTGGGGTGATATGCTGGTTCTGGTCACACTAACCTATCTATCTGCAGGGCTGGGGTGATATGCTGGTTCTGGTGACCATAACCTATCTATCTGCAGGCTGGGGTGATATGCTGGTTCTGGTGACACTAACCTATCTATCTGCAGGGCTGGGGTGATATGCTGGTTCTGGTGACACTAACCTATCTATATGCAGGACTGGGGTGATATTCTGGTGACACTAACCTATCTATCTGCAGGACTGGGGTGATATGCTGGTTCTGGTGACACTAACCTATCTATCTGCAGGGCTGGGGTGATATGCTGGTTCTGGTGACCATAACCTATCTATCTGCAGGGCTGGGGTGATATGCTGGTTCTGGTGACCATAACCTATCTATCTGCAGGGCTGGGGTGATATGCTGGGTCTGGTGACACTAACCTATCTATCTGCAGGGCTGGGGTGATATGCTGGTTCTGGTGACACTAACCTATCTATCTGCAGGGCTGGGGTGATATGCTGGTTCTGGTGACACTAACCTATCTATCTGCAGGACTGGGGTGATATGCTGGTTCTGGTGACACTAACCTATCTATCTGCAGGACTGGGGTGATATGCTGGTTCTGGTGACACTAACCTATCTATCTGCAGGGCTGGGGTGATATGCTGGTTCTGGTGACACTAACCTATCTATCTGCAGGGCTGGGGTGATATGCTGGTTCTGGTGACACTAACCTATCTATCTGCAGGGCTGGGGTGATATGCTGGTTCTGGTGACACTAACCTATCTATCTGCAGGGCTGGGGTGATATGCTGGTTCTGGTGACCATAACCTATCTATCTGCAGGGCTGGGGTGATATGCTGGTTCTGGTGACCATAACCTATCTATCTGCAGGGCTGGGGTGATATGCTGGGTCTGGTGACACTAACCTATCTATCTGCAGGGCTGGGGTGATATGCTGGTTCTGGTGACACTAACCTATCTATCTGCAGGGCTGGGGTGATATGCTGGTTCTGGTGACACTAACCTATCTATCTGCAGGGCTGGGGTGATATGCTGGTTCTGGTGACACTAACCTATCTATCTGCAGGACTGGGGTGATATGCTGGTTCTGGTGACACTAACCTATCTATCTGCAGGACTGGGGTGATATTCTGGTGACACTAACCTATCTATCTGCAGGACTGGGGTGATACTATCTGGTGACACTAACCTATCTATCTGCAGGGCTGGGGTGATATGCTGGTTCTGGTGACACTAACCTATCTATCTGCAGGGCTGGGGTGATATGCTGGTTCTGGTGACCATAACCTATCTATCTGCAGGGCTGGGGTGATATGCTGGTTCTGGTGACCATAACCTATCTATCTGCAGGGCTGGGGTGATATGCTGGTTCTGGTGACCATAACCTATCTATCTGCAGGCTGGGGTGATATGCTGGTTCTGGTGACACTAACCTATCTATCTGCAGGGCTGGGGTGATAGCTGTTCTGGTGACACTAACCTATCTATCTGCAGGACTGGGGTGATATGCTGGTTCTGGTGACACTAACCTATCTATCTGCAGGGCTGGGGTGATATGCTGGTTCTGGTGACAGTAACCTATCTATCTGCAGGGCTGGGGTGATATGCTGGTTCTGGTGACACTAACCTATCTATCTGCAGGGCTGGGGTGATATGCTGGTTCTGGTGACACTAACCTATCTATCTGCAGGGCTGGGGTGATATGCTGGTTCTGGTGACAGTAACCTATCTATCTGCAGGGCTGGGGTGATATGCTGGTCCTGGTGACATTAACCTATCTATCTGCAGGGCTGGGGTGATATGCTGGGTCTGGTGACACTAACCTATCTATCTGCAGGGCTGGGGTGATATGCTGGTTCTGGTGACACTAACCTATCTATCTGCAGGGCTGGGGTGATATGCTGGTTCTGGTGACACTAACCTATCTATCTGCAGGGCTGGGGTGATATGCTGGGTCTGGTGACACTAACCTATCTATCTGCAGGGCTGGGGTGATATGCTGGTTCTGGTGACACTAACCTATCTATCTGCAGGGCTGGGGTGATATGCTGGTTCTGGTGACACTAACCTATCTATCTGCAGGGCTGGGGTGATATGCTGGTTCTGGTGACACTAACCTATCTATCTGCAGGGCTGGGGTGATATGCTGGTTCTGGTGACACTAACCTATCTATCTGCAGGGCTGGGGTGATATGCTGGTTCTGGTGACACTAACCTATCTATCTGCAGGGCTGGGGTGATATGCTGGTTCTGGTGACACTAACCTATCTATCTGCAGGGCTGGGGTGATATGCTGGTTCTGGTGACACTAACCTATCTATCTGCAGGGCTGGGGTGATATGCTGGTTCTGGTGACACTAACCTATCTATCTGCAGGGCTGGGGTGATATGCTGGTTCTGGTGACACTAACCTATCTATCTGCAGGGCTGGGGTGATATGCTGGTTCTGGTGACACTAACCTATCTATCTGCAGGGCTGGGGTGATATGCTGGTTCTGGTGACACTAACCTATCTATCTGCAGGGCTGGGGTGATATGCTGGTTCTGGTGACACTAACCTATCTATCTGCAGGGCTGGGGTGATATGCTGGTTCTGGTGACACTAACCTATCTATCTGCAGGGCTGGGGTGATATGCTGGTTCTGGTGACACTAACCTATCTATCTGCAGGGCTGGGGTGATATGCTGGTTCTGGTGACACTAACCTATCTATCTGCAGGGCTGGGGTGATATGCTGGTTCTGGTGACACTAACCTATCTATCTGCAGGGCTGGGGTGATATGCTGGTTCTGGTGACACTAACCTATCTATCTGCAGGGCTGGGGTGATATGCTGGTTCTGGTGACACTAACCTATCTATCTGCAGGGCTGGGGTGCTATGCTGGTCTGGGACCATGACCTTCTATCGCAGGCTGGGGTGATATGCTGGTTCTGGTGACACTAACCTATCTATCTGCAGGGCTGGGGTGATATGCTGGTTCTGGTGACACTAACCTATCTATCTGCAGGGCTGGGGTGATATGCTGGTTCTGGTGACACTAACCTATCTATCTGCAGGGCTGGGGTGATATGCTGGTTCTGGTGACACTAACCTATCTATCTGCAGGGCTGGGGTGATATGCTGGTTCTGGTGACACTAACCTATCTATCTGCAGGGCTGGGGTGATATGCTGGTTCTGGTGACACTAACCTATCTATCTGCAGGGCTGGGGTGATATGCTGGTTCTGGTGACACTAACCTATCTATCTGCAGGGCTGGGGTGATATGCTGGTTCTGGTGACACTAACCTATCTATCTGCAGGGCTGGGGTGATATGCTGGTTCTGGTGACACTAACCTATCTATCTGCAGGGCTGGGGTGATATGCTGGTTCTGGTGACACTAACCTATCTATCTGCAGGGCTGGGGTGATATGCTGGTTCTGGTGACACTAACCTATCTATCTGCAGGGCTGGGGTGATATGCTGGTTCTGGTGACACTAACCTATCTATCTGCAGGGCTGGGGTGATATGCTGGTTCTGGTGACACTAACCTATCTATCTGCAGGGCTGGGGTGATATGCTGGTTCTGGTGACACTAACCTATCTATCTGCAGGGCTGGGGTGATATGCTGGTTCTGGTGACACTAACCTATCTATCTGCAGGGCTGGGGTGATATGCTGGTTCTGGTGACACTAACCTATCTATCTGCAGGGCTGGGGTGATATGCTGGTTCTGGTGACACTAACCTATCTATCTGCAGGGCTGGGGTGATATGCTGGTTCTGGTGACACTAACCTATCTATCTGCAGGGCTGGGGTGATATGCTGGTTCTGGTGACACTAACCTATCTATCTGCAGGGCTGGGGTGATATGCTGGTTCTGGTGACACTAACCTATCTATCTGCAGGGCTGGGGTGATATGCTGGTTCTGGTGACACTAACCTATCTATCTGCAGGGCTGGGGTGATATGCTGGTTCTGGTGACACTAACCTATCTATCTGCAGGGCTGGGGTGATATGCTGGTTCTGGTGACCATAACCTATCTATCTGCAGGGCTGGGGTGATATGCTGGTTCTGGTGACCATAACCTATCTATCTGCAGGGCTGGGGTGATATGCTGGTTCTGGTGACACTAACCTATCTATCTGCAGGGCTGGGGTGATATGCTGGTTCTGGTGACACTAACCTATCTATCTGCAGGGCTGGGGTGATATGCTGGTTCTGGTGACACTAACCTATCTATCTGCAGGGCTGGGGTGATATGCTGGTTCTGGTGACACTAACCTATCTATCTGCAGGGCTGGGGTGATATGCTGGTTCTGGTGACACTAACCTATCTATCTGCAGGGCTGGGGTGATATGCTGGTTCTGGTGACACTAACCTATCTATCTGCAGGGCTGGGGTGATATGCTGGTTCTGGTGACACTAACCTATCTATCTGCAGGGCTGGGGTGATATGCTGGTTCTGGTGACACTAACCTATCTATCTGCAGGGCTGGGGTGATATGCTGGTTCTGGTGACACTAACCTATCTATCTGCAGGGCTGGGGTGATATGCTGGTTCTGGTGACACTAACCTATCTATCTGCAGGGCTGGGGTGATATGCTGGTTCTGGTGACCATAACCTATCTGCGCGGGCTGGGGTGATATGCTGGTTCTGGTGACCACTAACCTATCTATCTGCAGGGCTGGGGTGATATGCTGGTTCTGGTGACACTAACCTATCTATCTGCAGGGCTGGGGTGATATGCTGGTTCTGGTGACACTAACCTATCTATCTGCAGGGCTGGGGTGATATGCTGGTTCTGGTGACACTAACCTATCTATCTGCAGGGCTGGGGTGATATGCTGGTTCTGGTGACACTAACCTATCTATCTGCAGGGCTGGGGTGATATGCTGGTTCTGGTGACACTAACCTATCTATCTGCAGGACTGGGGTGATATGCTGGTTCTGGTGACACTAACCTATCTATCTGCAGGACTGGGGTGATATGCTGGTTCTGGTGACACTAACCTATCTATCTGCAGGGCTGGGGTGATATGCTGGTTCTGGTGACACTAACCTATCTATCTGCAGGGCTGGGGTGATATGCTGGTTCTGGTGACCATAACCTATCTATCTGCAGGGCTGGGGTGATATGCTGGTTCTGGTGACCATAACCTATCTATCTGCAGGGCTGGGGTGATATGCTGGTTCTGGTGACACTAACCTATCTATCTGCAGGGCTGGGGTGATATGCTGGTTCTGGTGACACTAACCTATCTATCTGCAGGGCTGGGGTGATATGCTGGTTCTGGTGACACTAACCTATCTATCTGCAGGGCTGGGGTGATATGCTGGTTCTGGTGACACTAACCTATCTATCTGCAGGGCTGGGGTGATATGCTGGTTCTGGTGACACTAACCTATCTATCTGCAGGGCTGGGGTGATATGCTGGTTCTGGTGACACTAACCTATCTATCTGCAGGGCTGGGGTGATATGCTGGTTCTGGTGACACTAACCTATCTATCTGCAGGGCTGGGGTGATATGCTGGTTCTGGTGACACTAACCTATCTATCTGCAGGGCTGGGGTGATATGCTGGTTCTGGTGACACTAACCTATCTATCTGCAGGGCTGGGGTGATATGCTGGTTCTGGTGACACTAACCTATCTATCTGCAGGGCTGGGGTGATATGCTGGTTCTGGTGACACTAACCTATCTATCTGCAGGGCTGGGGTGATATGCTGGTTCTGGTGACACTAACCTATCTATCTGCAGGGCTGGGGTGATATGCTGGTTCTGGTGACACTAACCTATCTATCTGCAGGGCTGGGGTGATATGCTGGTTCTGGTGACACTAACCTATCTATCTGCAGGGCTGGGGTGATATGCTGGTTCTGGTGACACTAACCTATCTATCTGCAGGGCTGGGGTGATATGCTGGTTCTGGTGACACTAACCTATCTATCTGCAGGGCTGGGGTGATATGCTGGTTCTGGTGACACTAACCTATCTATCTGCAGGGCTGGGGTGATATGCTGGTTCTGGTGACACTAACCTATCTATCTGCAGGGCTGGGGTGATATGCTGGTTCTGGTGACACTAACCTATCTATCTGCAGGGCTGGGGTGATATGCTGGTTCTGGTGACACTAACCTATCTATCTGCAGGGCTGGGGTGATATGCTGGTTCTGGTGACACTAACCTATCTATCTGCAGGGCTGGGGTGATATGCTGGTTCTGGTGACACTAACCTATCTATCTGCAGGGCTGGGGTGATATGCTGGTTCTGGTGACACTAACCTATCTATCTGCAGGGCTGGGGTGATATGCTGGTTCTGGTGACACTAACCTATCTATCTGCAGGGCTGGGGTGATATGCTGGTTCTGGTGACCATAACCTATCTATCTGCAGGGCTGGGGTGATATGCTGGTTCTGGTGACACTAACCTATCTATCTGCAGGGCTGGGGTGATATGCTGGTTCTGGTGACACTAACCTATCTATCTGCAGGGCTGGGGTGATATGCTGGTTCTGGTGACACTAACCTATCTATCTGCAGGGCTGGGGTGATATGCTGGTTCTGGTGACACTAACCTATCTATCTGCAGGGCTGGGGTGATATGCTGGTTCTGGTGACACTAACCTATCTATCTGCAGGGCTGGGGTGATATGCTGGTTCTGGTGACACTAACCTATCTATCTGCAGGGCTGGGGTGATATGCTGGTTCTGGTGACACTAACCTATCTATCTGCAGGGCTGGGGGCTGGTTCTGGTGACACTAACCTATCTATCTGCAGGGCTGGGGTGATATGCTGGTTCTGGTGACACTAACCTATCTATCTGCAGGGCTGGGGTGATATGCTGGTTCTGGTGACACTAACCTATCTATCTGCAGGGCTGGGGTGATATGCTGGTTCTGGTGACCATAACCTATCTATCTGCAGGGCTGGGGTGATATGCTGGTTCTGGTGACCATAACCTATCTATCTGCAGGGCTGGGGTGATATGCTGGTTCTGGTGACACTAACCTATCTATCTGCAGGGCTGGGGTGATATGCTGGTTCTGGTGACACTAACCTATCTATCTGCAGGGCTGGGGTGATATGCTGGTTCTGGTGACACTAACCTATCTATCTGCAGGGCTGGGGTGATATGCTGGTTCTGGTGACACTAACCTATCTATCTGCAGGGCTGGGGTGATATGCTGGTTCTGGTGACACTAACCTATCTATCTGCAGGGCTGGGGTGATATGCTGGTTCTGGTGACACTAACCTATCTATCTGCAGGGCTGGGGTGATATGCTGGTTCTGGTGACACTAACCTATCTATCTGCAGGGCTGGGGTGATATGCTGGTTCTGGTGACACTAACCTATCTATCTGCAGGGCTGGGGTGATATGCTGGTTCTGGTGACACTAACCTATCTATCTGCAGGGCTGGGGTGATATGCTGGTTCTGGTGACACTAACCTATCTATCTGCAGGGCTGGGGTGATATGCTGGTTCTGGTGACACTAACCTATCTATCTGCAGGGCTGGGGTGATATGCTGGTTCTGGTGACACTAACCTATCTATCTGCAGGGCTGGGGTGATATGCTGGTTCTGGTGACACTAACCTATCTATCTGCAGGGCTGGGGTGATATGCTGGTTCTGGTGACACTAACCTATCTATCTGCAGGGCTGGGGTGATATGCTGGTTCTGGTGACACTAACCTATCTATCTGCAGGACTGGGGTGATATGCTGGTTCTGGTGACACTAACCTATCTATCTGCAGGGCTGGGGTGATATGCTGGTTCTGGTGACACTAACCTATCTATCTGCAGGGCTGGGGTGATATGCTGGTTCTGGTGACCCTAACCTATCTATCTGCAGGGCTGGGGTGATATGCTGGTTCTGGTGACCATAACCTATCTATCTGCAGGGCTGGGGTGATATGCTGGTTCTGGTGACCCTAACCTATCTATCTGCAGGGCTGGGGTGATATGCTGGTTCTGGTGACACTAACCTGCGGGGGGGGGGGGGGGGCCCATCTATCTGCAGGACTGGGGTGATATTCTGGTGACACTAACCTATCTATCTGCAGGACTGGGGTGATATGCTGGTTCTGGTGACACTAACCTATCTATCTGCAGGGCTGGGGTGATATGCTGGTTCTGGTGACACTAACCTATCTATCTGCAGGGCTGGGGTGATATGCTGGTTCTGGTGACACTAACCTATCTATCTGCAGGGCTGGGGTGATATGCTGGTTCTGGTGACACTAACCTATCTATCTGCAGGGCTGGGGTGATATGCTGGTTCTGGTGACACTAACCTATCTATCTGCAGGGCTGGGGTGATATGCTGGTTCTGGTGACACTAACCTATCTATCTGCAGGGCTGGGGTGATATGCTGGGTCTGGTGACACTAACCTATCTATCTGCAGGGCTGGGGTGATATGCTGGTTCTGGTGACACTAACCTATCTATCTGCAGGGCTGGGGTGATATGCTGGTTCTGGTGACACTAACCTATCTATCTGCAGGGCTGGGGTGATATGCTGGTTCTGGTGACACTAACCTATCTATCTGCAGGGCTGGGGTGATATGCTGGTTCTGGTGACACTAACCTATCTATCTGCAGGGCTGGGGTGATATGCTGGTTCTGGTGACACTAACCTATCTATCTGCAGGGCTGGGGTGATATGCTGGTTCTGGTGACACTAACCTATCTATCTGCAGGGCTGGGGTGATATGCTGGTTCTGGTGACACTAACCTATCTATCTGCAGGGCTGGGGTGATATGCTGGGTCTGGTGACACTAACCTATCTATCTGCAGGGCTGGGGTGATATGCTGGTTCTGGTGACCATAACCTATCTATCTGCAGGGCTGGGGTGATATGCTGGTTCTGGTGACACTAACCTATCTATCTGCAGGGCTGGGGTGATATGCTGGTTCTGGTGACACTAACCTATCTATCTGCAGGGCTGGGGTGATATGCTGGTTCTGGTGACACTAACCTATCTATCTGCAGGACTGGGGTGATATGCTGGTTCTGGTGACACTAACCTATCTATCTGCAGGACTGGGGTGATATTCTGGTGACACTAACCTATCTATCTGCAGGGCTGGGGTGATATGCTGGTTCTGGTGACACTAACCTATCTATCTGCAGGGCTGGGGTGATATGCTGGTTCTGGTGACACTAACCTATCTATCTGCAGGGCTGGGGTGATATGCTGGTTCTGGTGACCATAACCTATCTATCTGCAGGGCTGGGGTGATATGCTGGTTCTGGTGACACTAACCTATCTATCTGCAGGGCTGGGGTGATATGCTGGTTCTGGTGACACTAACCTATCTATCTGCAGGACTGGGGTGATATTCTGGTGACACTAACCTATCTATCTGCAGGACTGGGGTGATATGCTGGTTCTGGTGACACTAACCTATCTATCTGCAGGGCTGGGGTGATATGCTGGTTCTGGTGACCATAACCTATCTATCTGCAGGGCTGGGGTGATATGCTGGTTCTGGTGACCCTAACCTATCTATCTGCAGGGCTGGGGTGATATGCTGGTTCTGGTGACACTAACCTATCTATCTGCAGGGCTGGGGTGATATGCTGGTTCTGGTGACACTAACCTATCTATCTGCAGGGCTGGGGTGATATGCTGGTTCTGGTGACACTAACCTATCTATCTGCAGGACTGGGGTGATATGCTGGTTCTGGTGACACTAACCTATCTATCTGCAGGACTGGGGTGATATGCTGGTTCTGGTGACACTAACCTATCTATCTGCAGGGCTGGGGTGATATGCTGGTTCTGGTGACACTAACCTATCTATCTGCAGGGCTGGGGTGATATGCTGGTTCTGGTGACACTAACCTATCTATCTGCAGGGCTGGGGTGATATGCTGGTTCTGGTGACACTAACCTATCTATCTGCAGGGCTGGGGTGATATGCTGGTTCTGGTGACCATAACCTATCTATCTGCAGGGCTGGGGTGATATGCTGGTTCTGGTGACCATAACCTATCTATCTGCAGGGCTGGGGTGATATGCTGGTTCTGGTGACACTAACCTATCTATCTGCAGGGCTGGGGTGATATGCTGGTTCTGGTGACACTAACCTATCTATCTGCAGGGCTGGGGTGATATGCTGGTTCTGGTGACACTAACCTATCTATCTGCAGGGCTGGGGTGATATGCTGGTTCTGGTGACACTAACCTATCTATCTGCAGGGCTGGGGTGATATGCTGGTTCTGGTGACACTAACCTATCTATCTGCAGGACTGGGGTGATATGCTGGTCCCCCCTCTGGTGACACTAACCTATCTATCTGCAGGGCTGGGGTGATATGCTGGTTCTGGTGACACTAACCTATCTATCTGCAGGACTGGGGTGATATGCTGGTTCTGGTGACACTAACCTATCTATCTGCAGGGCTGGGGTGATATGCTGGTTCTGGTGACACTAACCTATCTATCTGCAGGGCTGGGGTGATATGCTGGTTCTGGTGACCATAACCTATCTATCTGCAGGGCTGGGGTGATATGCTGGTTCTGGTGACCCTAACCTATCTATCTGCAGGGCTGGGGTGATATGCTGGTTCTGGTGACACTAACCTATCTATCTGCAGGGCTGGGGTGATATGCTGGTTCTGGTGACACTAACCTATCTATCTGCAGGGCTGGGGTGATATGCTGGTTCTGGTGACACTAACCTATCTATCTGCAGGGCTGGGGTGATATGCTGGTTTGGTGACACTAACCTATCTATCTGCAGGACTGGGGTGATATGCTGGTTCTGGTGACACTAACCTATCTATCTGCAGGGCTGGGGTGATATGCTGGTTCTGGTGACACTAACCTATCTATCTGCAGGGCTGGGGTGATATGCTGGTTCTGGTGACACTAACCTATCTATCTGCAGGGCTGGGGTGATATGCTGGTTCTGGTGACACTAACCTATCTATCTGCAGGGCTGGGGTGATATGCTGGTTCTGGTGACACTAACCTATCTATCTGCAGGGCTGGGGTGATATGCTGGTTCTGGTGACATTAACCTATCTATCTGCAGGGCTGGGGTGATATGCTGGGTCTGGTGACACTAACCTATCTATCTGCAGGGCTGGGGTGATATGCTGGTTCTGGTGACACTAACCTATCTATCTGCAGGGCTGGGGTGATATGCTGGTTCTGGTGACACTAACCTATCTATCTGCAGGGCTGGGGTGATATGCTGGGTCTGGTGACACTAACCTATCTATCTGCAGGGCTGGGGTGATATGCTGGTTCTGGTGACACTAACCTATCTATCTGCAGGGCTGGGGTGATATGCTGGTTCTGGTGACACTAACCTATCTATCTGCAGGGCTGGGGTGATATGCTGGTTCTGGTGACACTAACCTATCTATCTGCAGGGCTGGGGTGATATGCTGGTTCTGGTGACACTAACCTATCTATCTGCAGGGCTGGGGTGATATGCTGGTTCTGGTGACACTAACCTATCTATCTGCAGGGCTGGGGTGATATGCTGGTTCTGGTGACCATAACCTATCTATCTGCAGGGCTGGGGTGATATGCTGGTTCTGGTGACACTAACCTATCTATCTGCAGGGCTGGGGTGATATGCTGGTTCTGGTGACACTAACCTATCTATCTGCAGGGCTGGGGTGATATGCTGGTTCTGGTGACACTAACCTATCTATCTGCAGGGCTGGGGTGATATGCTGGTTCTGGTGACACTAACCTATCTATCTGCAGGACTGGGGTGATATGCTGGTTCTGGTGACACTAACCTATCTATCTGCAGGGCTGGGGTGATATGCTGGTTCTGGTGACACTAACCTATCTATCTGCAGGGCTGGGGTGATATGCTGGTTCTGGTGACACTAACCTATCTATCTGCAGGGCTGGGGTGATATGCTGGTTCTGGTGACCCTAACCTATCTATCTGCAGGGCTGGGGTGATATGCTGGTTCTGGTGACACTAACCTATCTATCTGCAGGGCTGGGGTGATATGCTGGTTCTGGTGACACTAACCTATCTATCTGCAGGACTGGGGTGATATTCTGGTGACACTAACCTATCTATCTGCAGGGCTGGGGTGATATGCTGGTTCTGGTGACACTAACCTATCTATCTGCAGGGCTGGGGTGATATGCTGGTTCTGGTGACCATAACCTATCTATCTGCAGGGCTGGGGTGATATGCTGGTTCTGGTGACCATAACCTATCTATCTGCAGGGCTGGGGTGATATGCTGGGTCTGGTGACACTAACCTATCTATCTGCAGGGCTGGGGTGATATGCTGGTTCTGGTGACACTAACCTATCTATCTGCAGGGCTGGGGTGATATGCTGGTTCTGGTGACACTAACCTATCTCTCTGCAGGACTGGGGTGATATGCTGGTTCTGGTGACACTAACCTATCTATCTGCAGGACTGGGGTGATATGCTGGTTCTGGTGACACTAACCTATCTATCTGCAGGGCTGGGGTGATATGCTGGTTCTGGTGACAGTAACCTATCTATCTGCAGGGCTGGGGTGATATGCTGGTCCTGGTGACATTAACCTATCTATCTGCAGGGCTGGGGTGATATGCTGGGTCTGGTGACACTAACCTATCTATCTGCAGGGCTGGGGTGATATGCTGGTTCTGGTGACCATAACCTATCTATCTGCAGGGCTGGGGTGATATGCTGGTTCTGGTGACCATAACCTATCTATCTGCAGGGCTGGGGTGATATGCTGGGTCTGGTGACACTAACCTATCTATCTGCAGGGCTGGGGTGATATGCTGGTTCTGGTGACACTAACCTATCTATCTGCAGGGCTGGGGTGATATGCTGGTTCTGGTGACACTAACCTATCTATCTGCAGGGCTGGGGTGATATGCTGGTTCTGGTGACACTAACCTATCTCTCTGCAGGACTGGGGTGATATGCTGGTTCTGGTGACACTAACCTATCTATCTGCAGGACTGGGGTGATATTCTGGTGACACTAACCTATCTATCTGCAGGACTGGGGTGATAATCTGGTGACACTAACCTATCTATCTGCAGGGCTGGGGTGATATGCTGGTTCTGGTGACACTAACCTATCTATCTGCAGGACTGGGGTGATATGCTGGTTCTGGTGACCATAACCTATCTATCTGCAGGGCTGGGGTGATATGCTGGTTCTGGTGACCATAACCTATCTATCTGCAGGGCTGGGGTGATATGCTGGTTCTGGTGACCATAACCTATCTATCTGCAGGGCTGGGGTGATATGCTGGTTCTGGTGACACTAACCTATCTATCTGCAGGACTGGGGTGATAGCTTTCTGGTGACACTAACCTATCTATCTGCAGGACTGGGGTGATATGCTGGTTCTGGTGACACTAACCTATCTATCTGCAGGGCTGGGGTGATATGCTGGTTCTGGTGACAGTAACCTATCTATCTGCAGGGCTGGGGTGATATGCTGGTTCTGGTGACACTAACCTATCTATCTGCAGGGCTGGGGTGATATGCTGGTTCTGGTGACACTAACCTATCTATCTGCAGGGCTGGGGTGATATGCTGGTTCTGGTGACAGTAACCTATCTATCTGCAGGGCTGGGGTGATATGCTGGTCCTGGTGACATTAACCTATCTATCTGCAGGGCTGGGGTGATATGCTGGGTCTGGTGACACTAACCTATCTATCTGCAGGGCTGGGGTGATATGCTGGTTCTGGTGACACTAACCTATCTATCTGCAGGGCTGGGGTGATATGCTGGTTCTGGTGACACTAACCTATCTATCTGCAGGGCTGGGGTGATATGCTGGGTCTGGTGACACTAACCTATCTATCTGCAGGGCTGGGGTGATATGCTGGTTCTGGTGACACTAACCTATCTATCTGCAGGGCTGGGGTGATATGCTGGTTCTGGTGACACTAACCTATCTATCTGCAGGGCTGGGGTGATATGCTGGGTCTGGTGACACTAACCTATCTATCTGCAGGGCTGGGGTGATATGCTGGTTCTGGTGACACTAACCTATCTATCTGCAGGGCTGGGGTGATATGCTGGGTCTGGTGACACTAACCTATCTATCTGCAGGGCTGGGGTGATATGCTGGTTCTGGTGACCATAACCTATCTATCTGCAGGGCTGGGGTGATATGCTGGTTCTGGTGACACTAACCTATCTATCTGCAGGGCTGGGGTGATATGCTGGTTCTGGTGACACTAACCTATCTATCTGCAGGGCTGGGGTGATATGCTGGTTCTGGTGACACTAACCTATCTATCTGCAGGACTGGGGTGATATGCTGGTTCTGGTGACACTAACCTATCTATCTGCAGGACTGGGGTGTATGCTGATATTCTGGTGACACTAACCTATCTATCTGCAGGGCTGGGGTGATATGCTGGTTCTGGTGACACTAACCTATCTATCTGCAGGGCTGGGGTGATATGCTGGTTCTGGTGACACTAACCTATCTATCTGCAGGGCTGGGGTGATATGCTGGTTCTGGTGACCATAACCTATCTATCTGCAGGCTGGGGTGATATGCTGGTTCTGGTGACACTAACCTATCTATCTGCAGGGCTGGGGTGATATGCTGGTTCTGGTGACACTAACCTATCTATCTGCAGGACTGGGGTGATAGCTGGTTCTGGTGACACTAACCTATCTATCTGCAGGGCTGGGGTGATATGCTGGTTCTGGTGACACTAACCTATCTATCTGCAGGGCTGGGGTGATATGCTGGTTCTGGTGACCCTAACCTATCTATCTGCAGGGCTGGGGTGATATGCTGGTTCTGGTGACACTAACCTATCTATCTGCAGGGCTGGGGTGATATGCTGGTTCTGGTGACACTAACCTATCTATCTGCAGGGCTGGGGTGATATGCTGGTTCTGGTGACACTAACCTATCTATCTGCAGGGCTGGGGTGATATGCTGGTTCTGGTGACACTAACCTATCTATCTGCAGGGCTGGGGTGATATGCTGGTTCTGGTGACACTAACCTATCTATCTGCAGGGCTGGGGTGATATGCTGGTTCTGGTGACACTAACCTATCTATCTGCAGGGCTGGGGTGATATGCTGGTTCTGGTGACACTAACCTATCTATCTGCAGGGCTGGGGTGATATGCTGGTTCTGGTGACACTAACCTATCTATCTGCAGGGCTGGGGTGATATGCTGGTTCTGGTGACACTAACCTATCTATCTGCAGGGCTGGGGTGATATGCTGGTTCTGGTGACCATAACCTATCTATCTGCAGGGCTGGGGTGATATGCTGGTTCTGGTGACCCTAACCTATCTATCTGCAGGGCTGGGGTGATATGCTGGTTCTGGTGACACTAACCTATCTATCTGCAGGGCTGGGGTGATATGCTGGTTCTGGTGACACTAACCTATCTATCTGCAGGGCTGGGGTGATATGCTGGTTCTGGTGACACTAACCTATCTATCTGCAGGACTGGGGTGATATGCTGGTTCTGGTGACACTAACCTATCTATCTGCAGGGCTGGGGTGATATGCTGGTTCTGGTGACACTAACCTATCTATCTGCAGGGCTGGGGTGATATGCTGGTTCTGGTGACACTAACCTATCTATCTGCAGGGCTGGGGTGATATGCTGGTTCTGGTGACACTAACCTATCTATCTGCAGGGCTGGGGTGATATGCTGGTTCTGGTGACACTAACCTATCTATCTGCAGGGCTGGGGTGATATGCTGGTTCTGGTGACACTAACCTATCTATCTGCAGGGCTGGGGTGATATGCTGGTTCTGGTGACCATAACCTATCTATCTGCAGGGCTGGGGTGATATGCTGGTTCTGGTGACCCTAACCTATCTATCTGCAGGGCTGGGGTGATATGCTGGTTCTGGTGACACTAACCTATCTATCTGCAGGGCTGGGGTGATATGCTGGTTCTGGTGACACTAACCTATCTATCTGCAGGGCTGGGGTGATATGCTGGTTCTGGTGACACTAACCTATCTATCTGCAGGGCTGGGGTGATATGCTGGTTCTGGTGACACTAACCTATCTATCTGCAGGGCTGGGGTGATATGCTGGTTCTGGTGACACTAACCTATCTATCTGCAGGGCTGGGGTGATATGCTGGTTCTGGTGACACTAACCTATCTATCTGCAGGGCTGGGGTGATATGCTGGTTCTGGTGACACTAACCTATCTATCTGCAGGGCTGGGGTGATATGCTGGTTCTGGTGACACTAACCTATCTATCTGCAGGGCTGGGGTGATATGCTGGTTCTGGTGACACTAACCTATCTATCTGCAGGGCTGGGGTGATATGCTGGTTCTGGTGACACTAACCTATCTATCTGCAGGGCTGGGGTGATATGCTGGTTCTGGTGACACTAACCTATCTATCTGCAGGGCTGGGGTGATATGCTGGTTCTGGTGACACTAACCTATCTATCTGCAGGGCTGGGGTGATATGCTGGTTCTGGTGACACTAACCTATCTATCTGCAGGGCTGGGGTGATATGCTGGTTCTGGTGACACTAACCTATCTATCTGCAGGGCTGGGGTGATATGCTGGTTCTGGTGACACTAACCTATCTATCTGCAGGGCTGGGGTGATATTCTGGTGACACTAACCTATCTATCTGCAGGACTGGGGTGATATGCTGGTTCTGGTGACACTAACCTATCTATCTGCAGGGCTGGGGTGATATGCTGGTTCTGGTGACCCTAACCTATCTATCTGCAGGGCTGGGGTGATATGCTGGTTCTGGTGACCACTAACCTATCTATCTGCAGGGCTGGGGTGATATGCTGGTTCTGGTGACACTAACCTATCTATCTGCAGGGCTGGGGTGATATGCTGGTTCTGGTGACACTAACCTATCTATCTGCAGGGCTGGGGTGATATGCTGGTTCTGGTGACACTAACCTATCTATCTGCAGGGCTGGGGTGATATGCTGGTTCTGGTGACACTAACCTATCTATCTGCAGGGCTGGGGTGATATGCTGGTTCTGGTGACACTAACCTATCTATCTGCAGGGCTGGGGTGATATGCTGGTTCTGGTGACACTAACCTATCTATCTGCAGGGCTGGGGTGATATGCTGGTTCTGGTGACACTAACCTATCTATCTGCAGGGCTGGGGTGATATGCTGGGTCTGGTGACACTAACCTATCTATCTGCAGGGCTGGGGTGATATGCTGGTTCTGGTGACACTAACCTATCTATCTGCAGGGCTGGGGTGATATGCTGGTTCTGGTGACCATAACCTATCTATCTGCAGGGCTGGGGTGATATGCTGGTTCTGGTGACACTAACCTATCTATCTGCAGGGCTGGGGTGATATGCTGGTTCTGGTGACACTAACCTATCTATCTGCAGGACTGGGGTGATATGCTGGTTCTGGTGACACTAACCTATCTATCTGCAGGGCTGGGGTGATATGCTGGTTCTGGTGACACTAACCTATCTATCTGCAGGGCTGGGGTGATATGCTGGTTCTGGTGACCTAACCTATCTATCTGCAGGGCTGGGGTGATATGCTGGTTCTGGTGACACTAACCTATCTATCTGCAGGGCTGGGGTGATATGCTGGTTCTGGTGACACTAACCTATCTATCTGCAGGGCTGGGGTGATATGCTGGTTCTGGTGACACTAACCTATCTATCTGCAGGACTGGGGTGATATGCTGGTTCTGGTGACACTAACCTATCTATCTGCAGGGCTGGGGTGATATGCTGGTTCTGGTGACACTAACCTATCTATCTGCAGGGCTGGGGTGATATGCTGGTTCTGGTGACAGTAACCTATCTATCTGCAGGGCTGGGGTGATATGCTGGTTCTGGTGACACTAACCTATCTATCTGCAGGGCTGGGGTGATATGCTGGGTCTGGTGACACTAACCTATCTATCTGCAGGGCTGGGGTGATATGCTGGTTCTGGTGACCATAACCTTCTATCTGCAGGGCTGGGGTGATATGCTGGTTCTGGTGACCATAACCTATCTATCTGCAGGGCTGGGGTGATATGCTGGGTCTGGTGACACTAACCTATCTATCTGCAGGGCTGGGGTGATATGCTGGTTCTGGTGACACTAACCTATCTATCTGCAGGGCTGGGGTGATATGCTGGTTCTGGTGACACTAACCTATCTATCTGCAGGGCTGGGGTGATATGCTGGTTCTGGTGACACTAACCTATCTATCTGCAGGACTGGGGTGATATGCTGGTTCTGGTGACACTAACCTATCTATCTGCAGGACTGGGGTGATATTCTGGTGACACTAACCTATCTATCTGCAGGACTGGGGTGATACATCTGGTGACACTAACCTATCTATCTGCAGGGCTGGGGTGATATGCTGGTTCTGGTGACACTAACCTATCTATCTGCAGGACTGGGGTGATATGCTGGTTCTGGTGACCATAACCTATCTATCTGCAGGGCTGGGGTGATATGCTGGTTCTGGTGACCATAACCTATCTATCTGCAGGGCTGGGGTGATATGCTGGTTCTGGTGACCATAACCTATCTATCTGCAGGGCTGGGGTGATATGCTGGTTCTGGTGACACTAACCTATCTATCTGCAGGACTGGGGTGATATGCTGGTTCTGGTGACACTAACCTATCTATCTGCAGGGCTGGGGTGATATGCTGGTTCTGGTGACACTAACCTATCTATCTGCAGGGCTGGGGTGATATGCTGGTTCTGGTGACACTAACCTATCTATCTGCAGGGCTGGGGTGATATGCTGGTTCTGGTGACACTAACCTATCTATCTGCAGGGCTGGGGTGATATGCTGGTTCTGGTGACACTAACCTATCTATCTGCAGGGCTGGGGTGATATGCTGGTTCTGGTGACACTAACCTATCTATCTGCAGGGCTGGGGTGATATGCTGGTTCTGGTGACACTAACCTATCTATCTGCAGGGCTGGGGTGATATGCTGGTTCTGGTGACACTAACCTATCTATCTGCAGGGCTGGGGTGATATGCTGGTTCTGGTGACACTAACCTATCTATCTGCAGGGCTGGGGTGATATGCTGGTTCTGGTGACACTAACCTATCTATCTGCAGGGCTGGGGTGATATGCTGGTTCTGGTGACACTAACCTATCTATCTGCAGGGCTGGGGTGATATGCTGGTTCTGGTGACACTAACCTATCTATCTGCAGGGCTGGGGTGATATGCTGGTTCTGGTGACACTAACCTATCTATCTGCAGGGCTGGGGTGATATGCTGGTTCTGGTGACACTAACCTATCTATCTGCAGGGCTGGGGTGATATGCTGGTTCTGGTGACACTAACCTATCTATCTGCAGGGCTGGGGTGATATGCTGGTTCTGGTGACACTAACCTATCTATCTGCAGGGCTGGGGTGATATGCTGGTTCTGGTGACACTAACCTATCTATCTGCAGGGCTGGGGTGATATGCTGGTTCTGGTGACCATAACCTATCTATCTGCAGGGCTGGGGTGATATGCTGGTTCTGGTGACACTAACCTATCTATCTGCAGGGCTGGGTGATATGCGGCTGGGGTGATATGCTGGTTCTGGTGACACTAACCTATCTATCTGCAGGGCTGGGGTGATATGCTGGTTCTGGTGACACTAACCTATCTATCTGCAGGGCTGGGGTGATATGCTGGTTCTGGTGACACTAACCTATCTATCTGCAGGGCTGGGGTGATATGCTGGTTCTGGTGACACTAACCTATCTATCTGCAGGGCTGGGGTGATATGCTGGCTGGTGACACTAACCTATCTATCTGCAGGGCTGGGGTGATATGCTGGTTCTGGTGACACTAACCTATCTATCTGCAGGGCTGGGGTGATATGCTGGTTCTGGTGACCCTAACCTATCTATCTGCAGGGCTGGGGTGATATGCTGGTTCTGGTGACACTAACCTATCTATCTGCAGGGCTGGGGTGATATGCTGGTTCTGGTGACACTAACCTATCTATATGCAGGACTGGGGTGATACTTCTGGTGACACTAACCTATCTATCTGCAGGACTGGGGTGATATGCTGGTTCTGGTGACACTAACCTATCTATCTGCAGGGCTGGGGTGATATGCTGGTTCTGGTGACCATAACCTATCTATCTGCAGGGCTGGGGTGATATGCTGGTTCTGGTGACCATAACCTATCTATCTGCAGGGCTGGGGTGATATGCTGGTTCTGGTGACACTAACCTATCTATCTGCAGGGCTGGGGTGATATGCTGGTTCTGGTGACACTAACCTATCTATCTGCAGGGCTGGGGTGATATGCTGGTTCTGGTGACACTAACCTATCTCTCTGCAGGACTGGGGTGATATGCTGGTTCTGGTGACACTAACCTATCTATCTGCAGGACTGGGGTGATATGCTGGTTCTGGTGACACTAACCTATCTATCTGCAGGGCTGGGGTGATATGCTGGTTCTGGTGACACTAACCTATCTATCTGCAGGGCTGGGGTGATATGCTGGTTCTGGTGACATTAACCTATCTATCTGCAGGGCTGGGGTGATATGCTGGGTCTGGTGACACTAACCTATCTATCTGCAGGGCTGGGGTGATATGCTGGTTCTGGTGACCATAACCTATCTATCTGCAGGGCTGGGGTGATATGCTGGTTCTGGTGACCACTAACCTATCTATCTGCAGGGCTGGGGTGATATGCTGGGTCTGGTGACACTAACCTATCTATCTGCAGGGCTGGGGTGATATGCTGGTTCTGGTGACACTAACCTATCTATCTGCAGGGCTGGGGTGATATGCTGGTTCTGGTGACACTAACCTATCTATCTGCAGGGCTGGGGTGATATGCTGGTTCTGGTGACACTAACCTATCTATCTGCAGGACTGGGGTGATATGCTGGTTCTGGTGACACTAACCTATCTATCTGCAGGACTGGGGTGATATTCTGGTGACACTAACCTATCTATCTGCAGGACTGGGGTGATAGGATCTGGTGACACTAACCTATCTATCTGCAGGGCTGGGGTGATATGCTGGTTCTGGTGACACTAACCTATCTATCTGCAGGACTGGGGTGATATGCTGGTTCTGGTGACCATAACCTATCTATCTGCAGGCTGGGGTGATATGCTGGTTCTGGTGACCATAACCTATCTATCTGCAGGGCTGGGGTGATATGCTGGTTCTGGTGACCATAACCTATCTATCTGCAGGGCTGGGGTGATATGCTGGTTCTGGTGACACTAACCTATCTATCTGCAGGACTGGGGTGATATGCTGGTTCTGGTGACACTAACCTATCTATCTGCAGGACTGGGGTGATATGCTGGTTCTGGTGACACTAACCTATCTATCTGCAGGGCTGGGGTGATATGCTGGTTCTGGTGACAGTAACCTATCTATCTGCAGGGCAGGGGTGATATGCTGGTTCTGGTGACACTAACCTATCTATCTGCAGGGCTGCGGTGATATGCTGGTTCTGGTGACACTAACCTATCTATCTGCAGGGCTGGGGTGATATGCTGGTTCTGGTGACAGTAACCTATCTATCTGCAGGGCTGGGGTGATATGCTGGTCCTGGTGACATTAACCTATCTATCTGCAGGGCTGGGGTGATATGCTGGGTCTGGTGACACTAACCTATCTATCTGCAGGGCAGGGGTGATATACTGGTTCTGGTGACACTAACCTATCTATCTGCAGAGCTGGGGTGATATGCTGGTTCTGGTGACACTAACCTATCTATCTGCAGGGCTGGGGTGATATGCTGGGTCTGGTGACACTAACCTATCTATCTGCAGGGCTGGGGTGATATGCTGGTTCTGGTGACACTAACCTATCTATCTGCAGGGCTGGGGTGATATGCTGGTTCTGGTGACACTAACCTATCTATCTGCAGGGCTGGGGTGATATGCTGGGTCTGGTGACACTAACCTATCTATCTGCAGGGCTGGGGTGATATGCTGGTTCTGGTGACACTAACCTATCTATCTGCAGGGCTGGGGTGATATGCTGGGTCTGGTGACACTAACCTATCTATCTGCAGGGATGGGGTGATATGCTGGTTCTGGTGACCATAACCTATCTATCTGCAGGGCTGGGGTGATATGCTGGTTCTGGTGACACTAACCTATCTATCTGCAGGGCTGGGGTGATATGCTGGTTCTGGTGACACTAACCTATCTATCTGCAGGGCTGGGGTGATATGCTGGTTCTGGTGACACTAACCTATCTATCTGCAGGACTGGGGTGATATGCTGGTTCTGGTGACACTAACCTATCTATCTGCAGGACTGGGGTGATATTCTGGTGACACTAACCTATCTATCTGCAGGGCTGGGGTGATATGCTGGTTCTGGTGACACTAACCTATCTATCTGCAGGGCTGGGGTGATATGCTGGTTCTGGTCACACTAACCTATCTATCTGCAGGGCTGGGGTGATATGCTGGTTCTGGTGACCATAACCTATCTATCTGCAGGCTGGGGTGATATGCTGGTTCTGGTGACACTAACCTATCTATCTGCAGGGCTGGGGTGATATGCTGGTTCTGGTGACACTAACCTATCTATGCAGGCTGGGGTGATATGCAGGACTGGGGTGATATTCTGGTGACACTAACCTATCTATCTGCAGGACTGGGGTGATATGCTGGTTCTGGTGACACTAACCTATCTATCTGCAGGGCTGGGGTGATATGCTGGTTCTGGTGACCATAACCTATCTATCTGCAGGGCTGGGGTGATATGCTGGTTCTGGTGACACTAACCTATCTATCTGCAGGGCTGGGGTGATATGCTGGGTCTGGTGACACTAACCTATCTATCTGCAGGGCTGGGGTGATATGCTGGTTCTGGTGACACTAACCTATCTATCTGCAGGGCTGGGGTGATATGCTGGGTCTGGTGACACTAACCTATCTATCTGCAGGGCTGGGGTGATATGCTGGTTCTGGTGACCATAACCTATCTATCTGCAGGGCTGGGGTGATATGCTGGTTCTGGTGACACTAACCTATCTATCTGCAGGGCTGGGGTGATATGCTGGTTCTGGTGACACTAACCTATCTATCTGCAGGGCTGGGGTGATATGCTGGTTCTGGTGACACTAACCTATCTATCTGCAGGACTGGGGTGATACTTCTGGTGACACTAACCTATCTATCTGCAGGGCTGGGGTGATATGCTGGTTCTGGTGACCATAACCTATCTATCTGCAGGGCTGGGGTGATATGCTGGTTCTGGTGACCATAACCTATCTATCTGCAGGACTGGGGTGATATGCTGGTTCTGGTGACACTAACCTATCTATCTGCAGGGCTGGGGTGATATGCTGGTTCTGGTGACACTAACCTATCTATCTGCAGGGCTGGGGTGATATGCTGGTTCTGGTGACACTAACCTATCTATCTGCAGGACTGGGGTGATATGCTGGTTCTGGTGACACTAACCTATCTATCTGCAGGACTGGGGTGATATGCTGGTTCTGGTGACACTAACCTATCTATCTGCAGGGCTGGGGTGATATGCTGGTTCTGGTGACAGTAACCTATCTATCTGCAGGGCTGGGGTGATATGCTGGTTCTGGTGACATTAACCTATCTATCTGCAGGGCTGGGGTGATATGCTGGGTCTGGTGACACTAACCTATCTATCTGCAGGGCTGGGGTGATATGCTGGTTCTGGTGACCATAACCTATCTATCTGCAGGGCTGGGGTGATATGCTGGTTCTGGTGACCATAACCTATCTATCTGCAGGGCTGGGGTGATATGCTGGTTCTGGTGACCATAACCTATCTATCTGCAGGGCTGGGGTGATATGCTGGGTCTGGTGACACTAACCTATCTATCTGCAGGGCTGGGGTGATATGCTGGTTCTGGTGACACTAACCTATCTATCTGCAGGGCTGGGGTGATATGCTGGTTCTGGTGACACTAACCTATCTATCTGCAGGACTGGGGTGATATGCTGGTTCTGGTGACACTAACCTATCTATCTGCAGGACTGGGGTGATATGCTGGTTCTGGTGACACTAACCTATCTATCTGCAGGGCTGGGGTGATATGCTGGTTCTGGTGACAGTAACCTATCTATCTGCAGGGCTGGGGTGATATGCTGGTCCTGGTGACATTAACCTATCTATCTGCAGGGTTGGGGTGATATGCTGGTTCTGGTGACACTAACCTATCTATCTGCAGGGCTGGGGTGATATGCTGGTTCTGGTGACCATAACCTATCTATCTGCAGGGCTGGGGTGATATGCTGGTTCTGGTGACCATAACCTATCTATCTGCAGGGCTGGGGTGATATGCTGGTTCTGGTGACCATAACCTATCTATCTGCAGGGCTAGGGTGATATGCTGGGTCTGGTGACACTAACCTATCTATCTGCAGGGCTGGGGTGATATGCTGGTTCTGGTGACACTAACCTATCTATCTGCAGGGCTGGGGTGATATGCTGGTTCTGGTGACACTAACCTATCTATCTGCAGGGCTGGGGTGATATGCTGGTTCTGGTGACACTAACCTATCTATCTGCAGGACTGGGGTGATATGCTGGTTCTGGTGACACTAACCTATCTATCTGCAGGACTGGGGTGATATTCTGGTGACACTAACCTATCTATCTGCAGGACTGGGGTGATAGCTATCTGGTGACACTAACCTATCTATCTGCAGGGCTGGGGTGATATGCTGGTTCTGGTGACACTAACCTATCTATCTGCAGGGCTGGGGTGATATGCTGGTTCTGGTGACCATAACCTATCTATCTGCAGGGCTGGGGTGATATGCTGGTTCTGGTGACCATAACCTATCTATCTGCAGGGCTGGGGTGATATGCTGGTTCTGGTGACCATAACCTATCTATCTGCAGGCT